>OX031007.1:42462413-43712413 GCA_943735925.1 Pollenia amentaria
AATCGGGGTACAAATTCGGGAGCGTTAGCTTGTAATTTGGTGTTGGTAAAATCAAAACCCGTGGCAAACGGATTGGCATAGTAAGTAGTACCATTGGTATTAAAGTTACCATATGAATTTGAAGGATCATACAAATTTTGAATTCCAGATGATTTTTCAATACCAGGACTCTTATTGGCATTGATGTTATAGTTTTGTAGACCATCGGAAAATACACTATTGTTATTGGAAATTTGATTATTGTAGTTGGCAAATGGATATTGGGGTAAAGATGGATTGAAATACTGAAACAAGATAACAGTTTTGAGGAATTAAAAATCCAGGCTTAATTTAAAGTAAAAAGATTTTGTCTATGAAATAACTTTTTTTGGAAGCGTCTATTCGACAAAAACGTTTTTTCGGTGGAAAACACGAATCTTTTTAGGCTGACATGGTGAATGTACCACGAAAAGTTAAATCAAGTCAAATTCATTATAGGTTATCTTGGTACTACAACAAGTACAACTCGTACAAAAACCGCAAGCAATTTGTATTTGTAAAGTCATTGTAAAATTAAATTAAATATTATTCCTTCGACCTTTTTTTATTCAAAAATAAAAAGTTTTTTCGAGCTCGAGGCCAATTATTTGTAAAAAATATTTATTATTTATTTACTAATCTTCTCCAATATTTCGATATTCAATATTCAATATTACACTGTGGAGAAGGTCATACGTCTCTTACGAATATATTTGTAACTCATTCCTTGATAATGATATCCGATGGATATCGAAATATTGGAGAAGATTAGTAAATAAAAAATAAATATTTTTTACAAATAATTGGCCTCGAGCTCGAAACATTTTTTTATGTCATTGTAAAATGTCAAAAAAAAAAAAGAATCAAATATAATAAACGAAATTTTGACATTTAACAATTATGAAGCTTTAAAAAAATAGCTATCAGCAGGGCTTTTAAGACCACGTGTAATGAATTCGCCTTGAGTAAAATCAAACAACAATTTGATGTTACTTTATTTTTCGTATTTTTTTTTTTAATTAAATATTTGAATTTGAATTTAGTACATATTTGCAAAAAAAAATTAACGTCTTAACGTGTAATACCTTTTTTGGTTATTTCTAACAAAAATTGGTAATTTGTTTTTAATGTGGAGGAGATGCGAAAATTTTTTTCATTTTGGTTACTTTTTTTAAATAATAATACGTAGGAATATTTCATTATTTTTCTTGGTAAACCTTTAGATCACTCAGTCTTATTGTGGTTGTCGTTTCTGTATACGACTGTGTCGTTTTTTGTAGTAGATTAAAGAACACATGTTGTGTTTTACTTTAATCTATTACAAAAAACGACACAGTCGTATACGACAACGACAACCGCAATGAGGCTGACTTTTTTTAATTTTTCACATTTTTATTTACCTATTTTCAATACGTGTTGCATAACGAAAATTATATGTACTCCGAAAATAACCGAAATTCGACTAATTTAATTTTCTAAGATATTTGGTAAGAAAAACTGTGAGTTTTGTATTAGATACGGCCATGTTCTGGAAATCAAAATCAATTAAAGTTGAAATCGATGGTGATTTTCAATTAATTTTTTAATGTGCGTAGTTCTTTCTTCCTGATTTAAAGAGTAGCATGAAATTAATATAATCGCTTATTTTTATGAACTTTCGAAACAAGATCATTTTAAAATTTGTTCAATTTCAATATCACTCGGAATCAATTTTAATTCATGGCTAAAAAAAAGTACACAAAAGTTATTTAAGTTTTTCTAATAACCTGAATTTTCTAAATTTAGACTTTTTCCAGTTAGTATTTTTTAATATTTAAAAATGCACATTTCAACTTTAAAGATTTTGCAAATTTAATACAAATTTTGATATTTTAATCAGGCTTAAGTTCATTTTCATTAAATTATTTTTATGAAGAAAGCAATTTTACAACATGAAATGAAATAAAATTTATTGATAATTTTTCATTCTTGACTGAGCTGGGAATTGAACCCAGGTTTTCACGGACAGGTTGCCCAGACTAGTGTCGATTGTAACCACTCAATCTCTTCAGTGGGGTTTGCCGTTTAGCTCTCACCGCCATTGACGACGGATGACGTCATTAGTCAAAAAATTTTAAAACCTTTTAATTCATTTTATGTTGTAAAATTCCTTTCTTCATAAAAATAATTTAATGAAAATTAAATTCAAATGAACTTAAGCCTGATTAAAATATCTAAATTTCGATTAAAAACCATTAACAGTTCAATAAAATTAACCACAATACTAATATTGTTAACAGCTAAGGCACGAGCTATATGTTTACATTTGTCCTTCAAGTTGTGCTAAAAAATGTCAACAGGAAAAAAGAAAGACAAAAAACATGAAAAACCAAAAATATGTACTTTGGATTTCAAGAAGAATTCTTGAAAAAAAGCACGAAAAACAAAAAGTAAGGAAGAACATGTAGATCAATTAAAAAATGTAATCATTCATTCAAAGCAAATTTCGATCTACCAAGGTAAAATACCATTTGGTTTAAAGATTGATGTTTGACTATTGACGTTCAGAAATATTTGTTTTTATTTTTGTTGTTTTATTATAAGAAATAATAATGTAAATTCAAGATTATGTTATTTTGTTAAATGATTAAAAGAAAATGTAATGAAAAAGTATTATAAATACTAAAGAGCTGCACAAGCACAAGAAAAATTGCTTACAAGCAATTTTATTAAATGTAGATAGTATGTGTATATTACTCTCTCATTACAAAACTCATACTTCTAAAAACAATTGTTTTGCTTTACGATCAAAATATAGAAGAATAGAACAAAACTGCACAAGAACAATGCTGAACTAAAATAAAGCTGAATTAGAACAAAGATGAAGTAGAACATTAAAACAGAAATAGAACATTCCAAGCATGTTTGAATGTTTTGATTGTAAACATAAACCAAAGAGAAAATTGCAAAGGGAGAAACTTTTGATTTAATTTCGTTTGAGTGGTTTTCAATGGGTTCCGTTGTAGGTTCCTTTAAAATATTATTAAAAATTTAGGAAATAATATAGGTAACTAAATTATTAAGCTTAAAGTCTTTTTTTTATTTTTATATAAAACTTTAAACGTTTATTTAACCAATATTTCGGCACTCCTTTGAGTGCCTTCTTCAGGGTTTTTTCTTCCTTATTTTATAAATTTTCAACAATTTTTAACAAATTTAACAATAACTGACAAATTAAAAAATTTTTTAATTAGAAATATTGGTTAAATAAACGTTTAAAGTTTTATATAAAAATAAAAAAAGACATCAAGCTTGATAATTTAGTTATACCTAATATAATAATAAAGGTCGACTAAAATAAAATATACATTTACAGCCGTATTCATAAAAATTTATTTATGATTAATTAACCGCTTATAAGCAAAAACTGCTAAAGTTGTATTCATAAGCGAAAAATAGTCTATTAAACCTTTAATTAACCATTCATAAAGTATGAAAATTAATTGTTGGATTTACCCTTCTTTAAACTAAAAATAAGATTACATTTTGATAAATGTTTGCATTTAATGATATTATTTTTGGGCAATATAATTTAAAATAATGGAAATATGTCTTACTTATTAATATGGACATGGTAAACATATTTAACTAAATTTATTTTAATTTAGACAACCAATTTAAAGTTATATTGTTAAATATTTAAAAAAAATTTTTATGTGATTTAAATGAATATATTCAGAGGCAAATGCAGATATTCTTTTTTATTATTTATTAAATTATTGCAATTAGTTTTTTTTTAGCTTTTAAACTACGAATTGTTGTTCAAAATAATAAGAAAAAATAAAATAAACAAATCATAATAAAAGTGATGTTAATAAAAAGTAAACAAACCTTTTATTCGAATACTTTCTTATCGTATATATAAAAAAAGTTTCAAACAAACGTTTTTTTAATACCTTTCGGCAAAATCTTGTTCAGAAAATAAAATAATATGTATTTTTATTTTATAAGAATAATTTTAAAAGTCTTTAATTATAAAAAATATATTAATTATAGAATATCATGTGAACCGAATAGAAGTTTCATGCATCACTAGCAATAAAAAGCCAACAAAACGTAAATAAAGTTGCCATACTTAAACACAAAATCGCTACAAACAGATAATAACTAAGAAGCTGTTAATGTTCGTTTATGAATACCAATTTTTATAAAAGGCTTAAAAGACAAAAATCGTTTGATAGTTATTACATACTTAAAGCTTAAAATAAGAACTTTTTATGAATATGGCCGTTAGGAAATAATTCAAAAAAATCAATTTTGCTTACATTTAATGCATCCATTTCTGTTATAAGCTAAGATCACTTTAAATTTTTTAAATTCCTAATTACGTGCACTCGATGCTTTTACTATAATTTACCGTTTCTTTATTTCATTGTCTGTTTTTGTGTTGATATTCTGTTTGTTTTGATAATACAAGCACTAACAAAGCAGAAGAGAAAAACTTTTCAAGTTATGCTTGTTTTGTTTTGGTGAGAGTAATGTGTTGTTATGGTTGTCTTGCTATGTATGTTTACAGTGAAATAATATGATTGATAGTTGTGTGAAGTAGAACACAGAACATTAAGAATATTTTGCGCAGCCCTTTAATAAATACTACTAATACTTAACTAAACTAAACTAAACTGTATAAACAATTTGTTTCTATAAGAAAACGCCTGTTAATTTAAGACTTTCAGAAAATTCGAATTCTTCTTTTTATAAATTGTAATTATCAGGAGTGTCGTATAACACAATCTCATTGGATTTGGATTTGAAACCGACAAAATAATCCAATGTTATGGGATTTTGTTCGAACTCAAATTAGTGTCAGTTTTAGGTGTCACAGAAACCAATATTATCGGTTTTTTATTGAAAAATAAACCAAGCAGCTTACAGGTCTTGTTTTTTATTGGAAATAAATTTAGTTACATTTTTTATTTTCTTTTTTCAACAGTTTTATTTTTTCAACATAGATGGAAGTAAATAAAATTGGTAAAAATAGTATTTTTTTCATGTATCTGGCAGTCTCTGAAGTTATCTATTTTTCAATCCAGATGGTTGCATTTCGCCTACATATTTGATTTGGTCACATAGATATTCAGATGCATTTCCCTATTTAATTTTGTGAATAAAGGTCAAAGTATTTAGTTGCAATCTCTGTTGTATGTTGAGCAATCTAAACGTATCAAGCATTGTTCGTATATTTGTATATCCATTACATTTTAAAAAAGACCGCATAGATTTGTTTTGAAGTTTAGCAGTCTCTCTATTTGGGAGTTATTACAGCATATTGCAGAGCATCTAGGGCTTTATGGTCCGGATTGGATGCAAGTGTAACCAAGGTTCCATTGGGATTGGATTGGAGTGGTCTCAGGACTCTTATAGGGTTCTTGACGGGTCATTGTTCTGTTAGAGCTTTTACGAGTAAATGGGACAATACCATACCGGACTTTTGCAGATTATGCGAGGATGCTGAGGAGCTAGAGACTGGGGTTTGCCAAGAAATAGGACGGTTATTTCTGGTGAGGGAACTGTAGGGGGATTTTTGTCTTATCTGCTGCCTTCTATCTATCTTATATCTACCTATCGATTCTTTTCTTCTTCATCTGTATTGAAGGAATTCACATTTTCAGACCGCATTGGTCTCCGAGTGGAGGTGTGCCCATGGGCGCATAATCGTCTTTACCTAACCTATACCCACGTTGTGATCTACAAGATATTATTCAATATTTTCTATAAGAAACATTTTCATGTATTTTCACGTTCACGTGTGTATGGCAAAAATTTGACAAAAAAAATGTCAAATATTTGTGTAAGGCGTTATCGTTAACGAGTTTTTTTTAATAGATTAAAGAACACATGCTGTGTGTTACGCCTTACACAATAAGGCCGACTATACAAAATTATTTGTCAGCAAAAAAAAAGTTCCTAATTGATCTGTAAACGTCAAATATTTTCCTCGTTTTTGGGCAAATAAATATTTTATCTTACAAAAATTCTGTACACAAACAGCGTCAAACAAAAAGTTTTAGAATAAAAAAATTAACAAACTCAACCATGGCCCAATTAGTAGGTCTGCTCGAAACGCCTGCTGATTTTTTGTAGAGTTGTGTTTTTATCGTGCAATTGTTTTTGACATCTTGTTCATTTTTTACACAAACAAATACATTAGTTTTTGACATCTTTAACATAATTTTCACAAACAAAATGCGTGTTGTTTTTTCTTTTGTTGCATTGTTGTAGTTTTGCGCAGACCTACTAATTGGGCCATGAACTAAACCAGAAAAAATTTCCAGTGTTATATCTAGGATATATATGTTTGTTACAAAAAAACTTTTCCATAAGTAAATAAACAATTAATGTAATATTCCGAGCATGGCACATCTGTATTTACTAGGGAGATCGAACGGTTATTATTCGACCGGTTTTAACCGGTTATTTTAGCTTTGCCCAAGTCGGTTATTTTAAAATGCCCATTTTTCGAATATCGAATAAACCGGTTATTTTGGTATAATAAACCGGTTATTTTAGTAATGTGTAATTTATATACATTTTCCTTACTCTGGTTATAGATGTACCAGTAATTTAAGTATTTTCTAATTGAATATTGGCCAAACTTAAACTTTTTATGAAGAATGTCAAAACAAAACGTAGTAAAGGTCAAAAAACATTATGAACACTGTAAATACAAATCGTTTATAAAAGCGTGTGTTCTTGTAGAAAATAAACCAAAAACTTTACTGTTAAAAAGTAAATAGTAATTTGTGCAAGAGTGTTCTAAATATTAAATATATTTGTATATAAAGGTTATATCTAGATATTTTTCGAACGCGATTAATAAGACAAATATAGTTGCCTGAAGTGCCCTAAAGTGATAAGTTACAAAGGTTCTTCCAAGTCACTTATTAATCACCTTTAATTAGTATACATGCTTGACATTAATGTGATCCAAATGAAACTTAACTCCGTTCGAAGTAGTTCTAAGGAGACGACAAATAATACTTTACTAAAATGCGCTGCACAAAAATAATCATTGGGTAAAATATTAGCCCGTTGTGTTGCCGAGGACGAAATGCCCGTTAAGGCACTAAAAACTCTTAAGTAGTTCTAGCATCTCTTCACGCTGAAAACTACAACATTACGGCGGAATCAGTTTTATTTATTAAAACACCATGAACTAAAAATCAAAATTGAAGAAATCAAACAATGTCATGGAATGTTTTATATTGAATTCGACGAATTTACAAATATTTTACACAAAAAGAATGTTAAGTTCACTATTCGTTTCTATAATGCTAAAACAAAATGCCTAAGAGGTTTTGTTTGCAAATTGAAAAATATGGTTGATTTATATAAATACCTTAACCACCAACAAATTAAAAGCCATGCAAAATAAATTTGAGAAAATATTTCAAATAATAACTTTATAAAATTCCTATAATTTATTTGCTTTTGCAAAACGTTTCTCTAGATCAAATATCATTCAACAGTTTCTAAATTGCATTATACAAATATCTTCTTACAAATAAAGCTTAGTTAATCAGTTCAAAATTGTTGAAAATTTAGCTAAAGTTTGATCAATTTACTGGTCTCACTTTTCTTCGATTTTATCCTAAAATATTTGTTAGGTCTGATCTAAGTCATATCTATGTATTTTGTTGGTTCCTTACCTTTGAAATTGTTTTGTTTTTATTCAAATTAACGTTTTATTTAAAAACTTATTTGATTTTTGTGTTTTAAGTATTCGAATTAAAACCGGTTAACCGGTTATTTAAAAATTGCTTAACCGAAAACCGGGTTTTTCAAAATAGCAACTATTCGTAATATTCGAAAACCGGTTATTGAAGTCGAATAATCGATCTCCCTAGTATTTACAGATCAGTTTTAAAGACTGTACCCACTTTGGGACCCATGAACAATCAAGGAACCGCCAAAAATTAAATTATATTATGAGATTAAGATTTATTTAAAACTTATTTGCAGGACTGTGGAGTCGGAGTTGGGGTTTTTGTACCGGAATCGTAGTCGAAGTACCCACAAAAACTCGCGACTCCGACTCCCAAAATGTTCGGCATAACAAATTTAAAAATTTTTTCCAAAATAAAAATTATTTGAAATTGGCGATGCAATATACATACATATAAAAACATATAAACCGATTCGAAATTTTTATAAAATAATTTTCTTGCTATAGGTATTTAACCATTTAAAAGGTACTGAATTAAAAAAAAAGAGTTGAAAGTCAAATAAAGACCAGTCTCAAATACATTTAGTTTGAATGTAAGAGTAGGAGTCGGAGTTGGAGTCGGAGTCGGAATTGAAATCGGAGTCGGCCTTAAAAACGGTCACCGACCCACCTTTATCTTGCACGTTAATATATGCCTAAGGATTTTATTTTTGGATCACTGTAAGGAGAGACAAAAATAACAATTTAATGGTTTTCAAAAACTTTTAAGTTACTATTTTTTACTGATGAAAGCAAATTTAATTTATTAAGGTGTGATAGAAGAGGTTTAGTATGGCACAAACCAAACAAATAGCTAGAAAAGAAAATTAGGAAAAGTAGTTAAACTTGATGACGGTTTGGGGGTACATGGCAGCTTCAGGAGTTCACAACTTGCATTTTATCGATGAAATAATTAACAAGCATGTTTTAATTCAATTTAATTTAATAAATTTTAAGACCAATTTGAAAGAATGTGTTAAGAATCTCAGCACTCAAGCTAGCTTTAAGTTCTACCAGGATAACGACCCGAAGCATTCAGCGCATGATGTGAAAATTGTGTGGTGTATAATTGTCGCAAGGTGATTAAAACACCTGCACAAACTCCCGAACTCAATTTCATTGAACATTCATGGGACGAATGTGGACGCAGGATGCACGACGGGCTGTTTACATCAAAAAAAATCTTGAAAAGTGCTTTGCAAGAAGAGTGCAATAAGATTAGTCCCGATGTTTGGAAAAAATTAATTAAATCGATGCCAAGCATGCTGTTGGGAATAAAAAAGGTTGCGCAACAAAATACTTACTTTGTGTTTTTTTTAAGTATTATTTAATTTTTATGTAATGCCCGACTTTCAATTTGAGAGAGAAAAGTGACTTTTTCTAAGCTTTACCTTCATATACATTTTATAACACAACTTAGAATAAATTTTTTTTTTGTTGTTGTTTTTAAATAAGAGAGTTTTTGTGATAATATAGACAAAATTTAGATGTATTTTCTTTTATCAAAACAGAGATATAGCGTGTAGAAATATTTTCGTGCGTCTGCCCGACTTTAAATGTGAGCCACTGTATATGCATAAATTCTAGAACAATTTTTTTGAAGTTAATTTTTAAGTATCTTATCGTCCACCGATTTAAATGAATCATACTTATAGCATTTAAAAAGTATTTGTGTGTGGATATGCACAATACAAATTTCTTTTCTAAATTTTTAGAAGTAAAGTGTTTAAAAGCGGTTTAATTTATTTTGCAAACACACGTTCACACATGTATTAACGGTGGTTGAAAAATACAATGCTTTTTGTTGTTCTTTAAAAATGTTTTCGTGTTTTTTGTACTTGCAAACGCGCACGCACACATATGGGTGATTTTGTTGTTATCTTAAAATGTGTACACTTTTGTTGTATAACGCACTGGTTCTCTCGAAAGCAAATGTCATGTGGTCGAATTTCGGCCACCGGGCGAACTTAGTATGTACATATTTATATTTTTTTTTGACAATTTGTTCAAATATTTACACTGGGCCTACAACTGAGAAAATCAGGGGTGTGCTGGAAATCGAAAACGTAAAACGCAAGAATTGGAAGTTATTTTTAATACACCCTTAATCTATTTTTATAATTTTTAGTGTCCGGACGATTAATTGGCTTCGGCTTCGGTATCGGCCAAAAATTGCTAATCGGCCAGTAAGTCCCCTATCAGACAGGCAAAGTTTACTATGACAAAGTCTGTTGAATTCTCTTTTAAACTTTGTTTGGTGCTCAGACACACAAAGTTTAATTTGACAAATTTTTGTTTGCTCTTGTTTGAATATAATATATAAACAGCGTTGCCAGAATGATGATTTTATCATATTTTGGATTATTTTTTTAAACAAAAATATGATTAAAGATTTTTTTCTCAAAAGATGATTTTTTATTTTTAGAAATTCTGATTTTTACTTTAATTTTGCTTATAGAAAATACACGATTATTTAAAAAGTCAATTTTTAAAACAATGAAGTTTTGCATCAGCTTGATGTGTGTTGGTGCTGCACACTTTTGTACCCAGTATCTAGAATACACAAAATTGCATCATTATTTCTGGACATAAAAATATTAAAAAAGGCATATTATAACCTATTTCCAATGTGCGAAAGAATTCCTTCTTTTAAACAACTACATTTAAAACAAAAACAAATTCTAAAACCTTTGTTTTTGTTTTAAATGTATTTGTAAAGGTACGTTCAGACTGATGAAATATTTGAAAGCAAACATCAAATATTTCATTAACGTAGTCTGAACACACAATTTTTTTGAGTTTCAAATAAAATAACAGCTGATTTTGAGCAAATAAAAGTATTTGCCGGCAAACAAATATTTGTCCAATGTGAACATAATGTGAACACAAAAAATTAAATATTTTAGTAATTTTTGAGCATTATTTGATATTACAAAAAAATTGTAAGAGCAAACAACGACAAATAATTTTAGCCATGTTCCGGATAGAAGCAATTTTTCCTGTAAGTTTTCGGATTCTTTACAATTTTAAAGTTTTTTTTATAATTATTAGACTTTGCTATCGTGCCGCTATTAGCAAATTTTTGCGAATTTCCGCTAATTTAGCAATTTTTATCGAATTTTTGCCATTCCTTATAGTTTTAGGCACTCTTAATAAATTTTATTTCAATGTTATTCTTTGCCGTGCGCTGCGTTTTATATGATTAGGGCCTAACAGCTGATAAACATAAACAATTGAAAAAAAATAAAGGTTGAGGTTGAGCACAACATGTTAACTTTAGGTAGCTAAAAAATTTTATGATGGAATAAATGGCCTCAAATACCCAACTGTTGTGTTGAGCGGAAGTGCTCAACTATGCGCTTCTAAGACAAACACTAAACGGTTACACAACAGTTACGCCTTATGAACTTGCCCATTGCTTCTTTACCAATATGCTTGTTTAGCAATATCGGAAGAAAAAAAGAGGAAAACAAATAAAGCTTATATATTGGAGAATAAATACTTTATTCCTCACATTGAAGTGGAAGAAAATGATGAAAAGATTCTCTATAAATTGTACGTATTTATGTCAAGAAGTATTGAAACGCAACGAAATAGGTATCTGTCGACACCACCAATTAGTGTTGCCAGCGAGCAACTGTTTAGTGCAACTGGGCAGTTTTATTCAAATCGCAGAAGTAACCTTATTGGCATCAATGCATAAAAATTACTTTTCTTTCATCAAAACATACAACTTTTGAATTGTGAATATTAATCATATGTAGAACATATCACAGATCCTTTATTGCAAAGTAGTCATAGCTCAAAAAAATCAAACTTGGAAAATGCGGTTAAAGATTTCAAAATGTAACTACTTTATGTACTGATTTAATAAAATATATTTTGCTATAACTTCGGTTCAGTTTTAGATATACATAATGCTGTTTTTATATTGATATTATTGTTTTTATTGATATAGAGAAGATATCAAGGCACACTTTTCTTAAGAAACCTCAAATTTTTGATTTTTTGAGATATGACTGCACTACAATTAAGGAGCGATATGTACATTGATATAACACGCTGACCAGGAAGAAACTTATTATTCCATAAAAATGGCGACAAAAACCAAAAGCTGGGACTTGTTTGTGATGAAAAATGTATTCAAAGCCGTTTGAATTTAAATCCTAGCTGCTTCTTTTTTTGAGATATTCACTTTTTTCGATTTTTGCACAGGAAGAGTTTTCTAAATATTCAAAAGGACAAAACCACAATTTCTTTATCATTTTTCGCATCTGTATTTTTGAGTAAATCATACAAGTATACTATGTTGTACATACATACTTGTTTCTCTTTAGTTTTTTTGTGTATACATTAAAGGGATGCATGAATAACTTCATTCATGAACACACTGAATTGTTTATTCAATGAAGTTCGTATTCAAATAAAATTCAGACCAGTGAACAAACTGATTTCAAACACATTTCATTTCATATGGCAAACACAAAGAATTTGTTCAATGAAACGACTTTTGTTTTACAGTTTTCACTCTCTCTCATTTTTTTATATAAATAATGTTGCCACTTAGTAAATTTATGTAAATTTTTATTTTTTGTTACCTTTACAATAATAAAGCGTGATCCATTTCGAGGTTCCCTACTTTTTTAAAGAAAAAAACACAGAATATTCCAATTTAATGGGGAATGTTTATTATCATTTGAAAGAACATTCTTTGGCATTTATTTTTTGAAGATTACGTCTATCAAATGTTGGCAGTTGCTACGTCGCAGATGGTCCATCCGTTGAGTCCAATTTTCGATGACTCGTTCGAGCATTTCGACTGGTAAGTGGCGAATGACAGTCATGATGTTTTTCTCCAAGGCCTGAATCGAAGCGGGTTTGTCCGCATAAACTTCAGACTTTACATATCCCCACAGGAAAAAGTCTAACGGTGTGATATCACATGATCTTGGTGGCAAATCGACCGGCCCAAAACGTGAAATTATGTGGTCACCGAAGTGTGCTCTCAATAAATCCATTGATTGATGCGATGTGTGGGAAGTGGCGCCGTCTTGCTGAAACCAAATGTCGCCAAGATCACGAGCTTCAATTTCAGGCATAGTCGGTTATCATGGCACGATAACGGTCCGAGTTGCTGCGAACGGCGCCGAATCGACTCTCCACGGTCTTCGTGTACACTCTCAGCTACGACCGCTATATTTTCTTCACAGAGTGCTTGACGTGGTCTATTCGGTCGAATATTATCCAATAATGAGTGCTGGGTCTCAAAATGGGTGATGGTGTGGCGAATAGTTGACCAAAAGTTGAGCGAAGTGCACTAAACACATTCCTCACAGAACGTGAATTTTCGTAATAAAGTTGAACGATTTGTAAACGTAAGTATTTTCATTATGAAATGCCAAACAATACTAAACAAAAATAACATGACAGCATGACACGACTCACACGTGAACTGTCAAAAAAAGGCTATTGAAAAAAGTATCTCTACTTGAATCACCCAATATATGTAATTTGTAAAGCATTTTTTAAATCAAATTTAAATTTTTTTCCTAACAACTTTTTTATTTACTTCCAAGCAAAACACATTGCTAAAAATGTTTTTGAAAATAAAATGAAATTTTTTTTGAAGTTTAAAAATTTACATTAAAAACAATTAATTTACATTGAAAACAAAGTCAATTTTGTATTATTTTTATTATTTTAATATTATCTTGCTGCTTTTACTCTTCATGGTTATTTTTATCTTTTCTAATATTTTTCATTTCTTTCAACTGGCAGTACTGACTTTAAAATAAATGTGTTTTTCCATGAACTTATTCGACATTTATTCAGTGGTTGTTTTGTTTGATAGTTGTTAGTATTCATATTCTCTTGTCTAATTTCGTGTGTTTGTTGCTTTCATTTCGTAGTTATTATTTTATTGAATACAAACTACTAGCAATATTTTTGACAATCCGACCACAAAAGCAGCATACAAGCAAATTTACTTGTCAGAGCGATTTAAATGGTTTAGTATTTTGTGAACTATCAATGCAATCAGACGCATTTGGTAAAGAAATTTTTATATTATATTTTTTCCCCTATATTTTAATAAAATCAACACCTATTATAGTAATTATCAATTGGAAATAAAATGTTTCTTCATACTTATTTGAATAGCAAATGTGACCACGAAGAGAATCGACGAAAAGTATGTGCCACTTGCGGAAAAAAATTTTCTTTAAAATTAAGCCACCAAAATACTTTATGTTGAGTGTAGAACAGATTTTATTAATCAAAAAAATATATTAATAACCACTTTGACTCTTGCAGATTAACTTTGACTGAATTGCAAAATAAAGGTGAAAATGTTATGAAAAGACTTCTTTCGTGTATGCCTAATTACGAGAACATTATATTCACAAAACAAACTAGACAGGTAACGGTTTGCGACTGTTACTTTTGTTCTACTGTTCGGTGTACTAGCCATTTCAAAGTAAAAAAGGTCGAGGTAAAATAAAACCATTTCCGACTATTAATGTTAATAAAATTCCCGAAAGGACTGTAGATAAACCTTCAAAGATAAGTAAAGAGAGATCTTCTTTAGAAATTTGTAGAAATTTTTTTCAAGAAATCGGAAAAGGTATTTCACATTATATTTAACTTAAAACAAACTTAAAAAAAGAGGTGTACGCGGCGCCGGCGCGGCGCACCTTGGAAAATCGGCAGAAATCTTACTTCATGTTCTGAATGAAAATCAGCCTGGCGAAGCTGGGCCAAACCAGTAGTATATCTATACTAAATATATACTATATCGAAAAAAAAACCATTTCTTAAAATTGCAAAAAGTGAATATCTCAAGAAAAGGAGCAGTTAGGATTTCAATTCAAACGGCTTTTGAATACATTTTTCATCACAAACAAATCCCCGCTTTTGGTTTTTGTCGCCATTCTTATGGAATAATAAGTTTCTTCCTGCATACCGTGATAACTATGTAGTACTTGTAACAAACAATTTTTTTGGTTTTTTCTGTTTATAAAGTAAAAAGAGCTAAAAAAAATTTCAAAGTTTTGTCTTGTTGTGAATTTGGATAAGTAAAGTTCGGCTTCGGTTCGACCGAATTTATCAAATTACGGTTTTAAAAATCTTACGTTTTACGTTATCCATTTCCAGCATATCTGATATAATATCTGAGAGAACGTCGACAGAATGAGAGAACACATTTCTTCATGTTAATCTTAATCAAAAATATAAAAATTTAAAAAATAACTATTATTTTTTATTAAAAACTAGAGTAACCCTGCCCGCCTTGCTGGACAATACAATAACATACATTTACGTCTTTGTATTAAAAATTAAATTTTCTAGAAAGAATAGACATTTTTCTCATAAGGAAAAAATACATTTTATATAGAGAAAACACACCATCATAAAAGTGCTCGTATAAAGCATATTCGTAGAAATTTTTCGTTGGGTTTTTTATAAGCCATCAGTGAAAGCAGACCTTTCCAACGCATGTACTCGTTTGAAAATCGGTCTAGTAGTTGTCGAGTTTTAGCGAGACTAAGACACAGCGTATGATTTTTATATATATAGATATATATCACAATATAACGGTTATTTTTGTTCAAAAAAATCAAAAAATAACTGTTATCATCTGACTTTTATGATAAAAGGAATAAACTATTACGGTTCCTGAAGCAAACCCTATGTCGGTGAGGGGTAATAGACCCTTTAAAGTACATATATATATTCTGGGTACTTATGAGTATCGAAGTTGATTTACCGATGTTCCAAAGACCCCAGACATAATGGGAACTAGGTTGTTATATATTTATGTCCCAAAAATTTATTTAATTTATTGCAGGTCAAAAACAATAACACCTGAAAAGTACAAAAAGCTCGCAATTTATTTAATTTTTAACTATAAATAGTAAATTTTGGTTTAACTATTTAATTTACCACTGTTTTTCGCACTCAATTTAAATTTGTTTACAATATGTCTCAAAAGTAAAAAAAAAAAAGAAAGTACTTTTGATTCGGTTAACGCAACTATCTATACCTATTTGTATTAGTTGCTGTAACCGAGGTTGCACTGTATATTATTAAAACAATGTTAACTAAAAGCAGCATGTTGAGAAACGAGTAAATATCCCCTAACATGTTGCCTATCAAAAGCACAACATGTCGGTTAAATATACAACGTTCTGAAGAATTACGAAATTTTATATTAAACTTACATTATAATGTTGATTTTTGGGCTGTTGTTGTTGCTGATGATTAGAATAAATAATGCCGCTGTTATTAGTTACAGCTGAAACAACATTGCTACTAATGCTGTTATTGTTTTTGCTTTTATAAAGCATATTGTTACTGCTGTTATTTATGCCTCCCATGTTATGAATAAAATTAAACACATCATCGTAATTGGAACTCTGATCATCTTGTCTGCTATATGTTTTTTCCAGGGAAGATGACATGGGAGATTTTGTTTGATGTGGTGATGCAATATTATGTTGCATTATAAATTGATTAAAATTAACATAGTTGTTATTGTTATTAGCCTGTTGTTGATGTTTTTCCATATTCAGACTTAAATTAGACGAGAATGACGATGGATTTGGTTGGTTATGTTCTAGAGAATGGCTACTAAGATCAGATGTTGTAGAACCAAAACCCGGCCAAAGTTGTGACAGTGGTGGTTGGGAAGACGACTGGGACTTAGAATCTGCAGACATTTTTGTGGTTGTGTTTTCTTCAAATATTTTTGATGTAGCTGCTGCTTAGCACAGCCCAAAGGTGAAAGCACGTTGTTGCTGGATTTCGTACAAGAAATATTTTTTTTTTATTTTCCTCACTTTTAATTTTTGGCCTTTTAAGGCCATCACCACTTTAAATTGCAGTCAGTATCAGGTACTTTTTACTTTACAACTGCCTTTGTAGGCGAAATTTAAGGAAAATTAAATTTTGAAATAAACTAAAATTTATTTGCAAAAAAATACAAGTCACACGTAGCACGTAGCGGCTAAAGGCACGCGTTAAAAAAATGTTTCGTTTCTGTTCTTCGGTTCAAGACGCACACACAAACACCAAAAACGTCCTCGTTGTGTACTTTTTTTCTTTTATGGTATAAAATTATACTTTAAAAAAAAATTAATTTTCACATGTTGATTTTTAGTTCAATCCAATTATGAAATTTATTTTTTCCTTTTCAAGCGATCAATCAGAAAATTAAAATTACTATTCCATATATATAAATTAACTAACACATATACTCAAGCTTTGTGTTTCTTTTATGCTGGTTCTTCATTAATTTTGCTTCGTTTGACAATTTCACAAAATGTCATAATATATTTCGCCACAAACAAAGCTGCCGGACTTCTTAAGTGTACTTTGACGTTAAATGCCGTAAATGGGATTGATTATATAGATATGAAACTCACTTATCAAAAACCTAGCAAACGTCAAAATTGATTTTCAGTAATGATGATTGATGTAAATAAAACAATTTTATTACATTTCACCCGACGTTTCGTCAGTTTTTTGGTGACTTTTTCAAGGGTCGTCTATTTAAATAAAAATAATAAAAGGACAACATTAATTCAAAATATTTTTCCCAACAAGCAAACACAACTTACAAAATTTATATATTATTTTACATTAAAAACATTAGATTTTTAATAAAATTCAATTGCACAAAAACATTTAACAAAAAACAGTAAAGCACAACTTATAATTATTATTACAGAATTAATTATATTGCAGTTCTGTAACTAGCGCTAATGCTGTCAATATCTTCATTGTGGTTCATAGTTTTCATTATGTTTTGTTGTATTCTCAAGCTTTCTATTGTATATCTCTTCCTCTCCCCTCGTTCAAAATCCAACACTCTCACTTGTTCTGTTTCAAAGGAATGACATTTTGAAATCATGTGTTGTGATAATGCACTTGTCTCTCTCCTCTTCAATATGCCATTTTGATGTTCTCCTATTCTCTTTTCAAGAGAGCGTTTTGTTGTTCCTATATAAATGATTGATTGCTCCATAAAATTTGCGACGTGTGGACCGCATATTTGCCATGAGTGGCAATCCATTGCGCAATGACTACTCTTCTGATTGCTTGAGCAATTATTGCTTAAGGCCGGTATTCACTATCCTACATAATCGTACGATTTATTCACAAGAAAATCTGACGGAATTCTAGCCGACATAAAAAAAATGTCTGCAAAATCTGCTGTCAGTGCCACACTATCCCACAAAAAAGATGCAAACTCAAATGACTCATCAACTTTACAAGAAAATGCAACTCTGATCGCATATAATCTATCATTTTATGAAAATTTTTCAAACATTTCCAAGTCGGACAGACTTGTCAAAAAAATCTGTCACTCAATTCATTTTTAAGCCACACTGTCATACATTATGAGCACACACGATTTTTTTGACATATCGTGCTACTAAATAGGATAGTGAATACCGGCCTTAAGCCACACTGTCATACATTATGAGCACACACGATTTTTTTGACATATCGTGCGACTAAATAGGATAGTGAATACCGGCCTTTAGCAATCTGGTGTTAAATATGTTGTCATTTATCTGACATTTCATTTCTCTATACGTTTGCTTATGGCAAACCTTATGACAATTTAATCATTTGTACTAAATTTCATTAAATTGTCTTTAAAATTGAGAACTGCAATTTGCGTACAAAGGCTATACAGCCAGCCGGATGAACCGACATCGTTAAGTTGATTCAGGAGGTAATTCTAAGTTGATCGGTATGCTAAAATAAGGGTCGAAAACCAATCTCCACGTATAATAAAGTAAGTTACTGGTTCCAAAACTCCAGATGAGTCTTTGTCAACCGCTTTTTATTAAAGGTGTAAATTTTATGCTATATAAGCTTGAGATATGGACTGTTGTTTTACCTAGAGCAACGCCTAAAGAACGAGCACCTCAACACGCATATGAACAAGCCACGGATACACTTATAAACGCGAACGTGCCTTGTTTTTCTTTTGATTTTTCTATGATAAGCGACCATCGTTAAGGATAGTACGGAATAAAACTTTGGCATTGTTTTAAAAGCAATAAAATGCAAATAATTTAAATTTCTTTTAAAAAATTGTAAAGAAACACATTATCAAAAAATGGTTTTTTAATTATTTATTGTTTACATTATATTTGTCAAAAAATTGAGGTGAGCTATTATGGTACCCACAGTCGATGCAACATTTGTCAAAACACGTGTTACTATTTATGTTTCAGTTTTTACCACAGACGATTACACTAAAAACGAAACATCAGTTTTGCGTGTTTTTTGAATATATGTACAACTACAAAACACAAAAAAAAAATTATTTATTTTCTTTGTATACCTATCATATTTTATGTCCCATAAATTTGGAAAAAAATTTGTATTCAATTATAATTGTTTTCCAACTCTCACAATTTGCAATTGTTGCCATTTTCCGATTTCTTTTTTCATATTTTTTTGTCAGAGAGTTCCAAAGCACCTCACTCAACAACTGCTCTCAACAGAATGAGAAAGAAAATACAGTCAACATCGCCACACACTATGAAACATTGTGTTTGGAAACATAAAATATCAAAAATGTTTGATATTCGAGAAACCACAAAGATAACAAGAATTTCGCAAAAAAAAGGGAAAAGAGAATGTCATTTATTTTCCTCTCTCTCCTATAAATTCAAGACTTAACGGCTAAGACTTGAACAGTGTGAACCAGCTCTTACTGACAATCTGCGCCATTTTTAACTTTTATAGCCTCTGTTGCTTCAGTTTCAATAAATGTTGCAAGAGCGATAGAGAGTACAAAATTGGAATTTAGCCTTGGTATCGAATTTGCATTTCCATCGCAATAGCGAGTAGCCCCGCGTATTGCCTTAAAGATAAATAAATGTGCCCTCTTTTTAAATCTTTAATCCATTTTTTAATATCTCGAAAATATTAAGAGATATCTAGCTCTAACATTACCTCATATCCTCAATTTGACAGTTCACTAAACATTGTTTTGCTTAATTCATCACTCTTTGTGCTATGAAGCAAATTTACAAAGTTAAAGTGAAAATATTATTGTTTGTAATTGTTACGCTGCATGTTCTATTCAAAGAATGTAGATCAAAATATTTTTGTTCCGTGTGGCGTTCAAGTAACTACCCGACGATATACTTCTATTTTGTGTTTGCTTTAAGGGCAAAATAAACCACACAAATAGCTTGGCAAACATGTAAAAATTTAACGTTTGTACAAATATTTTGGGTGTTATATTAGGGTGTTTGCTGTTTAGACAAACATTTGAACCATGATTATAGAAATATCACAAATGCATTCTTTGAAAAGAAAAATGTTTGTATGAAAAAGGTTTTTGTTGTTATTGGCTTACATAAAACGGAAACAAAGTGTGTGTTTGCCAAGCCATTTGTGTGGTTTATTTGGCCCTTAAACAAATACTTTGACATAATTCAAAACACTTAAAAATGTTAGTGTAATAAATGGTATATGCAGTACAAAACAGGTTTGCATTATTTTAGTTAGGGCTTAATAACTTTTTATATTTTGTGCAAAAAGTTATAACGACTTCAAGTTTCAATAGAAAACTATCTCGCGACCTAGGTTATCTTTAACAAAAATCTCTTGTAAAGTTTATATTTAAAATTTTTTCTTTTCGTTTCTCTAGAAAAAACATTTCGTTTTATTTGACTGGAAATCATAGGATTAAATTTCATGAATATCGGTGCACAACTTACCCTGAGACCTATATAAACCCTACTCCCAGAAAACAGTTTTGTACGCCTAAAGCCGTAATAAATAATACTGTCATAATAAAATTTTGAACGTCCGAGTTTAATAGGACTAGAAATCACACTGTATAGTTTTGTGAAGATAAGTCCATAATGCCATTTCTTTTCCTCTCTGTTCTAAAGACTTAAGACTTGGCGGCTAAAACTTGAAGAGTGTGAACCAGCACTATATATCATCCTTGTGAGTCTCCCAGTTTGTCCACAATAGGCAGAAATCCCTCAGAGAATCATTGCAATACCTAACAACATAAAAATCATTCAAAAACATCCAATTCGTAAATATTATTAAAATAAACTTATGGAACACCAAATGGGCAAATTATCTATAAAATAAGTTATGTATCATCGTTGTGGGTCCCCCAGCTTGTCCACGATGGCCAGAAATCCCTCAGAGAATCATTGCAATACCTTACAACATGATTGCGCAAATTATCTTTAAAATAAGGTATTTATCATCCATGTTGGTCTCCCTGTTTGTCCACAAATCCCTTAGAGAAGCCCAGTTTAGTTTATCCATACGCTGCACATTTTGATTTTACTTCTATTGTATTTCAGCACTTAAGCGAAAAACGAGAGTAATATTTTCTTATTTTTTTTTTAAAGTTTGTTACTCTATAAGTTACAACAACTCTATCAAACAATACTCTATACAGGTATTGATTTATAATTTTGTGTCCTACTAGCCATGCCCCAATTAGTAGGTCTGAGCACAACTACAACAATGCAACAATAGAAAAAACAACACGCGTTTTGTTTGCGTATACAAATGGTAAGAATGTCAAAAACTTGTCACCTGTTAAGAAAAATGTGTTTTGTTTTTATAATGTATTTATTTTGCTAAATGAAAATTTTCAACCGGAATTTTGGCGTACAATACTTGCTTCCGAAAAATGGTCTGCGAAAATTTCATGTGATGGGGCCAAATTCCTGCCACTATTTTCACCCCATTTTGCACTTCCCCTGGGGGGGGGGGGGCTTCTCTCTATTGCGATGCGAATACAATTTCGATGCGAAAGCTAAATGCTTAAATGCTTGGTACTTGGTACTCTCCATCACTTTCGCAAAATTGTTTGAAAATTAAGCAATACTGGTAATAAAAATCAAAGATAGCGCAGATTTCCAGTAATGAAATGTCAAAATATGTAAAAAAAAAATTTGAAATTGGAAAGTTTTAACAAAAGAAATAATGATGATATGCAAAAAGAAAAAAAAATAAATAGATGCGAAAACAAATGAGCAAACGCATTAAAGAGTACCAATCACTAGATTTGCTACAATTTTCTTTCGCATCGTAATATAGAGTATCCCCCCTGGTCTTTTGGCACTGAAAAAATCGTAGTGCATCCACTTTTAAAATGTTTTTACACACTGCACAAAAACGCATTTTAATTTTAATTACACTATTTTTATTATTATGGTTATCTAAAAATTTTATTCAAAATTTTTTTTTCAAAATTATTAAATTTTATTTTTTTTAACGTTAAGAAAAACGATTCCTTGAAATCAAAAACAATATTAAAATAAATATAAAAAATGTAAACAGCTTTTGACATTTTGCCCATTTATGCCTATGCATTATGATTAAAAACACAACTCTACAAAAAATCAGCAGGCGTTTCGGGCAGAGCTACTAATTGGGCCATGGTACTAGCTAGATATGCATACGCGAAACCTTTTTTATTTAACATAGAAAGAAACACCTATATGTATGTCTATTAATTGAACAAAATAAAAAGTACATGATACTAAGAACAACTTTTTTTGCAACTCTGAAGAAAGAGAATCATTCCCACAAAAGGTTTGCTTTCTTCATACCCGTAATTTTTTTAGTTTAAAAAAGAATATTTAATAAATTTGTTAAGTTAAAATTAATAGTAAGGTTGTATTTGATAAAATAAAAAATTAAAGAAACAAAAGACATGGCTCATAATGCACCACCATCACAAGATGTGCAGGTACATATAAATAAAAACAAGTTTGTGTAAAGTTGAACACATTTCTTCAGAGATTATTGACAAGATTTTTTTGTTAATTATAAATAATACTAGTGTTATGCATTTTTTAGGATATACAATTTAAATTACATGACAAACACTCCATATTCCCTGGAGCAAAAAATTTACATAGTTTGGTTAGCCTATTGGCTGTATCATCGGCCAAGGGTCTTCTATTTGCCGGCAACCCAAATGGAAAAGAACTGAAGGGTAAGCAAAAAATGGCATTTATACATCTCGTCGGCTGATAATTTAACTGTCGTATGTAAAATGTTTGAAGTTTGAACTCTTATAAAATCCACATACGACATTTAAATAAATTAATTTTTTGGTCGTTTAATATGGAAATTTGTCGTATGTGGCAGTTACATACGACATTTAATTTGAAAATTGCTTCAGTAAATATCACATACGACAAACTAAACACTCCATATCTCGAAACCCGTATGAGGTATCGAAAAACTGATTACGCCAAATGATCAGGTCGAAAAACCTAAGGAATCGAACTTAACTTAAAACCGCAAAAAATCCACATACGACATTTAAATTATCAACCGACGATATGTACATACATACTTATGTATATAGATCTATTAAAATTTAATTTCATATACCTACCTATCTAGTTTTTAAGCTACGCGATGTGGTAGATTCCAAGACAACTGGTCAGAATTTAAAAGTTCGTGTGATTAATTTACCAGGGGAACCCAGGGTTATGGCCTGTAGCTGTGATGGTCTTATGCTGGCCGTTAATTATGTTTTAAATAATACAGGCTTCTTACAAATTTATCAAGTTGAAAGTTTTGTAACACCAGTAGGTGTCTGCTTAAGATTTTTGTTATTTTGTTTTAAATATTTTTTTTTAGACTCTTAACACTTTGCATAATCTGCCTGTGGCTCCCGAGAACAATGTTTTTGCTTTGCAACTGCTATGGAATCCTGTCATCTCCAACAATATTGCTTTAATTTTAACTGATGGTTCAGTGGTTATGTTTACTTTGAATAATGGAGGCCAATATGATAAAGTTACTTTAGGCAAGGAAAATCAAGTCAAATCTGGCTGTTGGTCACCTAAAGGCAAACAAATAGTTTTTGGCTTTGCTGAGGGAAAATTGCAACAATTTAAACCCAATTTACAACCTGCAAGAGCTATTACTTGTCCGCCTGGTATTCATCCGGGATCATTTGATTGCATAGCTGTCCACTGGCTGTCGACTTTTCAATTTGCCGCCATATTTTTGCAAAGAGGTCAAGATATGTGTCCATCTCTATTCATAATTAATGCTCCAAAAGCAGGTCAACCTTCATACATCAATTACTATGATATTTGTTATAGTGCTCCCGGGCCTCGTATTCAACAATTATCATTTAATCATATTGCTCAATGGAATCTCTTATTGGTTACTTCAGCTAATGGTGTAGAGGTTGGTGTATTAGGTACTAAGGAGTCTGGTGAAGCACCTAGTTGGATACAATACACTCTTTTGGATGAGGCTCGCATTGAAATGCCTTTAACTGAGTCAAAAGATGAAACTTATCCTTTAGGTTTTGCTTTTGATACAGCATCTTCCCACCAAATATCTATAGGAGAAACGAAATTACCCGTGATGCCCATGATTCACGTCTTATCTACACATGGTCATTTGGTTTCTTATAATTTTTTGAATTTATCGCCGAACGTTGTAGATATTTGTTCACCTCCATCTCCTTTGAATGATGTATCAGGGCAATTTGTAGCTTTAAGTGAAACTGTAGCAGGTACACAAGCGAAACAATATGCTACTGGTGGCGAACTGCGAGGGGGAAATAAACCACAAAATGCTGGTGATATGACATTTACCTTAGGATCTAATATGGTAACATCTACGCCGGAAGTTGTAAGTAAAAACTATTTATTTAAATGAATTTTAAATGCACTTCACTCTAATGAGTCTAAAAGCAATTTTTTTGCACTTCATTTTATTCTTTTATTTAATTTGTCACCAAAATATTTTTGTTATTTTAGAAAGATAAACCGGTGGCCTTATTTAGTTCTCAACCAGCTCCTCAAAAACCTACGGTCGGCTTAGGCTTCTCAACTGGAACTGCATTATACTCAGGTTCCACAGCAACAAATACAAATGCAACAGCAAACAAACCCTCTAGTGCATTTGGTTTTGGAGCAACTCCAGCGGCTACTGTTTCAGGCGTTTCACCATTTTCCCAGCAATTTGGTGGTATGACAACAGGAACACCCTTTGGAAATTTTTCCGGAACAGGTTTTACAGGTGAAGTAAAAAAGAATCTATTTTAAAAAATAATTTAAACGATTTTTAAAATTTTTAGCTAAAATCAATGAATCTACCAATATTCAACCTCCTACACAGCAACAGATACTCCAACCAACAAATGCAGATAAAAATCCAGAAGCAAATAAACCTTTATATACAGTACCGCCCACATTTACTCCACCAAATGTGGCACAACAACAGTCTGCAAAAATGGATATAAAGCCAGTTAAATCATCAGTTTCTTCTTCGAATAAAATAAATTTAAATACCGGTGAAATAGATGAGGTTGTTAAACAAATGATAGTCATACAAATCGAAGCCTTTGAATCGGAAATAAGACAAATACGACAGCAGTCTAAGCAATTATTGGAAAATGTAAAGATCGTTTTTAAGTGCTTTATTTCGAATTCTAATGAGGTTTATGTATTCATTCTTTAGATTGGCTCCCCGGATGATTTGAAATGTTATACTAAACAATTAAACGATTTACAAGAAATTATAGAGCAGGCTAATGATCATGAATTTGAACAAGATGTACAAAGTTTAAGACATTCCATGAATGAATCATATGCCATGTTTGCTGAATGTCGTACCAAATTGGACTTATATAATAATCCCAAGTAAGAGAATTTCTTAAGAAGACAGATAATAAATTGTTTTTTTTTTATATTTGATTTATGAAATTGCAGCTTGACACGTTTTTCTACTGTAACTTCTACGGATCCCACCAGCCGCCGCCAGTTGGCTAAATTACAGGCTTATGTGGCTTCTAACCAAAATCAATTGTCCCAATTAAATCAATTGATAGATGCCCAATGGTCTCAGTATCAAGATGTTGTGCGCCGTAATTCTAAAAATCAAATGCACATTCCCTGCTTGGATGGTATTTACCAGCGTATGTCAAAGTTAAAGGATTTACTATCGAAACAAAGAACCAAAATGAATTATATTAAAACAAAATTGAAGCAAAAGGGTTTAAATTATAAACCAGCTAATGATGTGGATGTTACTTCAGTAGCTGTTGGGGCTTTAACGAAAAATCAAAGGTAAAACTACATTTAGGCTGGGTTTTTTAAATCTCAGTTAAACTAGGTTTAGTTAATCTAAAAACAGATTTGTGCCGCTATTATCAAGCTTGTAATTTTGACGAAACAGTTTAGTTTTACTTCAAATGTTAGTTTTTAATGAAATAATAAAATAAAAAATCACATTTCGCCGGAAAAATCAGAGTTTCAGAGTACGTTAAACTAATTTAAACTTATTCCATATCTCAAAAATCCGGCCTTAATATAAGGACACTCTTTAAATACTTTTCAAAATCTTATTTGTTATTCCAGCACTATGGAATCTTTGGCTGATTCCATTTTGTCTATGAGTCTGTCACAAGTTGTTTCTCAAACTCATGCGAAATTATCAGAAGATAAATTAAATGCCATTAGAAGTTTTACTAAAAGGCAGCAACAAATTGCCATAGTTAAACCAAAAAGACCAGATCGTGTGGGTCTCAAATCAGAAGTTATTTTGGAAACTAAATTGGCAACGGAACGCAAGCAAAAGGAAATGCTTAAAAAGCAGCAGCAGCAACGACTACAACAACAATATCAACAACAGCAAACACAATTTGCTGCCTACAAAACACCCATAAATATGCAGCAATCCTCTGTGTCTTCTAAAACACAACACCAACAAAATTATACAGCACAATTGCAACAACAAATAATAAAACCCCAAGCTACCATATCAACGGCCTCACAACAACAGCAACCTATATTGGCGAAACCAACCGCCTCAAAACCTTCCATTGTCTCTTCACAGCCTCCCACTTTTATAACACCAACATCTTCAACTGCAGCAACTTTATCCTTTGGAGGCAATAGTTCATTTGTTAAAACCTCTATGTCAGCACCAAAATCCGAAGAAATCCCTAAACCAATAGCCACATCTACTCCATTTGCAGGTTTTGGTACAACGTCCTCTCAAACAGCACTTAATTTCACTCAAGCTAAACCTCTATTAAATAAAGCAGCAACCAATGACAGTAAAGAAAATCAACCAATAACAACACCTATATCATTTTCTGCCAAGGTAATAGGAGGAAATGATGCCAAACCTTTCGCTAATTTAGGCAATAAAACGACAACGCAAAATAATATCATGCAACCATCTTCACAAGGTTTTTCAACTACCACTTCGACAGGTTTTTCGGCATTTGCTACCACAAAACCCAGCTCACAAACTAGCAGCCACGATAAAGAGAGCGCTAAAAAATCAGAGGAACCTCCTAAGCCATTTGGGTTTGGCACAGCATCAAATTCAACAACTGTTACATCAGCAGCCCCAAACGCATTTACAGCTCTTGGCGCTTCCGCGAAGACTCCGTCTACTACTTCCCTATTTGGTGCTAATACTACCACAAACACCCCTACACCTTTTTCTACACTATCTTCCTCATCCCCGTTTTCTTTTAATGCCACCGCAACATCACCAGCAGCTTCAATCTCTACAGCAAGCAATTCTTCTAAACCAGTAACAACTACAACGGCTTCATCGCAACTCACTGCTAACCCTGTTGAAACTAAAACACCTACAATCAATTCAACTTCTACTACATCTACTCCAGCCACAAGTACTTCTGCTAGGTGAGTAACAATTTTAAGCATTCTCAAGATTTTATCACTTTATTATTGAAAAGTTGCTGACAATTGACTAGAACCGTAACTATCGACAGAGTTTAAGAAATTTAACATCAGTTAGGTTAGGCTAGGTAGAATGGCTGGCGCAAAGTCAATCTTCACACCCTCACCCAGAGACCAGAGTCCATTGTGACGCCTTAGGTAGTAATAGAATACGAAGAAGAAAATAACGAAGAAAATAAAGAGAAAAAAGTGAAAGCATACGAAACAGTGGAAGATAAAATCGGACCAAAAGCATCAGTAAGACAAAAAATATATTTGCCTATCTGATAGCTTATGCCATAAAATGTTAATTAGAAGTTGCTGGAAAAGTAATCTTTGAATTGGTCCTGCAAACCACATGATTGTAAGTAGCATAGATGGAATAATATGGACATGACAGCATCCAATGTCTGGTTTACAAATTATTATACGTTGAATTGAGTAGTCCACTTGCAAACGCCGCTAAAATAAAACAAAATTATGAGAAAATCGATTAAAACAGTTATTTAAATTAAAATGCCAAGCAATATAGAGATTATTGCAGGAGTTTTGAATATTTAACCAGAAATTGCGCGTAACTTACCGAGTTTTAACGAGATCGATAATGGCTTAGAGAGGCATTTTAAAAAGCAAATAAAATGGCAACTTTTACAGTTGTTATTTTTTTAACTTAGCGGTGTTTGCAAGTGGACTACTTACTCAATTGTCGTGATAAGGCAACCTCGAGTTTATAATCAAACACTTTCTTAAACATATGATTGTACCTTTTGTTAAGAGCAACTTCTATAGTTTCACGAAAAATAAAAACGCTTCTTTTGCTGATTTTTAAAGTTTTATGTTAAATGGTACCAGCTTCGTCTGCTCTGGTATGTAAGTACGTTGACCATATTTCCAAAATCAGTCTTAGTTCAAAGCAGTGTTCGAAAATAAAACGAATATTATTTAATTCTTTAGCGAGAAAGAAAACCAGAAACGATATACATTCATATATATTTTTTTTCACAACTCTTAATACCGTTCATAACTTTTTTCACAAAAGCAACAAACATTATGTTATGTTCTGTTTTTCGTTATAGAACAAAAAAATTGAATCGTTTATTTCAAAAACCAGTCAAACAACAGAAAATCCAAGATATTTTTGCAGGAGTTTAGAATATTTACCCGGAAATGGCATTTTAAAAAGCAAATAAAATGGCAGCTTTTACAGTTTTTATTTTTTTTAAATTAGCGATGTTTGCAAGGGGACTATTCAATTGTAGTGATAAGGCAACCTCGAGTTTATAATCAAACAAATTCTTAAACATATTATTGTTCCTTACCTTACTCCACGTCTACAACAGACACGATTTGCTGTTATAACATGATGTTATAAAAGCGTTCTTAACACATTTGCATTAACAACCGTGTTATAACATGAGAAAACCTCTAACATGACGAGTCTATACTTAACACCAACATCATATTAGTGCTAATATTAAGAATTTGATGTCAGTTGTAGACTGGGTATTAAGAGCAGCGTGTTTAGGTTAGGTTAATCTTCAATAGGAGACAGATATAGTAGGATATCCAACGCTGCCTGTGGAGTGCTTCTGCTTGCACCTGTGATGTCAAGAGATACACTCTTTTGGACCTTGCTGAGCATCTTCCTATAACTGTCCACGCTCAATATAATAGTTTTTTTCAAAAACCAGTCTGTTTTGCAAAGGTAGATACATCGCTTAATGCAAAGAAAAAATCCAATACTGTCCCCATGTAATTTTAAGATTTCTAGGAAGTTTCCTTTGATTCTCACTAAAATTCAAAAACGATACGCTTTATTGGTTTTTGAAATAAACGATTCAATTGTTAAGATTCTTTAGACATACATTAGAATAATTCACGTCAGAATTTTTTTTTTTGAAACAACAACAACTATGTAGAAAATAATTGCGCACTGACTCTTGCACCTCGCACTACCCATGAGCAAGTGCGAAAAATCGGTGCAAGTTCTTGCATAAAATATATGTTTAATGGCAGTTGAATGGCGTTAACAATCTCATAAAATATAGCTTTTTTATCTTAAAAAAATTCAAGAAAGAGCAACTATCAAGTTTTTCAAAATTAATGCTGCAAAAAATAAAACAAATTCAAATTCAAGACATATAAAAAATGGACAGATTGCGATATTCAAAAAATAATAGATTATTTAGCAGACAATCGAAAATAAATTATAATAAAAGATAAAAGCGTCTGTTATTTTGCGTTTCCATTAGTGCACTTGCTACAAAAATGTATGATCACGTCAACTAGTGCAAAACTTCACAGGTTTGTTTGCAAGACTAAAAATTGTGACGTTGATTACTCTATTATATTTTAATGTTCTTTAGTGTTTTTTTTTTACATTGATAAAGGAATGGGCAAACAAAAAATTTTAGCAACGATTCTCTCTAGTATTATTGTTGATGCTTGGTATTTATTTATTTTATGCTAATCCCGCATAGCTCTACGCTTGTCTGCAGGAGACCAGAGTCTCTGAGTCTGATATCAATCAGAAATGCCGTCAAAAAAAAAAAAAAAAACAAAATTTCCCAAGACATGTCTGCCAGAATTCGTGTCAACCACTTCATACATTTTTGGGTCAGAAATCTGACACATTTCTTATACGGTTCCTACTTTTTGTCGACGTTACTCTCATATGTATATCTGGAAGACGTCGGACTATTTTGCTGGCTGGGATATTTCATACTAACATCCCAGCTAGCAAAATAATCCGACGTTGTCTGAATCAGACATTTCTTGCAAATGTCTGAATTCATTCTTAAAAACTTCTTTCAGATTTCTGTGACCCATTGATTAAACGTACTGTCTTGCCACTTTCTGATCGAGTTCGCATTGATAGATCGGGGTGAATTTATGTATTATGAATTTTGCAATAAAATAAAAGACTTCTTACAGAAATCTGTGCGATTATGAAATTTTAATTGTGTTCCATATTCTTTCAGCCATCTGTCAGAAGACAATAAGAATGTCATAACACATCAGAATTTCCCAAGCCTTTTCCATTAGATTTCTTTTAAATATCTATCAGAAATGCCGGAAAAAACAGAATTTTCCGCGACATGTCTGCCAGAATTCGTATACGATCGGACTTCTTTTGTCGACGTTTCTCTCAGATATCTGGAAAATATCGGCAGTGTGACCCGATCTTAAAAAATTTTACAGCCAAATCTGGCATTAGACATGGCCAAAAAATGCTAAAAATGATTTTAAAGATAATTCTAAAATTTTTTTTAAGGTTTTTGTTAAACATCTATTTAAGCAGTATGAAGTTTTATTCGAAACTACACAGGCAGAAAAAGACAATCAGCACGACGCTGTGCCGATGTGGATGGGGGAACTATCAACATCAATACAACGTACTGTTTACCAAATTTACAATGTACTCACAACATTAAAATTATAACGCCAAATGTGCGTCTTCCGACTCTTGTTTTTAGTGTTGCCAAAATACTCTGAATTTAAATTTACAATATTGGATTCACTAATTTTCAACGTAGTCACAACATTTAAATGTTAACGCCAAATAACCGCCTTCCGACTATTGTTTTCAATATTGTCACAAAACCCTTAATTTAAATTAACAACATTGGATCAATAAACATAAAATGTAAATATTATTTTAATGATGAAATAATAGATATTACTCTTTTACATAAATAATTACATGTAATGTGCATATGGATGGTTAGGTTAGGTTAGGTTCCATTGGCAGCCGTGATCAAGCACAGCTCACGTGGGTCCATTAATTAGTTCCTGTTGTGTTACCATATCACGCCGTCTCCCATGGGTCCTATGAAATCTGGCTGCTAGTATTCCCATGCAGCCATCCGGTCGATTCAATAAAGGAGTGGATCCTGTTAACATCAACATCAGAGAGACAAGTTTTGTCCCCAAGGGCTCTTCGATCAAACATTTCGAGTCTTAAGTCTCCGAATGCCGGGCAATTACAGATAAGATGTTCCGTTGACTCTTCCTCCTCCTCATCGCCGCAACTTCTACACAAGTCATAATAAGGGATCCCCAGCCTCTGGGCGTGCCTCCCAATGGGCCAGTGGCCAGTTATAACCGCAATTAGGTTTCTTAGATGATGTCTGGACAACTGTAACGCCTGCCGTGTTCTTTTTTCATCTATGATGCGCCAGATTTTCCTGGTTTCCCCACAGGTGGTTTCATCGTGCCACCTCTGACTGGCGGTAAGATGAAACCTGTGCGCTATAAGTTGCTTACACCCTGGGAGTGAAGCACCTACATAATATGTGCAACCGTCCCGATTCAAGGTGGTACCTGCATACGCCAACGAAACCGCTATGCAGTTCCCATGTGTGTCCCCGTGTCCGGGGACCCAATTAAGGGTGACCAGTGAATGTCTCGCTATCTCCTCCAGAGACATCCGGCATTCTCAGACAATTCTCGATGTGATGAACACATTCTCCAGGGATCTTATGGCCGCCTTGCTATCGGTAATAATGTGAAGATATTTCACAGTACCGGATGCGTCTGGCGGCTGTGTGGATGGCCATTATCTCGGCCTGGATGACACTGCAGTGGTCCGGCAGCCTTATAGGAATGCTCCAGTTTAGCTGCTCGGAGTATATGCCAGAACCGACACCATACAGTGTTTTAGACCCGTCCGTGAAGATTCGAATCGCATTCGCGGGAATTTGGATGTAACTACATAAATTCGCTTAATCAACAAACAAAATTTTGCAGTAAATTTGTATATTTTTTCTTACCTTAAATAAGCGGTTTTCACCCTTTGTATTAAGTGTACAACTCTGTTATATTCAATACGGTTTTATACTTCAAAGCGTGAGTGTCTTTTTCGTATGCATTGTAAATTAATGTATTGGCTGGTGAGAGAAAGAGACAGATAAAGTTTCTTCAATTGTTTTATTCTGGTAAATTTACACACTTTGTTTACTACTGCTTTTTGTGGGATTTTTAAACCACAGCGTAGTATATTTTAGGCTAATACATTTTGTTGTTGCAGTGTTGTAAATGTTAGTATTTTTACTAAAATTATAAGATTAACAAGGTCTACAAGGGACTTTACTATCAAGGGTGAATTCCGCTATAGTTTTTTGTTTAAATTTTAATACGACACTACATAGTAAATTAAGACTATATTTTGTTTATACAGCTTAGTAACGGTATAGAATTATTGTAAACTCGTTATTAGGAAATCAAGGTTAAGTTCTTCTATATACAGTATTGTAGCAGTATAGTTTTATTGTAAATACGACATTACAAAACTAAAGTCGTATATTTGTATTAAGTGTGTTGTACCGGTGTAGAATTTTTGTAAAAACAGTAATAAAAAACTAAGGTTGTAATTTTGTATCTTCAGTGTTGAGGTGGTACAATATTTTTGGAAGAGTCAACATTTTGTATTTACAGGGTCGCGGCGGTACATAATATTTAGAAGAGTGGTAATTTCTGACTGGGTAAATACATTTAAGAAACTTATTTTTTATCGAAATTCAAACAAATTCAATAAATTGAAATTAAATTTTAAATTGAGGGGGCCCAAAAGCCTCTGAAAAATGCAAAATTTAAACGTTTTTAAAGATGTTTTTAAAGATGTTTCTTAAGATAAGACTTATCCATTTTTATACGAATTATTTTTTTGAGTAAAACTATTTTTAGTCAAAATTTAACATAATTTATAAATAGATATTGGGAATTGTTTCTTTTCATAAGCAACTTTATTATATTCAACATTTTTTATTTTTCGAATTTATTCTATGATACAAGATAATAGTCTGGTAGTGTATAAAAAGTAATTCCTAAAAAATTTAAGGAATAGAACTTTTAACAAAATCTTTATAAAATACATAACTGAACTTTAACTCATAGAATAAATTCGAAAAATAAAAAATGTTGAACATAATTTATAAAAAAAAATTTAAGTAAAACCAATAAAACTAATCACCCAAATTTTTAAAATAATACTTAAAAAAGCTAAAAACGTTTTATGAAAATGCTAAATAAAATGCCAAGTGCTAAATGAAAATTTTGAAGGGAAATAAAAATTTTTAATGCTAAATTTAGCTGCAAAAATGTCAAATTGGTCACACTGCACATCGGACTATTTTGCTGGCTGGGATTATTACAAGATTTTTACTAACACAATCTCATCGCTTGTTTTTTTTTTTAACAACAGACTTAGGATTTTGGCAACCGAGTTTCATATCTAGTTATTTATCTATGTCTGAGGTGCTCCTTAGAATAAAATGTATTCTTATGTATTCAATAAATTAGACGTACAACCAGTGTAACCAGATCTAAAAAAATTTTAGAGGCATTAGACAGGCCAAAAAATGCTAAAATAATTTTAAAAAATTATAAAAATAATGCAAAATTTTTTTTTAAAGATTTTTGTTAAAAAGTTATTACCAGTATAAAGTTTTATTCTAGGTAAAATACATTTTAGTGACTTATTTTTTAACGAAATTGAAATAAATGATTTCATTTAATTAAGTGGATAGATATTGATAAAGCATCTGATAGACATAAATATGAAGCACAAGTAGTTGAGATTAAATTTTTAATTTAGGTGCGCGCAAACCCCTGATACATGCTAAATTCAAACGATTTATTTCTATGATATACAAATTTCTTAGGTCATTTTATTTTTTATAGTTTAAAACAAGTTGAAGGTTTAAAATTATTATCTTTTCAGCAGTTTAAGCAAAAAAAAATTTTCAAACATTTAGACTATAGAATTTTTATCTAAATACAAAGTGAAGTTTCTTTGTACTTTTATATCGTTATATCAAAGGGATGTTTCTTAACATAAGAATTATCCATTTTCATACGAATTATTGGACGTGTAGTAAAATTTATATGAAATAAACTCAAAAAACTGAATGATTGTCATATAAATTTTTCTACATGTTCAATCACTTGTGTTGTGAAAACAGCACTTTAATTTTTTTTTCAGAATACAGTTCAACTATCATATATAATATAAAATTAAAAAGTCTATAGACAGGAAATTAGAAGAAAGTTTATTAGAAATAAATTTTAATTTAAATTGTTTCGTTTTCTAAAACGATTTTTATCACATAACTGATTATGGGCATTTCCAGCGATAACTCTACTTTTTGTAACGTAACGCCAGAAAGCAAATAAGCTTGTATTTTAGGCCCATGTTTTTCAAATGTTATCCTTTTGTTACTAAATATAGAGCTAAATGCGCTTTACACCGAAATATAAAAAAGGAAATTAAACATATAACATTTTTTAGAGAAAGAATTTTAATTACTTGCTGGCGTTACGTTACAAAAAGCAGACTTTTCGCTGGAAATGCCCATATGTATTGCCTATGAATTAGAAATGGCCTGATTGGGATTCAATTACCTGATTGAATAAAACACGTATAATATGACAATTACAGAAAGTAATCTATTCAGGAAAGACGGAAATCTAAATTCAATAAAATGTTCAACACGTTTCATGGTTAACGGAACTGACAATAGCCAAACTCTTACTATTCAGTCACCCACCTCTTCTAAATTTTACGTTTGCAACAATCATCCAAATTTATTTCATCATAATTCTATCAAGTGCTAATTTAATTTCAAATTAAAGTTTTAGTTTCAATAACCAGTCCGCAGGCAACACTACTGCTATTGCCACCAAATCTAATGCTGCGCCTAATGTCACTATAACTTCTACAGGATTACCACAAGCTAAACCAGCAGCGGCAACACCTACGCCAAGTAACACACCAACGCCTACAGCAACAGGAAGTCCCACTGACTCTCTTCTTGGCTCTCTTAACATTTGCAAACCGACTGTTAAAGAAGCTGACGACTCAAACAAAACAGAAAATATTTTTTCTGAAGTTGCCGCCACTACATCCACAGCTTCTGCTGGATCATTTTCCTTCGCCTCTGCAGGGGGTACTGGGGATGGAACAAAATCGTTTTTGGAATCAACAAATGTCACTGGACCAAGTACGGGATTTTCATTTGTCTCAGTCTCCTCTTCCACCGCAAATGCGGCAAATGTTTTGGGAAAACCAGCTGCAACAGCAGCCTTAGGTATAGATAATACAACAACTACTAGTAAAATGTCCACAACTGCGGTAGTAACCACTGCTGCTTCTGCAGCACCAACAGCAAACACGGCATCTTCATTTTCTTTCGGAACAACAGCAACACCTTCAACAGCAGGTCCATTGTTTGGTTCTCTTTCTTTGTCGACTTCAACGGCTGCCTCCACTATTGCAGCCACTGATACAACCACTACTACCACAGCAGCTGGTAATATATTTAGTGGAGGATCGTCGGTATTTGGACAAGCGACCACAGCCGCCAATACAACTTCAACATCCTCAATATTTGGAGGTGGTGCAGCAATGGCTTCATCTGCCCCTTCATTGTTCTCTTCCACAGCTCCAACGGCAACAACCGGTTCAGGGTCCGTTTTTGATGCTACTTCGCCTCAAACAGCTGGAAGTATATTTGCTGGTATACCAAAACCAGAACAATCTGTTTTTGGAGCCGCTAATACAGCGCCTCAACCAGCTAATTCTGGTTTATTTGCAGCAGCTGCTGCAAATACTAAGCCTTCAGCAGCCACTGGAGGTAGTATTTTCGGTGGAGGTTCTTCAACAGGATTTGGTGCCTCAGCAGGAGGCTCGATATTTGGAGGTGGAAATGCAGCAGCTTCTAGTTCGTTTGGAGTTACAGCCTCAGCTAATGCAGCTGGTTCTTTATTTGGAGCTGCAGCAGCAGCTACTAAACCGGCAGAAGGTGGCAGCATTTTTGGTTCACCCCCACAACAATCTGCCTCGAGTGGTGGTTCAATATTTGGTAAAAATAGTTTTGGTTCAACAGCAGCACCACAATCTTCTGGCAGCATTTTTGGCGGAAGTAATGCTCAATCGCCCAATTCTGGAGGTTTCGGAACATCAGGAGGATCTATTTTTGGCAATTCTAACTCGGCAAATACTTCAGCTTCAGGAGGTTCGTTATTTGGAGCTGGAGCCGCTGCTACGCCTGCTTTTGGATCATCTACAACTTCACCTGGATTTGGCTCATTTTCTCAGCCATCTTCTGCTCCAGCATTTGGCTCTCCTTCGGCTGTTGGCTTTGGTGCTCAAGCTCCTACTGGATTTGGATCGCCACAACAACAATCTGCTTTTGCCAAACCCGTTTTTGGTGGACCCGCAACATTTGGCAGCCCTCAGCCAGCTTTCGGTGCACAGCCAACGTTTGGCGGAGCTCCATCATTCGGCAGTCCCAAAGGTTTCGGTTCATTTACAGCTGCGTCTCCCCCATCAGCTGGCTTTGGTGCTGTAGCGCAAGGTGCAGCAGCTCCATCGGGGAATATTTTTGAGACATTAGGCGCTCAAGACTCTGGATTATCATTTGGAAATTTAGCTCACTCTACGCAGGCACCACAACAGAAACCTACTTTTGGAGGGTATGTTAAAGAATACTAATTTGTTTATCGAAGACTTAATTACAATTATTTGTTTTTCAGATCTTCTTTTATGAATTATCGTTCTTAAATGTTTGTAAACACCAATAAGCATCGTTTTAAAGTTTTCATTTAAAATTGTGAAAGTATATATTTTTTTTAAATTTATTACAACTTTTTACTTATAATCTTTCCCCCATATTCATAAAAAATATTTTAGTTTTATAGCAGGTTTATGAAACAATTTTTCTATGAACATTTGTTTAATAAACCTTTTATTAATCAAAAATATTTTTTTTTTCGTTACTATTAAATAAAAATTTACGAAATTGCTGCACGAACTTTTAAAAGTAGTTTTTTCAATAGCATTGCGATTGTTTAGCCGCGAAACAAAGTACATTTAGAAATTCTTATACCCTATAAGACAGTAGCATAATGCTATTACGTATTTAAAATGAAAGAAGTTTAGAGAAATGTTTTAGTTATTTCAATACCGCAACAATTGGTAAATCCATCTTCTTATGTAGCTGTATTTATCAAAGTCGATGTCAGTTTTAGTAATGTCAAACTGATCAGCTTTCACGTAGGATACAACTATCGCACTTGAGTGACAGTTTTTCTCTCAATTTTTACATTTAGCCATTTTAGCTAAAAATTTAGCTATTTTTCGTCATGAAGAGGAAGATTTAAATGCATGAAGATTGGGAACATATAAAAGCGGCGCACTCTTCAAGCGGTTTATGCGGACATTTTTCATTTGAAATCACTTGTGCAACCGAAAAGCATGTTATTTCGGTATTGGTATCGGTATACCGGCATATAAACTTTTACTACGGCAAATATCGGTATTATAATTAAATGAATCAAACAAAAAAAAAGCTTAAAAAGACAAAAAAAAAAAATAATACATTATGTATTTATAAGAAATAAGATAATTCATCTACACTTGAAAAATCCATGCTACACTTTACTACTTATCTGTCCAGCGGAAAGTCTACTTTTTGTAACATAAAACAAAATTTCATTTTTCATCCATATATCAATTTGATTAATTTTACTTCGTTTGCACTAAAAATAAACCTTCAGCAAAAATAGTAGTGTATTTTTGATCAGTTGCAAATGAGCGCAAACAAAAACTTCACATACGAACCGCCATATTTTTCTTTGATAAAAAATAAAATTTTAATTAAAAATGCTTGTGATCGCTTTATCGTAAAAATAAAATAAAAGCTAAAATGTTTGTGTATAATTGTAAACAAATGAAGATTTCAGTATCGGTGTCGGTATTTAACTATTTTGTATTTCAGGTATTGGTTTTGATATCGATATCGGTATTTTAATTATATCGTTATCGGTATACAGGTATAGAAACTTTTATAACGGCACATATCGGTATTCTAATTAAATGAACCACACTAAAAAAAAGCTTGAAAAAAGAAAAATACAGGTATGTATATATAATAAATATATAATAAATAAGAATTTATATAATCATCCCATAATAAATTGCGACTCATTTCAACACCTAAATACTTCACTTTCTTCGATTCCGAAATTGCTTTACTACCCATGTGAACTACGAGGTTTTCGTCATGTCTCAAAAAATATGGTCTAAATCTTATTACTTTAGCCGTAGAAGAATGTAAGACTAGCCGGTTAAGTTGCGAGAATTCAATAAGTAAAGCAGCATCATGTTCAATTTGTGTTCGTAAAACCCTTAAATCTTGTTATCTATAAAATAAGCACAAGTCATCCGCATACATAAAAAGCTTCCCAAAACATTTAATATTTTTTGCATCGTTCACATTTATTTTAAATAATAATGGACCAAGGACGCTGCCTTGGGGACCACCACATATAACCCCTGACATTGAGTTTCTACAGTCACAAATCTGAATTAATTGTTTTCTTTTTACTAACCCCCATATTCATAAAAAATAATATAGGTTTATAGCAGGTTTATGAAAAAAATTTCCTATGAAAATTTGTTTAATAAACCTTTTATTAACCAAAAATATTTCTTATGAATATGGGGGTAAATATTAAGATTCTAAATATTTAGTAAATAGAATCTGGGAATTATTTCTTTTTCATAAGTTACTTTTATTATATTCAAAATTTTTTATTTTTCAAATTTATTCTATGAACTAAATTTCAGTTATGTATTTTATAAAGCTTTTTGTAATAGTTCCATTCCTTCAATTTTAAGGAATGAATTTATTCACTGCCAGACTATTACTTTGTATCTTTTTGTTACATTTAACCTTAGCTATCCTTTGGATAGCAATAAAGTATATTGTATGTACAGAAAAATTTACAATTATTAGACACCATCAGAATGTAATGCATTTTCTGGCCCGCTGCGGCCTTCGTTAGCATTCTTTGTGCCACACTGGAGAGTGATACTTTATAAATTAAATGTATTTAACTCAACTATTTTAACAAATAGAATCTGGGAATTATTTCTTTTTCAGCAGTTACCTTTATTATATTAAAAATATTTTATTTTTCGAATTTATTCTATGAGCTAAATTTCAGTTATTTTTTTTTAAAGCTTTTTGTAATAGTTCCATTCCTTAAATTTTTAGGAATGACTTTATACACAAAAAAAAAATTTTTTTAGACTAAAGCTGTGATGTTTGTCGCATTTTTATTTTTTTTATGAATTTTTAAAGAAAAATATTTATATTTTTTTTAAACCAATGTAAGCACGACTTAAATATAAGCTGTTGCCTAATTTTGCATTTGTTTTAACTGAATATGGTGAACCGTTATTCCAATATATGAAGCGCAAGTGCCTTAATTTTGCACATAATGGTATAGAAAAAAACTATGTGCAGATTTGTATTCAGCGTCCAAAATAACCTTCAAAACAACAATCAGTTTTTAATCAACAAAAACCTTATTCCCTTGTGTTATTAGTTGCGATATATTTATTCAAAGTCCATTGAGTTCATATTTCGATTAAATGAATCGTTAATTTCATTATACATTTATATAGTGAATGTATTTGTAAAGAACTTTATTTGAAAAAATGAATTTACAAATTTATGAAATTTTTCCAAAGTTTCCAAATTATGTACAAGCATCTTGATTATCAAAACAGAACATCCGACAAAATGTGGGCGGGATTAGAGGGTGTGGTACAAAATAAATTTCTTTATATCTAAAAAGGGTAAGAGAAAAATTGTCCAAATTTGGTACACATAGCTGGGTTATCAAACCACAACATCTGTCAAAAAGTGTGTGAGTGGTACTCTATTGCGATGCGAAAGAAAATGGTTTTGTGAAAGTAATAGAATTCGCATTTTTCTTTCGTATAAAAATTGAATTCGCATTGCAATAGAGAGTCGCCCTCTTTTCTGATTTTATGCTCTGCTTTTTAATGTGGTAATTCTCATAGATGTTATGCAAAAAATAATCATTGAACATTAAATTTAAAAAGTATCGTCGCACAGTGGCTGAAAATTTCATTTTTCATCGGCCAAAAGTCTGTAACTTTTGAACAGATAGAGATATTTTTGCAATTTTTCTTTGAACTTTTCTACAGTTTTATTAAATTAAAAATCGGTTTAGCAGCTGTTGAGAAATTTAAGGTCAAAATTGAACATATAATGTTTTTTAGCATTTAGTGTGAAAATGCTTTTGATTGAGATTTTGAAGTGCACTGTTTTAAGAACTTTTTAATCTACATAACCGTTAAATTTCATTATGATATCTTTATTCATGTCAGTTTTATCGAATGTCAAATCTTAAAATTACTGGCCCAATTCACAATTTTGTGCAAATGGTCTTGCATCGTAGCATTTGCTAAATGGTATATAGTCAATTCACAAGGTATCCTAACATGTCATATTGTCAAAATGTCCTAATATTTCACAATGGTTTAAAAATATTGTTGTTGGTTTGTTAACAAAAAGTGTCTTAAATAAATAGAACGTTGCTTGCTGTGTTTATTGTGCTGTCGTAATTAATCAGAAAAGTCCAGCGCTGAGCGGCTGAGCCGTACAACAATATTTTTAAACCATTGTGAAATATTAGGACATTTTGACAATATGACATGTTAGGATACCTTGTGAATTGACTAATAGTATTTACTATAATCCCAAAAGTATACTATATTATTTACTATACCAAATTCTACGATGCAAGACCATTTGCACAAGATTGTGAATTGGGGTAGTAATTTTAAGGTTTAAGTTTTTTACTCATATTGAAAATAATAATTTTATGTGTTGTTTCCAGGTGACAAACAACTGATTGTGTAGGAAAATTTATATGAAAAGCACTCAAAAAACTGAGTGGTTTTCATATAAATTTTACTACACAATCAGTTGTTTGTCACCTGGAAACAACACATTAATGTTTGACATTCCATGAATCCGACATGAATAGAGATATCACAATGAAACTTTTAAGTTATGTAGACCGAAAAGATCTTATAAAACAGTGGACTAAAAGCATCCCAATTTTTGGTTTATAAATACCCCAAATCACGGAAAACACTTTTAAAAAAATAATTTTTTTTTCCAAAAATGGCAATACTGTCACTATTTACCACTCGATATTGATCGGAATTTTCCAGAAAATTATGAACATTCTAGAAAACATTACTATTCTAATTTTATAAAAATCGGTGTGTTGAATTATTAGCGTTTTTGCTTAAAATAATTTATATTTGAAATTTTTTTTTTTTTTTTTTTTGGATAGGTCATGTGGGAGAAACGAATGCCAAATTGACTAAAAATTGCTTCTACAAGCATACTCATAACGTTTTCTTTCGAAATATATAAACAGTTTAATACATTTCTGGAGAAAATTGTTTTATTGTGTTATATTTCAGTAAAATAAAGAGCAAAAAAAAAAAAATAATGTTGCGAGTAATTTCAATCAAATTACTCAAGAGCCCGAATATATATACTTTATTGGGTCTTAGATGTATTATAAAAAAATTTCACACGGAATGACAAACTAAGTATACCCTCATTCATCACAGTGGTTGTGGAGGGTATAAAAATTAAGTTTGCGATTTCGGGATTTACTAAATCCCGAAAATTCCGGGATTGAAAAATTCAAATCCCGGGACTTTTCGGCGATTAACCGAAAAGTATGTAGTACACAGAAAAAAGTGTTTTATCAATTAAAAAAATGGTTTAAAAAGTATTTAAATTTAATTAATGTGATAATTGAATCAATTATTTTTTTAGTTGAAAGAAAATTAAATATTTAACATTTTAGTTGTTTTGAAATAAATTTTCAATTAAATTTTTAATTATATAACAAAACATCTTAATTGATTTTTTCGTTAAAAAAAAAATAGTTTAAACATGTAGAATTGCTGTTGGGAATTGTCAATATTTATTTAAATAAATTAACACATTGTTTGAAAAGGCAAAGTTTTCTGATCACTTTTTTAATTAAAATTAAAAATATCATTTATTGAAAATATTTTTTCAAAATTTTAAAATTTTTAGTAATCAATATAATCATTTTGGTAATAGGTGTAAAATCAACAACTTGTTTGCTTGATATTATGAATTTCGAATACTCGTAAATTTGGTGATTGGAGAAATTTAATAATTTTTTCTGTTTATGGCTTGTAATTGAAACGATCATAAAACGTTTTGTCTATAAGTCTCTAAAAATCGATACGTTGATTAATATTTGAGATCAATTTGTTTAACTTAAAATTACGTGCATATTCTTTCAACTGTAATTATTTATTTGAAAATGTTTGCAGCTGTTCATACTAATTGGAAAATCTGAGTGCATCTTTAAGTACCTAAAGTTCTTAAGAGTTTATGGGTAACAATAAAACTTTGAAAAATTGTTAATCCGTTTGGAAATATTAATTCCTAGAAGCTAAAGAAGATCAACTAAAATCGCTAGCAGGTAAGATTAAAAGGCCGAAATATAAAAGTATAAATAAAGAAGACCAATAAATCAACCTGCACATTTGCAAGCGACAATTCAACAAAGCAACATTCGTAAATTTTTTTCAAAATAATTTAAGTTTAAAAATTATGCCCGTGGAAGTAGCAGTTTTACCTAAAATAAAAGAGCATGCGGTACGTTGTCTTAAACAAGCTGGACATGTGGGTTTCGATAGCCTGCCGGATCAATTGGTTAACAAAAGTGTGCAAAATGGTTTTGTTTTCAATGTTATGTGCATCGGAGAAACCGGTTTGGGTAAATCTACTCTAATGGATTCACTCTTCAATACCAGCTTTGAATCAAAACCCAGTCCTCATACTTTGCCCAATGTGAAACTGAAGGCTCATACCTATCAATTGCAGGAAAGTAATGTAGGTCTTACGTTAACTATTTGCGATACTGTGGGTTATGGCGACCAAATCAATAAACATGATTCTTTTAAATCGGTGGTGGACTATATAGATGTACAGTTTGAATCGTATTTGCAAGAAGAATTAAAAATTAAACGTTCTTTGGTTGATTTCCATGATAGTCGCATACATGTCTGCTTATATTTTATATGTCCCACGGGTCATGGTCTGAAGTCATTGGATCTTGTTTGTATGAAACAACTGGATAGTAAAGTCAACATTATACCAATTATAGCTAAAGCTGATACTATATCGAAAGCTGAGTTAAAAATATTTAAAGGGAAGATAATGGATGAATTAAAGCATAATGAAGTACAGATCTATCAATTTCCCACAGACGATGAAACGGTGGCTGATACCAACAATGCCATGAATGATTATACCCCCTTTGCCGTGGTGGGTAGTACTGACTTTTGTAAAATCGGCAGCAAACAAGTGAGGGCCCGTCAATATCCCTGGGGTACCGTGCAAGTGGAAAATGAAACTCATTGCGATTTTGTCAAGCTAAGAGAGATGCTTATACGCACCAACATGGAAGATATGCGTGAACAAACGCACATTAAACACTATGAGTTGTATAGACAAAAACGTCTGCAAGAAATGGGTTTCTGTGATGTGGACAATGAAAATAAACCCGTGTCCTTCCAAAAAACTTTTGAAGTGAAACGTTCTAATCATCTTAGTGAATTGTTGGCCAAAGAGGAGGAAGTGAGACAATTGTTCGTTCAACGTGTTAAAGAAAAGGAAGCTGAATTAAAAGAGAGTGAACGAGATTTACACTCACGCTTCGATAAGTTGAAAAAAGAACATGCAGAAGAAAAACGCAAATTGGATGAAACTAGGCAAAAGCTGGAGGAAGAATATTTGGAATTTAATACTCATAAGAATCATTATGCGGCATCACATAACACCATGACGTTGGGAAAAAGTCGTAAAAAGTGATGCATCCACATGTGAAGTATTGTGAATATAAACCGTTTTTAAGACAATAAATAACATTTAAACTATACATGATCATTGTAAAGGAATTATTTTCGAAAAGATAAAGTTTTCCCAACGTTAAGCTGCACATTAAAGAAATTTGAATTTCTCAATGCCTCATTTGCTTCTTCTATTCTGTCAAAAAGCTAAACGGCACTCATCTGCCAATTTTTTATTTGCCGTACAGATAAATTCAATCAGCTGACCCCCAACTTTTTACATGTATTTTGAGTGGTGCTGCCAACTGAGAACAATGTCGGTATATTGAGAAAACCAACATCGTTAAAGGTCAGTTTATCGGTCTAACGGCCAATTTCACCAAGTTCAGTTATAATTAACTATCAGTTATAGCTGTCAAAAACATATTGTTAACTGGAAGTTAAAGTAATAAATAGTTAGTTTTAACTGAACTAACTGAACTTGGTGAAATTGGACGTAATAAATTTATGTCGAAATTAAGTAACAGGCAGTTTGTCGATACATTGAGAAAATTACCATTAAGCAGTTTTTTTTTTGGGATGATTTAATAAAATGTGGTGCACAAGTTTTAATTGTCATAAGAACGAAACATATTTAAAATGGTAAGAATTAGAGATCGATCCCGTGATTTTTAAAGATCATCGTGATTAGTGAACGTGATTTGAAAATCACTGCTCCTTTAAACTGTTATTGTTATCACGGCTTATCAGTTTTCTGTTCTTTTATAGCAATTGCGGCCAAGCTATATGTACTATGCGCGAGCTTTCGCAAGAGCTTTTGTAAGTACTTTGCAAAAAATAACAACAAATTGTAAGAGCTTTCAAAGCTGTTTACTTGCATATACATACATACATACTTGAACAAATAAACTTTGGCTTAAAAAATACTAATAAGATAGAAGAGAGAATAAAAGGATCAGCAATATTATTCGCCATTTCATTCAAAAAACGCTATTACCCACACAAACACTCAAATATCATGAATTTTTATATGTAACAAAATATACAAAGAAAGACTTAAGCCTCTAGTACACGGCATGTAAAAAGCCACATGCGCATGTGGTTCTGACGTAATTTTGACGTCATCACACAACACGCAATGCTTATTGTGGCTTTGCATTGACGTCAAAATTACGTCAGAACCACATGCGCATGTGGCTTTTTACATTCCGTGTACTAGAGGCTTTAGAAAGTACCTGTTACTTGACAAATTTAGTCACAACTGTGATTCGTGATTTTTCAGTAACAGTGATTAAATCACAGGTACAGAAATATCGCTTATCTCTAGTAAGAATCATATCGAGCCTTTGGTGCAAGACCGTAGTAACTCAAAATTTGAATTTTTTGAACTGGGTATGCAGTAATGATCTTTGGGGATATATCTATCTGAAGAAAAAAAGATTATGGTTCTATCTCTAACTGTTCAGATTTTACAGCTAAAAATGACTTTATTGCCTTGCCTCTAGCTTTGTCCAACAATATTTATTTGCAATAATGAAATATTTCCTTTAACTTACAAACAGAAAACAAATTGTGAAAAAACAATAAGGCAATAATTTTTTTTGCTACGTTTTAGGCACAAAAACACAACTGCATAATTTGTGTTCTTTTTTACTTGTTCGTATTATTTCACAATTCATCTTTGTTGAAAAAAAATTAGTTATCATTTCTTCTTATGCTTTATTTGCTATATCGATATATTCCGAATTAATTCATAATTTTGTCGTTAATTTTGTGACAATAACGATACATTATTGATAGGTTGATACAAAATACTTAAATATAAATAAATATTTCATATTTTTAGTAATTTTTTTACCTAATTTAATTATAAAACATTCCTCTTTATTAAAAAACTTGTAAAAAAATAACTTTAGTAAACGAAAATACTATCAAAAAGGTGATTCAAAACTTCAAATGCATTTTTCTCAGTTCGCGATTTTTTGACTTACTACGGTATTGCACCAAAGGCTCGATATCAACTTCTTTCCGGAATAAAGTCTTTGTTCGTATTAGGGATGCCAATCGCAAAATCCTGTATTCTGAAATCTCGGGATTTATTTTTATGAATCCCGGTATTTTTTTGAGATTTTTAATTAATCCACTTTTTTATTAAATTTTTATAATCGATATAAAAAAAAAAAAAAAAAAAAAATTAAAAACTTATATGAGTTATATTTTTTCCGTTAATAATTCTTTTTTTTGGGTTAAATTTTTTTTTTTGGCACACAATGATTATTAAAAATTTTAATTTTTTGCTTCATATATGACGACTATTTCTGGATTTTTGTAGTTTGCTTAATAAGACCCCTGATTTTAATATTATGCTTAATAATAACCATTATTTTGAGTCGAAACAAAATTTACAGATATACATTTGAAGCCTTTATTACAATTTAATTATCAAGTCAAGCTTTGGCTTAACACGTAATATTTATATTAATGCAAAATATAGCAATCAAGAAATAATTGTTATAAATATATCAAGGAAAGAATAAAAATTATATACAATCGTTATTTGTCAACCAAAAAATTAAAATTATTCACGTTCCGGTCCATTAATTATAAAAAATTTAAAATATGATTAAAAACATAGATTAATGTGCTGTTTCCAGGTGACATGCAATTGATGGTGTAGTAAAATTGATATGAAAATAACTCAGTTTTTTGAGTGCTTTTCATATAAATTTTACTACACAATCAACTGTCTGTCACCTGAAAACAATACAAAAATAAAATCATGGTAGAAAAAGTACAAGGTATAGTCCATAGTATACAACTAGTATGACGACTATTTGACAGGCACATAACTCAAATGCCAGTGGTACCTAACTCATGTTTGTATTAGTAAGATTTTTTTCAAATGTATTGGTGCATAAAACTATTTCCACCACTAAACATAGTTTCATAAAATCGAATAAAATGTGGCAACAATTTTTTTTTTCTAAAATAAAACTTTCTTAGCTCAATAAATTTTCAATTTATTTAATGTTGTTTGCATTTATAAACTTTTCAAAACCATGTTTGAAAAATTTTCATTCTTCAATATCGGAAAATATTTAAATAATTTATGATTTCAAATATTATTTTCATACCACAAAATGCTACTCTGCTGGCTTTAATAATATTAACAACAGAAAAAAATTAGTGTCAAAACTATTTATTTAAACATTTTTAGTTTGTGAAAAATAAAAACATTTTGCAAAAGAAAATAAGCAAAATGTATTGGAAAAAATTATTAATTATGTGTTTGTGTCATCAAATTAAACAAACAGTGTTATATTGTGAAAAAATTTTAAATAGAAAAATTTCAAATTTGGTTTTGTTTTTGTGGTTTTTATGTGTGTTGAATTCACAAGGAACGTATATGTGTGAGGGGTGAACTAAAAAATATTGAGAACGCTCTCTCCAGTTGGCATACTTTTTCTATACCATGGTAAAGTCATTAGAAATTTTGGGAAATAAAGAAAAAAAATTTAAAAAAAGCTGCAAAAATCAAATAATTTAATTTTATTTTTTGAAAAATCTCTTAATTGAAAAATTTTGTGATACCAAATTTAAACCTTTGCAAATGTGTAATATTTCGTTGTTTGAGATTACATGGGTAAATAATGGCAATTCTCCCGAATGATCATAGCTGGTACTTATTATACTATGCATAAAATAATTTGTATAAATAAACAATATCTGTCGTATTCATAACAAAACAATTTAAACTTGACATCTGTTAAAAGGAACATTTGAATAAAAAATTTTTTGTAAAAAACATTTCAAACGTACTTAAATTATTGATTGGATATTTCAGTAAATGTATGTACATTAGAAATTTTTGAAATGGAAATTTCTGAAATTGAATAGTTATGGTGTAGTTATTTTTATCTATTCTGGCAGTCAAAAGTATGATTTCCAATAGTTATTTATTTCGGCTTGGCCAGTATTTTTTGTTATAAATTTGCTATAATTATTTAATTCGGTTCCTTTTTTTGAAGCTAGTGCATTTTCGGAATAAAAAAGTGCGTTTTAATAAAAAATAGAATATGGAATAATAAAAAATATTTTATTATTACATACGGCATCGGGCCGTATTTTTTTTTCCAAAATGAGGCCGGTCAGGCAGTTACTGTTGGACTTCGTTCTTTGGGGTTATTTGAAAGAAAAGATGTACGTCGATAAGCCAGCAACAATTCAAGAGCTAAAGGATGAGTTAATTCGGCACATTACGGCATAGAACCTCATTTATAACTCAGGGTCATCGATAATTTGGACCATCGGATGGTGGTGTGCCGCCGGCTATTTGACCGATATTTTGTTCCATCCATAATTGAACCATACCAATATTATCATAATTATAATAAAAAGAAATCACAATAATTTCCTAAATAGCTTGTGTTTTGTTCAAAATCAACATCGGCCCTTAAAATTTACCCACCCTTTATAATTTTTCTTTCCAATATAATCTCCTTGATGATTCTATGATAGTGACTCAAAGGTAGAAACATTAAGATTTCTTTCACTGCCAAATCTAGTTCCGAGCCTTGTTGTGCGAGCTTGTCACATGAGTAGCTCGTTGAGAGATCTTTTTTGCAGTTTCTAACTATACGAAAATGTGTTCCTTCAGAATTTTGAAAGCCGCCAGACTATCAACGTCGTAGAAAGTTACTTCGCTACCCTTTGGAATTTGTAACGTCTTCGTAACTTTTATATTTTTGTTTTGTTTTATGCGATGCTTATTCTTACTTATGTACTAAGGTGGCTAATTCTGGACGTTAGTCCTTTTAGCCGAACGTATAAAGGATTTCCAGGCGCCTCGATATCCTGCGCTTCTTCCCCAATTTATGACACGAAGCCTAGAAGTGTCTTCCCTCACTATATATTTCTATCAAAGTTTTGGTTGTCGCCTTCTGTTTGAGCGGTCACCGGGTTCGTATTCAGATAAATGCTAATTTTATACATACAGGTTATACAGTGTAGGAGAAAATAATGCGGCGATATCTTCCTTCCATATAACATGCAGTAGGAAATTTTGAATTTAACTTTTATTGTTGAAACTAACTGCAACACTCTTTAAAAATACATTTTTAAAATTTTTTTTTTTTTAAATTTAAAACTATTTTTGTATTTTTTTTGAAAAGGGTATTTTTTTTTTTTGCTCAAAAGAAAGCTTAGGTCTTTTCCTTTAAGGTAGTTCTGGTCGCTTTTTGGGCAGCGAGTGGGTTATGTATAAAAAAAATTAATTTGTAAGTCAAAAAATTTAAAAATCCTTGTCTTGAATAAAGCTTTTTGTAATAGCTCTATTCCTTACATTTTTTTTATAAATGACTTTATACACTACCAGACTATTATATTGTATTTTCTTGTTACATTTTACCTTAGCTTTCCGTTGGATAGCAAGAAACAAGAAAATACAATATAATAGTCTGGTAGTGTATAGTCATTTATAAAAAAAATGTAAGGAATAGAGCTATTACAAAAAGCTTTATAAAATACATAACTGAAATTTAACTCATAGAATAAATTCGAAAAAATGAAAAATGTTGAATCCTTGTCTTGACTTAAAATTTATTTTTTTTATACATAACCCACTCGCGGCCCAAAGAGCGACCAGAATTACCTTAAAGGAAAAGACCTAAGCTTTCTTTTGAGCAAAAAAAAAAAAAAAAAAAAAAAAACCCTTCAAAAAAAAAAATACAAAACTAGTTTTAAATTTAAAAAAAAAAAACATTTTAAAAAATTTAAAAAAACAAAAAAAATTTATTAAAGGACTTATGTGATTAAGATTAAATTTTTTAGATTATATATCTATTTGTTTTTATTATTATTATTTTATATTAATTTAATTATTATTACAAATAATAAAAAAATAAAAAAAAATTTAATTTGTCAACATCTCTATAGGAAAAAAGGGATTTTATTCCTGGGATTAACATATTGTGGGTATTACAGTATCGAGGGAATGAAATGCTAGTTAGGTATGTTATATACCTTCGGAAGGGTTAGTTTGTCTCAGCATTAGTTTTATTTTTAAGATTTTAGGAACACTTACACACAAATAGAAAAAAATTCAAAATAGTGCATATGCTAAAAATTTAAAAACCCTCGTCTTGAGTTAGAAATTATTTTTTTTTATACATATCCCAATCGCATCCCACTAAGCGACCAAAACTACCTAAAAGGAAAATACATAAGCTTTCTTTTGAGCAAAGAAAAAAAAAATACCGTTTTCAAAAAAATAAAAAATAAGTTTTAAATTAAAAAAAAAAATTTTAAAAAATTTTAAAAAACAAAAAAAATTTTTTTCGAAAGCTTGAAGAAATAGCTATCTAATTTGTTTAGGACAAATTTTGCTTACACCAATAGATAATAAGTTACATGGATGAGAGAGAACACCGGTTTGGCCAAATGTCAAATTTTGACCCCCTCTAACTAAGAAACTTTTTGACCGATCTTGTTGAAAAGTTGTGTCTAAACTACTGTCCAATAAGACTAACCTTGGTGCAAATTTCATTCAAATCGGAAGACATCGATTTCAAAAGTTGGGTCACTTGACATGAAATCCCCCATATGTATAAGTTGGTTTAAGCACATTTTAAACCAAAGACAGAGCTTAACTTGCTCTGATTTATTAGGCCTTAGACCTGTATAAACTTAACAAAAAGAAAATAGTATTTGATGCACCAAACAAATTTACAAATATGCATGTACATGCTCAACAAATTTCTCAAATTTATTTGCAGCGTCGAAAGCAAATTTGTTTTCGTTAAAAAATTCGTAATAAAAATTTAACATTCGACAGCCAGCGCAAAGAAAGATGCCAATACCACAGCCTTCCATATCTTATAATCCTATTGTTTAAAACCTGTCTTATAAATTACAATTGGCAATTCCACCATTATTTCTGGCATTTATTGGCAATGAGAGACTTAAAACATGTTTCTTTTTTGCATACACTCGTACCGCTGGTAATATGTAGAGTACCTGTGTCTTAACAAACTTCATTTTCTTTTAAACCTTCCTTTCTACTTCCAACACATGCTGTCTAGTTAAAATTTTTTTTGGATTAAACTAATGGATCTCAAACAGTTTATTGAAAACATTCAAACCAGTTTAGAATTCTCCATCTTTTTATGAGTTTTTAAAAATAAAATAAACATGATTTGCATAAAAATTTAAAGGTGCTTACAAATACTAATACATATAAACAAACAGGTAGATTTACTTCTACATTGTAGAATCTACAACAAAAGAGAGACCTGGAGATTAAACCACTTATTTCAATTGTTACGCTCTTGTTTTTTTTTTTGTAAACAATAACTAACATAGTAAAACCCCGCCTTTAAAGAGTGCCGGTTAAAACCACGCCTTACTAACTTAAGTTTAATATTTTTATTTTTCGAGTATAGGATTTTGTTACAACAATGGCGTTTTGTTGGGTTTTAAAAGAAAATATTTGTTTGAAATCATTAAGTAAAGATTTTTTATGGTCTTTAACATTTTAGGTAATTTATTTTATTTATAAGACTCTTATTTAAAAGCAATTATCTCCGAAATATTTTAGTAATTATCACAAAAAAATGATAACAAAAATTATATTTAACAAAAAATTATGTAGTAGTTTGTTTTTTTTTTATGAATTTCTGCTAATTTTAGTTGGCTATTAAATTCTCTGTATGTCTCATTTACGATTGGGGTGCCTAAACTAGTAGCGATATAATTTTTTTGTGCTTTGTAATTTTTCTTGCTGTTCACTTTTTTTTTCCTCTGCCTACAAAGATTTAGTTTTTCTTTTCATCTTAAGTTATGATTGACATAAAAATGTTTTAACATTACCTTAAAATACATAATTGTTACCAGCATCTGTTTGCCGTACATTCATCAACTTGTGTTGTGTATTAACTACTTTTTGTATGTGATTTAAAAAGTAAAAATTTTCGCTACATTTTCTATGTGAGTTCATAGGAAATTAAAAAATGTTTTTGTGGCAAGGGGAGGTAGGCGAAGTAAAAAAATGTAATGGAATATGTTTGCTTTTTTTTTTTTTCTTATTCCTACACTAAATCCCGCGAAGCTTTTTGCTTGTCTGCAGGAGACCAGAGTCTCTGGCGGGAATCGAACCCGCAACCCCAGTACTGATAGACTAGCTCACTACCAACTAGCCTACCGAGGCACCGGGGCTGGAATAATAGCAGTAAAAAATTCCAAAAATTAAAATCCAAAAATAAAAATTCAGGAACAATATTTTTAAAAAACAAGTAAAACTGCTATACTCTCTTCCATACTTCCTTCACCATAGAATCAAAAATCATACCAAAACCTTTAACTCGGAAGAACACTATAGTAGCCAGATGAAATAATGGAGCGATTTGGTTAATTTTTAATATTTATATACATTATCGGTCAAAACTAAAGAACCACCTTAGCAGTTGTTTCTTTAATCGGTATTTTTCTTTAAACAATTTTGAAACGAGTAAAATTTTCAAGATATTGTTTAAGTTTTTTAGTTATTCGACCTTTTTTATTATAATTTATAAATTAAATATTTTTTCTTTTCGAGCTTCAACAAATTATTTAATTTATAAATTCTTTTTAAGATATTATACATATTTCAACAAATAGAATCTGGGAATTTTAGTTCTCATGTTGAGTTTAATTTTTATTATAAATTTTTATATTCAGCCCAATTATGAATAAAAATTCCCTGGGAGTTTTTTCCCTTTTCCCATTTCTACAATTGAATTAACATAGGAAAAATGGGAGAAGGGAGAAAACTCCCGGGGAGTTTTTCTTTCATAATTGGGCTGATTAATTCGAATGTGTATTCTGAGTCAAATTACAATTTAAAAACCTTTTATACTTTAGTAGTCTTATTCCTTCAATTTTCTGTCGAAGGCCGTAGCGGGCCAAAAAATGCATTACATTCTGCTGGTACCTAATAGTTGTATAAATTTTCTGTAAAATTAACTTCATTGCTAGCTAAAGTATAGCTAAAGTAAGCCTCGTTTACGAACAAACAAAATTGTGATAGTGCATAGAAAATATTAATGGAAAATATTGAAGGAATAAGACTATTAAAGTATAAAAGCTTTTTAAATTGTTATTGGATTTAGAATACACATTCGAATTATTTACAAATTTATGATATTATATTTTTACTGCCGTATTCATAAAAAATAAAATAAGTTTGAAATGTATTTTAAGACAAAATTTTCATATAAATTTAATTTTTTTTTAAAATACAGCATTTATTATATAATTTAAAAAAAAAACTTTTTTTTTGCATTTTTGCACTTAAGAAAAAACTTCAAGATAAATTTTAGACTCAACGAAAATTTAATGAACAAAACTAAAACCCCCTTAGATTTTGATAGAAAATTAACACAAAAACGATTTTTTTCAAACGGTTGTTAGCGGTACTGTTTGAAAAAATTTGTTGTAAATTCTTTGAAAGATATTTCACGTATTTTTTAAACTGTTTTTCATCTATTTTGTACACTTTAACTGAAATAAAAATTGGAACTGCCAGAAACACCTACTCAAGCAATTAAAAAAAAGTACATAGTGATTTTAATCGCACAAGAATCAGTAGCCGCCGGTAACACGGCACCAGACTAACTATTGGTTGAGGCATCCGTTATTATGTTTCTTGCTGGAAATGTTTTCGTCTTTCAGAATGATTGTATTTAAAAAAGTTTAGCCTGTCGGCTGACAGGATTCTTTTTTGGGAGCACGTGGTGGTTGTGGTTTAAACCCAAAGTCGCGAGAAGGCATACTCTGAAAATTCAACTAAAGGGCCGCTTGAGGGAGGTTTCGGCCTCAGGGAGGAATATCTCTAGCTGGTGTTGCTACTCATCAGAAACTGCTGGCATTTCTCCAATAGCAGTGGTGGCTCCAGCTCCTAAAGGCGCGAGAATTTAATCTTGCCGGATTATACATTCAAATTGCTACCTGCACGCAGAGAAAAAACATGTTTATATATGGTCACCTCCAACAAAACTATTTTTAAGGAAAATTGTAAACATATTGTGTTTTATTTAACCATATTATTGTCACCGACAGCCATATTATTGTTAGAGTAGTCATCCATCAAGAAGCTACAACCATATTACGATTGCCCCTAACATGTTTTGGTTAATAATAACTAAAATATGTTTAACACTTATAAAAGCATCGCTGTTTTTCAACCAAAGCATGTTGCTCTTGGAAAAGAGAAAAATACTATTGTTAATTTAAAAACCAATTATTGTCATATTTAATCATAACATGTTTAGAGGCAACCATAATATGGTTTTGACTTCTTGAACGAAGGCTAATTTATCAATAATATGGTTCTCGGTGACAATAATATGGTAAAATTAAACATAATATGTTTAAAATTTATTTTAAAAATAGTTTCATTGGAGGTGACCATATTGAAACATTTCTTTTCTCTGCGTGTGTACATCGATTTCTTGCATGAAGTGAAAATTGAATAGTTTTGAGTTGACTCTCTTTAGAGAAACAAGTGCGATATGTATATTATGAGCAGAGCTGCAAAAAAGATTAAATACGAGTATTTTATTTAACATTTTTTATTTTTCGAATTTATTCTATGAGCTAAATTTCAGTTATGTATTTTATAAAGCTTTTTTTTTTTGCAATAGTTTTATTCCTTAAATTTTTAGGAATGACTTTATACACTACCAGTATTATCTATTATTATGAAAAGAAATAATTCCAGATTATACGAGTATTTTATTTATGAAAGTGATTAAATACAAATGTGGACTAGAGTGCATTCTAACTTATGATCTACTTTGACCCAGTATAGAGGGGGTTTCGTGTAAGGAAGACATTCATGGAACCAAGACAGTTGGGAACAATTTGGCTTTTATCAAATGCAATAGATTTGCAAAGTTTTAGAAAACCTTCCCTCTGTTAAATTACCCTTTTTGCAGCTATTACTGTTAATTATTCTCTGTAAAGCAATTTTTGCATTGTAGTCTAAGTGTATTGAGCATTTGTGTACAAAACAAATGAACATTACGATCTCCTTAGCGTGCACTGTGCACACACACACACACACAAAAATAAAGCATCCATTCATTCATCTTGGCTACGAAGCAGGCACTTAACCAGCCAGCCAGCCAGTCTGTCAGTCAGTCATTAAACCAACAATTTATCTAGTGCTGGGGACAATTATTTATAATTTCATCACCAACGCTTCGGTTTGTGTGATTGTGTTGATTTTTTGTTAATAATTTTTTTTTTTTTGTTTTTGCCATAGTTGGGGGTAGAGTGGTACTAAATATGGATTTAAATCAGCATTGCACTATCACTAAATAAAAATGCAAAAAAATTGGTTTGCAGTATTTTTTAACAGCTTTAGTCATGATTCGTATTTTTTTCTCTAGCACTAAAAAAATTTAGTGTTATTGCAAATTTTATCACTAACGGTGATTGAATGCATAAAATCTGCACTCAATTCAAATAGTGCAAAATTTCTTCTTGCAATCAAAAAAGCTGCATATAAACAGACTCTCACTAAAATTTTAAAAATGTATTTTTGTATGCGCATAGTTTTTGATTCTTGTTATAATATGCAAAAGCAAAAGAACTTGAACAAAATGAAATTTTGTCAATAACGGAATATCTCATGGCTTCAATCATGAAGAAACAAGTTTTTTGTTTGTAAATTTAGTGCAAACTTTTTAGTTGCACTCAAATGAGTGAAGAACAAAAAAGTTGCAATAAACTAAGGATTGCTTTTTCTTAAATCAAACTATATTATTTTGAGTGCAAAACTTTTTAACGTCACTATCACTCATGATTAGTGAAGCTGCTAATTTTCAATTCATCACTCGACATCAACAAAATGATTGCAATAATTTTGCACTATCTATAACTGTGAGTTGAAACTGCTAAATTAGTGCACTACCCCCATCTATGGTTTTTGCAAAGTTCCTTTAAAATTGCATTTTTATTTGTTTGTTCAACTATTTATTTTTCGCTATAAATTACAAACTTTATTATTCAGTTAATTGTTCACCTGTTGCCCGTGGACTTTAAGATGGCAACATACTAAATGTTGTTTGTGCCTTAAGAAATCTCCAACACAATACCTGGTTAACATTCTTTTTGGAAGGAATATAAAATTGCAAAATAAGAAAAAATTCTGCTAAAGGTTTACATTTTTGATGAACTGAATAAATGGATAATTATATTTAAGTTATTATTATTAAGAAACGAAACACGAAACATACTAAAACTTTCCAAGTACTACTTGTAAGTACATGAAAACTAAATGCTTTAGAATAAAATGTAGAGTTTTATAACAATTATGGCACAAAGGGACAAATCACTAGTCGACAAGTCATAAATAAAAATTATGACGGCTTTGTTTGATGTTAAGCAGGACTAAATACATTAAAAATAAATTTTTTTTTAGAAAAAACGTACATTTTAGTAAATTGTTTATTGTTAAAAAAATGTTGCATTTTAACTTTGTTCCACATTTTTGGCAATTTCTAAAAAAGTGAAACTGCCTGCATGCCTTTCGAAGACGAACGCTAACTTACATTGGTCGATTACACATCAATAGAATATTTATTAAGCCGCACAACTTTTTTTCTTTCCGTCATCTGGCATAAAATTGTATACATATACATACACTGCTTTGTGTGTATAAGTGTTTTTTGCATTCACCCAGCGGTAAAAAGGACGAGTACGGATGCCTTCTAGAAGGCCTATGCACTCCTTATATTGGATGTAAAAGGCCTTCTCGCTCCATTCCATACTCATATCTTTTTTACACACGTTGTCGTTGCGGGGTAGGCCTTCCGCTCTCGCTTCTTTGGCAGGTACATTAGAATGGCAACTGAATAAAAAAAAAATGTTTTCTTTTACTATTGCTTTGGCAAAAAACAAAAATTGCTACTCCTTCTCTTCTCCCTTCTGATAGAAGCGAGTGTGTATCTTATCTTTTATACAAAAGAGCCGAGTCCTTCCATGAGGCCTTCTTTATCAGTAAGATCAGAATGGTAATTGAATCAAAAAATTTTCTAAGCAGGCCTTCAATAAGGCCTGAAATGAGGAAGTCTTCTAAGTTTTCCGCTGGGCATTTGTTTACGAAAAAAGGCATGTATTTGTTTTATGCTGCTAATGCGAGGTTGAAGCTGCCCAGCAGGAAACCTCAGAAAACCTTCTTACTTCAGGGCTTATTAAAGGCCTGCTTAAAATGGTTCGATTTAATTACCATTCTTATCTAACTAATAAAGAATGCCTCATTGAAGCCCTCCGCTCTTTTGAATAAAATATAAGATACACATTCCAAATTCCTTTTTATGAGAAGGGAGAAGAGATGGAATAACATTTTTTGTTTTGTTTTTTTGCTCAGGCAAAAGTAAAAAATAATTTTTTTTTATACAGTAACCATTATTATGTAACTGCGAAAGAAACGAGAGCTGAAGACCTACCACGCAATGACAACGTGTATAAAAAAAATATGAGTATGAAATGGAGCGAGCAAACCTTCAACATCCAAAAGAAGAAGTACAGAGGCCATCTAGAAGGTATCCGTACTCCTTCTTTTTCCCGCTAGGTGGTTAAAAAATTATGCCAGCAAAAAAACATTCTCCTCGCCTCTCTTGCCCACAAGCTGTCATTTTGTGCCAGCACAATTATGCCCGTGCGTGATAGGCCATTTAAAACAAACAAAAGTTTTTTTTTTTATATGTATGAATTTTGCCTTCGGCATTTAAAAACAGACAGTTTTTGTTCACAAGTAAAATAAAAAAAATGGTTTTATTACAGTTTGTAGTACATAATTTTTGCCAAACTCTAATTTGTATAAAAAAATCAGCTCTAAACAAAAATTTGTATTGAACATTTTTTCCCAAACATAAATTCCTATAAAAAAATTGTCCCAAACATCAATTTTATAAAGAAAAAATTTTGTAACAAACATAAATTTCTAAATATAAGTTTTTATAAAAACATTTGCCTTTAATATACATTTTTTAAGAAAATTTATTCCCAAACATAAATTCTTTTAGAAAGTTTTGTCCCAAATAAATAAGAAAATTTTTATAAACTATTTTCCCCCATAAATTTCTGTTAATATTTGTGTCCCAAAAATAAAATTTAGTAAATTTTTGGCCATTCCCAAAAAAAATAAGACTTCACAAAATTTTGTCCCAAACATTAATTTCTTTGGAAAGTTTTGTCCCAAATACAAACTTATTTGGAAAAAGTTGAACCAAACTAATTTTAATAGAAAAATTTCATAATTCCTTTTAATATTAATCAACTTTCATTATTTAATAAATTTAAAGAATAAAATTGTGAATTGCCTGATATAGTATAATATACTAAACGAAATGAATAACAAACAGTTAATCCAATAGAAAAAAGTATAAAAAAAGGAAAACAATTGTATTAAAAATGTTGTATTCGATTAATTTATTTCAGAGAAATTTTAATTGTAGTGGGGAATGTAAGAAAAGATAAACTCACTGTTTTATTGTTGGTATTTTGTTTAAGCTTTGATATCGTTGCAAACAACACGTGTTGAGTGTAGGTAATTCTCATTCCCTCTGTTATTATCAAAGTTGTTTGTGGGATGATCTGGCCTAAGCAACCAGTGAAATGCGCACAGGAACAGCTTATCCTCCAACAATAAATTTCAGTATTTGTAATCAATTATTAAAAAAAAGGGGAATAAAGCACAACAAACAAAATCTTTTAATAAATAATAGTATTCCCACAAACAACTTTGATAATAAATTTTTGCAAGTGCATAAAATACTGAACGGGCAAATTGTTTTTATTTTGATTTCTTGCGAAAACAATAAAAGCACTTTGTTTTTGTTTTTAATATGATATTTCTTTACCCACTTACAACTACAATTAATGTTGGGAGAATTCCAAATAATTGTAGCGGGAAATGTAAGAAAAGATAAACTCATCACTGATTAATTGTTTGGTATTTGGTTTAAGCTTTGATATCGTTGCAAAAAAGACTTTGAGTGTTTGTAGGTAATTCTCATTCCCTCTGTAGTCTTGTTTGCTGATAGCTTTGGCTTTTCTAAAATTATTTAGGAGAACGTTTCCTGGTGATCTGGCCTAAGCAACCAGTGAAATGCGCATAGGAACAGCTTATCCTCCAACAATAAATTTCAGTATTTGTAATCAATTATTAAAAAAAAGGGGAATTAAGCACAACTAACAAAATCTTTTAATAAATTATAGTATTCCCACAAACAACTTTGATAATAAATATAGTCTCTATTTCTTTATATATTTAAAATAGAATTTTACTTTGCTCAATTTTTGGAATTTTAAATATTTTACTTAAAAAATTTTAAATAAAATTTTTCAACAAAAATTTCGATGATACAAATAGTATCATAAATTCTTTCAAACAAATAAAAATGCTACCACAACAGCTGTTTTCGCAGTTGACACAAGTAAGAACAATCGTGTGACTGCTGCGGGAATTGTTATACCCATTTCGCTTTGTACCAACTAGCGGCAATTACATTTGTATAAAACAGGGCAATCGTGTGATTTCCGAATATTTTATTGGTGCAATTTCATTATTGTGCGTCAATAAAGCACAATCAAAATTGTGTCATATTGGTGCATTTGCGGCAATCGTGTGATCCCAGCTTAAGCAACCAGTGAAATGCGCATAGGAACAGCTTATCCTCCAACAATAAATTTCCGTATTTTTATCAATTTTTAAAAAAGGGAATTAAGCACAATAAATAAAATCTTTTAATGAAAAAAAATTTTATTTTAAACATAAATTTTGTTCGAAACATTAATTTCCATAGAAAATTTTGTTTCACAAATACATTTCTTACGAACATTTTCAAACAAACATAAATTTTATGAAAAAATTGTCCCAAACATTAATGTTCAGAAAACATAAATTTCCGTAGAAATTATTGTGCCATTCACAAATTTCTTTATAAAATTTGTGCGTCAAACATAAATTTTTTTTTCTGTAGCAAATTTTGTTCTAAAGATAAATTTTTATTAAAAGTTTTGTTTCATAAATAAAAATAGAATGTTAAATTACTCGTATATAGAAAAATTATATTATTGAAAAAAAAATGGAAACAATTCTGCATTTTGTAAACGATAAGTCCGATTGCAATAAAATTTAATGTGGCAATTAACGATATGTATTCTAGTTTAAGTTTTAGATTTGGTTGAAGAATTCTGGATCGTTTGTAATTTTTTTAACTGCCGAGGTACCCTACTTTGGGAACTTAGGGCGCCCCTCACGATAGGTCCACAGACTCAAAATCCAAAACCTAAACTCGATTACATGCTGTAATCACCAATCTTTTTATTCGAATCGGACTAAACATTTACAATGAGGGGGTTTATACCTAGAGGAACTGCTGGGTGACTGCAGTGTCCTGCAGGTTAAAATCTCCGCTATAAGGCGGGTAACTTACTGGCAAAAGTATTATCGCATATCGATGGATATATAAATATTTACTTATAGCAAGGCTGCCATTGCATCGCTAGCGGGGTCTATGCGACATCGAGGTTAACTGCAGAATGTCGGATGTCTTTCATTGAGAAACATTCCAAGGCAACGCTAATTTGGATACCAGGACGTGCGAACTACCCGGGGTTACCAAATAGGAAATGAGCTTGTCAAACGAGGTGGTCGTTTGGGTGATACATTTATTGATCAATTCGAAGGCTTTACAATGGCTCACTTTTAGTCACTCATTAGGCGCGGGTCTTATAGACTTGCACAGTTGGGGTAGATTCATGAATTCACCTGCTCCGTATTAGGTGCGTTGTGGTCTGGTTATCATGAACGGAAGACATGCTCTCTACTTAGGTTCAATAGGAAGCAGGTTAGAACAGTGATCTTAGTGATAACTAGGCACTGTTCTGTAGGCACTAATGCTAGGAGAATGGGTCTGGAATTCAATGGCTACTGCAGATGAGGAGAAAGAGGAAACTGTGTTTTGTTTTATGTGTCAGTGTCAGTGTCCTGCAATTCCGGACATTAGGGAATGATACCTGATGAAAAAGGTGTGGCTGGTTTGATGACCTATCTAAGATAAAACTAAGGATGCTTCTTCTCTTCATTAGGAAGCCGAATTGGTTCAATTTTGCAGTGACGCCTACTAAATTACTGCTCTGTAGGATGAGCAATGGCGCTGGGTAGCAAAAAGGAAGCACTGAAGGTTCCAAGTAAGCTGCTTTCCTGATGGCTGCCCAGGGAACCTTATATAACATAACCGTTTACAACATCCACAATTATATCCATTTTTTTCCCCAAAATTTTCTACTTTAAAGCAGTAAAATTCTTGGCCAATCGGTCATGACTATTTTTGGTTGGAGTCAACGCTTCTGGATTTGTTACATACAATATCCTTCAGAATGAGCCTTTGATATTTGTAAGCTTGGCTTATTTATTCTTTGGAGCCTGGTCCAAAATATTTTCGAAATCTCTTACTGTTGGTAGATAACTATAGCTATGTCATATGTCGACCCAATAACTTTCTCTTAAAAAAGCCACGTTTAGCGCACATAAAATATTATGAGTAACATGCCATTGAATTGGGTTTATGATGTGATAATTTTTTTCTAACTTAAAGGTAAAGAGCTTAAAGTGTTTACTTTTCTAATGTCACGAGTTTCAAATGAATACATAATTTATTATTTTATATACAATTTTTTGCTACCAATTCGTTTTTATTTACATTTTTGTTTGAGTTGTGCTTTTTAAATGCCTTTGAAATGTTAAGAGATCAAAACAAACAGCAATTGTTTTAACAAAAATGTTTAGACAATGACTGGAGTCAAAATTCATTAGAGTGATCATAAAACCACAACACAAAATGTTGTAAAGTATAAATTTGTTAAGTGGTTTAATCTATTGGTACCAACAACGTTGCCGTTGGAAATTTTCTAAAAGGGGATCAAAAAATGGGGATTTTTCCCAATAAGGGGTCGCAAAAATAAATTTTTAAGAGAAAAAAGACCAAGACAAAGAAAAAATAAATTATTTTAGAGAGGTAGTGGTCAAAAAACTGAAGTTTTTTATTTATTCATATTTTAAATTATTATAAAAAATATATGTTTGTAGGTATCAGAGAATGACAAAAGTATCATTTAAAGTAGTCTTCAAGTATTAGTGAGAAAACATGTATGGACATGCATGGGTAAAGATCAAACCATACGTATGCATATCGTTACCCCATAACAAGTTATAGTTAAATATTTATAGTTATACGCTGGCAATGTGTATTTGTATATACATTAGAGCGACTCACCAAAAAAAAAAGTGCTCGATGTACCCTCCTAAAAATGTACCTTGGACTTTTTTAAGATGACATTTAAAATATTTTGACCTCTCGTGAGCTGGACCATTTTAAAAAAGGGTCTATTTTTGTATGTTTTGTTAATTTGAGAATCTATTTCCCTACCAACATATACAATATGGGTATCATTTCTTTCTCGTGGATCATTTCTTTTTTTCTTTCTTTAGTCCTATTTTCAGCCATACATGATCTAGAAACTAAATCCGCTAGCATATTAGAGTTGCCACAAAATTGCATTTATATATAGTCCATAGCACCGTGTAAAATGCATCTAATTTGAAAAAATCTAAATTATTTACATACAAAGACGATGTACTTGGCATAAGAAAAAATTTGATACCCATATTGCCCTATTTAAAACGAAGGGTTACCATCCCATTGCATTTTTGTCAAGACGCGATCCTGCACGAATTTCAAAAAAAGCTGAGACCCGTATTTAATTAAATCGACTTAAGATTAAAATAAGTTCATTTGGCATTTTTATTACAAACAACCCCGAACAAAAAATTGAAAAACCGTTCTATTACAGAATATCCTTAAAAAAAGGACATGGATGATAGTCCTTGGACTAATTGTATATACGGTTGGACGCACCTTTCTTATGATACCCATATTGTATATGTTGGCAAGGAAACAGATTCTCAAATTAACAAAACATGCAGAAATATACCCTTTCACGAGAGATCAAATCTGGAGCCGAATTATTTTAAATGTCATCTTAAAAAAGTCCAAGGTTCATTTTGAAGGAGTTCACCTTGCACGAATTTCGCTTCCATACAACTGGAGTCGCTCTAATATACATTCTTCTTTTAGAAAGTGCAGGCAGATGTAAATAAACCTTGTATTGGCTATCTGCAATACCCATAAGAATAAATAAGTATGTGTATTTACGCATGTAAAACCTAAATATACACAGAGTACGTATACAGTAGCAGAAATGGAAAATGCAGTTTTAAAAATTTTGGAATTAGGCAGAATTTCTATTTTGTTTTCTTATTTATCAAATTATTGATATGATTTTAAAGAATTTTAAGATTTTAGTAAGGCGGTAAACTTTTTGTTTTTTATAACTCAAGCACCATTCAATAAGTGCATTGAAAAGGAATACTTTCACTAATGGTTTAAAAAAAGCATTGAAAAGTTAAGACCACGAGGGGCCGTAGAGGGTAATTTCTGCCTCTCCGAAGCTATCTAACACACTCAAATTAAAGTTAAAACATGGATAGAACTCTCTTTATTATATGGACACAGTAGCTATGCATTTTTTAAATTACGACCACGAGGGGCGGCAGGAGCAATTTCTGCCTATCCGAAACTATCTTACAGATTTTAGTGAAAGTTAAAACATAGATAGCACATAGAAACCGGCAGCAGTGGTCCACTATTGTGCAATCGTTAGTCGGCTGAACTTAATTTTTTCCAGTACCGATATCTGTATATTCATTTCACCGTTTAACAGAAATTATGTATATTAGGGTGGGTTAAGTTAGCAATCGATATTGTGCCATCGATTTTTCGATAGCATTTGGCAAGAGGAAAAAATATTCCACTAATACATATCAATAAATCATTTTCGAGGCGTCCAAATTTAAATTTTTCTACTTTTTCTCAACTTTAATTTTTAAGTTTCTTTTAGTAGATATAAAACGGCAAATAAATTTTTTTTTTTAAATATTACCTTCCCAAGGTGAAATTGTACGCTCAAAATCTAAAAAAACCTTAAAAATTAACGCGACAAAAATTTTTTTTTTTACAAAAACTCGTCCAAAACCAAAAAAATATTTTTTCGGAAAACTGCTATCTCCATCGTTTTTAGCGTACAATTTCACCTTGGAAAGGTAATATATTAAAAAAAAAATTAAATCAGCCGAATTTTTTATTACCTACTAAAAAAAAACCTTAAAAATATATATATACGAGGGCTGATCAATAAGTCTGTGACTTTTCGAACTTCCCTCGTAGTTAAATGAAATGCCAGTACAGTAGTTTTGAGCAAGTTTTTTCATTTCATTTATTTTGCGTTTAACAGCTGTTCAAAACATACAACCTCGTGGATTTTTTTAAAAATGGAAAAAAGTGAATTTCGAGTACTCATTAAACATTATTTTTTGCAAAAAAATACGTTAATCAAACCAAGGAAAAGCTTGATAAATACTATGGGAACTCTGCACCATCGATTTCAATGGTTTACTGACTTGCACAAGTACAAATTACGCTGAACGTTCTGGACGGCCAATTGAAGTCACTACACCCGAAAATGTCGAAAAAATTAACGATGTGGTGGTGTTGGCCGATCGAAGAGTAAAAGTGCGTGAGATTGTTGATGCCATAGGCATTTCATATGGCAGTGTGGTTTCGATTTTAAATGATCAGCTGGGCTTAAGAAAGTTGTCTGCAAGATGGGTGCCGCGTTTGCCTTCAATTGACCATGAACGTAATCGTGTGACAACTTCAAAGGATTGTTTGGAGTTGTTTAACCGCAAATCGAATTAGTTTTCGCGGCGTTTTGTGACTGTGGATGACACGGCGAATATTATGCCAACTTATTGGACCGATTTAACGAGGACTTAAAAAAAACGACCCCATATGGCCAAGAAAAAAGTTCTTTTTGAAATCACGGGATTTTCAGAGTAGATCCGATAGTGTCAAAAATAGGGAATTGATTTAAAATTATACAGATGGGCAATTAAACATTACAGAGGCAAGGGCCTTAAAAAAGAATCAAGTTTGCGACTTAAGGGGGTTCAACTACAACGCTGCACATATAAAAACTACTTGTGACTTGAACGTTTTTACTATTTATAAAAGCTGCTACAGCAGTGATGCCAAAAAATCGAATGTAAGTTCTATTTCTAAAAAGGGTCAAAACGCGGCACGAAATAGTTAAAAGTGATACAAATGGGTTATTAAAAAAACGGCCATAAAAGGTATCAAGAGCGTTAAAATTGATACTTTAGTATTACAACGGTAACGCCGCATACCACGCTTTATTTTAATCTATGAAATTTGTATTTGCTTATTTTACTTTCAACTATGGAAAAACAAATGTTCCATTCATAAAAATTTCTTAAATTGAGGGAAAATTAATTAACAGATTAAAATAACTATTGACATTTTTAATTATGTAATGGCTAAACAAAGTAACCAGAACTGAAAAGGTTTTACACAGAAACAGAAATAGAAATTGATTTCAATTAAAAAATTTGTGATAATCGTTTTTTAATAAGATTTTCGTAATAAAAGAATTTTATGACAAATATTATACAAATATTTCTCTATTAAACAGAATTTAAAAATCAAAATATTAAAAAATTGATTAAAATTGAATTAATCAAAAAATTAATTAAAATTTGCGCCAGTAAGCAAATTTATAGTATCAATCAAGGCGGATTCATTACGGGTTATCTCGGTACTACAACAAGAACAACTTGTACAGAAACTACAAGCAATTTGTTTTTGTAAAATCTTTGTACAATGTCAAAACCCGAAACAAAACAAAATATAAACAAAGATAATTAAAAAAATTTTGACATTCAATAATTATAAAGCTAAAAACGAAAGTTATCAGCAGGGCTGTGGATTTGTCCGAAAAAAGTACAAACTCCGACTTCGACTCCAAACGCTGAAATTTTTTAAGTGCGACTCCGACTCGCGACTTCATTTCCTACTCTAACCTTGATGCTAAATGTATAGGAGACTAGTCCTTATTTCTTTTTATACCCTTCACCACAAGTGGTGCATGAGGGTATACAAAGTTTGTCATTCCGTCTAAAACTTTTTTATGAAGCATCTACGACCCCATATTATATTATATTATGGCACCTTAAGTCGATTTAGCTATGTCCGTCTGTCTGTCCGTCTGGTGTAACACGCTCACTTTCGAGTCTTTCGAAATATTTTGTTTTGTTTCGGGTTTTGACATTTTACATTGATTTTACAAAAACAAATTGCTTGTGGTTTTTGTACGAGTTGTACTTGTTGAAGTACCGGGATTACCCATAATGAATCCGTCTTGATTGATACTATGAATTTGCTTACTGGCGCAAATTTTAATTAATTTTTTGATTAATTCAATTTTAATCAATTTTTTAATATTTTGATTTTTAAATTCTGTTTAATAGAGAAATATTTGTCATAAAATTCTTTTATTTTTGAAATCTTATTAAAAACCGATTATCAAATTGCTTCTAGTTATCCTAAGCAGTTTGGGATTGAAATCCAGCAAAATCCGATTAGTAAGATCAGAGTTAAGAATCAAAATAAAGAACCACCACCGTAAAAAATGTACAATTTTTACAAAAACTAACAAAAAAAGGTGGCATAATGCACGGCATGATATAAGATTTTGCACAGACTCTTTCCATATGACTAGAAATCATACTGTTCGCCTAAAACCGTTATTAATATTGCTATCACATTAAAATGTTCTACGTCATATTTTTCTAGGACTAGAAATGACACTGTCAAATTTAGTAAAGATCGTTTAATAATATACCCTAGGCCGCTTAACATAACCTACTCTCGGCAAACAGCTTAGTATGTTAAAAAACGTAATAAATAATGCTATTGTAATACAATTTGGTACGTCAAAGATTTAAAGAACTAAAAATCACACTATAAAATTTAATGAATATAAAGTCCAATATTATGCTCACTCTGAGAAATTATTTAAATATGCCTAAAACCGTAGCAGATATAGTATTTTGGTAAAATTTGGTTCATATGGCCAGATATAATACTATCCAATTTTGTGGTTAGCGGTCCATATTTACCTTAGATCTCATATTAAGCAGCCTTCTGAAAAGCACTTTAAACGCTAAAACAAATTTCACTACTGTATTGAAATTTGTTCCATTTAGATTTTTAATAACAGATTTTCGAACATGCTATACATATATAATAAATTATACTTTGCAACAAAATCTGTTATAATATCACAACAACATGGTTTTCGCAGTGGTAGATCCACAATTTCGAATCTAGTTGTTTTTACAGATTATTGCTTTTCGAAATTTGAATCTGGTTTACAGGTAGACGTTATTTATTATTTGGTTATATCAAAGGCTTTTGATAAATTATCGCATAGTGTTCTTTTATGGAAAATGTCGAGATATGGAATTCATTCAAGTTTTAATCGTTGATTGTCATCATATTTGCACAACAGGATTTGCATAGTAAAAATTGAGGATTATAAATCCTCACCTTATGTCCAATCCTCAGGGGTTCTTCCTTGGGGCAGCATATTAGGACCTTTATTGTTCAATCTTTTTATAAATGATATTTCTCATTGTTTCAAATTTTCAAACTTTCTGCTTTATGCTGATGACTTGAAAATATTTTCCAAAATTAGTTGTATGAATGACTCCATAAAATTTCAGCGGGATATTGATAAATTGAATATATGGTGTGTAAAAAATAATTTAAAAATTAATATGAATAAGTGTTATCATGTTTCATATACAAGGGTTCGTAATCCCCTGCTGACTGTTTATATTATTTTTATTATAAGAATGGTAGATGAAGTTGATGATTTGGGAATTTTATTTGATACAAAACTTACTTTTATACCTCACTTGAAAAAATTAATACCAAGTGCATATGCTACTCTTGCTTTTATTAGGAGAAATAATAAGGATTTTTCTGATCCATATACATTGAAAATGTTATATACATACATCATTTGTCAGATCGAAGTTGGAGTATGGCTCCATAATTTGTAGACCTCACTGTAACGTTTATATTAGTCGAGTTGAGAGACGGTTTATCAAATATGCTTTACCACATTTTTTTTTTTTTTTTTTTTTTTTAATATTACCTATGCTAATCCCGCGAAGCTATACGCTTGGCTGCAGGAGACCAGAGTCTCTGGCGGGAATCGAACCCGCAACCCCGGCGCTGTTATGGGGTACGCTGTATGGAAACGTTAGAATTACGTTGTAAAGTTCATTCAATGCTATTTATTTATGACTTGAGCAATAATAATATTGATTGTTCAATTCTTTTGGAAAAAATACCTTTTCATATACCAAGTAGAATGCTTCGTCACAATAATTTGTTCAGTGTTGGATGCCATCGTCATAATTATATTTTAAATAGTCCTCTAACTAGATCCTTTAATGATTTTAATTTATTAAATAATAAATACATTGTGGAGTTTGACGCATCAAAATCAAATTTTAAAGAACTTTTATTTTATAATATTAAAAATATGTAAATATTTAAAGAATATTAAATCCATAGTCTGTAAAGATTTTTGTTCCATAGACTTAAGAAAATAAAGAAATAAAGCATGTAAAGAAATAAAGAAATCACTCCACAGGATTTCGTGGATGGGTCTAATATAAATTCCCCTCGTCAAAATTATTTTGGTTTGTTAAGAATCATGATATTTTATTCAACTTAGTTCAAATTGCTAAAAATAAAAGCATAACACTGTCTGATTGTCGTCCAATTGGTTCAAACCGGAACCAATTTTTTATGCTTACGTTCGTATTTATAAAGAACTAGCTGACCCGGTCCGCGTTGCAGGCCCTAAGCAAACATTAGTGTTGTATTACCAGACGATTTAAATTGATCTTTAAACGAAATTTACGGCCTTTAAATAAAAATCCATGAAACCGCATTCTCTGGCAAAATTTCATGTTAAACTGCATGTAAAACATCGTTCATCCCCAGTTGTGTTTCATCATTATAATATTATAAATTAAAATGTTGTTCATATACATATGTTTGATTTACATTTGATTTGAAAATACATATGGTTGTATGTATGTATATATATGATTCCCTGATTGAAATTTCATCAAAATCGGTCCAGCCGTTTTGGAGTCCATACGTAACTTACATACATACATACATACATACACACATTAGGGTGGGTCGAAAAAAAAGTTGTGCCAGTCAGCCCCTGGAATGAAAGATATGTCAATGAAGTTTCTAAAACAGAAAAAAAATTTTTTTTGCCACGCCCCAAAATACAGCACTTTTGGTTTTTTATATGTAGCGCTGCCATTTAAAGTCCGATCTTATTATATCACATATCGTTGTTCATGGGTTGACAGTGGCTTAATTTTTGCCTTTGGTGACTTTTCAATCCGGCATCAAACTCTGGGCGCCACTTATGCCATCTCGGATACTTCCCCCAAATATAAATTTTTTTAAACGTGCCAAGAAAGTCCTTGTAAAACTAAGTATGTCTAGCTTTTATTATACTCACTTTATGGCACGCCTCAAAATTGAGCCCCTTTTTTGTTTTTCAAAAACATATTACATTAAACCAGGTAGAAGCCAATACAAACCAAAACCGTGGCAAAAAAAAAAATTTTCTGTTTTAGAAACTTCATTGGCATATCTTTCATTCTAGGGGGTGACTGGCACAACTTTTTTTTTTGTATGGAGGTCGACCCGGTCTAACACACATCCTATTTTATATATATAGATAATTAATAATTTATAGCTCTCGTATATTCTAACTGTCGGTGGAGGGTATCAAAGATTCGGCATAGCCGAATATAGCACTCTAACTTGTTTTTAATGCTGTACCTTTAAATGATTGAATATAGCAAGAAAATTATTCTGCGTCGCCAATTTCGAATTTTTATTTTGAAAATATTAGAATTGTTTTTGGAAATTTTTCGACATAAAAAATTGTAATCGGAGTCGCGAGTTTTTGTGGTAACTACGACTCCGACTCCGATACAAAAACCTCAACTCCGACTCCGAGTCTACAGCTCTGCTTTTAAGATCATCTGTAATGAATTCGCCCTGGTATCGATTAAATATTTTTTGATATTAACAACATTTTCTGCAGTTGAAGTAAACGTTTTATTTTTGATAAATTTTTTAATTGAAAACAAATTTTTTTTTCCGTGTACTATTTCTTTTTTCTTAAAGAGTGAAAGCATTTTGGGAATTAAAAAAAGGAAAATTAAAAATTTTCAAGTTTTTATAAATAAGTAAACAAAGAAAGTGGTATAAAGGTCTTAAATAAAATTTTGCAAAATCAATTCAATTATGAACCTACTTGGAACCACTGACTAACAATTCATAGATGTATACATATGAACATTCACATGCATACATATGTATGTATGTATGTATATATGTATACACTTTATTTGAAATGTTCGCATTACATTTATTAATGTCTTTATGTGAATATTTTAGCCCTAGAAATGCTTTAAAGTGTTTTTTATTCAACTTTGTTAAAAAAAAAAACGTTAAAAATTGTCAATAATTTTGATTAAAATAATTATAGAGCACATTATTGACAGTCGCTCACTCACATACTAATAACGACAACGACGAAAACACACCAGTAAAAGCCACAAAACAAAATAACAATCATAAATCCTTTTCTAGCCATAAATCCTCTTAATACAACGTAATTGTCAATTAAAAATTGTATGAAGAAAAATTTTCATTTTTCCTTAAGAAGTTGAAAACACCAGTCAGTCGGTCAGCTAGCTAACCAACCATTTTACTCAGCTTAGCCCAGCTAACCAGCCAGCCAACCAACCATTGAACCTTAAAGATCACAACTGCAAAAAGGAGATACATACGAAAAAACAAATATAATAATATTACCACAAATGATCATGTTTTAAGATCGCCAAACAATTTTGTTGCAAACGAAAAAAACAGAAAAGAACGTGTTCATAAATATTGACAATTTATAAAGCGTTCGACAGCCAATTGACAGTTAATTGACAAGTGACAAAAATTATATGAAAATAACAAAAGAACAAAAAAAAGAAAAACGACGACTACAACAAATTGCGCACGTGATGCCAAAACAACTGTCATTATGACATTCTGTTGTGTTTGGGGTTGTGTTGCTTTGTTTTAAGTTTTTGCGTACAAATAGTATTTGGCCGCCGCCGTCTTTTGTTGCGTGTAGTAGATTCATACGCTCAAGAAAATAAAGCTGGAAGGAGATGGTGGAACCTTTTGTCGCATGTAGCCTGAAAACATCTTTAAAAATCTTTAGCTCACATGAGTGAATATATTTGTAGGGCCTAAAAGGCTTATCTTGATGCTTTCCTTACAAATTTCGTATTAAGTTTCGAAATTTCCGGCTCCAATATTTTACATAGAAGTTTATAGGTGAGCGGGGAAGAGAACATGCTATTCTTCTCTTCTGACTTTCTAAACGAAAACTTTCATAGTGCGAACCCAGATAAAGCAATAAGTGCCCAATTTTAAAACATTCCTGCATAAAGGGAAGCGCTTTTTGTCTGCGCCATTGCAAAATTGGATATTCGCAAATACAGAGTTAAACAGCCTCCTCGTTTTTATCTACAGGATTAGGGAATACCAATTCGTTCATAAATACGTCTAAGACGACACTGCCCATTGATTAAAAGATGGGTTAGAAAATGTCCTTCAATTGTTATAAACTTTTAAGTAGGAGATCATAAAACCGGAGATATGACAATAAAACATTTCAAAGATTTTAAATGGTATTACAAGACATTATGGAAAAACATCCCAATAAAAAGTGGAGCTTCCAACGAAGCAGGTTTGTAAGGGAGAAACGTAAAAGTTTCGTTTACCATATCGCTTAAGTTGCCCGTAGACGACATGTTTTTTACATCTGACTTGTCAAATTTTCTACTGCAAAATAAATACATGTCGTGTGTTACCTTTAAAACATTGCATCTGTAAAAGTCAGACGCAAAGTCATCTGACAAAATTTCAATTAGAGCGTGCTTTATTTTCTTCTGACAAACCATCTGACATCAGCTGAGTCAGAGATCTATGCCGGGAAGAAACCGGCCGCGGCGGTGCACTATTGGCGAAATCATTAGCCGGCTGAAGCTAATATTTTACAATACCATATATGCATGATCATTTCACCATTGAGTAGAAATTTTGTTCATATATGTATTTTAGGGGTATAACTTTTGAACAATTTTTTAAATTATCAAAAAATACCTATCCATGCCATATAGACCATGAAAATCTATGATGAAAAGTGGGGTCACTTTTGTGCGGGCGTAAAAAAAGTTCCCCCCCAAATCACTTTGAAGTTTAGTAGTTGGATTTTTTTTTGTTTATTAAAAATACAATATCCTTATTGTAAAAACACAAACCATTCACTTATGTTTTTATGCTATTTCACAAATAAGACTTATACCCCCAATTATACTACATCCAAACAGTTAAAAGTATGTTAAATTAACACGGAAACTATTTTTTTGAACAAAATGGAACCAACCTCACAATCCCAATTGTTTACTTTTATTTTCATTTGTTTGCAGTTTTGCTAAGACAGAGAGGTTCTCTATCCCATATACTCGTTTATTGAAATTGATTTTGAATCTTTAAAGCAATCACTGGAACAATTTTCACATGCTCGGGAATGCTTTCTTAAACATTGGGTGAGAGAAGACTCTTAAATTCACAAACAACAACGAAGTAACATTTGCGCGGAACGTGGAATCAAACTTGTGCAAGATATTTTTCAACATTGCAGTAAAACACGCACTTTGAACTTAAAGTTTATTTCCTTCAACAAAGATAATTTTTAGTATCTGAAGTTAATATATAGTACATGACTGTATGTATGGTATTTAAAAAAAAAAATTCAAATATTATTATTTTTTGGAAGCTTTTAGAAAAAACGGTTTTGGGGGGAGGTTTTTTATCCAAATTGATCTCAAAAAACTGTTTTCTTGATATATACATCAGTGGCCACCCCGTCGTGATAGGTATTTTTTTTGGTTATACCCCTAATGTATATATAAATATACGTTTCATTAAAATATCCTAAATTAGTTTCTTCGAATTTAAAGAAAAAAAATTTTAAGATGGTAGAACTCTTTTACGGCGCAATTAAAAATTTTTGTGGCGGCAGCACGCTATTTTGAAACCGAGAACTACGTTGGTTTCTGCAATAACTATGCGAAAAAAACAGAGACAATGTCAGAAACAATTAACATGTACGTTAGTGACCAAATATTATAAACCTTATGTAAGACATGCACAATTACATGTGACTTGAAAAGTTAACAAGTCAGATGTAAAAAACATGCCGTGTACATGAACCTTTACGGAAGATATGAATTTTATATAGCGAGTTCCCACTTTGAAGCAATACATTTTTGACACAGAGGTGCTATATTCAGCGCATATAAAAATTGGTGAATGTAACGATCAGCTTTGCACACTGAATTTTTTGTGACCGTTATTCTTTTTATGCTCCCTAGCGCATAAATGTGTGCTTCCTTTTTAAAATGTACCATTAGTGCTTTGCTTAATAGGAAATTTTTTTATTTGGATGTTTTGAAAGTTAAAACAGTAATAAATTTCGCTATTATATGTAATGAGGACTTAACCCCTATAACTTTGTAGAATTTCTTATTGAGAAAGTGGAACTTTTTACTAGGAGAACTAGTAACCAATCCTTAAGACACTAAAAGTATCAGGAGAATGCATCCCTAAATTTTGTACGCCTGCGCCCCTGAAAAGCCAGTATCAATTACGGTGTTGAACTAACTTTATTTCTATAATCATATTCATATACAGATGTACGTCCTAAGCCACAGTCCCCAGTAAAAATAAAGAGGAACAGTTTTCTCTCTAATTTCCGAAAAATGTTGCCCTAGTGTAATAAGATATAATAGGCTAACAAATTGCTGTCTGATACCTGATATTTATCAAGCAGTCTAAAACAGGTAGAATGGTTAGGGAAGCACATAAGGCAATTAGCCGTTTACTTTCAATCCATTCTTTACTGTATCCAGTGTTAGGAAAAATACACGCTTTGATTTGTTTGAAATTCAAAATACAGCTAATTCGTTTATTTTAAATACAAAATACTTTTAAGTCGTTATTTGAAATACATAATACATTTAAGTTGTGTATTTAAGATACGAAATATTAAATACTAGGGTATTCATTTAATCGGGCTTTTGCTTTAATCGGTTAATCGCTCGATTAATTAACCGAGGTTTTGGTTTAATCGGTTAATAATCGGTTAATTTTGTAATTGATCGGTTAACCGATTAATAAGTTTTTTTTATAAATTAAGTAATTTCAATACATAAAAATGCATAAATTATTTATTATTTGGAGTTTATTGTTTAAAAAAAGCAATAACATAACAGTTCTTGAACTAACACGAGCAAACAAAAGAAGAATTCATAAATATGTAATACATATTTTTTAATTAATACATAAATATTATGTAGTAATTAAAAAATAAACTGTTTGATAATTTTATTAGTTATTTCAATAGTTTAAGGAGACCTTAAAAATAATCTTTTAGAAAAATGTTTAGGATTCAAGCGATTCTTTTCTTTAGTTTTGATAAATCTTGACTTGGAAAAAATTCTTTTACTTATCGTTGATGTTGGAGAAATCGAACGTAATCCATAATACAGAATATCTAATTTCCCAGTCCTTTTCTTGCATTTCTCTAAACGTATAAAATCTTCAATTATGTAATAAGAGTCCTGTTTTAATTTTTCTAAATTTTCAACCCTTCTAATTGTTTCGGTTAATTCTGCTAAAAGATTGATATGAGAAAATATGCGAAGAAACCAATAACTAAACACATACATACATATGGGAAGTTCCAGTGAAAAGTCTCCTTTTTGTAACGTAACGCCAGAAGTAATTTAAATCGTTTATCAAAAATTGTATGCGTATTATTTACTTTTTTATATGTTGTGTAAAGCGCAACAAGCTCTACATTAAGTTACAAAAGGGATAACTTTTGAACAACATGGTCCTAAAATACAAGCTTATTTGCTTTCTGGCGTTGCATTACAAAAAGTAGACTTCTCGCTGGAAATTCCCATATGTACTTAAAACGAGAAAAGATATTTAAATTTTATAACTTGGAAAATAAATCTTTATAAGTCCAAAGCCGTCACGGCGGCGCATATTTTTGCTTATATCTTCAAATCCTTGCGGTTGATTGTTGTAAATTTTCTGAATATAGTGCTGCTTTATTACTTTGTAATATAGAAAAAACTTTTTACAAATTTGACTTCTTCATTTAATTTTTTACAATTTGTCGTACAAATATCACGTCACATCACAATGGAAATGCCCATATAAAAAGAACGTGAAACAAAAAGCTGTTGACAGCAAAGTCCTATTTAAAATGAAGATCCCTTCTTTGTTTGTATGAAAAAATATTTTCTAAACACATACATACATACCTTTTGTATATGGGACAAAACAAATAATTTAAAACACAAAAAATTATGTTATTATACTACAAAAAATTTGGTTATTTCGGTTAATCGACTGAAATTAACCGGTTTAATCGTTAATCGAAAATAGCCAATTTTAAATTAACCGGTCAGTTAATCGGGTAGTACTTAATCGGTTAACCGATTAACGGTTAACCGAATGAATACCCTACTAAATACAAAATATTTTTTTCTTATATTAAAGCAATATACAATATACATGAGATGAAACATAATAATAAAAAATAAAAAATAATTGTTGCCCTGGATGTAATCTCAAGATATAACAATAAGGTTTCAATACTTCTATGAATTCCTTCAAATAGTCCAATTCGATAGCTGAGGAAGTGTTTTCTTACTCAATTTACCAAATAACACAGTGATACAAAATCGAACTTTTCAAATCGGAATGAGATGAAACTAAAAGCAAATAAAAGTTGATGTTTTCCATAACAAAACCCTTAAGTCTCTTGTGGTAGATTTTTTTTACACACATTTGAAGTTGGTGATCTCGGAACGCTGTCTAATAAGAAAAAATCATTAAAAATTTGAAAAAATAACGTTTATTTATGTTTGTTATCCTGAAAAGTTGTGGTATGTTACTGTTTTCGGGTCGAGGGATCCATTTTTAATATTTATTTTTACCTAAACCTCACGCTAGATACCGCTGTCATACAAGTTTAGCTATTTCTTTTAGATTGTCATAGAAAAACCGATGTTTTTTACTTTTTTGAAGCTAAAAAATAAATTTTTGTTGTTGTCTTGATTGTAAAATGTATTTCTAATGATATTATGAAGTACATTTTATTATTATCTGTACGTAACTATAGCAAAAATTAAAATCGTTTTTTGTTTTCATAAGCCAGTACCCATGTTCTGTAACTTTGGTGAGAACATCTCGCATCGAAAACATGTAAAACAAAATATGCCATCGTTTCTCGAAAGGTGAGAACAAAGTGTGGCTGTAACTCAAGGCGAATTAATGTATACGGTGGTGTCGATACTACAACAAGTAACAACACCAAAAACATAACAATGTATTTGTTTTGTTGCTTTCGTTGATCGATATATCAAAAACACAAGCAACTTTTGACATTTCTCTCTCTAAGTAAGAAAAAAAAGTAGCACAGCTGTGCTTTCAACGCCACCTCAAAAATGAATTCGCCTTGCTGTAACTCATGTCGAGAAAACTATCAAAAGAGATTACGTCGTTACTTTATAAATGCCATAATATTCCACTCGAAGTCGATTAGAACTTACAGATGTTGTGAACGCCAGTCAAACATATCGTTGACGGCGACTAAATTTTACTAAAATTGAAAAATTTTCAACGGCGGCGGCGAGAAAACAACCGTCGGCTATACCAAAAAATGTAAAGTGCGACTTTAATGTTTGTTAATGAACAAATTGCTTTGAAAACATTCGTATATATTTAAAAAATTTTAAAAGCAAAATAATTAAACAACGAAAAAATCTGCCAAGAACATAATACTTATCTCTTCCGTGTTAATATTCATTGCATTTTACATTTTTAATTTATTTTTTAGCGATGAAAATTTTTCTCACACTTTCTCAGTATATTGGCGAGAAATTTCCTTACGTGACAGTTATTACACGCCAACAATGTTGCAGACGCAGTTAAGTGAGAAAAACAGCTGTTTGTTTCAATTTATGGCATTTTTGTTTAATTGCTTACATTTCAATCGAAAAGTTTCTTGACGCGAGAGTTACAGAACATGGGCACAGTTCACAAATCAAATCTCGAACACGAACATTTCGTTTGAGCCACTGTCTTCTTTATTTGTTTTTCTTTACCATTTGTGGAACTATGTCTGATTAAAAAACTACAACCTTGTTTAAAAAACACTGTTTTTTTTGCCTCTCCTGAACATTTGTGAATTTTGAGTTGTAACTGTTTTGTTCGAAATGCAAGTTCTGGATATTTTTTGAACAGCGAAAAAGCAAAAATGTTTTTGTGACCTCTTAGAAAAAGACAAAGCGACGTGCACAGGAATTTGTTACTTAAGCTACGTTCACACGTATTAAATATTTGACGTCCTACACGTAACCACTAGTTTTATTAAAAAAAATTTTGCTTTTGCAAAACGTTTGCTTGATCAAAAATCATTTAACAGTTTCTTAATTGAATTATACAATTATCTTCTTACAAATAAAGATAAGGAAGTCAATAAAAATTGTTAAAAATTAAGTTAAAGTTTGATCAATTTGTTGGTCATGCTTTTTTTTTGGATTTTTTCGTCAAATATTTGTTAGGTCTGAACATACCTTTACACTCATAGAGAAATACATCTTCATATTGATGATGCCCTAAAATCAGAATTGTGACTTCAATGTTATTACAAATGTTATCAATGAGGCTAAAAGTGACAACAATCCAATGACGAACGTCATCATAAAATTTTGTCATATTTTTTGCGTCATCTATGCTATGACTACAGTGACATCGATTCGATGCCACATTTTGTGTATTATCAATATTATTTTCATATTTAAAAAGTAAAATGAGAACCAAAAATTCCCATATTCTATTTTTTAAGTTATTTTCTACTATTCGTCATTTCTGCGATAACGATGTACCATCCCATTGATGATATAATTTAAATTTTTGACCCTGATGAAAATTTGGCTAAGTGACATCACAATGATTAAAAGTATAATTGGGTCAACAACGAAGACGCTTGTCATAGTACTGATCAGAGATCAGCAATGAATCGCTTTTTCGCTACTCATACTGACTTATGAAATTTTAAGTATAAGTGAGTAGAACTCATTTAAACTCAACTACTCTGATTCACTCATACCCACACATTTAAAAATGACCTCAATTTGATTTGTAATTTCAGGAAAATACTTATAATACTCACATTGATTCAGCTCATTTAACTCATCCAAGTATATTTACAAGTTTAGTCATTTAACAGTTTCTAACTAGTATAAAATGTATAAAAATATAAAAAAGCATAAAATTGTAAGTTTATACAGAAACATTTTGGGGAAATTACATTTTTTTTATTATTATTGATATTTATGCACATTGAGTTCTGTTGAATCTAAATCAACCACTACATAAATGTTCTAAGTATGAGTACGATGAGTAAAATCAAACTTCTGAGTGAATATGAGTTTCGATCGAATTACAATAAGTATGAGTGCGTATAAGTACAAGAAATTATGAGTCATGATTCGGCTCTACTCACTTTTTCACTACTCATTGCTGATCTCTGGTACTGATGTCAATATACATCAGCGTTATGACGCCTTTTCTAACATTGTACTTCCAAACTTTGGTGTATCAGTCTTTACTTTACATTGTACGCCACTCATCTCTTTAGGGAAACCCTTACAATTTTGTGGTAACATGGACCTTAGAGTGGTTCGAAAAAAAATTTTTTTGTCAGTCACCCCCTAGAATGAAAGATAATGTAAAAACAATTTCAAAAATATTTTTTTTATTTTTTTGCCACGCTTAGAAATACCGCCCTTTTAGTTTTTTGTTCACTGTGTCGCCATTTTTAGTCCGATTATAACATTTTGTATATCGGTGTTCATGGCTCTGTAAGGGCTACATTTGTGTCTTTAATAGTTTTTTTATACCACGCCAATTCTAGTCATGTCTTTCAAAAGCTCGGTTTATACCCTCCCAAACGCGAAATATTTTTGAATTAAAATGAAGCTGTGTTATTTTGATACAACTTCTGTATTGAAACTATTTATTTTTATTCATAAACAAAGAAGTTATAGGAGTTAAAAGAAATACTTTACGTGTTTTGAAATATGGCAACACTTTTGACAAAAAGTGATGCAGTTCACATAATTTTTGGGACGCGATAGAAAAAATACATTTAAATTTATAGCGTGGCAAAAAAATAAAAAAAATATTTTTGGAATTGTTTTTACATTATCTTTCATTCTAGGGGGTGACTGACAAAAAAATTTTTTTTCGAACCACTCTAATGGACCTTACACTCTAAGGCCATACAGGAACAGTTAAAATCTCAAAATTTTCAGTTGATAAAGGTAGCTCCCGTCCGTCCAGAGTTTGATTTGCTACCCGATCAAGTAGGCTTAGCAATTTCATGTTCTGAATTGGTTATTTCTGGATACTCTTCGGATATAACGTAGTGACTGTGCTAAATCGAGGCTAGAGAAAACTTCAAAAATTTGGGTTTGTAGGTGATATTTATTCAGTTTTGTTAGATGATCTTTCTATGAGCTGTTGCTATAAAATATAAACTTAGTGTAGGTTCGATTGCTCCAGCTCCTAATCAATTAAGTAGTAGAATTGTAATTGATTTAACCAACTTTTAAACTTAAAAAAATGTCAGCACCTTTATCAAACATTTTTTTCTTGAGCGTATCTTTAAGCGTAGTGTTAAAAGGAAATCAAGCATTCATTCAGTTCAGATTTATCGGCATTTTTGGCTAAATTGTTTTCATCTTCTTGTCTTATTTGTTTTATTTTTCGCCACAAATAAAAAAGTAGCAAGTTCTCTTTAAACAAGTTTAAAGTTGTTATTTTTGTACTGTATACTCGTACTTACTAAATACCATCGAGAATGCCTGCCTGGCTGCTTTGCTGCACTGAATGACTGGCCGACTTGCTGGCTCTCTGGCTGGTCAATTGGTTTTATCACTATTGGGTTGCTGTTTATTTTCTTTTTTTTTAGTTGGCATTATTGGCTCACTGTCGAGTTGGCTGTTTGACTTTGCAATCGCAATTGTAGAGACTCAATAATTGTGTGTGAAGTTAGTAAATTTAATCGATTGCTCCTTTGGGTATTTTATCATCACACTAACAACAACTTGCAATCGGAATCGATTATTATTATCAAGTTAATGGTGAGAATGAATATTTCTCTTAATTGGCTTAATTATTTGTGGTATCTGAAAATGTGAATTTAAAAATGTGTTTAATAGACATTTTGAAGGTGTTATTTGGTTTAAAATTTCTTTATGTTTTTTTTTCCAATTGTTAAGTAGCGTTAGAATTGTTTGAATTTTAAAATGAGATTGTGTGAAAAGAAAGTTTAAATAATTGGCTAATAAGTTAAATGGATTTAGAAAACTATTTAATAATAAAAAGTAGAGATTTTTTATATTCACCTCTGTATACAAAGAGTATAAAAAGTTTTTCATTCCGTTTTTCATAGTTTTTTTTTGGAAAGTTAACGTTTTGGCTTACAAAAAAATCTTAAGACAGATGCATTAAGAAGACGTACTGTAAATTATTATTGTTCTTATTTACAATATAAAATAACCGGAATATACAAAAAATAACATAGAAGCAGACATTAGTAGTCTCCACTATCATATCGTCCCTTAAAAACGTATAAAGCTTGCGGCCAGATTAGTATACGAAGCATTCCTTCTGAAATTAAGTAAAAGAAGAAGTTTACTTCTGAATGTGGTAACTGGGAAAGGCGTCCCTAAAAGACTACACAAAGAAAAAAATTAATGTAAAATCGTCGAAAACGGAGTTGATTTTACATTTTTCGGTAGTGGTTTTGCATTCAAGTTAATTGATGTTAATTTAACATTCCACTTAAGTTAGAGCAAAATGACATTGATATTGAAATAACAATACGAATCACGTTGAATGAAAGTTATTTCAAGTTGAAACCACGTAAATTTCATGCAGAAATTTGAACTGTGAAATTACAGTGAGAAGAAGCTTCTGAGACAACATATGTATTTGTTTTAGAATGTTTATAAATACTTACGCCCTGAACTAGAGAGAGAGAATATAATTATTTATTTTCTTGTTACACCTGTTTCACTTTGTTGTTTTCCCCTTTGTTTGCAGAAGTACTTACAATTAAACGTCACCAGCAGAATAGGCCCGATATGTTATCGTCAGCATTCTACTTCGATAATTTGATGTATTTAACTAAATAATTTAAACAAAAAGTATACGGGAATTGTTCTTCTTTTTATAAATTATTTTAAACCTGAAAATAATAAAATTGATATTTTTATTCTTGTAGTTTTGTTGTTTCAACACAAATCACGTATAGCAGGATTTTATGGGTTCAACATTGAAAAATGTTATTTTAACATTTTCCATTTAAAATTAATATGAAACAATGATAAGACTGTCCAACATACAAATAAATTACAATGTTCTGCCAACTGATACTTTTATAGGGGACTGCAACAAGATACACGTGTATTGGCGCTTTTAAAGCTTACATCTGAAACTCATTTTACGGCCTATTTAAAGTTGCACCCTTGTGTAGTAAGACAACGTTGAAAATCAACATTTCAAGCAACATTTTGTTGGTATATATTTACCCTCTAACTCCTCTGAAAATTGGTCATTTTTTTCAATTAAAAAAAGCAAATATCACCCTTAAAGCACGGAAGTATGTAGTTGAAATAATCGGCGAAAATATTTGTCATTAAATTCTACTATAGGTCTCCCAACATACTTATGTCGAAAATTCCACTTTTATACCAGGTGGTTTAAGGGTTAACTAACGTGTGATTTTTTAGCTATTATCTTTTTGGCAACACTAGTTTAAACAGCTGACGCACGTTTCGTGTTTTGTTTCACTGTCAAACATCTTCAGTTTGGTCTATAATTTAACCATGAATCGTCTTACAAACGAACAACGCTTGCAAATTATTGAATTTTATTATCAAAATGCGTGCTCTGTTAAGAAAGTTCATCGCGCGCTTCTTCCATTTTATGGTCAGTTTAATCGACCCACATTTTTGGCTCAATAGGTACGTTAATAAGCAGATTTTGGACTGAAGATCAGCCAGAAGCATTGCAAGAGCTACCAATGCATCCAGAAAAAGTCACAGTTTGGTGCGGTTTATGGGCTGGTGGCACCATTGGACCGTACTTCTTCAAAGATGATGCAAATCGTAACTGTGAATGGTGAGCGCTACCGTGAGATGATATCCAACTTTTTTTGCCCAAAATGCAAGAGATTGACTTGCATGACATGTGGTTTCAACAAGACGGAGCCACATGCCACACAGCAGGCTTAACAATGGACTTATTGAGAGGCGAGTTCGGTGAACATTTTATTTCACGTTCGGGACCGGTCAATTGGCCGCCTAGATCGTGCGATTTAACGCCTTTAGACTATTTTTTGTGGGGCTATGTTAAAGCTCATGTCTATACACACATGCCCGCTTCAATTGACGCATTGGAAGACAACATTGAAGAATTTATTCATGAGATACCGGCCGAAATGTTGGAAAGAGTATGCCAAAATTGGACTAAGCGGATGGAACATTTGAGGCGCAGTCACGGTCAACATTTGTATGAAATAATCTTCAAACATTAAATTATATGGACCGTACTATCGATTCAAATAAAGATTTCATGCATTTTTCTGAATTTTATGTGTTTTTTTTAAAACTTTCCTATAGCTCTTAAAAAATCACCCATTATATACTTATGCCACCATGGCGATAAAATATCGCAGAGAAATTATGTTACAACAAAACCAAAATTTTGAAAAGCAAATCAAAAATAAAAGAAAAAATATTCAACTCTAAGCTCTGTCGTTATAACACCACAAGTTTTGACGCTTTTTTTTGAGTGATCTAATAAATAAAAATTTTGCAAAAAAATTATAGAAAATTTTTAAGGATTTAGAAAATGTCTAATTGTTCCAAAAAATACCTGTTTTGTTACGTCTAAGGCAAACATATAATACCTGAAGGTGAAGTAAATTTATTCATTAGCAAAGTGGAACCCATCTATAAAATGTATTTTGAATTGGAAGCTGTTCCCAATAAACTGTGGATGCCTAAGCATTGCTGTCGTAATTGTTACAATGGCTTAATGCTTTGCTTTAAAGGCAATTAAATTTTTGTTCTTATGTTCTTCTTAACACGGTAGATGTACTTTTAAATTTCTGCTTTAGGGCAACGAAATTCAATGCAATTGGGTATTCCCAAGTCGTGCCTAGACCCAGGTGAGCATGCTGACTCGTCCTGCTGCGTTTGTTAAAATAGTGCCGTACTTAAATTAAATAGATATAATTAACCCTTAAACCACCTTTTAAGTTTTTGCTTATTTCTGGTATTAAAGCTGCACATTCAGAAAGATCATACAATAATTTCGGAAAATATGTTTGTGAAACGAAGGAAAAGTTATAGAATTGGCTTGATCGTGCAAATCACTTTTGTTAAGAGCACACCACGGACTTAGCATACAAATGAAATTGTGTCGGTAAATTTAGTTTTTGATTAATGGAAAACGAAAATCCTGTGTGAACTAATAATCACTTTAAGCACATCGAGATTATGTTAATACTTGACTTTAAAAGAATTGGAAAAAATGACAAAGCTGTCTATTATGAACTAAATTCGATTTTCGACTAGGGATGGGCAATAAATATCGATATATCAAAATGTCGATATTTAAAAAAATTATAGCCGATATATATCGCCGATATTAAAAATACCAATATATCGATCCATCGATATTTTGAAGATCTTTTTATAATAAAATTCAACATTTTAACCGTTTCTCAACTGCTTACAATACTGTTGTTTTAAAAGAATTGCATCATTTGTTTTTTAACTAGTATTAAGAAAATAGCGGCGCTTTTCCATTTTAAATTTTCATAGATTACACAGTTCAGTTTTGTCTCGGTTTTTAAGGTATGACAACAAAAAAATAAGCGCGGAAAAATATTCTGGAAAGGGTTCTTAGAAATATGCAAAGAATCGCCTTAATTTTGGCGTATTTGCAGCAAAAGACTCATGAAAGTTGGAATGTTAATAATAAAAAAAAAAATATTTTTTTTTAATAATTTGAGTTTTTAACATACCAGCGAGCAGCTGTAATAATTCGAAACAGTTTTTCTTGGCGCCTTTGAATTTTTTCGATATTAGAGGCCGAGGCAGTGCTCCAGAACTGAATAACGTAGCACCAGGTTGGCTTTAATATAGAGTTGTAAAGTATAAGTTTACAATCGAGACTAAGAACAGAGTTTCTTCCAATAAGCCAATTAAATGAATTGCTTTTGGTCTCATTTGAGTTTATTTTACTTATATATGCCATTTCCACGTTAAACGCCGATCTACATAGATGCAGACCGAAATATTTTACATGCGAGTGTTGTGGTATTATTTAATTATTGATTTTAATAGGGTGGCATGTTTCCCGATGCAATGTGAATGTTATATGAACGCATTTTTGCTCGTTGACCTTTATCCTCCATTGTTTTAACCACTTTTCCAGTTCGAATATGATCCTGTAAGTAACGAGATGCTTTATGACAGTTTTCGTGTACGCTTAGAAAAGCTGTATCATCCGCAAATGTTGAAGTTTGGGTGTAGTTGTTTTTTGGCATGTCCGAAGTATAAATTAAGTACAAAAGAGGGCCCAGGATGCTGGCTTGTGGGACTCCAGCTGAGAAGAACTTAAAAAATCGCCTTCTTTAGTAATAAACTTACGACCGGCAAAGTAGCTTTCTAATAGCTTGTGTGTGTTTGCTGGTAAGCTTTGCTTCAATTTATGTAATAAGCCTTCATGCCAGACTATCAAATGCTTGCGAGGCATCGATGAAGAGTGCAGAGCAATATCGGTTTTCTTCAAAGGCTTTTCTTATGACATTTACTATTCGATGATTTTGTTCAATTGTGCAGAGCCTAGTACTCTGTTCCAATTTGTGAAAAATGTTCAGCAGCATCTATTATTTCTCGCAAGTTTGCACAATTTGACGTTTTTAACCTTTCAAAGTAAGCAACTTTTTTTTGCATATGTAAACAAAACCCACATGTATATTATTAAAAAGTATTTTTTTAAATAAAAAATTAAAGTAAATATGGATGAAAAGCTGTTACCGGTTGTGTTATTTATGTTTTTTTCGTTCTCATTTTAATATTAAGTTTAAACTTTTTCTCATTTGCTTAAAATTCCATGTGAAATAAGTGCAGCTTATTATTTCGCAGTTTTAAAAAAATGTTGCCAGAAATATTTCGTTACTTCTTCAAAAATTGAACAGAGTACAACTCTATCAATATAATGTCTTAGAAATTCCGCACAAGTTTGTTTCATATGAGTTTTGACAGCATTTCACGTGAAATGTTGAACAGAGTACCAGGCTTAAACTTCGAGTTTAAACAAAGTGTAACGTAAATTTCAAAACACAAACAAATTTTTTTTAAAATAATTTTTATATTAATTCACCTGTTATTGCCAACATACAGTCAGTATCCGTTGAGAAGTGGTCTATTTATTATTTTATGAAAACAGGTGAATTTTATTTTTGTTTATTAAAATTTGTGTATTTGGTTTTTTTGTAGGTCACTTTTGGGTCACATTATAACAATTAACACGACACGTAAAACAATTTAAGAATTGTGAAACTTTTTGTTAAACTTTTTCAGTGATTTAACAACATCTTTACTGGGAACTACAACGAGATGAGGTAGGCCTCCTCTATATGTGTGTGGTAGATTAATATGTGTTAACGTCATGGGTAAAGGTATAGAACAGTGCATGATGAAAGTATAAAGAGTTTTCCAAAATAGCTCTTTGCATTAAAAATAAAAATTGCTGTATAAAAATCCTTTCAAAGTTGAAAAAGAAATTATTTTAATTTCACTACATTTGTAGAATATTTACCAGAATGGCTTGTTTTTGTTGAACAACGTCTATACACTTCTACTCTGCACTGTTGCCTACAACCATCACTTTAAGCATCGTTTGTCTAAATGTGTGTGTACATCCAACTATTTGTGTGCATTAGTATTCTTTGTCTTGACCACAAATGTTTTAAAAACTGGAGATTGTGTTAAAAAGATACTTTTTTTTTGTAGAAAGAAAACTACTAAAAAAATTTTAAATTAAACAAGATTTACATACGGAGAGATGTTTAATTTAATGACTTTAATTACGGCACTTTTGAAATGATCACAAAGTTTGTGGTGTTTTTTTTTTTTTTTATTTTTTTGTGGAAAATGTAAAATTTAATGTTATTTCTTTTGTTGTTACTTCCAAGATTTAGTTGATTTTCGACAATAAATTCACCTGTTAAATTATGTTACATTTGGTTGGGGTTAAAGAGGCTGCTACGATTTCATTTCTTTTTTTAAATTGTTTTTTTGTGCAAATTCTTGGAAATTTTAAAAGAAATTGATTTCTTTCTGAGAATAAAAAGAACAAAATTATGCTTTAATACAAGAAATATTAAAATTAATTATTATAAAAAACTTTATTTTTTGAAAAAGAAATATGCATATATTTTTAAATGTTTATACTTTTTATTTTTATCTTATAATAGTGTTTAGTTTGTAAAAACAATGAGAAACATTTTAGAATTTCCTGGTTGTTTTCAAACAATAATTGTCTTGAGAATTCCGCGATTAGTAATGGATATTGAACGCATAGCATAAATAGTCAGTCGAAACACAGTTTATGAAGAGTGAAAAAACACCTTCTAAAATTGTCACCGGACGATTTCGTCGTTTAAACGATTTGCGTTTTTAAAAATTTCGACAACGTCCGTTATCAAATTTCTAGCGGAATGAACGAAATAGAAAAAATAACATAAGTTGTTAAATACAAAACGAAATGTTGTTAAATTAAGAACATATTCTTGTCAAGCACAGAAAAAAGTGTTTTATCAATTAAAAAAATGGCTTAAAAATTATTTAAATTTAATTAATGTGATAATTGAATCAATTATTTTTTTTGTTGAAAGAAAATTAAAAATGTAATTTTGATTTAATTAACATTTTAGTTGTTTTAAAATAAATTTTCAATTAAAATTTTAATCAAATAACAAAAAATCTGAATTGACTTTTTTCGTTTAAAATTAAATAATTTAAACATGTAGAATTGTTGTTTGGAATTGTTAACATTTAATTAAACAAATTAACACATTGTTTGAAAAGGCAAAGCTTTTTGATAATTTTTTTTAATGAAAATTAAAAATATCATTTATTGAAATAAAATATTCACAATTTTACAATTTTTAGTAATCAATATAATCATTTTGGTAATAGGTGCAAAATCAACAAATTGTTTGCTTGATATTATGCATTTGGTATAAATTTGGTGATTGTAGAAAATTTATAATTTTTTCTGTGAATTAAGAACAATAGTTTTATCTTCTAAAATTTATTTTAAATACTTAAGTGTTACGACAACGTGCAAAAAGTAGACATATATATACAAATTTCCTTAAACTTTGGCAAAGAGCTATCTTCGGTTGATGTAATATTTATTTATATTTAGGGCCAGCACATATGGCTTCCATTTTCCTTTTGTCAATAATATTGCCAATAATTAATCTAGAATATATTTTATCCAATACTTTAATATAAGATTCAATCTTTGTATTGGGTTATAAACAAATAAATAAATAAATATCATTTCCCGCCCGGATACGTCATGAAGCTGCACCTCAGTTGGACGTCTCCAAGTGTTGACGAGCTTACCAGGTCTTCTGGAGCCATGGGGGGTATATTCAATAAACTGCCACGTGATATCATCTGCACTCTTATGCTGTGCCCCAGCCATTTAAATTTACGATGGCGTATATCCGCTTCCAGTGCAGTTCGATTTCATAGCTCTTGATTGGAAATTGCTACTGGCCAATATATTCGTGGAAGGCGACAGATATATCGATTTTGCCTATGGAGATGTTCCACGTTTTGCAGCCATCGAGAAGCACAGATTTGACGTTAGAGCTGAACACGTTTATTTTTGTTTTGAGATATTTTTGGATCTCAAGAATTTGTTTAAAGAGCCATACGCCTGCCTGCTTTGCTTTGCAAAACCTGTTCTGGATATCTTCTTAACTACATCCCGATTTTGCTATAATACTCTCTAGATAGCAAAAGCTTTCGAAATCTTCGATTGGTTGATCTGCAAGCGGAAAGTTTATGGTATTAGACGATTTTATGCGCATTTATTTTTTCTTGCTGATGTTAACTTGTAAGCCAGCTTTTGCAACTCGATATGCAAATATTTCTATTTTGTATTGCATACTTGAGAAGCTGTGGGAGAGAAGGCACATATCGTCAGCGTAATCAAAGTCATCTAGTTGTTCATTTAATCACGAGGTTATACCATGCTGCTTTCTCATTGAAAGTTGCATTACTACGCCAAGAACTATGTTAAATAGTAATGGTGACAAAACACAGCCTTAACGAACTCCAACATTAACTCTTATTTGATTACAGCATGCGTTATTATAAAGTTCCTAAATAAGATTAACTTTTCCGGTTCTCCTTTGCATCTTAATGCCTTCCAAATTGCAGTATGTTGCAATGTGTCGAATGCTCGCTTAAAGGCAACGAAAAATAAAGCGGTGAACGCCATTTAGTCGATTGTTCTACAATGACTCTTATATGTATGTGATCAGCGCATAATTTGTACATGTGGGTGGTTAGTGGTTTGTCGCATGACACATTTTTATCTAAATTGAAAATTAAGCAATTTCTTTTAGCGGATTTACCAATTTTTTTATATTGGCTGTTTTTTTCACTGTTGAAATGTTAACAACGCAGTGTCAATATAACAACGGTGTGTTGTTAAAACAGTATTTTGTCAAAATGAGAAACATAAAATCAAAATGTAGGCAAAAGAAAAATTTTGTGTAGACAAGAAGTAAAGTTTTTTCACGAAAAATCCCGGGATGGGATGCGGGGTTTCTTTCACGAAAGCCTCAATTTAATATTCAGACAAAAGATAATAAGTGAAGGTTTTATTACCGGCGGTGCGCAATGTGATCCTATGAAATATGGCCCCAAAAAGAAAATTAAGAATGGCCCCAAGCTTTACATGAAACACAACTACACGCAATTTTGCGTTAATTTATTTATTTGGGGTTTTTTTGATTTTTTTTTTGCATCACAGAAATTACAAATCGGAGTCGGTTTTACAAAGCATGTCATCAGTGCGATGACAATCTGTCATCAAATTGAGTCATTGTAATTGATCTTAAGTCAAATTGACAGAATATCATTATTTACTTACCCGTTACACAGGTTTGTTTCACTTTTGTTGTATTCCGCCCTCTGTTAACAGCAGAACGCTCAATTATAAGACACCAGCGCGATCATCCCGTTTTCATAATAGTTCTACTTTAAAAAATTTATGTATTTAAATAAATAATTAAAAAAAATCTAATATGGGAATTTTTGCTTTTAATTTTACTTTTTAAACATGAAAATAATATTAATAATATATTATGACATGATATATTATGTCATCGCATTGATGACAGTTTGTCTGTACTGATGTCAAAATACGTCAGCGTTATGATGCCTTTTCCAGCAGTGTACACAAAATGTGGCCTCGAATTGATGTCTCTATATTCATAGCGTAGATGACGCATAAAATATGACAAAATTTTAGGATGACGTTCGTCAGTGGATTGATGCCACATATTGTCTCATTGATACCATTTGTAATAACATTGATGACAGAATTCTGATGTTAGGGCATCATCGATATGAAGATGCATTTTTCTATGAGTGTATGATACCAAAGCCTAATATTTATTAAAAAAAAAACTCAATAGCTTTAAAGAATCAGAAAACTTACAGGAAAAATTTGTTCTATCGCGAATATGGCTAAAATTCGCGAACAATTGCAAAATTGGAAATAAACCCCTAAAATTTATTTAAATTCGCAAATTTTTAAAATCTGTAAAAAAAAGGAAAATGTCAGAAAATAACATAAAAAGCATTAAAACATGAGCTGTTATTATAAAGAACAAGCTTTTTGTCAGGTGTTATTAACAGGAAAGGGCATTCCATAAAAAAGCTAAGGTTTTTGAGCACTTCCTACCTGAAATAAATATTTTTTATTTGTTCAACATCTTTTATTTTTAGAATTTATTCTATGAGCTAAATTTCAGTTATGTATTTTATAAATAATAGTTATAAGTAATAGTTATATTCCTTCAATTCTTAGGAATGACTTTATACACTACCAGATGGAATAGAACTATTACAAAAAGCTTTATAAAATACATAACTGAAATTTATCTCATAGAATAAATTCGACAAATAAAAAATGTTGAATATAATAAAGCAACTTATGAAAAAGAAATAATTCCCAGATTCTATTTTATGTTATTTATGTTGGTCTTATTAGTTTCTTGAAAATGGAAAATATTGCTTATAAAAACTTGACCCTTTTCTAATTGAAATACCCTGTTTTTGACCCCCTTTTTGTGAAACTGTAACCCTGCTCCCGGTGCAAGACCGGCTATTAAGAGATGCTTTATTAAGCGAAGCCTGTGTTTGTTACACAATAGAGGGGGAAATGCTTTTGCTATGTAGAGAACCTTTAGTGACCAAAGCAAGTATTCGTTATACCATAGAGGAGAAAATCCTTGCGTCCGGCCGTGCTATCTATCGTGCGATTTTTTAAACTAAAACTTAGCAATTGAGGAGGTTCTTTTTAAAACTTGACTATTCCACTTTTCCTGTTTTTGCGCAATTTGAGAAAAAAGTTGTTTAGAAATGCAATTATGCATTTAACCCGAACTTTTGTTGCATTATTACAGATTTTACTGGATTCAAAAATTTAGCAATAATATATTTTGAATAAATCCAAAATTTGAAATGTAATAATCTAGTTTTAACGCGGCTAATTGGAAGAAATCTTATTTTGTATGAAAAAAACATGAGGGTAATTCCATGTCAAATCGACCAAGAGTGGGACCCGACCCCCTTCGATTTGAATAAAATTTGGTGTGAAGGTTCCTTGCATCCTATAAGAAACATATATTAACGAAAAAAAGTTTTTAAATCTTTTTTGCAAAAGTTTTGAATATGACAAAATGTCACTTTAAAGAGAATACTTGGGGCTACAAGAGTTAAAACACGTCAAACCATCACGAAAAAATTGAATTTTCCGCATCATCACCTCCGATTTCAATGAAATTCAGCACAAATGTCATACACTATAAGAGTATAATTAAACAAAAAATATTTGTCCCCAGATTTTTTCGGGTTCCGAAATATGACGTCATAAAAGTTGTTAAAAATGTTAAAAAATCACAAAAGTCTCCTTACAAAAGGGGATAGAACTTCTAAATTATGCAAGATAATTTAGTTTTTTTGGTATCGTTTTAAAGTGCACCCTTTAAAATTATATACATATTGTGTTTTTTTAAGAAAAGGTCAAAGGTCATTTCTTGGGGTCTTGAGTTCAAAGGTCCATATCTGAAAAAGTATATTTGTTAAAATTCTTAAAAAAATATATGTGAAGTATTAGACCCTCTTCTACATTTCAGATTGTACAAAACAAACAATCAATTGAGTATGAACACAATACATACTTTGAATCACGTTCTGGCCTATAACTCTGACACCAATCGAGTCTCCACCTTTAAATTTTCTACAAATATAGCAGAGGGTCTAATACTTCACATATATTTTTTTTTAAGAATTTTAAAAAATATACTTTTTCAGATATGGACCTTTGAACTCAAGACCCCAAGAAATGACCTTTGACCTTTAAAGGGTGCACTTTCACCTTTAAAACGATATCAAAAAAAATTAATTATCTTGCATAGTTCGAAAGTTCTATTCCTTTGTGTAAGGAGACTTTTGTGATTTTTTAATATTTTTCACATCTTTTATGACGTCATATTTCGGAAGCCGAAAGAATCTGGGGTCTGAAAATTTATGTTTTGTTAAAGTCCAATAACATACAACAGTTGTGGCGAATTTCATTGAAATCAGAGGTGTTGCATCCGAACGGCATGATGGTTTGACATGTTTTCACTCACAAACAATATAATAAGAAACATTTTTTTTTTAAAAAAATGTAATATCTACAAAATATTAAATTTTAAAAATGGACTAAGTCAAAAACTTAATTTTTTTTTTGGCTGATTTTTTTTTATGTAATTCCTCAAACTGTTCTTTAAAAATCCTGAAATTTTGAAGGTGGTGTTTTTTTTAAGATATGATTTTTTTTGCTTCTGCAACCTGTAAAAAATAATACTAAAATAAAATTTTAATATTGTAATTTTGAGAAATAAGTATTTTTTAAATCTGATTTGTGTGATTTTAGGTGTTAAAAAAAGTAACCTCATTGAAACAGTTTTTTATGTTTAATTGTTACATTTTTTGTTGGAGCTCAATGTGGGCACTTTTTTTTATATTTGTTTGTCATCTCTTTAAAATGACATACAAATCATCTTCGTATGTGCAGTTGTTTTTGAGATATTGAAAAAATAAACTCAACACATTCGGCTAATTCGGCGAAATTATGACATATTGAATATGACGTAACTTTTGCAAAAAAGTTTGCAAATTTCATTCAAATCGAAGGGGGTCGGGTCCCACTCTTGGTCGATTTGACATGGAATTACCCATGAGGGTTCACCTTTAGACAATCTGGATTAATCATATTTTGTTTCAAAACTGTTTACTTGAAATGGGCAATTTTATTTTAAAGTGGAATAATCTACTTTTGTAGAAATTTTGAAAATTATAGAGTTTTTTCCCAATTTTAATTTCGCAGAATTTTCATTTCAATGTTACCAAACAAATAAAAAATTAAAAACCATTTCTGTCGTTTTCAAGTTTTGAAAAAAACCTCCTCAATTATGCAGGATGTTGAATTGGCGATTTTCAATTTCGAGCACTTGAACCCAATAAAAAATTTTTTTCTATAACTTTCTTTGTGTTTTTTTTTAATTTTAACTTTTGTGTAATTCATAAATAACAACTTAAGAACAGTTTTTGAAATCATTCGTCCAGGGGTCTAACTATCGTATCGAGTAAACTATCGTATACGATAAACACTGACGTATCGAATGTAAACTCTAGAGATTTAATGTCTTTGGTTACGCGATGTCGAATGCTATCATCTCAAATTACGATACATTCCATTCGATATCGAGTGTCATGATTAGACCCCAGGCTTCTTTAAAACTTAAATCTACTAAAATGTATCTATGACGTAAAATTTTATTCCGGGATCTTCGGGATATTTGCAGAAAAATTGTGAGAATTTGTTGAAAGCAATTTATTAAAATTGTATAATATTGGGACACAGAAAAAAGTGTTTTATCAATTGAAAAATGGTTTAAAAAGTATTTAAATTTAATTAATGTGATAATTGAATCAACTATTTTTTTAGTTGAAAGAAAATTAAAAATTTAATTTTGATTTAATTAACATTTTAGTTGTTTTGAAATAAATTTTCAATTAAAATTTTTATTAAATAACAAAAAATCTTAATTTACTTTTTTCGTTTAAAATAAAATAATTTAAACATGTAGAATTGTTGTTGGGAATTGTCAATATTTAATTAAATAAATTAACAAATTGTTTGAAATGGCAAAGTTTTTTCATCTTTTTTTTTTATTAAAATTAAAAATATGATTTACTGAAAAAAAATATTCACAATTGTACAATTTTTAGTAATCAGTATAATCATTTTGGTAATAGGTACAAAATCAACAAATTGTTTGCTTGATATTATGAATTTGGTAGACATTTGGTGATTGGAGAAAATTATTAATTTTTTCTGTGGATGCATAAAAGCTTTAAATGCGTATAACGTGTGTGCATACAAGCGATAAATACTGTAAAGGGTTACGTGGATTTTCAGACAGGTTATATATTTTTTCAAATAGTAAAATTATTAGGGTTATTTTAAACCAAGGAACTAATTAACAGTAAACTAAATCTGTGAAAGTGTGTTTGTTTTAAATTGTTTTTCCTACTAAATTTCACAAAGAAAACTCCCAAAAGAAACTGAATAAAACCCGCTTTTGTTAAAGGCATAAAAAAAATAATTTAATTGTTTTTTTTTCTTAAATAATAATTACAAAATCTTGTTGTTTAAAAATAAAAATCTACAATTGTATCACAGTTTATATATTAAGTAAAATACATACAGAAATATTAAAGCACTAAAACCTAAAGACACAAAACACTAATTGCACTTTTTTAAATGCCCAAAGAAACATTTTATGAACAAAAAACAGTCGGTTACATCATTAAAACGGACGCAATGTGGACAAAAGAGGCTGTTGAGCAGGCGGAAATACTGATGATGGAGACTGTAGGCTGGTTACAGGCACAGCTGAGGTAACAGTGGATAACATCCGAATTCCAGCCGCTAAAGTGGTTGAAGGCATGAAAGGAATGCTGTTGTTGTTACCATTATTATTGTTGCTGGATGAGACTGTGGATAAAGTATCATGATTGCTGCCAATTGCTATAGACATGGACGAAGGTAAACGGGAAATTGGATTTATCATGAAACTTTGTGTTGTTTGTGCTGATACTGAGGCCATGGAGGAAGACGTTACTGCTGATGTTGCTGCGGAGAGTATTGATGAATGATTTGTTGCAACGGTAGTTGCTGTATTTGACTTTGTTTGTGCCGCCGGCGGATATGCCATTTGTAACGGTCTATATTGACACTTTTTGGCATGTGTACGCATATTACTGGATTGTGTAAACGCTTGATTACAATTCGGATGTGGACAGACATAAGGCTTACAACCGGTATGATAGTTTAAGTGTGTTTTCAAATGATGCTTCTTGGTAAATGCCTTCGGGCAAATGGGACAATTAAATGGCTTAATGCCTGAATGTAAACGATGATGTAGTGTCATATTGCTGCGATCAGCAAATGATTTGCCACACACTGAGCATTGATATGGCTTTTCACCGCTGTGAGTGCGCATGTGTTGTTTCAAAAGCATTTTGCGTGAAAAACGCTTGCCACACTCGACACATTTGTGCGGCTTAACGCCGGTGTGTATACGCACATGCATATTAAAGGCAACCCGTTGGTTAAATGATTTAGGACAGTAGGGACATTCGTACTCCTTTTTATTGCGATGTATTTTCATATGGCTGCTGAGATAGCCTTTGTCATTGAAGGTTTTACCACATTCCGGACATTCGGCGGCAAATTCTTTGGTACCTCTATGCACAGAAAGATGGTATTTGTAGTTGCGTAATTGTGAAAACCCTTTACCGCAATCGGTGCATTCATAACGAGGTGATTTGTGGGTTTTTTCGTGGGCCTGGAAAAAAGTAAATGGAATTTCTAAGTTAATATATTGAGAAATTTTTAAAGGAAAGAAAATTCGAAAGAGCAACACTAATTGTTTGGATAGTGTCAGTCAGGGCGAATTCAACAAGGTAAACTAGTCGCTACAACAATTACAACTCTAACAAAAATAACAGGCATTTTGTTAGTGTAACAAATCCAATTTGTTTACAAAAAGTGTGACTAAAACGTAAACCAAGGCGAATTCTGATATTTTTTTCTTTAGCTTTATAATTGTTGGATGTCAAAAATTTGTTTTTTATCTTTGTTTCTGTTTTGATTTGTTTTGGTTTTTGACATTCTACAATGATTTTACAAAAACAAATTGCTTGTGGTTTTTGTACGAGTTGTAATTGTTGTACTACCGAGATTACCTGGAATGAATTCGCCTTGACGTAAACAATAAAAAATTTTATTGATTCTTTTTTATTTATAGTTATTTAAATTTGTGTTTTTGGAGATGTTGAAGAAGTTAAATAAGTATTTTAATTGGATAAATAAAATAAAAGCTGTTGGAAAAGAAGTGAGTATACTTTTCAATTAATTTGTATAAAAGTTTCACACAAAATTGATTGTTTTCAGCAAATGAACTATAAACCAGTTTTGGACTATTAAGAAGTTGGAGTGGTATATTCGACCGTGCGAAATCTTTAATACCCTCCACCAACAGTAAGAATATATCAGGAGTGGACACTCTAGGGGATCAATATTATAATAGTATTATAATAATTGGATATGTAGTCATATAAAGCGTAATTTCACTTAGAGTAATATTATATCATGATTGGTAACAGCTTTAGCCGCACTATAATAATTTTCAAGAGGGGATTTTATATAGGGCAAATAATAAATTAAGAATCATTATTCACCACAAAATTAGGTTAAGTGATTTCTGATATAAAATATCCTAAATTAAACGAAATTTCAATATAAAGGGCTTTTCAGAAGGCTATTTCTCCAATAGGAGAAATAGTATGGACCCAAAATCAGAATATTTGTAACGGGCTTAATCGTATTTAAATGATTATCCAGAGTAGGCTTAATATGATTATTCATGGACCGATTTTCACGAAATTAAGCGGAGTGGTTTCGAATCTTACGAAACTATTACGGACTAAATCTGACTCCAATACCATTGGTCGTTATAGTTTAAGGCTAACTAAAAAAAATTAAAAAATAAAAAAAATTGGAAAAGAAAATAACTTTTTGGCAAAATGGATTTAACAGCTGACCTACAGCTGCTCTAAAGAGTTTACCTTTGTGAATTCGCCTTGGTGTAAGTTATTGTTTATAATAAAAATTGTTCCAAAATTAAATAATACTTGTATTTTAAAGAGGAAATGATTTTAGTGGATTGTGTTATTACATTTATTAGCATAGTATAGAACTAGTATGTCAACTCGAGAGAGTGTTCTCAATTTTTTAGTTCACCCCTCACACATATAGGTTCTGTGTGAATTCAACACACATAAGAACAACAAAAACAAAACAAAATTTCAAATTTTTCAATTTCAAATTCTTCACAATATAAACTTTATGTTTAATTTTATGACATAAACACAAAATTAATAATTTTTTCCAATAAATTTTGCTCATTTGCTTTTGCAAAATGTTTTTATTTTTCACAAACTAAAAAATTTTTAAATAAATTTATTTGACATTAATTTTTTTCTGTTGTTAATATTATTAAAGCCAGCAGAGTAGCATTTTGTGGTATGAAAATAATATTTGAAATCATAAATTATTTAAATATTTTCCGATATTGCAGAATAAAAATTTTGCAAACATTGTTTTTAGAAGTTTATAAATGCAGCCAGCATTTCATAAATTGAAAATTTATTGAACTAATAAAATTTTATTTTGGAAATTTTTTTTTGCCACATTCTATACGATTTTATGCAACTATGTGTAGGGGTGGAAATAGTTTTATACACCAGTACATTTAAAAAAAAATCTTACTAATACAAACATAAATTACGTTCCACTGACAATTGAGTTATGTACCTGTCAAAGAGTCGGCATACTAGTATAGTATGTTTAGTAGGACCTGCTTCTCATATTCGAGCACAAAAAGGCCGGTTGCTTTTGCTTTTTGTCGAAACTCCTGGTATTAGTGTCAAAACTTGATGAAAACTTGACGCTTACTGCTTGCATCATCTTGGATTTGATCAAAAAGTTCTGACGGAACTGAAGAGAATGGGATTTTAAAGTTATTTGAGCTCATTACTTCAGTGTTTTCTTGAAAATAAAGGATTTAAGGTTCTTAAAATTAATTAAAGTTAATTTCGAAATCACTACAGTTTTATTATGTTTTCGTACGCCATTATTTTGAACATATAGTCAAATAGCAAGTCCTCGTTTAAAGATCTTTGTTATAGTTTTAAATACTTCATGACAATATCGACACTTCGTCACCGATTTTATATTAATTTTTGGCATTTTTTCTGCATCTATGATTAATTCGCGATTCTCATGCAAATCAGCTGATGGCGATGCTTGTTTGCGGATCAGTTTGATTATATTTTTAAACAAAATATGCATCAGCCATTTTTGTGAACGTGAGCCAAAATACTTTTTGGAACAAAATTAACGTTCGGTCTGTTCGCGAGATAAATGGGCTCATCCAAAATGGTCAATAAAAATCGTTGCTGATTTATGCCATGGACCACAGGCTTTTGTACGGTATAAACTGTATATTTTCTTAAAGTAAATAGTTTTCTGGACAAAATATGCGATGCGTGCAAAAAATCGTTCAGTCTGTTCCCGAGATATCGGGGTGCATCATGGCATAAATCAGCAATGATTTTTACTCACCATTTTGGATGAAACCGATTTATTTTTTCCACGCAAATATTAACGGTCAGGCCCACAATGTCGACAAGAACATTTCTTTCGCATATTTTTATTGAAAACAATAATAAAAAACTAAAATTTGTTTTTGTATTCAATATAAATATACGATAGAAATGTTTTTGTCAAAATTGTGGGCCAGGCCGTAAATATTTTTTTTTTATTTTTAAATATATGTACTTCCCCTTCTTAAATTCCTAAATTCGACAATAACTTTTTGTTCTTATTCTGCAAATCCCCATAAATTCCTAAATTCGACGCTAACTTTTTGTTCTTATTCTGTAAATCCCCATCATTTGGGTATTTTGGTTTCCCGGTCGACGCTATTTCGTCGACGCTATCTTGGATCACGTTTTTTGTGATGTATGTTTTAGATCATCTGCTTTTGTTATTTATTTTCGAACAGCTGATATTTGCAGTGATGCCAAATTATGCGTTTACGAACACGCTGTGCATCAGATGCAGCACACCAATGAGTTTTCGAACAGGGCCGGTAAAGTTAACGTGATGCATCGCCCAAATAACAGACCAATCTAATTAAGAGCGTTAAGCATTGCGTTCTTTCCCTCTCAGAGTTACAGCCGAATCGGCACACCTAAACCATAGCGCAAACGCTTCATCAAAAACAATTCTTTGTTTAGCATTGCGGCCGTCTTGTTTTATTTTGGGACAAACCAAATTGTATGAGCATGAACCTTCTCGACAATTAAAAAACGCTTGCCGCTTTAATTCTGATTGGCCTGTAGGTGGGAGAGGTACATTTTTTTTTAATGAAATACTAACAACATTTTATTACGATACATTTTAAAAATGTTTAATGTTAGTTTAAAAAGTAACTATTGTGCAAAGCTAGTCGAATATACAGTGGTGGTCGCACAAATAGAAACAATGTTCCAAGAAGTGTAATTTCTATGAAGACTTTTACTGTTAGTAATAAGAACAATTATTTAACGAGTAGACAATTAACATTGTTGTTAATTCAAACCATGTGAAATTTTTGTTAGGAAGAAAATTTAAGACTATTTTACCAGTAGTTGTTTTTGGCTAAACACGAAATTAAAAACTAACGGTTTTTGGTTTAGTTTACTAATTTATTCTTTAATAATTGACAAAGTGAGTGTTATTTAAAAAACAATAGAGTAACTTGCAATGATTTTTATACTTTTTACTTTCGAAAATGGGTAAAAAGAAATCGTGTACTTCACAAATGAGAAAGTTTATTGCGCAGTGTTATCAAAATGAACAAATGTCAATGTCGGCTATAGCACAAAAGTTTGCTTGGTAAAAAATTCAATTCAGTTGTATAAAAGGACAAAGGAGCTTGAACCCCCTTGCCAAAAAGCTTACACTCATAGAAAAATGCATCTTCATATTGATGAAGCCCTAACCTCAGAATTGTGACATCAATGTTATTATAAGTTACATCAGTCCAATGACGAACAACATCATTAAATTTTGTCATATTTTATACGTCATCTATGCTATGACTACAGCTACATAAATTCGATTTCACATTTTGTGTGTATTAACATTATTGTCATGTTTAAAAAGTAAAATGAGAAGCAAAAATTCCCATATTAATTTTTTTTAAATAATTTAGTTAAATACATCAAATTTTTAAAGCAGAATGATTAGGAAAACCATATCGGGCATGCTGCTGTTGTCTTATAATTGAGAGTTCTTTTGTAAACAAAGGGCTGAATACAACAAAAGTGAAACCAACATGTGTTACGGTTAAGTACATTATAATATTCTATCATTTTGACTTCAGTCCTAATGAGTCCTTTTTTACGATGTTACTGAGTCATCGCACTGATGCCATGTGTTATTAAACTGACAACGATTCGTTTTTTCTGTGATGCCGATGTGTCAACCCATTGATGATATAATTTCAACTTTTGACCCTGATGTGATGTTGTGGCTGACATCACATTGATGAAAAGTGCCATGGGATCAAAAACGAAGATACTTGTCATAGTACTGATGTCAAAATACATCAACGTTATGACGATTTTTCTATCAGTGTAGGGCAAGAAAGACCACTCCAACAAAATTATTTTGTAGGGCCCAAAAAATAAATCCTTTTTTATTTTCACGTGTAATAAAGGCTTAAATTATACATCAAATAAATGTAGAAATATCTCCACGGGCAATAAGAAGGCGATTAAATGATTCGTGACTTCGTGGAAGCATTGCACAAAAAAAAAAAAAAAAATCCCACGTCTCAAAAAAAAATATTAAGAAGCTTTTGCGGTTTGAAAGTGAAAAGATCCATGATACTGGAATATATTTCTCTCAAGCGACGTTGACAAGTTTAACTTATTTCAATCTTGAACCAATGGTGTTTTCTTTTCTACAAAAAATGTTCGTTTCTTAAAAATGCTTCGCTCTCTAAAAGGGGGGTTTGTTTTATTCTAAAAAATGCACCCTTACTAATGGCATAAGGCATTGCACTTTACGCCCCGTATAAATCGACAGTGACGATAGCTTTTGTTTATATATAGGGTTACCAGACGAAGTTGGGAAAAAATCGCCTCTAATCAGGATAGAAAAAATTTAAAATTTTAATAGTTATTTTTTTTTATTATTTAATAGTAAAAACATAAGAAAGCATTACATTGTTAATAATAGGTTGTCAGTGGTATAAAATATAACTGGATTCGGCGATATAAAATTGTTTTTGAAAAAAAAACGTCAAATCAAGAAATCTGAAAAACTTGGTGGTAATAAATCAGCAATCTGGCAAAGGTATTTTCTTGTTTACATATTTTATAAAAAGCAAACTAAAGAAATTGGAATTTCGTCATTCATTTTGGTCATTTATTTATTTATTTGATATCATCTATTAACAAAATTTTGGTTTATGTATATTTTTTTTTATATTTTGAAGAACAAACTTTTTGTAAGCTGCTAAAAACAGGGAGGTCCATTATTACAGGGTCGGCAAGACATTTTATACATGTTCCTTTTAACAAGGTGGACTTTTTTTGTAGAAAAGAAAACACCATAAAAATAAATAAAATAAAGGCAAATCCGTTTGAAAAAACTGTTTATGGAGGTTTGTTTACATGTTGGCTCATAACTCTTATCCTACTGAACCAATTGTGCTAGGTTTTAGTTCCAAACTGCTTAGAAGAACTAAAATAATCAGCCATGTCACAGAGTACAATTCCGTTCGGAATGATTCCGTTCGGAACCGAAGCAAACATATTTGTATATTGATAGAAAGTATATTTCGATAATTCTTTGGCCTTTAAGATACAGAAAACTCCCATTTCGTTCATGAAAATAAAAATGGTTTCATTCCACAAAGTTTTTACGTAATTTACTGAAGCACAAAAATACGGAATGAATTCCGTTTCCGAACGGAATTGTACTCTGTGACATGGCTGAATATGTGTATAAAATTTACAAAGCATTTTCTCTTAAGAAATCTAATTTTTTAATGTAGTACGATCCAGTTTAGGATTAATTAAAGTTCTCAAATAGACAATCTCCAGGAAATTGACTTGCCTGGGAATATTAGTACTATAAAAAGATATTTATGCTTGAAAGTCCTCATTTATTATTAAAGTTTGGAATATAGAGATCATGAAATAATGGTATGGAATCCCAGGCAAAAAAATTCTTTCTGGATATAAAAGCTCTTAAGTTTTATAAGTGACAAAAAATAATAATGTAAGTTCTTCAAATAAAATTGTTCTTGATGAAATTTCAAGATTCAAGTGACAAATTACTTCTACCTTTGCTTCAGATGCAGAACTTGTGGAAAGGTAAAGCGAAGAGTCGTTCTAAGACGTTTTATAAAGATAGGTCGCCTTTGTTGACGGTTAAAGCGTCATTGTGGGGATCCTACCAAAGAAGTAAATTGGTTGTTGAGCATAGGCGGCCATTTCATACCACAATTGTGCTGAGAGCACTCACTCATATTCTTATGCTCTTTCATTTAGTCGTCAGTGAAACAACGACTATGATTAATTGCGCATTTGGTAACACGCAATGCCTTTTATGTTATCAATTATTTAAGGACAAAAAAGGAGAAAAACATCTAAAGACATTATGATGCTTTTCACAGTAATATGAATAATTTTCAAGGTAAGGAAATTAAGTCAGATGATTTTTCACGTCTTTCAATAACTTCTCTCATACATGACAAGCACAAAATGTCCCAAAATTTGAATAAACTTATGTATGTCTGTTAGCAAATATTTTTCAACCTTAAGTTTTTTTGTTCAAAGCAACGAAATAAGTGAAGTTCGTCACATTTAAAACACATAAAAGCCAATTTTATTGTATAAATAAATTGTGTTTGCTGGTTATTTCGCTCTGGAATATAACCTAATTTTAAGCTTTGGCTGACTATGTTGTGGAGCTTGATGGTCCAAAAAATGTGTTATATAAATTAGGGAGTAACGAATACCGATATATCGGCGATACTTCAAATTTTTCGATATATCGGTATCGGCTATAATTTGCTTTCGATACGACTATACTTTTTATATTTTTTTTTTAAAACATGCTTTTTTTTGCAAGAAATTAAATTGTTTCATATAACATATGAATCAACGGGGATGGAGAACAGTCCCAAAATTTAGCTACTGTCATTGCATTAGATATAAACTTAAGATTTAAGGCTTTAGAAAATAACGAAACCTATGGTTTGTCTATAATGTGTAACCCCCTCAATACAATGCTCTAAGGATGGGCAAATTAAAAAAAATATATCGATATATATCGTATCGATATTTTTTAAGAGTATCAATATTTATTAATTAAAAATATCGATATATCGAACGTATTATGCTTAAAATTTGACCAAATTTAAAAACTTAATTTGCCTATGTCAATACATATTTACATATTTACATATGTACAAACATATTACATGTAATTCCATTCTAACTTTTTATTGTTTCTTTTAATTTAATTGTAGAATGCCTGTCCCTCGATTTCGAACGAAACTTTCATTCGCTTAACAAAAACCAAATTCTAAAATTTAGATTTTAAGGTCAGTTATGCGAACGAAGTTTTCGTTTGAAATCGAGGGACCGGCATTCTACAATAAAAAAAAAAAAAATTAAAAAAAAAGTAAAGAATACAAAAAAAATGTTATTTGTTTGCCATATGAAATCTACAAAAAAAAAATTAATTGGGATTATATAATGCCGGATTATATACCGCCGGTAAACGAAACTTGTGACACATACTATACAAGTAAACTGTTTATTTTTAATATATAAGAACATGCTCAAATAAAAATAAAAAAACTAAATATTTTTTTTATTATTAACATTCCAACTTTCATGAGTCGATTCTTTGCATAATTCTAGGAACCCTTTCCAGAATATTTTTTCTGCGCTTATTTTTTTGTTGTCATCTTTTAAAAAACCGAGACAAAACTGAACTGTGTAATCTATGAAAATGTACAATGGAAAAACGCCGTTATTTTCTTAATCCCTACAATGCTAAAATATTTCAAATACAATTGACTTCAATCGTACCGAAAAACGTCTTATTGAGCTACTTAACAAGTCACTGCATTCCGAAAAGGTTGAAACACGGTCACCCCTGCCTTTTGCAGCTTTTGTGAAAAATTTATAAGATAACCCGAGGAGGATGAGCCTGTTTGCATCCTTTGCTGTGATTCTGCTATACCCTTAGATTTTCTCCTATTTCTGGAGACGCAGATCTACTTGTTTACGCCCGCAATGAAATGTTTTACCCAAGCTTAAAAAAATAGCGCAGAAATTCTTAAGTTTTGAAATTAGTTCTGTCGCATCTGAGAGACTATTTTCCACTGCACGTCTGATTCAAACGGACTTGCGAAATCGCATATCTCCGCAAAAGTGGAGAATACTTTGTTTTTTAAACAAAAGTCTTAAGGTGCGTTTAGACTATGCTAATATTTGTCCAAACACAACAAATAATGGTTTGGGCTAATAGTATGGTTTGTGACAAATGTTTGGGCATGGGTTTAGATTGCACTAATATTTGTTTGAATTTTATTTGCGCAAATAACAGACAATTTTGTGTCAGCCAAGTTTGGTACAAATATTTGTATACCTCTTTACACTATGCTAATAATTTTATTTGTCCGGTGTGTATGACAAACATTTGTCAAACAATGAGGTTAAATACTTGGGTTGTTTTTTCAGTTGTTTCGTTATTCGTTCTTTTAACATACACGTACCGTCGTGACTACACGATTCGTTATACACGTATGTATTTTCATTCTTCTTCAGTACCATTTGTTTGTCTACATTATTAAAATTGCTTAAAAACTGATTATTTGTGTTGCATTTCACTCCATTTTATTGATTTTTCTTATTTTTCTGTCTTTCTTTTGTTTTATTCACTTTATAACTTTGTTATTCCTTCCTTTTTTGTAAGCGTCAAAGTTCAACCAGAAAAAGTTTTAAATTTCCGGTTGTGCTTTCGTTACTCTGAACCCCTTATATTTCTATACCCTTCGACCAATCTGTCAAAAGAACGTATAACGAAACAGCTCCAAAAACAACTGGTATAATCATCGTCAATGTTGTTATGTTTATGAAATCCATCTGTCAAACAATATCAAATTGTGTTTGTGGAGCAATGTGAAAAGTTAAAATGTTTAGTGACAGTGATATTGGAGATTTATTATTAATAACTGCTGGAGCTATAGCAGTTTCAGAAACCCAGCAAAAAGGAAAAAAGAAGAAAAAAAGATCCAGAAGAATGTGGGTTCGAGCTTGGGTGCAGCGCCGTAAAATGGAAGGATGTTGCCAAAAACTTCTGAAGGAATTGCGTTCTGAAGAACCTTCCGCCGATCAATTTAAATATATCTTCTTCGCTCCAGTCATGCGTCATCTTCTTCCTTTTGGTTTTTTTGGCAAATGATGGGGGCGATTCAATAACTGCTGCATCGTTGTCGTCCATTTTCTTTCAGAAAAATATGCTTTATAATTAAGAATTACGGAAGGGTGTTTTTTACCTACCAATCTGTCAAACGAATTGACCAGTATTGCCATTTCAATTTATTTAACTTTTTATATGTTAAGCACTGTCAAAAATAACTGTTGGCAACTCACGTTTCTACAAGTATTTGTCGCTGTTTGTTCCGCCAAAAATATTGAAAGAACAAACAAAATATCGAGCCAAATATTTGTTGCGACGTGCTGACAAACTGTTTACACTATCCAAAGCTTTCTTCACAAACAAAGATTTTTGTTAGCCAACAAACAGTCGAAAAATATTTGGTGGCTAACAAATTCGAGTGTTTACACTAGGACAAACAAAATTTTTATGATTTTGCACAAATATTAGCATAGTCTAAACGCACCTTTAGTCATGTGAGTTTTGAATATTTATAATTAAATTTGTATTAAACTTTTGTAAAAAAATTGTTATTATTTGTTATTTTATCATGAATTTAAATTTTATTCTTTGTTTTTTAAATCTTAAGTAATTTTTAATATTAATAAACACTTACACTATGATTTTGTATAATAAAATGATTACTGTACTTGAGTTTTGTGAATTTTAACTTGAATTCAAATTCAATATGCGTATCGGTATCGACATCGATATCGGCGTTATTTTATATTGAGTATCGGTATCGTATCGGCTAAAGGGGGCATTGTTACATCCCTTATTTAGGCCGAGTTTTTGAGATGTGGGTTAAGTTTAAACTGAGCTTAGCGTACTCTGAGACTAGGATTTTTCCGGCGAAATTTTTTTAAATTATTTCATTAAAGCCTTTCCGTCAAAATTTTGTAACCACACTTTGTAATGGCAACACAAATCTGTTTTTAGATTAACTAAACCTAGTTCAACTAAGATCTCAAAAACCCAGCCTTAAATGTCTAGACGTCACCACCTAAGCTCTTCTCTAAAGTCAAGAAACACATTCCCCAGACTTTCGGTAGAACGTGCCCCGACAAGAGATTCACTCGACTCCCCAAAGGGAGTAAATGTTAAACTGAATTCAAGAAATTAATGAATTGTATGAACTTGTGAAGAAAAAATGCCATTTTAGTGTTAATAAGAAATTAAAAACAAAGTGGGAAAATATTGTTAATATTGATGATTTAAATAAGTTTTAAAATATTGAAAAAAGTTTTTGTTCTCGAAATTGGTAACTTTAGTTTAATTTTAAGATGGGTAAAACTTTTTTTATAAAGGATGTATCAGTAATAAAGAAACATAATTTTTTACAAAAGACGTTTTTTTTAGGAAATTAACTCGTAAATTAAATATTTTCCATAAAGATAACGAGTAGTTACACTTATTTTGCGATATTTCATACCTCTTGCATAAAAAAAGGCATTTGAAGTTTTAGTCCCTATTCATGTAAAACGCAGCGCAACGCCAAAGAATAACATTGAAAGCACAAACAATGTCATAAATATTTTGTAATTTTGTTGTTGCTTTGCACAGAAATTCATGTACCGTTTTAAAATTTTCAACGCCACAAGCTATGGAGCGTTTGAAGGTTTAAAACGCAATGTGAATTTCTGAAGAAAGCAACAACAAAATTACAAAATATTTATGACATTGTTTGTGCTTTTAATGTTATTCTTTGGCGTTGCGTTGCGTTTTACATGATTAGGGCCTTAAATACCAATGTAAAGAAGCAGGATTAATAAATAATTTCTCTAGATATTTTGAAGAATATTTATTGGATCCTTAGGACTTTCTTAAAATAACGTAATAAAATAATAGGCTTCCTTCAAATCGAATACATTTTTTTAATATTTTCTTATTTCGAAACTCTAAAATGCCGTCGGCATTTTCACTTCATTATTTCACTCTCTCTCTTTCTCATTTAAACTCACCTGCAATGTTTGAGAGCATCCAAAAACTTTATCGCAAATGCGGCATTTATAGCTAATCTCCTCGGAATTTGTAACCAAATTAATACGGTTCTCATAAGCCGCAGCCAAGTGACCTTCCCTGGATGTTTTCGTTGCCGTTATATGTATTTTGGTAACCGAGCTCAATGATATATTTGAGGATCCAAGTATTAAATCCTTTTGGTTTTTGGAATGATATGAACTCGACGAACTAACAGTCGAGGCTGCTGGTGAAAGTATAGGTGATTTGTAGGGAAATGTGGCAGATTTATAATACGAATCTAAGCATTCCAAGCAATCGGGTCGAGAGCACATAATTTTATTGTTGGAGGAGTGATGAGTTTGAGGTGAGGGATTTTGTGGAGCTGTAGTGCTGGTAGAGGGGGTAGGTGTGGGCGGTGTAAGAGTTGGCTGGGATACTATTGAAGAGTGCTGAGAATTTAATACGTATGGAGCAAAATAACGCTTTTGGTAAGGCATTGAAGGTCTGGCCACCATTGCTGGACTATTATAAAAACCGGCGGGAAACATATTTGGCAAAAATTGCGCATAGAATTTTTGTGCATTAGCGGCGGCCATTGCTGCTAAAATGTTCGGGTGCAAAGCTGCATAGTTGTTGGGATTGCTAAAGGGAAATTCATTTGGGGTTTGAGTGGAGGAAAGCAAAGGATGCACATAGTGCTTAGACTGTTTACTTTTAGATAAATCCAAGATATCGGCTGAGAATGTAGAAGGTTTGGTAGCTACTGGAGCGTAAAGTTTAGGACTGGAAGGTGGGGTGTCCTGGTTGCTAGGTGATGCCAACTTAATGGTTTTTGTGTTTTTAATTTCCTGATTATTACCCAATATTCTTTGTATACTAAAATCAGTGATTTGTGAGTTATTAGAATCCTTGGATGCCGTGGAAGACTTAGACTGAGCTGATGCCATTTCAATATGTTGTAAGCGTTGTAAAAGGGATTGTTTAAAACCCATTTTTAAATCATTCATTACTTTGTTTAGTTCTCTTAGCACTTTCTTACTTTTTTTTAATTATTTATTAGTTTTTCATTAATATTTTTTTCATATATTTTATAATAATTTATTTTTTTTATTTAAAAAAATTATTTCGGTTGCTGTTTTTTTCTTTAAATCACTTCCCGTTAAGGGTTTTCTTGTTGTACCGTTTGGCTTAACGTCAAATTGCGTTATGATTTCTTGTCTTATTGACATGACACTTACATCAACTGTATTCACAGCTAACACTTTATCTACTGATATTAACTTGGCTTATAGAGCCTGCTTAAAACTCATAACACAGTTCAGCCTCTCTTCTGACTTAACGATCCCAAACACGTTTTTTTTTTCAGATTTTGGGTGAGAAAAGCGTGTTGACAACGTAAAAAAGACACACACATCAAATCAACAGCTACTTAAAGCCATTATAGCCACACACAATCATAAAAAGCGGCGGTAGCACTTGAAGGCGGTTTGTTTTTATTTGATAGTATTTGTTTTTGTTGCAACCACTTTACGAGTTCTAATCAACCAATACACGATCTGTCTTAGCCAACCTTAAAAAGAGAGCCAGGAAAATTCTCTATAAATTTTAATTGGTTGAGTACGTTTTCAATCTTTAAATTCTCTTTTTTCTTTTTGCACTCTGTTTACTTTTTACGCTCACTCTTTTAAACGGAAGGATTTTATTAATGTTTTTGTTATCGTTACTTTGGACTTTTTGAGAATGACAATATTTTACGTTTTTTTATTATGTGTGTTATTTTCCGTTTTAATCGTTATTGCCTGTGATGATGTTGATGATGCTGATCAGTTTTGTTTTTCTGCTACCAGTTACGTGTTTTCTTTTACTCTCTCATTTGTTTAAACGTCTTATCGTTTGTCATGGGCTAAGGACAGGGTTTAGTTTGAATGATATTTAAATGACTTTAGAATTAATCAACAATGTTTTTATAACCGCTTTGGCTATTTTTATGACCAAATATTGTTGATCTTTTTAATATTTGGAAATTAAATTCAATTACACTAGATCAAAAATTTCAAATCAGAGGAATATTTTTAACCCTGGGATTACCGTCTTGGTCTGGCCAGACAAAATTTGTGTTTTGCATGTAATATTTTTCGCATATAACAAAATTAATTCTATAAATGATATGTTCTGAATCGAATGAAACTATTTTGGATTCGATTGGAGCAAATAAGTGGGGTTAAATTCCATTTTTATGTTAAAGTCTAAGAAATTACCCTCTTGGTCTAGCCAGACCAAATTTTTCTTTTCCTTGAAAGATATTTCAAATGGGACAAAATATTAAAAAAAAAAAAAACAGATGGGTGAATTCTAGAAATTATATGTTCTAAATCGAACGAATCAAGTTTCAATCAAATCAGAAAGCTACGGCCCATTATGCGCTTAGTTCAATCTAACTACAAAAACCTAACGCAAAACTCGGTTCAGCTGTGCTAAATGCGAAATAGCAATGTGCGAAATTAAAGACTACATTTTCGATTACTTGCATATGGACTAAAATAATGAAATAAAAAAAATTATATAATAAATTTGTATAATCTAAAGTAATTAGCATACGTTCAATAAAAAATATATTTATTTACTTTTTATTTAATTGCGGTTTTTAGCTGTACAAATTGTGGTCTGGCTAGACGAAGAGGAGAAGTTAGTGGTAAAAAGTTACCGAGAATCCAAGGGTTAAGTGTTCCAAGCAAACATTTTTCCATTTTCTAATTCTTAATATTCCTAAAGGTGATTTTAAAGGTTAAGTAATTTCTGCGATAATTTCTTAGAGCAGACCAAATTATTACTTCGTATCTATAGGCCATAACGTGCTACAAGGTGAATCTGCTCCTAACAAGAGTGTGAAACCTATCAATAAGAGTATAGCGTTGGCCCTAGTTAATAAATATTTGACACACCACACGAAATTATTTGAATTACTTGATCAAATACTTTCTAGATTACATAATGCACCGGTTTTTTTTTTTAATATAAAGTTGTTGAATCAATAAAAATTGTTGAAAGAAAAGTAAATGAATCACACATTTAGGCCGAGATTTTGAGAAGTGGATTAAGTTTAAATTTAGTTTAACGTACTCTTAAACTCGGATTTTTCCGAGTTAAGTGATTTTTTAATTATTTCATCAAAGACAAAAATTTTAAGCAAATCTAAGCTGTTCCGTAAAAATTTTGTATTCAAACATGGCAATGACGGCAGATGAACTAAACCTAGTTTAACAGCCTAAGACTGGGTTTGTGAGATCTTAGTTAAACTAGGTTTAGTTAATCTGAAAACCGATTTGTGCCACCATTACCAAACTTGTAAACAAAATTTGGACGGAACAGCTTACTGTTGCTTAAAATGTTAGTCTTTAATGAAATAATAAAAAAAAATCCAATTTCGCAGGAAAAATTCGAGTTTCCGACTACGTTAAACCAAGTTTAAACTTAACCTTCATCTCAAAAACTCGACCTTAGTGGCCAAGAATTTTAATTTTTTTTTAACGTAGAAAATGAAATATTTCGTTTAATTACACTAGATTTAAGCTTTCAAGATTAATATCCTGATCAGACTGTATTGTCCTTTAGCTTCTTAGTTTATCTGAGAGAGAACTGATTGATAAAGAGAACTGCCAGAACTTCTCTCTAGGCTTCATAACTAGGGCTTGATAAATTTACCAACTTATCTTTTATTTCTATGTACAAAATTTAAATTCTCTTAATTGAAAAGTTAGAATAGTGAAAATCAGTCTTGACTATCAAACGTAGGCAAATTATTGATCCCATAGACAACTCGATCTTTAGAAAAAAAAATCGTGCATTAAAGGTTTATTTAAATGAAGACGGAGGTGCTTGACGGTAAAAATAATGATACAAATTGGCTATCAATTGAATCTTTCACTCAATATCCACCAGTTTTTAAATTGCCTTCTTTTCAAAGATTCAATAATTTTTCCGAACAAATTAGGATTGTAAGCGCTTTTGTTGTCAGTCGTAATTAAGGAAGTATCTGATCTATAAAGAACCATTTTTAAACGAAATAATTTTTCAATTCAAATTACTTTTCTTCCCAACATCAACATATTATTCCCAATGAGTGCATGCTATTGTTGGGTTAAGAAATGTCAAAGACCAGCTTTTTGATATTGACACTCATGGGAGTCTTTCTTTATAACTAAATCAAAGGATACACACATTTATTTATTGGTATCTATTTTATCTATTGTTCGATCAACCAGTTTTGAAAACCTTTTATTGACCTTCTTTTTAAAAAAATTTTTTTCCACAAATGGATTTATTCCTCGATATCATAAAGACATGTTGTTGTTGTTTTAGCAGCGATACGTAAAGAACAGGTGGTGCTGAGTTGACAAAATTTGGTCGGTGCTCAAAGAACTCCGAGTCGTTCCGGTGCGTAGAACCGATTTTCGTTGGAACGTTGAAATCGCTGGTGCTTGTGGGCCAATTTTAATAACTAATGGGATGTTGTGATATGAATTTGTTTAACTAAGCAGAACATAAAGAGGGTTGCGATACCGATTTAATAAAATCACTAACAAGACAAATTTATTTCCAATTTCTTAATGGATTATTATCTCTGACTTTAGTACACTACCCCTGGAGGTTTGTTGGGATCATCTAAGGGGTATTGCACCTTCTGGTGCTACATTCTCCAGTGAAATCAGAAGCAGAAGCAGTCTATATCTGAATTACGGCAAAAATCCAGATCGTTTAAGATAGGGGCTGACCAGAGATCCTATCTGGTACCTCTGGAAGCAGTAGCCCCTGGTGGCACGGGACCAGACTGCCTATTGGTTGAGGAGTTTTACTTTACCGTTCAAAATATACTTTCGTGGATCGCGTAGTGGTTGTGGCAGGGAAGAGAGATCCCCACTCAGCAGATGCTGCTAGCATATTTCAAAAAGCAGCGGAGGCTAGATAGTTCCAGCTCCTTAAAAAGGGGTGAGCGTATAATCTTGCCAAATTTTGAACTCATATTTTTACATATGTGTGTGCTGGTTGCTCCCACACTCAGGGGCAGTTGGAAAACGCAGTTTTTCACACAGCGGTTAATATCCACCATATGATAAGGCCATATGGCAGGTGCTCATGTATATCTTTTCCACATCAGTCCTTAGTGAACTATTCAGTGCTAAATTGACTGTTTAGCCTTTTCACTGCCATCAAATCATAAATACACGCAAAGAAAAAACTTGGTTGTGGTAAACATATTCTAAGGGCAACATATTATGATAACATTCATGATTATAGTCAACATAGTACGATTATTATTGAATCATATTATGACAAAATATATTTGTAATGTTACATCATAATATTTTTCCCTAAATTCTAATTTGTTTTTATAACATCATATTATAATATAATGTCATCATATTTGTTTCATGTTAATCATAATAAGTAAACTATTAACGCCGGATGGGTAGAAAAATACCCAAAAAAAAAGTAATTTTAGAAAAATTATAGATAAAGTTAGATGAGACATATTGAAACTCTGCTTTTACCGACGCATTGACAAGCAAATGAACTATGCAAAACTATTTAATGGGATTTTTTAGCATATTAATTTATGGGGAAAATTAATGGGTCAAAAATTCGAAAATTTGGAATGCCAAAATTTTTCAATAGGAACGGCTCTGTAAAGGGGGGAAAAGGAAAATCCCTAAGCAATATTGGGGCTGCATAGATCTATATATGCTCTGTTATGAAGAAAATATTTACTTCAATTGCTCCACTTATTTGAAATATATTCAAAAAATAACGGCATGGGTATTTAAATACCCACTTCGACACTAAATGGTTCACAAATAATACGTTTCAAGAAAGAAAAAAAAATACATTTTTTAAGCGATCCAATACCGCTTTATTTTAAATTTCTGCAAGTTTTTGCTTATAATCATTGTTGAATTGTAATGATTTTTTTTATTTTTTTTTAAGATTTTTTGGAATATCAACATGAAATTGTGCAAAACATTTCTTTTGATGCAAATTTACATGACATTTTATGCAGCCACATTCTGTCTTGCCTCCACATTGTCCAAAATCGGCTACGGTTTTTAATCTTATTCATTGTGGTCTTAAATTTATCTGTGCGCTTTGCAATTTGTTGTGCATTTGTGACAACTTTACTAGAAGCACCACGTCAGTTTTCTGGAATTGTTACAAATGATTCAACAACATTCACGCGCAAATCCAACTGGCTTATGATTGTCGCACCTTCACATGATCGTCGCACCTTCACGTAACGGTTTGCTTTTAACAAAATTTTAAGACATCTGTTTATCTATCAAAAAGTTGTGATCAAATACTCCAAATTGCATACATCTTTTGTTCAAAACATTCAAATTATACAAATTATGAAAATTGTCAACTTTTGCCAACTTATTACTGACATTGGGACAGTTATACTTTCTACGCGAATATTATTCACTGCACATAAAAAATGCGTTTTCTGATTATTTTTTCTAGGTTGTGTTACTGAAAAATAAAAGTATGTTTAGAACTCATTAACGCCGAAGTGGGTAGAAAAATACCCAGATGCCACAGGTGCCTTTACCACAGGTAAAATAGATAATTATAAGTCTATGCCAATACAAATAGCCTATATACCGTCTGTGTAAAGTTTCATCAAAATCGGACAACGAATTCGTGGGTCAGGCGCTAATGGGTTAAGAAGTAATCATATTATTATCATGTTAATCATAATAATATGTAGCTTAAAACTTAAACAGAAAAATATTTTTAATATATATTTTGCTTATTTTTTTACTGGCAACTTTAACGAAAAACTGTTACTGATATTTCACATCATAATATGATGCAACTTTAAACATAATTGGGGTATTCACAAGGTGTGCTATCATGGTTTATTGTCATAATGTTCTAACATTTTACAATGGCTTAAAAATATTGTTGTTGGTTTGTAAACAAAAAGTGTCTTAAATAAATTGAACGTTGCTTGCTATGTTTATTGTGCTGTCGTAATTAATAGCGCATTAAATTATGAGGGGTTGCTCACAACTGTCGTATTTTTTCATGTTATTATTTTAAGACATATGACTTTATGACACCTTGTGAATACCCCAAATATTTTTAACCTATTTTAGTCGTAGGTTGCAATTATTTTATAGAATTTTCATTCTTTTTCTCTTAAATAACACAAGACAATGGTCAATATTTTTGCACCATTTTCAAACAATATTAAAATTTTTTTTTAGCATTGATATTTTATTTTTTGACACTTTTTTTTAATGTACCTACAATTTCTTTATTTTTTAATTTCTTTAAACTTGGGTTTTTTTATGAATAACAAATAATTCGATAGGAATATGTGAAACAAACGATTCAACTGATGTAAAATTATTTTACAAATGGCGATAACAAAATATTATTATACTACGTTTACACCTACACAAAATCTAGTAGATTTTAGTTAAAATCTTAAAGAATTTTTTTGGCGTTTACACCAGTGTTTTTTGACATATTGTCGGATTTCATTTTCATAATAAAAACAGCTGATTGAAAAAGGAAAGAAATTGTATTGTAAACTTTTATTAGCAAATATGGAAAGACAAAAACTAATTTTATTATATTAAAAAAAGTAGAATAGGAATTAAGATTGTTGCGTAAAAAAACACCAGCATTTGTTAAATATAAGGTTTCACAAACTGCTGCAAATATACTACCCGCAATAAATGATACCTGGGAAAAGACGTTTGATACGGAAAAAAGCAGCCAAATGGCGAGGAGTTTACTTACGACTATAACCCAAAAGGTAAACAAATAAGAGACAAAATTGCAAATTTTTAAATGTAACAATTTTATTGCAAAACAAATAAAAACTTAAAAAACAATATTAAAAGTATTAAAAGCGCCTCTTCATTGGAATTGCAATGCTTTTTCTTTTTGTAGGTACGTTTTCTGTAAATTAAGGCCTTTGTAATGCTACACAGTTTATATTAATATAATTTTCATACCGCTTATTTATTATTGGCCTATCCATTTTCACAAATGTTTATTTTTGTTAATTATTAATTTACCGCAAATGTATTTTCCCCGCTCTTTTTTTTTTTTTTGCCAAACTGTCAGATTTTTCTTGTTCAGAGCTGTATTTTTTAGTACATTAGTATGAAATTCATAGTTGTATCGTTGAGTATTGCAAGATTTCGTGAGATTTTGCCAAAATCTAGTGACGAACTAGATTTTGTTTTGTATGGGAAATGAACAAGATTTCGCTCAAAATCTCTTAAGTACTAAATTTTGTCTAGGTGTAAATGTAGTATTAGAGTAAAGATATTTTGTTTGCATTTTACACATATGAGTACACGTATAGAAAGTTATCATGCAATGGCTATTAAATATCATTAAATGGTTGTGAGGAATATAGTATGTTTTCAAAGTTATCATTGTTTAGTTGTTATAAAAATGATTATTTTTCAGTGAACGAAACTTAAATATATAATTGCGATAAACATTGACATGTTTACATTAACTATAATGTTGTTAATATTAAATAAAAATAACAATATTTTGTGTACGACAACAATATATTGTTACAATAAATAGAGTGTAGTTGCCGTAACCATGCCCAACCATATTTTTTCTTAGCGTGTAAAAGAGAACTTGCCCAAACACTTCTGATATTTCAAATGTACAAATGCTATCACCAATTTAACTGATCTCACTCTCCAATCAAATTTTCAGTGTTTTCCTGTGTAGAAGTATTTGTGTGTGTGGCATTTAACAAACTCCTTTTGGACTTCCCTTTCTGGCTTAAATGTGATAATTAATTATGGCAATAAAATGTTTTATTTTTATCTCATTTGTGGTGTCTTTTGTTTTGCTCTAAGGAATATTATAAGAGATTTTGGGAGTAAATTAAATTATTTTATTTCTGGTGGGAATATTTCTTTGAGATTTCTTATTATGATGGAGATGCTTAGATTTTAATTAAAATTCTTATTGCGGAAAAAAATTATGACAATTAAATAATGATAATGATTGTTTACAATACTGCAGGTTAATTGAAGTTGTCTTTTATGAGAATACTTGAAATTCTTTTAATAATACAAATGTATAAGAAAATTTTCACAAAAACTTTTAAAAATGTCGAGTATTTCCTTATAAAAAAGTTTTTAAAGTTCTGTTGTATTGTATCATATTCAGTTTAATTTATTTTCTGCAGTTTCTATATACAGAAAAAGCTCTTTCAGATCAGGGGAATATTTTAAAGTCAACCGTTCCAAAACAAAAAATTTTTCGTTCTCTAATTTCTTAATATTCCTAAAGTTGATTTTAAGGGTTTAGAAATTTGTAAGATCTTTCTAAAAGCAGACCAAATGTTTACTTCATATCTACAGGCCATAACGTTCTACAAGTGGAATCTGCTGCTAAAGAGAGAGTGAGACTAACCAATAAATGCTTAGCTTTGGTCCTAGTTAAGAAATATTTGACACCGCTTTAATTACTTGGTCAAACTCTTTCTTTTTATAAAATAATCAGGTAGGCGGACATCTCCCGTCAGCGTCCACCACCACTAGTGGTAAATGAGGGAATACTAAGTTTGTCATTCCGTGTGAAGCTTTTTTCTTCTACATCTCAGACCCTATTAAGTTCTAGCTCCTTGAGTAATTCCAAGTCGATTTTGCCATGTTCATCTGTCTTTCCGTCTGTTAAACTCGCGCACTTTCGAAAAACTCATCAGAAGAAAAGAACAAAATTGGTGTCAAATTGCTTGTAGTTATCCTAAGCAGTTTGGTATTGAAGTCCAGCACAATCGGTTCAGTAGGATCAGAGCTATGAATAAAAATGTTGAACCACCAGCCTAAAAAATTGATAATTTCGTTACAAAAACTAACATAAATGGTGTTGTAATACACGGATTGAAAGAAATCATGTTGAAAATGAAAATAAAGCCTACTTTCGGAAAACAGCCTTAAACCGTAACAAATGATGCTATTGTAAGAAAATTTGGTATGTCACGGTTTTAAAGGACTAGAAATCACATTGCCAAATTTCGTGAAGATCGGTTCATAATTTACTTTTCATTAACTTATTTTTATGAAGAAAGGAATTTTACAACATGAAATGAATTAAAATTACCTGGGTTCAATTCCCAGCTCAGTCAAGAATGAAAAATTATCAATAAATTTTAATTAATTTCATGTTGTAAAATTCCTTTCTTCATAAAAATAATTTAATAAAAATTAAATTCAAAGAACTTAAGCCTGATTAAAATATCGAAATTTGGATTAAAAAACCTATGATAAACTTTTTTTAAAAAAGAGAACACCATTAGTATACCCTAGGGTATTCATTCGGTTATCCGTTAATCGATTAACCGATTAATTACTACCCGATTAACTGATCGTTTAATTTAAAATTGGCTTTTTTCGATAAACGATTAATCCGGCTAATTTCAGTCGATTAACCGATTAACCGATGTAACAAAACTCTTAATTTTTCAAGTATCGTAACATATATTTTTTTGTATGTGTAATTATTGTTTTGGTCTCATATACAAAAGTTATGTGTTTAGAAAATATTTCATACAAACGAAAAAGGTGTTCCGTGATCTTTATTTTAAATAACCCAGCTAGCATTTGGGTGATATTTTAATGTAAAAAAAACCTCAATGAGCCTTTTCAGATTACTTTTGAGATTTAAAACTGATTCATCACTATGATCAAAAAGGAATCCGCAAATTATATCACAAATGATTCTTTGACGTGATTCATCGGTATGGTACCATTTTTTCACAATGAGAGCATAATTTATGATAGCAAAACGAGCTCATATGCGGTTATTTTGATCTTGAAGCTGATTCCTAAAAGATTCGACTATGATACAAAATGTTTGCTGGGAAGTGTTCGCTGTCAACAGCTTTTTGTTTCAATCTTTTAACAGAATTAACCGAAACAATAAGAAGTGATAAACATTTCAAAAAATTAAACAGGAGCCTAATGGTATAATTGAAGATTTCATATGTTTAGAGAAATCCAGTAAAAGGACTCGGAAATTAGATATTCTGAATTATAGGCTGCTTTCGATTTTTCCAACATCTACGATAAATGAAAGAAATTTTCCAAGTCAAGTTTTATCAAAACTAAAAAAAAGAATCGCTTAAATCTTAAACATTTAAAAAAAATTATTTGTCTAACAGATTATTTTATAAGATCTACTTAAACTATTGAAATAACTAATAATCTCACAATAACCAATAAAATCATCTCACATATTATGTATGAATTAAAAAATATGTATAACATATTTACGCATAATTTTTTTGTTTGCTCGTTTTAGTTCAAGAATTATGTTTTTTGTGTTATTGTTTCTTTTTTTTTTACTAATAAACCCCAAATTATAAATAATTTATTCATATTTATTTATTTAAGTTACTTAATTTATAAAAAAAAAACTTTGTGAATCGGTTAACCGATCAATTACAGAATTTACCGATTAAGCCAAAACCTCGGTTAATTAATCGAGCGATTAACCGATTAAAGCAAAAGCCCGATTAAATGAATATCCTAGTATACGCCTCATTCACCGCTAGTTGTATAAAAACTATTCAATTCGTATGGAATGCAAAATATCTTCCGAGATTATTTTTTTCATATAAATATTCGGTCACAATAATGCCGAATATATTTTTTTTGTTTTTAAAATTCTAACAAATTCACAATAAGGGTGTGTGTGAAACGGTAGCAAAGTTCTATGGTAAAATAAAATTTGTCTGTGGTAGAAAAATTTCATGTTTGTGCTGTGTGAAATTATAAAATTTTGACAACGTAAAATTTTGACATAAAGAAAAGAACATTTCTTTTTTTTTTTTTTGGCTTTCCTTAAAAACTAAAGTTTTTGGCTGACTATTAAAGTCATATTGCCAGGGTATCCCACGAATTTTTGGAGCTTCAACCACAAGACCTCGTTCGACCTAAACCATCGTATAGGAAGGCGAGAGCTCCCAGAATCCACTCCAGAGTATTATTGGTCTCCACCAGTAAACGTCTGAGTTTTTTATGGTTCTCCACCAGTCACTTTGAGTTATTATTGGTTCTCCACCAGAAAACAAGTTAAAAATTTGAGGTTACAAACGATTGCACAAAGTTAATGCCGACAACCGCAAAAACTGTAACTCGGTACAGTTATACGACGCCACGTCATTAACCAATGCGAGGTGACAACGCAAAACGGACTAAAAGCAGACAAAAAAGAACGACCTGATTGCCCTTAAGAAATAATGACAACGAGCGCGAGCTGCTTCTCCACTCAGAGCAGTTTTACGAGAGTGAACATTTCTTGCTGACATTTCTTAACAGAAATCTAAGTTGGCAATTTTTTTGGCGGCGGCGGTTCAGCAAAAAGTGGCCGGTAGTGGATCACCTGACAAAAGAATTAATTATTCAAAATGAAAAAATTATCTATTACAATTTGTTATTACATATGTATTTGAAATATATGCTTGTATTTGTTAGGGAGATCGAACGGTTATTATTCGACCAGTTTTAACCGATTATTTTAGCTTTGCCCAACTCGGTTATTTTAAAATGCCCATTATTCGAATATCGAATAAACCGGTTATTTTGGTATAATAAACCGGTTATTTTAGTACTGTGTAATTTATATACATTTTCCTTACTCTTGTTGTAGATGTACCCGTAATTTAAGTATTTTTTAATTGAATATTGGCCAAACTTGAACTTTTTATGAAGAATGTCAAAACAAAATTTAACAAAATTCAAAAAACATGAACACGGTAAATAAAAATCGCTTATAAAAGCGTGTGGTCTTGTAGAAAAAAAACCAAAAACTAATTTGTACAAGAGTATTCTAAATATTAAATATATTTTTATATGAAGGTTATCTCTAGATATTTTTCGAATGCGATTAAAAATGCAAAGTAGGTGCTTGGAGTGCCCTAAAATGATAAGTTACAAAGGTTCTTCCATGTCACGACTTATTAATCACCTTTAATTAGTATACATGCTTGACATTAATGTGATTCAAATGAAACTTAACTCTGTTCGAAGTAGTTCTAAGGAGACGACAAATACTATTTTACTAAAATACACTGAAAAAATGAATCATTGGGTGAAATATTAGCCCGTTGTGTTGCCGAGGACGAAATGCCCGTTAAGGCTCTAAAAACTCTTAAGTAGTTTTAGCATCTCTTCATGCTTAAAAATATAGCATTACGGCGGAATCAACGATATGGGAAAAAATTTCTACCAGTTTCATTTATTAAAACACCAAGAACTAAAAAACAAAATTGAAGAAACCAAACAATGTCATGGAATGTTTTAAATTGTAGTCGACGAATTGACAAATATTTTACACAAAAAGAATGTTCAGTTCACTATTCGTTTCTATAATGCTGAAACAAAATAATTTGAAATAGATAATCCTGGCTAAGGGGTTTTGTTTGCAACTATTGAAAAATATGATTGATTTATATAGACATGCTTAACCACCAACAAATTAAAACTCATTCAAAATAAATTTGAGAGAATATTTCAAATAATAATAATCTATATATATAAAAATGGATTATGTATGTTTGTTTGTTTGTCGCTTTATAGACTCCGAAACTACTGAACCGATTTTCCTGAAATTTTTACAGTAACATCACGTGAGCCCTAAAAATAAAATAGGCTACTTATTTTTTCGATAGGGGCAGGGGAATTGGTACCCCCCATAGGATGCCAATATTAATTATCGAACCGATTTTCCTGAAATTTTTACAGTAACATCACGTGAGCCCTAAAAATAAAATAGGCTACTTATTTTTTCGATAGGGGCAGGGGAATTGGTACCCCCCATAGGATGCCAATATTAATTATCGAACCGATTTTCCTGAAATTTTTACAGTAACATCACGTGAGCCCTAAAAATAAAATAGGCTACTTATTTTTTCGATAGGGGCAGGGGAATTGGTACCCCCCATAGGATGCCAATATTAATTATCGAACCGATTTTCATGAAATTTTTACAGTAACATCACGTGAGCCCTAAAAATAAAATAGGCTACTTATTTTTTCGATAGGGGCAGGGGAATTGGTACCCCCATAGGATGTCAATATTAATTATCGAACCGATTTTCCTGAAATTTTTACAGTAACATCACGTGAGCCCTAAAAATAAAATAGGCTACTTATTTTTTCGATAGGGGCAGGGGAATTGGTACCCCCCATAGGATGCCAATATTAATTATCGCATATCTTAAGAGCCGCTGCACGCATTTTGCTGAACTTTTTGTAGTAGGATCTTCTGAGCCCCGGAATTGAAATAAAATAGCAGCGGGGGTATAGGAATACCCCATAGGACGCCAATGTTTAACATCGCATATCTTAAGAACCATAATAGTGAGAATGTTCAAACTTTCTAAAAGTGACTCTTATGGTATACTACACTTTTGAAAATAAAAATAAAGCGGGTAGGCGCAGGGGAAAAATACCTCCCATAGAATGCATACATTAAATATCGCTCAACTGAAGAACTATTAAAGGGAGAGTCTTCAAACGTGGTTAATGCTACTATTATAGTAAACTATAAATTTCAATATAAAAATGTGCGGGGTCAGTGTAGCGAAGCGCACCGGGTTAAGCTAGTAACTTTATAAAATTCCTATTATTTATTTGCGTTTTCAAAACGTTTGTCTAGATCAAATATCATTCAACAGTTTCTAAATTACATTATACAAATGTCTTCTAATAAATAAAGTTTAGTAAATCAATAAAAATTTGTTGAAAATTAAGCTAAAGTTTGATCGATTTACTGGTCCCACTTTTTTTGGATTTTATCGTAAAATATTTGTATCTATGTATTTTATTGGTTCCTTACCTTTGCAAATTGTTTTGTTTTTATTCAAATTAACGTATTATTTTAAAAACTTATTTGATTTTTGTGTTTTTAAGTATTCGAATTAAAACCGATTAACCGGTTATTTAAAAATTGCTTAACCGAAAACCGGTTTTTTTAAAACAGCAACTATTCGTAATATTCGAAAACCGGTTATTGAAAAAAGTTGAAAAATCGATCTCCCTAGTATTTGTTATTAATATAAATATATTTTAACCCAACTTCAAAAAAGAAGGAGGGTTTCTATTCGGTTGTATGTTGCTTTTTTAATGTTTGTAACCGCATAACTCCGTCATTTGTGAACCGATTTTTATGCATTTTAATAGGACGTGTCAACAGATTATAAATACAAAAAAATTTGGAAACCAGACGGACAATTTGTCTGTCCAGAAGTTTTATTTTTGAGCTGCTCCATAATTTATAAACCAATTTTCAGAATTCGCGCTTACTTTTAATATGATTTGCTAGCAGGTTGCAAATGTGAACAAATTTTGAGGAATTTTTGGAGGTTGCTCATTTGGCTTTTTCAAAATTTTTGCATTTTATTTTAATTTTTGACGTTTTTCAACAATTTTTTAATTCTCTACTGGTTGGAACCCATAAACAGATATTTTATGCTTTCATAAACTTTTAGGAAATTTCTCATTTTTATTAAATTTTTCAAACCCTCGCGAATTGTGCGTTTTAGGTAACCCAAATCCTAATAAGTTGGTTATGGGATTAATAATCTAACAAACATTATTTATCCAGTTTATTTATTTAGATTACCTCTTAATCGAATATATTTCCATGCTATTGTGATTGGTTTCTTCCAATTACAGTTACAGAAGATTGTGCCTTGGAAATATAACAAAATGCTTGTAATGTAAATGTAATTAGCGTTCTGTAGTCTTTTATTGAATTTTAAATTTATTTAAAAAAAAATTATTTTACTTTTATTAGACACTAATGTCAACATGCACAAGTTATAATAACAAAAATGTTATTGGTAAAAAATTAAATATGTAACTATTTTGATCTTATAATAGGTTTTATAAATATGCAACATGGCTAAAAATAAAAGATTGACTAAAAAAATGAGTGCAAATATGCCTTTCGGACTGGCGGCGACTTCAACGCAAAATTTCAATTCGACGGCGGCTTAGAGGCGACTTTGAGTTGCACGACCTGGGAGTGTGTCTGATAATTGTGTGGTTGCCAAAAATTTCTACGCTGAGTCCCCTTTTAGAGAGGCAAAGTTTACTTTGACAAAGTCTGTTGAATTCTCTTTTAAACTTTGTTTGGTGCTCAGACACACAAAGTTTAATTTGACAAATTTTTGTTTACTCTTGTTTGAATATAATATATAAACAGCATTGCCAGAATGATGATTTGATCATATTTTGGATTATTTTTTTAAACAAAAATATGATTAAAGATTTTTTTCTCAAATGATGATTTTTTATTTTTAGAAATTCTGATTTTTACTTTAATTTTTCTTATACAAAATACACGATTATTTAAACGGTCACTTTTTAAAACAATGAAGTTTTGCATCAGCTTGATGCGCATTGGAGCTGCACACTTTTGTACCCAGTATCTAGAATACACAAAATTGCATCATTATTTCTGGACATAAAAATATTAAAAAAGGCATATTATAACCTATTTCCAATGTGCGAAAGAATTCCTTCTTTCGAACAACTACATTTAAAACAAAAACAAATTCTAAAAATTTTGTTTTTGTCTTAAATGTATTTGTACGAAGTAAATAATTCTTTCGCACATCGGAAATAGGCAGTTAGAATATTGATAAAAAAAATATTTGTGAAAAGAAAAAAATTATTTTTATAAAGTTTCATATACTGACGAATTATGTTTTTATGTACATATTACAATTTAAATAATAAGAAGTGTGTTTTTATAAAAAATTAATAATACTTACTATTTTGCTCTTGTTTTAAAAAATTTATATTAAGAAAAAAAAAATTTAAGATTTTCCTCTTCAAAATATGATTTCTTTCGCCATATGACAATTTCCATTCCAAAGATTCTGGTAACGCTGTATATAAATATAAAGTTGCAGCCAACTTCAGGTATAATCTACGAACGAAAAACAAAACGAATTTGTGAGTACAGCAAAGTATGTACTCCCCCGCTATGCTCTTTTCCCTTCTCTTCTTTAAACTCAAGACTTTGCAAAGTAAACTTTGCTTGTCTGAAAGGGGTCTAATGTCAAAATTTATACAAGCCCCCTGGGCAAGTGAAATTTAATTCACCTCAACATTGTCAAAATTTTACTTACATGAGTACTTTGCTACCGTTTCACACACGCCCTAATTCTAAAACTTGAGATAAACTGTTTTTAAAAGTGTATTTTTGCATTTCAACTTTTAATATGCAGTAAAATCAGCTCAAACAAAGACCAAGAGAAAAATACTTTAGTGAATTACAAATATTTATTACTTTAAGCACCATTAATACTTTTTAAATAAAACAACAATGAAACATGACACGCATCTAACAACAGGTGCTTTGGAATCCATTCTGTGTTCCACAGACTAAGCAACGAAATATAAGCATTGGAGCATTCCTGGTGCGTGATCAGGCCATATATTTTAAATTAAGGAAAGCTTCTTAACAAAAATAAAAAAAAAAATAGAAAATAAAAAAAATTAACGCCATCAGTTATGACCATACAACATTGTTGTTTCATTTGTATTCTCTTTTATTTTATTAAACAAAATATTTCTGAAGAATTTTTATTTAACTTTTAAATTATAATTCCTAAAACAAAAACAAGAAGATCATAATGTTTGAAATTTATCACAAAAAATAAATGCAAAAGCTTACGAGATTTGGACATAGAGAAATGATGGCAACATTATGGTGCTATAATAACAATACATCATATGACTTTATCAATTCTAAAGAATCTTAAATTGTGTTTATGTTTTTGCACTAAATTCTAACAGAGAATGTATAATTAAGTAAAATTTCATATACATATACAGTCGGCCGGCCAGACCGTCAGTTGTATACCATTTCATTCCATTCCAAGTATTCACCAAAAGAAAACAACAAAATCTAATACTGTTTAAACATTTTTCATTTAATTTGTCCAAAGACACTTGGAAAACCATGAAGTGTAACAAAATTAGAATACACATACTTGCACTCCTTGCATACTGGTTAGTAATACTCTCTTAATCGTCTACTCCATGGGATGCTGCTTACTACTTACTCTACTCCAGTTAATGGTCATAAAGGTTTTCAACAAGTCCATGACTTTTAAGCTTTCAAAATGTACGAGTATAAACAAGTATGAGTGAATGTAGAAAAAGATACTCTCAAACATGGGATAATGTGGCATGTTAACATACGTTTAATACAACCAACTAAACATTAACGCATCCATCCACATACATACACAAACTCGTACAACATGATGTTTTATTACAGGTGGCAACATGGTGCAGCATTTCAAATGATGATTGTATGTTTATGTGTCTGTTTTTAATATGCTTAGAAGGCAGTACACAGAGTGAAAAAATTCGGCAGGAAAACACTAAAATTAACACTACACGTTGTCAAAAGTGAACTAAGTTTTAAGAACACCTCGTTGTTATTTTGTCCTTGTTTTTTTAATTTCAAAACCTCACTGTTTATATTTTAAAAACATATCGTTGTTAAACTGATAACATATTGAGATCATTTTAACAACATATTCACCCCTATCGTGAATAAAATTTCTTTGGAATTTTCGCTGAAAAATGTATGGGAAAAAATTTTCGCTTTTTATTTACGATAGACATGACTGATTTTTTTTGGAGTTACAGTACTTTTCGCTTATAGTCCATTCCGCTTAAAGACCAAAAACGGATTAGAGCCATAACTGTCATATTCACTTGCAGATTTTTTCGAATTTCATACAAATTATTTGTTCTAAGGTCCATTTCGCTTGTAGTCAATTTTTGCTTAAAAGCCTCATTTTCTTTGCATGAGTTTCTAATACTTTATGCAAAAAATTACGCTTACATTCCACTCTGTTTTTTTTTAATATTTTTTTTTAACAAGCTGGCAATATGTTTTTATTAACCTTTCTGGCAACTTTTAAGAATGTCAAATTTTGCTTACTTCATAAAAGTAGCAACAATGAGTAATCGCTTTATATTGGGTGGTTTTATTGAAGAAACTAATTTTTATATAGCCCAAAATGTGGACTAGGATTCACTTATTATCCATTAACTGCCGTATTCCTAAAAAATAAAATAGATTTCAAACGTATTTTAAAACTAAATTTCCATACAAATTTTCCTTAAAAAATATTTATTTATTTATTTATTTATTTTCAACCAGTAATATAACAAGCCTAATTAGGCCAATAAATTTACATTACAATGCAGAAAAAAAAACCTGAATAATATGAAAAATAAAACTTATACAAACACTACTATATTCAAAAAGATAAGTCCAATTTAGTTTTTTATAAATATGGCAGTCCAAATTCACTTATAGTCCACAAATGTAGTGCAACTATAGTAGTGGACTATAAGCGAAAAGTACTGTACATATGTAGATAAATTTTATCTTTTAAGAGCTTTGCCTATTATACAGTTATTTAAATACATTTAGGTTCCTAAGTTTTTATTATAGTTCAGTTTTGCATTAAATACAAAATCTGTAATAGTATTGCAGAATTATAATTGAACAAAAATTGCGGCGCAATATAACCATCGCTTTATCCCCTAAAATAATACTTTTCGATGTTTAATACGCAGCCCTAGTTTTTTTTCTTTGGTATTATCTCATTTCTTCCAAAATTTTCAAAGCTTTGATATTTGGTTTTAATTAATTTATTTTCTTTTGATTTACTCCTATAAAGAAACTGTTTAAGCATCTTAACGTCAAATAATCACATACTATTAATCTATACGCACAAATAACTGAAAAATAAACAAATAAACTATAAATAAACTGGTAAGCTAAACAATGAGGTGACAACGTATTGTTCTTGATTTGACAATACGATGTTCTTAATTAGACAACGGTGTTATTGATTTGACAACGAATGTTAACGAACCGCTGTTTTTTTTAAATGTTTTTGGCTAAATATCTTTAGTTATAAGGCCAGGGTATTACACGATTTGTTTGGGGCATCATCCACAAGTTATCGGTCGGCCTAAAGCAAACAAGAAGTTTTCCATCATTGAAACGTCTTGACATTCTTTATGGTACTCCACCAGTCACTCTTGAGTTTTTTCCTTGGTTCCCCACCAGATAAAACACATAAAAATTTCTAGGTTATGAACGATTGATTATGGTTAATGCTGAAACAGCAAGAACTGTAACTCGCAGGAGTCTTGGGGATTTATACCAGACTTGGGGATTTATTCCCAAAGTTGGGGATTTCATGCCAACCAAAAGGACAACGAAAGTGATTTGGAGATTTAAAAAAAAATCAGGGATTTTTTTTGCGGATTTTACACATTTTTAATATATTTTCCCTTTTTTTTATTATTTGCGCTTATTTTTCTTTGTTTCGTATATAAAATATCAAAAAAAGTACCAAAACTTTTATCTTACTCTTTCCACAATGTATACGGTGTTAATGGTCCTAAGCAAGATTACCCTTTTATTGTTTAATGTGTAAAAGGTATTTAATAAACTTTTGCTATTATTCTTGTAGGTGAGTGTTTTAAAAAAGAAGAATAAAAAAAGAATCTAAAACCGTTGACCACACATAAAATTTGTGATTTTTTAAAGGACAAATTTCAAGCAAATATGCATGTCTTCCCCCAAAATAAGTTAACATGAAAGACAATATAATAAAGTTTGGGAAAAAGAATGCTGGGCTATTAGTTAGTACTTATGATACATCGAGGTAGTAAATAAATGACGGATATATGTAGTTTTATTGTTGATTAAAAGAATGGCTAAAACCGATTGAACAAATTCTTAAAAATTAACTCATTCGTCTTCAAAAACAGCATATTGTTCTGCTTGCAATTCCTATTTGGAATCGCATAGAGCGAGTATTTTCAACAATGAACTTGTTGATTTTGAATAAAACACAAATTATTTAGGAAAATATTGTAATTTCGGCCAAATGGCCGCCGCGTCCTCGGCGGCACACCTCCATCCGATGGTCCAAATTTTCGATGACGCTGAGGCATAATTGAGGTTCTATGCCGTTAATGTACCGAATTATCTCATCTTTAAGCTCTTGAATTATTGCTGGCTTAGCGGCGTACACATTTTCTTTCAAATAATCTCAAAGAAAGAATTCCAACGGTGTCAAATCACATGATCTTGGCGGCCAATTGACATCGCCACCACGTGAGATAAGACGGCCATTGAATTTGTCGCGCAAAAGAGCCACTGTTTCGTTAGCTGTGTGGCAAGTGGCACCTTCCTGTTGAAACCACATATCGTCCACATCCATATCTTCCAATTCGGGCCATAAAAAGTTCGTTATCATCTCACGATAGCGAACACCATTCACAGTAACTGCATGAGCGGCCTCATTTTGGAAAAAATACGGCCCGATGATGCCGCCAGCCCATAAACCACACCAAACACTAACTCTCTGTGGGTGCATTGGCTTTCGACAATCACGCTTGGATTATCATTCGCCCAAATGCGGCAATTCTGCTAATTGACGAATCCACTGAGGTGAAAATGTGCCTCATCACTGAAGATGATTTTCTTCGAAAATTGACGATATGCATTTTTAATTGAACGCTCATTTTCATAATAAACCTGAATAACTTTTACGCGTTGCTCGATTGTGTATCTTTCCATGGTTCAAATTGAGTTAGTCTGAAATTGAGAAATGTTAATTGAAGTGCAGAAAAAAACTTGACAACAAGGTATGGTTCACAATCAACATCGGCCCTTAAAATTTAACCACCCTTTACAATATCAGTGAATCTCAAGACGTTGATGGTGAAACAGAAGCTTATGAAGTATTCAATTTTTAGTAACCCAATAAAGAAAATGGAGCTTCCAACGAAGCAGGTTTGTAAGGGAGAAATGCAAAATTTTCGCTTACCATATCGCTTACGGAAGACATGAATTCTATATGGCGAGTTCCCACTTTGAAGCAATACATTTTTGACACAGAAAGCGCTTCATTCAGCGCATATAAAAATTGGTGAATGTAACGATCAGCTTTGCACATTGAATTTTTTGTTACCGTTACTTTTTTATATGCTCCCTTACAAACCTGCTTCTTAGTAAGGGAATGTCGTGGCTCTTCAAAAATTTTTTATTTATTAAAAATTTGTTCACTTACCTTACTGCTTCTGTGTATGTGTTATTGCGTCGCGCATAAATGAGTGCTTACTTTTTAAAATGTACCATTAGTGCTTCGCAAAATAGGAAAAAATTTTATTGGATAGTTTTTTCCTTTCAAAATATTCAATGTAGAAGTACAAAATATCTTAAATATATTTTATTCACTTAAACTAATAATATTAAATAAAATATTGTTGCCAAACATTTTTATTTGGGAATTTTTGGGGATTTATTATTATAATTTTTCTTATTATTTTGTTTTAATTTGGTCAGAAAAAACAAAAAAAAAAAAAAATATATTAACTTTTTAAGGGAGTTTTTAATTTGGGGATTTTTGGGGATATATTTTATATATTTTGGGGATAAGGAAAAAATGTACCTGGCAGCCCTGGTAGCTCGATACAGCTATGCGACGCCACGCCACTAGCCAATGCGGGGTAAGTCGTAAAGCGCACGAAAAGCAAACAAACAGACACGGCCTCTTTGTCTTTTAAAGATAACGACCAGAGCAGTTTTACGATAGGCCGCTGTTATTTAAAAACCGATTTTTCGCTCCGTGTAGGAATCTATTCTAGTTGAAAGATGAGTGTTTTTAAAGTGTTGTCAACCTTATTTAAGGTTGTTAAATACAAAAAAAAAACGCACTTGGACAATGCGAGAATTTTTAAGAACGGCTCGTTCTTAAATTATCTTCAGCTTTGATAATAAAATACTTATATAAACAGGGTAGATACCAGTACCAGTATATTGAAAAGCAGTCACTTAAAGATAAAGTAAAAATAATGGCAACGTTGGTTAATATTCATTCGGCTGGACTTTATACAAATTCCCAAGTTTTTTACACTAAGAAACGATATTCGAACTTAAAGTTCTACTAAACTTATGCATATAAAAAGTCTATTAAAAAGCAAACACAGAAAAAAGTTTTTTATCATTTAAAAAAATGGCTTTTAAAGTATTTAAATTTAATTAATGTGATAATTGAATCAATTATTTTTTTAGTTGAAAGAAAATTAAAAATATAATTTTGATTTAAATAGTATTTAAGTTGTTTTGAAATAAGTTTTTAATTAAAATATTAATTAAATATCGAAAAATATTAATTGACTTTTTCGTTTAATTTAAAAATTGTAAAATTGTTGTTGGGAATTGCCAATATTTAATTAAAAAAATTAACACATCGTTTGAAATGGCAAAGTTTTTGAACATTTTTTTTAATTAAAATTACAAAAATCATTTATTAAAAAATATATTCATAATTTTAAAATTTTTATTAATCAATATACATAGTAACTTTGGTAATAGGTTGCAAAATCAACAACTTGTTTGCTTAATATTACGAATTTGGTATAAATTTGGCGATTAGAGACAATTTTTAATTTTTTCTGTGAAGTCACTAAAATATGAAGTAAAAACAATGGCAAAGTTCGATAATATTCATTCTGCTGGACTTTTTACAAAGTCCCAAGTGTTTTACATTAAGAAACGATATTCGAACTTTAAGTTCATCTAAACTTATGCATATAAAAAAAATTCCTCAGATGACAGGAGTAGGTGAAGTTTCTATCTATCGGAAACGTGGAGGAGTGTTGCGTTTAATGCTCGGAACACAACTGGGACGAACGACGAATATTCTTCGCCAACAATAAAACATATATGTGCTTATGAAAATGCACACAATGACAGCGTCGGCCGAAATTCGTCATGCAATAGATTTATTTTTATTTCATACTGAGGCGAACGAAGAACAAATCAGTTTGGTTTTAGTTTTCAAGTATTTTAGTAAATAAAGCTAATTTTTACTTTAACCCTTTCAGTGTTTTTGTCGAATATATTCGACATGGCATTGTACTCTCTTTCTACGCACTTTTACTGTATAAAAATGTACAGTTAATTATATTTTTTTTTGTTTTATCTGAAAGAGGGACACTTTTGATATTTAAAATTGTTATTATAGTAGACATTGAATTTCTTTTCTTATTATTGAGTGCATTGCCGTACCCAAGTCAGGAAATTTGTAAAAAGCTTAGATTTCGGAATAAAGAAAAAAATAATAATTTCGTGGATCAGGCGATATTAAAAATAATTTTAAGTATTGATACATGCGTAAATAAGTATTTTCTTGAAAAAAAAAATATTGCATAAATAAATTGTAGGTTCTTTTGTGGACATTTGAAGGTCAATTTTGAATATATTCGGCATTCCCTAAAAACCAGGGGAGCTGCATGAGGCAAAAACTATTTGAATATTTTTCCCGGGTTCAGCGCCATCACATTACCTTAAAGACAAATTTTCAGATTTTTATCTCGCCAAAAACTATTTTTGACCCTGAAAGGGTTAATATTTGTTTTTGTGTTTTATTTTCTAGCATTTAAAATAAGTGTGCAAAGTAGTTACCTATACAAGGTTTTTAGTTTTTAACTGTGTTTTCGTTGATGTTTTTATTTTTTAAGTATTCTTTATTTTTATTATGGGGACACTATTTCTCTCTCTTTGCACAAACAGCAAACAACTTTTTCAATTTTAAAAGCTGTTAATTATTCGTTGTTTTTCTTCTTCATTCGTCGTGTTGGGCTGAATTCGTCGTTCGATCCAGTTGTGTTCCTAGCACAAATCTTGTTTTTACACCAGCGCTAGTTCTGTTTTGGCCTTTATCTATCGATAAATTTCGAAAACTTTCCAGTCAGAATATATGTATATCGTCTGCTTGTGCCTGAAAACCTTACACACAGAAAAAAATTCTCCAAAATGTTTCACCAGTTATAGCATTAATCAAAAATAAAATCAGTTTAAATTAAAAAAATTAAATCAAGTGAATCAAATGTTTAACGAAGTGAAATAAACGTTTAATTGGTACTTTCAAGTTGTTTTCTGAGGCCAATTTTGTTAATTTTTTAATTAATATCACAAAGTTTTTAATTGAAACCAATTTTTATTTTTTTCTGTGCGAGGACGGCCTTATTTTTTGTTTTCTTCGATCCTTGATAAGTCCTTGATCTATTAATGTAATTACTGAATCTCTGGTTGATAAATACAGAATTTATTTAATACGGCCTAGATGTCTGGGTACAATAGCGGAGTTTTTTTTTCCTGATTTAAACTTCGTCTTCAAACCATAGATGCATAAAATACAAAATTCTCCTAAAATGTTTAAAGGATTTTAGGGAACGTTGTTTCTTAAATATTGTACACAGAAAAAACTGTTTTAAAAAGTATTTAAATTTAATTAATGTGATAATTGAATCAATAATTTTTTTATTTGAAAGAAAATCAAAAATATAATTTTGATTTAATTAATATTTAAGTTGTTTTGAAATAAATTTTTAATTAAAATATTAATTAAATATCACAAAATATTAATTGACTTTTTCGTTTAAAATAAAATAATTTAAACTTGTAGAATTGTTGTTGGGAATTGTCAATATTTAATTAAATAAATTAACACATTGTTTGAAATGGCAAATTTTTTAACATTTTTTTCATTAAAATATATCATTTATTGAAAAAAATATTCAGAATTTTACAATTTTTAGTAATCAATATAATCATTTTGGTAATAGGTGTAAAATCAACAACTTGTTTGCTTTATATAATGAATTTGGTATGAATTTGGTGATAAGAGACAATTTTTAATTTTTTTCTGTGTAATAATTAGAAATTTCCTCTAATGTGGACTATATTTGTTAGAGACAGTCGGGCATACAACACTGAATTTCTGTTTTTGAATACAGAAATATTTAACTTATGCGTCCCATACACGGTTCAATTCAGTTGTCAAATGAGTCTTTCAACTGAATTGATACTTGGCCACACACTTTTTCAACTGAATTGAAAGATTTTAATTCAACTGTCAAATTTAGATTTTTTTTACAATTTTACAAAAAATTTACAAAATTAAAACAATGGATGAAAAAAGAAAAATAATTGCATTAATGGTTATTGCAGAATGCAATAAAAATATTTCACTTTTTCTTTGCAAAAAAAATTACAAACATAAATTTTGACAGCTGATCAAGAGACTTGAGCACACACAGTAAAATCGAATTGAAAGACTTAGTAGTCAACTTGAAAAAATCAAAATCTTTTGATTTTTCTTCAACCAACTCGACAACCGTCAAACTAATCAACTGACAAGACCATTTGGACAACAACTGACTCAGTGGCCAATTGAATTGAATCGTGTATGGTCTGCTTTACCTACTCCGTATAAAAAATTACCATCTAATAAACTACTTATGACAAAGAAGTAGTTTAGAAGTTCACTGCACGATTAACAACTTTGAATGTTTACGCTGGCATACACAGAAAAAAGTTTTTTATCAGTTAAAAAAAAACGGTTTAAAAAGTATTTGAATTTAATTAATGTGATAATTGAATCAATTATTTTTTTAGTTGAAAGCAAATTAAAATTATAATTTTGATTTAATTAATATTTAAGTTGTATTGAAATAACTTTTTAATTAAAATATTAATTAAATATCAGAAAATATTAATTGAATTGTCAATATATAATCAAATAAATTAACACATTGTTTGAAATGTTTTTTGATAATTTTTTTAATTAAAAATATCATTTATTGAAAAAAATATTCAGAATTTTACAATTTTTAGTAATCGATATAATCATTTTGGTAATAGGTGCAAAATCAACAACTTGTTTGCTAGATATTACGAATTTGGTATAAATTTAGTGATTAGAGCAACATTTCTTCTGTGTAGAAAATGTATATTAAGATCCAACAGTTTCTAAAATATTTATTTTCCATTATAAATTCTATGTGAACAGTAACGTTTGAAATTGTCAAACAAGATTTTAGACACTATTCAAGTATTGTTTTGGCATTTTCTGTCCAAAAGTTCTTTTCTTATGAAGGTAAAATAGCAATATTTCCGAAAAGTTATTCAGCAACCGTTAGGTTAGGTTAGATTCCATTGGCAGCCATCGAGAGACAGCTCACTTGGGTTCTTCATGGTCCCTTTGTGATACCCAGCGCCAATGCCCCTCTTATAGAGCAGTTACTCAGATGGCGTCACTGCAGAATTCAACCAATTCGTCTTCCTAATGAAGAGAAGAAGCAACCAAAGTTGTATCGTAGATAGAACCTCTAAGCAGGCAAACACTGGTTCTCCCATGTAGTTTTCCCTGATACCCCGTATCCCAGGACATTGCCAAAAGGAAGTTAAGCACAGTTTTCTCCACCTCCTTATCATGAAAACTTCTACAGTAGTCTTCGGTAGTTGAATATCAGACCATTCTCCTAACATGAGTCCACACAGGCTAGTAACCAGTTACAACTGATACCACTGTTCTTATTTGGTCCCTATTAAACCTTAGTAGAGAGTTAGTTCTCCTTTCTTCATAGCCAGGATATGGAGCAGGTGGATTCACAGGTCCAACCCATCTGGGCAATTATATAAGACTCGGCCCTGATAAGTGATTTGCAGTGAGCCATTGGAAGGCCAACGAAGTGATCAACCACCTCGTTTGGCTAGCTCATCTGCTATCTGGTTACCCGGGCAGTCCGAGTGCCCTGGTATCCATATCAGCGTTACTTTTAAATTTTTCGAAATCTCATTCCCAAATATCCGACATTCTGCTGTTAACCTAGATGTCGCGTAGACACCCGTTAAGGAAGCAATGACATCCTTGCTGTCAGTAAATACGTATATCTCTCGATAAGCGGTAATAATCCGTTACTGCGGATGTAATACACGCTAGAGGTATTAAGCGTACAATTAATTAGGTGTTAACTTTAAAATCGCCTTTGGGTTCACATGCCGTCTCTCGAAATCTCTTAACGTCGGTCTAAAAGGAGTCTTTTATATTTTCTAAAACAAAGTTTAGAAAAAATAATAAAGATGATATTTAGAGATATCCCTTTAAGATTTTAAAGTCAAAATAGGAGTTAAGAATAAGCCCATACGAAAACAAAACTAAGCACCAAAAGTTGAAACTGTTTATGTTCTTCGGCCAGTAAAGAATTGTATTGGTCCGAACGCAGGCTCCTTAAAAAATAAACGTCACTTTGAAGGTAAAATTCAAATCAGCGATAACTGAAGATATAAGAATGGGGTTGCTAAAAAGATTTAAATGCCTGAAAATGTTTTTTCGATATAGGTTTTGTTATATCTTTGTTACAGTTGTGCATAAAAATTTCGGTACGGTTGACCATAACCCAGTCAACACCACTTACTGAATATTCGTATTCGAACGTTCCTTTAAAAAAATGGCTTGTAAAGAAGTACATCATTAAGGATGGATTTTTGAGATCTCAGTTAACCTAGGTTTAGTTGATCTGAAAACAGATTTGTGCCGCCATTACCAAGTTTGTATACAAAATTTTGATGGAACAGCTTAGTATTGCTTAAAATGTTCGTCACATTTCGCCGGAAAAATACGAGTTGCAGGTTACTTTAAACTTATTCCACATCTGAAAAACACGTCCTCAGAGTAGCCATTTAAAATTTTGTATGCTTTTGATTTAACCCGAATTTTTTAAGACCGAAAATCGGCAAAAGAATTATTTTTTAATATATGTCTCGAACATTATCTAGTTGACAACACTGTTCGTAGTCAATGTTGGCAAGAGAAAATTGGCACTAAAATTGTCTTATATTCTTTTTTTTATTGTTGTTTGGTATATTTTTTATATTTTTAATTTTTTGTTTTTATTATTTGTAGTTGTTTTACATTTAAACAAATGAGTTTTGTCAGTTGTTATCTTGTTTCAAAAGTTGTTGTATTTTACAAATACTACACTACTGCTGTTGTTGTTGCTGCTGCTGTTGTTATGTATTGTTGTGGCTGACATTATTGTTGTTCCTGTTTGGTTCTTTATTATCATCATTTGCTTGTGGTTGTTTTTTTGTTGTTGTTGTTGTATGTTTTGTTAAATCTGTTAGTTTGTTAAACTGCTACTGATTTAAATTCCTAGATAGTGATGATCAGGGCAAGTATAAATATGATTAAAATATGCATGCAAATATAACGAAAAAAGCTTAAAAATATGCGTGCGAAAAAACACAAACTAAGTTTTAACTTTTAATAAATTTTATTTAATATATTTAAATAAAATTAGTTTCCATGGATGTGCCAATACACTCACCGGTTTCGCTTATGTTGTTGTTTTTTTTAACTTGGCGAATGTTTGAAGACTAAAGGCCCAAACATAATGTACAAGAACTGGCCTAAGCAACTGTTCAAATACATGTAAATCATATGTGTCAAACTGAAGGTAAGAAAACTTTTTCTTAAGTTTTATTAAACTGTCAATGGTGTAAATGGTGGCACATTCCGTATGGAATCAGATGATTTTTGATTTTTTCTAAATGCATTTGACAGGGTATTCGTTAATTTTTGACAGTAGCTTAAGCTAGTTCATGCATATTATAGTTGGGCCTTAACATTTCAATTAAAGACTTTGTTAAGTTTTTTAATAAGTTTGTTGATTCAGTTCGGCAGTAGGTCATACGTTTTAAACAAATTTAAATAAAAACATAAATATTTTGTTTTAAATTTAGGGGTTCTATGTAAATAAGTATTTTGTAGTGAATATATTGAAGTTTTTCTTTTACGTTTTCTATGACAGATAAACTTTCAAAAAAGCACAAATTCAGAATTCTTAAATTTTTTTTAGTTTTTTTAACATTTTTTAACAAATCACTTTCAAAAACAATGCATCCAAAATTGTTCAGTAACCCTTTATTTTAGAAAAGCTTATCTCGATGTAATTTCTTTTATTTCTTGTTAAAAATTTCGATACAAGAAAATGCATATGGAAGAAAGGGACAAAAGGGATATTTTTATTTTGTTATCGCAATAGATTTAGTGAAAAGCAATTCTTTTGTTAAAAACGGTTGCCAACCAACGTACGTAATATGCAAATTTATGGGAAGCATATATTTTTGGGAACAACTTGAAAAATATGCAAATGGACATTTTTCAAGCAAAAAGCATTAAAAACTTGCCCTAGTGATGATATACTTTTATTTTGGCCTTTTATTATGTTTTTGTTTCTATTTTGTGAGCGTTTAATAAGTCAAATGTTTAAAGTTTTTCTTGGTCATATGTTAGTCAAGTTAATGTTATTAATAGGCTTAAAGCTATTCTACAACAATAACAACCAATAAAAAAATCCTCACGTACACTAATTAGTGGCACAATAAAGGCGTGTGATACATTTCACCTGATGACTGGAGTCTATTTTTTTTCTCTTTTAATAAATAAACAAATGTACAAATATTTAAGTATTTTAACAATGTTTGTATGAATTTTTAAGATAATGTTGCCTACTCTTCAAATACGAGGGCAAGCGGTCCAACTAGACTGATATAAAATGGAATTGGCATGAAGTTGGCATTAAAAACGAGTATAAAGTTTACATAATTCACATCATATAAAATCAACTTCTTCAGGAATGCCATGCCGGTTTCCAAGACAAATTCATACAGGTCACCGCAGGGAGCTGTGCAGAAAAATAATGCTAACATTTTTTAAAGATTTTTGTTAAAAGTTTATTACCAGTACCCATGTTCTGTAACTTTGGTGAGAACTTCTCGCATCGAAAACATGTGAAACAAAATATTCCATCGTTTCTCGAAATGTGAGAAAAAAGTGTGTCTGTAACTCATGTCGAAAACTATCAAAAGAGATTACGTTGCTACGTTATAAATGTCATAATATTTCACTCGAAGCCGATATGAAATTGCAGATGTTGTGAACTCCAATCAAACATACGTTGACGGCGACTAAATTTAACTAAAATTTAAAACATTTGAACGACGGCGGCGAAAATACAACCGTCGGCTATACCAAAAAATGTAAAGTGCGACATTAATGTTTGTTGATTAAAAAATTGCTTTGAAAACATTCGTATATTTTTTAAAAATGTTAAAAGCAATAAAATTAAACTATAAAAAAATCAGCCAAGAACAAAATACTTATCTCTTCCGTGTTAATATTCACTGCATTTTGCATTTTTAATTTATTTTTTAGTGTTGAAATTTTTCTCACCCCGTTTTTATGCGTGAGTTTATTTTACAGTTCAAAGCAGGATCTTTCTCACAAAAATTTTACAGACACACTTTTTCAGTATATTGGCGAGAAATTTCCTTACGTGACAGTTATTACTCGCTTAAAATGTTACAGACGCAGTTAAGTGAGAAAAACAGCTGTTTGTTTCATTTTATGGAATTTTTGTTTCATTTTTCACATTTCAATCGAAAAGTTTCTCGCCGCGGGAGTTACAGAACATGGGCACAGTATGAAATTTTATTCGAAGCAAAATAAATGTTAGCGACTTATTTTTTAACGAAACTGAAATAAATGGTTATATTAACACAAGTGGAAAGATTTTGGTAAAGCATCCTGATACACATAAATATGAAGCACAGCTAGTTGAGATTAATTTTTAAATTTAGGGGCCCGCATACCCCTGATATATGCTAAATTTAAATGATTTAATTCTATGATATACACATTATTCTAGATCCTTTTATTTTTTATAGTTTAAGAAAAGTTGAAACTTTAGAATTATTATTTTTTAGCAGCTTAGAGCAAACAATTATTACACACATTTACACTATTGAATTTTTATCTTTATACAGTGCGAATATTTCGAATCAACACGATAAGGGCATTTCTAATGTTTACTGAATATTCTACTTTTTTAACAAGAAAGGCAAGATGTTTCTTAACATAAGAATTATCCCTTTTCATGCAAAATTATTTTAGGTACAACGATTTTAAGTCAAAAAAGGTCCAAATTTCTCATTATCCTGTTGTTGCACAGTGGTGGATATTTAAAAAAAAAAACGGAAATAAATCTGCAGTTTTCAGACGGTTAGTTCGAGTTTGGTGAATTTAAACTGCCGTATTCATAAAAAATAAAATAGATTTCAAACGTATTTTAAAACAAAATTTTCATACAAATTTTCCTTAAAATAGATTTCATATCCAATTTAGTTTTTTATGAATACCGCAGTAAACCTACAGGTCTTATGATGACTAGAGTTTTTTTATTCCCGCACTTTTTGGATTCCCGGGAAAGCGGGAAATGAAAATCAAATTCCCGGGATCCCGGCATTCCCGCCCAAAATGTTGTATTTATTTATTTACTTATTTCTCCAATGCTAATATTTCTTATTGGCTATTACGCTTAACATAATTAAACCTGGTATCTATGATATAACCAAAACGTAAAAAATTTAAGATTCAAACTATTTTAAGACACTTTAGAGGTTATATTGATGCCAGTAGGATAATATAAATCAATATACGTATATACATTGTCAAATTAAGAGCTTATTTGCATAATTAGAATGAAAGTATTAGTCTTATGAGAATTAAAATTCTGGAAGGGTGATTAGGAACTAAAAGCTCAATATTACGAAGAAGGAATTCTGAAACAATTTTACCGTTAAACAAATTCAGCAGAAAGGAGATATTTGATTTACTACATTTATTTAATAACATATTTTTTACAATTTTATAACCCTTAGTCAGCAGTGGTGTATGCAGGTATACTAATGGTGTTTTCTTTTCTACATAAAATGTTACATTTTATTTAAAAAAATGCAATTTGGTGTTCGTTTCTTAAAAATGCTTCGCTCTCTAAAATAGTGGCTTGTTTTATTCTAAAAAATGCACCGTTACTAATGACATAAGGTATTGCACTTTACGCCCTGTATAAATCGACAGTGTTGATAATGTCCTTTATTAATTCTAAGCCGATTTTATCATTTGTTTCTAGGCTGTTTGGGATTGAATTCCAGCAGAATCGCTTCAGTAGGAAAAGAGTTAAGCACCCAAATGTGCAACTACCTCCCTAAAAACTTAACAAAAACTAGCATAAATTTGTGGCGAAATGCACACAAATTTCTATTTTCTACTTTTATAAGACTCAAAATCACTTGAAATGCCGCATATGAAACACAATCTACGAAAACAATTTACTGCGCCCTTAACCGCAAAGCTTTATAATAATGTTGTAAAATTTACACTTCAGTTTTCTAGTACAAGAAATAAAATTTCGTGATGATAGGTCTATAATTTATCATAGGTCCAATATAAAGCCTATTCTCAAAAATTAGTTTAAAAGCCTTAATTTGTAGGGAATTTTAATATTGTGGTGAAATAAAGTCTGAAATAAATTTACTCAAGTTTTAAAAAACGATTTTCTTCAAAATTTCCCGGGAATCCCGCAATAAATTCCCGGGAAATCGGGAATTGAAAATAACTGAAAATCCCGGGAATTCCCGGAACGAGAAATCCCGGGAACAAACTCTAATGATGACGGACCTACACACAGAAAAAAATTAATGTAAAATCGTCGAAAACAAGGTTGTTTTTACACTTTTCGGTAGTGATTTTGCTTCATAGTTACTTCATGTTAATTTTACTTGATTTTACAACAACTTGCGAACAACATTTTTTCTTTTAAAAATAACTATAATTCATGTTAATTTAACATTCCCGTAAAGTTAGAACAAAATGACATTTGAATTAAAATAACACTACGAATCACGTTGAATGAAAGTTATGTCAAGTTAAAACAACGTGAATTTAATGTAGATTCTTACACGCGGAACCAAGTTTCATCTTATTGTACTCCCCTTTATTAACAGAAGCACTCACGATTAAAAAACACAAGCTGAATGGCCCGATATTGTTAGCGTTATCATTCTAAAATTTTATGTATTTAACTACATAATTTTAACAAAAAGAATATGGGAATTTTTCTTCTATTTGGTAATTATTTTAAACATGGAAATAACAAAATGTATGTTTTTCTTCTTTTAGTGTGGTTGTTGTTTCTATACAAAACAAGTAAAACAGTGTTTTATGGATTCAATATTGAACAATGTTATTTTAACATTTTTCATTTAAAATCAATATGAAACAATGATAATTTTAAATTAAGTCTATACTTTTGCCGACATTTACTATGACACGCAATCAACGTTGCGCCATTTTAATTTAACATTGATATTTTTTTCTGTGCGTGGGGGGTTTCTATAGAAGTACTCTTCAAGTATACCCAAAAATCAAAACGATCTAACTTTCTTTTTTTCCGATGCTTGTCCAAAACTACAAAAAACATGTCATAAATAATATTCGGTTTAAGAATTTAAATTTTTATAATATATATTTTATTCGTCCTTTTTTATTTATAGTATAATTAAATTATAGAGCTTAAGGTCTTTTTAAAAGTGCCGAAATATTGGATATAATAAACATTTAAAGTTTTTTTTAGTTTTTTTTTTTATATAAAAAGACCTTAAGCTCGATAATTTAATTATACTTTAATTTAAATTTGTTTATTTACTGCCGGATCTTTCTACGATTTGTTGTTTAAAATGGAAAGAACTGTGAAAATTTTGCTATACAAATTTTTTTTACTAATCTCTTTCACGCTTTGTTTGCAATGTCACAAAAGAGTCACCAAAAGAATTGACAAAAAGTTGACTTTACCAAATGAAAGATCTTGTCTAGATTAAGTAGGGATACTACTACATTTTCTATTTTCGAAAGACTTTTCAAACAGCCCTCGTTTTTAATACACAAGCTGTTTTTATTTGATGTAATTTATTATTATCAATATTATGTTGACCTTTTATTGCTTATATTATTTCTTTTTTTTTTTTTGCCAAATTTTTTGCAATGCACACACGTTTAGTAAATCAAAAATTTGTAAGAATGGTTCTTAAATTTCGCAAAATTTTATATTCTAGGGAACGTATAGCAATTTTTTTCCTCCAAAATCCTGGGAAAATTTAAAAAAAAAATGTGAAAATGTATAAACGAATTTGGTTCAAATAAAATGTTTCTAGAACTACCGCACACATGAAGAAAACATATTTTCTATATGGTCAAAAATAACGATTTTTTTCGTAGAAGCATAATGGGTTAATACGAGGTCGGATCAATAAGTCCGTGACTTTTCGAACTTCCTTCGTAGTTATATGAAATGCAACACTGCGGAGCCGATTCACCCGGAGAAACCCATTGTTTAGACTGCTGCTTGGTCTCCGGAGTGTTGTAGAGGATCCATGTTTCATCCACAAATTTTCATTACAAAACGCGGCAAGAACTCATTCGAATTGCGGTTAAACAAATCCAAACAATCCTTTGAAGTCACACGATTCCGTTTATGACCATTGAGACCAAACGCGGCACCCATCTTGCAGACAACTTTCTTAAGCCCAGCTGATCATTTAAAATCGAAACCACACTGTCATATGAAATGCCTATGGCATCAACAATCTCACGCACTTTTACTCTTCGATCGGCCAACACCATATCGTGAATTTTTTCGACATTTTCGGGTGTAGTGACTTCAATTGGCCGTCCAGAACGTTCAGTGTCATTTGTACTTGTGCGACCACAACGTAAGTTAGTAAACCACTTGTTTACCATTGAAATCGATGGTGCAGTCCCCATAGTATTTATCAAGCTTTTCCTTGGTTTCATTGACGGTTTTTTTTTCGCAAAAAATAATGTTTAATGAGAACTCGAAATTCACATTTTTAAAAAAAATCCATGAGGTTGTATGTTTTGAACAGCTGTTAAACGCAAAGTAAATGACGGAACTTCCTCAAAACTTGACAGTAGTCTATTAACAGGTGGTAGTTGATGGTAGCAGTGTTGTAGTTCATATAACCATGAGGGAAGTTCGAAAAGTCACGGACTTGTGATCTGTCCTCGTTTTTCACACAGTGATTCATTTTTGGCAGCGTATTTTAGTAAAGTATTATTTTTTATCTTCTCTTTAGAACTACTTCGAGCGAAGCTTAGTTTTATTTGGAGCACATTAATGTCAAGCATATGGACTAATTAAAGGCGAATAATAAGTCGTGACGTGGAAAAGCCTTTGGAACTTATCATTTTAGGCCACTTCAGGCACTCAACTTTTTAATATCGTTCGAAATATCACCAGAGATCTATATAAAATATTTAGTATACTCTCGCATAAATTACCATTTACTCAATTAATATTCACTTAGAAAAATACTTAAATAACGGGTAAATTTAAAACAAGACTAAGGAAAACGTATATAAATAACACATTATTCAAATAACTGGTTTATTATGCACAAAATAATAAGTTCATTCGATATTCGAAAAATGGACATTTTAAATAGCAGGCTTGGGCAAAACTTGGGCTTGGGCAAAACTAAAATAACCGGCTACAACCGGTCGAAGAATAACCGTTCGATTTCCCTAATTATAACCAATATTTCGGCACTCCTTTGTGTGGCTTCTCCAGGGGGGTTTCCTGATTATTTGACCAAATTTAACAATTTTTAATGGGCGTGGTACAAAATAGATTTTTTTATATGTGGTAAACGGTAGAGAAAAATTGTCCGAAATTGGGACACATAGCTGGGGTGTCAATACACAGCCTCTCTAAAAAATGGGCGGGATTGGAGATGTGGTCATCTTTCGTACAAAGACATTATTTATTATTTATTTATTTACAAATTTATTATAATTAAATTACAATAAATCTTAATTGTAAAGCAGTAGCGACTAACGGCTATCGGCTCACATTATAAATTTCTGTATATATGGAGAACAGCAAGAGTCAAAGTTTTCAAATAAGGTACAAGCATCTTCGTTATCAATAGACAATATCCGACAAAATGTGGAGAAGTGGGCTTGCCTTACAATATATTTATTATACCCACACCACAATAGTGGAGAGGGTATTATGCATTTGTGCTGATGTTTATAGCACCTAAAAATATTGGTCCTACACCCAGTAAGTATACCGATCGGCTCATAATCTCTTTCTCAGTTGAATTAACGATGTCCATCCGGCTGGCTGGCTTGCTTTCCATGTAAACCTTGAGCGCAAAGTGAAGGTCACAACTTTGGAGTTAATTTGATGAAATTTGGCACATAGGTTCTAACTGTCATTGAAAATGGGATTAATCGGTCCATAGCTCCTTCATACAAGCTTCTTTCCGGAATAGGGTCTTTGTGCCCATTAACTATCTTATTATATTGTTATTTAGACTAAATTTGGTCCAAACTTATTTTATTGCAATTAAAATTATCTTACCAAATTTTATTGGAATAGGCGCATATTTGACAATATTACTCCCGAAAATATCCTTAAATGGCAAAATTTTCTTATAGATGTTGGTATTAAAATACAAATTGGCGATAATAACTTTTACGATAGCTACTATGTCATGACGAAATATTGGTAGATCCTATATTAACCATAGGTCCCATATAAACCCCCATTCTAAAATCTTATACAGATGAAGATATCTAAATAATATTCGACACAAAGAACTTTTACATGAATATTAATCTCATGACATAATTTTGTTTAGGCAGGCCCCGAATAGGGTACAATGGCAAACATTTTTTTTATATACAGTGGTGTAGGGTATCATATGGTCGGACTTGACCGACTATACTGTCTTCAAGAACGGCAAGAGAATATTGTCCATATTTGGAACACATAGATTTGTTATCATAAAAAAAATAAAAAAAAGAAACTAAAGTTAACTTTAAATAAAAAATAAATGAAAACACATCCCCTCCCAAAAATATTATACAAAATAATATTCTCATAAATAAAATTCTTGCATATTCAGCTAAAAAAATTAATGCAAAACCTCCTCTTCTATACTCAACACTAAATCCTGACACTAATTCAGATTCCTCTTCAGCATATGTATATTAGAGCGACTCAACAAAAAAAATGCTCGATTTACACTCCTAAAAATGAACCTTGGACTTTTTTAAGATGACATTTAAAATATTTCGGCTCCAGCTTTGACCTCTCGTGAGCTGGACCATTTTGAAAAAGGGTCTATTTTTGCATGTTTTGTTAATTTGAGAATCTGTTTCCTTACCAACATATACAATATGAATATCATGAGAAAGGGGTTTTCAAGGAGCGTCCAACTGTATATACATTTTGTCCAAGGGCTATCATCCATGTCCTTTTTTTTAAGGATATTCTGTAAAAAAGAACGGTTTTTGAATCCACATCCAGAAACGATTTCTATTTTTTTAGTGTTTGTGTATACGAACACAACCCTAAATACCGTTCGTAACTATTTTCAAGGAAGTAACGAGCATTATATAGTGTTCTGTTCTTCGTTTTAAAACAGAACTATTGTAGTGGTTTTGGAGACATACATTATATTTTTATGTTCTATAGTGTTCCTTTTACGCTGACAATGAAATAAGCAAACAAAACATTTTAGTAACGACCAAAGTACGAATATCTTCTGTGTGCATGTGTACATGTTTTGTTTGTGTAAAATTTTTTCGCTGGCTTTTTGTTTTTGTTAAAAATTTTTGTTTTTTTTTTTTTTGCTAGCCAAAAGGGTACTAAACACAACTTAAACGAACGAACATTAATGTGCTGAACTGAACACAATGAAGTTTGTGGTAAAAAAAAAAAACGAAACGCAAAAACAGAACGCAATTAGATGTTCATATCTTTTTGTTGAGCTGGATAAGTACAGTATTATATTTGTGTTCGAAGATCACTGCAGAAACACTATTCGCGTTTGTGTTTTTTACAAATCAACCGAACCGAACACTACGGAACGATATTTATGTTTATTTTCGAACACTGTTATATTTAGAGTATATCATTTTACAAAAAGTTTTTATCAAAATACTTAGGCCCTCATCATGTAAAACGCAAAGCAAAGCCAAAGAATAACATTGAAAGCACAAACAAGGTCATAAATATTTTGTAATTTTGTTTGTTGCCACAAGCTATGCGCCGTTTAAAATTTTAAAACGCAATGTGTATTTCTGTAGAAGAAAGCAACAATAAAATTACCAAATATTTATGACATTGTTTGTGCTTTCAATGTTATTTTTTGGCGTTGCGTTACGTTGTACATGATTAGGGCCTTAATTCCAATGTTGGTAGCAGTGTTTTTTGTTAAAAAAAGCAAATGTAAATAATAATTTTGAACGCAACAGCTGTTGTCTAACTAGTAGTTAACGAATAACATTTGATGGTTAAACTTATGGTTAACAAAATGCTGGAAATAATATTGTATTGGTTAAACTATTGTTATTAGATAACTAATGACTGTATATTTGGCCCTAAGCTACGGTCACACTTGTCAATTTTTTATTTTATTTATAATATTTTTTGCGATGTCTATCAGTATAATTAGTTTTATTTTGTGATATGAAGACCATTTTAAATCTTACTAGCTATTAACAAAAGTGGTGGTTATGCTTATTTGGTCAAATATTTAATAAGTGTGGCCGTAGCTCACGAATTTAAATTCAAAACTTTATTTTAAATCTAATTAATAAAATAAATCCACATTCAAATTTAGCCTTAAATCAACTTTCCTAGAAATTGTTTTTCGTAGTTCGTAACCCACTGTTTTAATTATGACTAATGTGTGTGACCCATTAAATCATTGTAATAACCCTTCTAAATGATCATGACGATGATCATGATAATCGATTTACATGCTTGACAAATTATCTCAATTTACACTAAACATTTTTACTATAAACTGAACTAAACTGAACAACAGAAAAGAAAACCAGACAAAACAAGAACAAAATCCCACACAAAACTAAATCTTAAAACTGCCTTTCTGATCATCATCATGATCATGACTTGTATAATGCTGACAGCGATAATCATCTGAAAGTGGAGGGAGAAACAAAGAAGCAGACAATCTGCAACAACAGTGATTATCACTCATGTTCTACTGTTTTATTCCCCATTTCTGTTTAATATTTAAATCAGAATTTGTTAATGTAAATTTTTGTTCACACTATTAATCTTGTGACGCACAACACACAGCGAGAAAAAGAGACGACGACATAAGGCACGACGGCTTCTAAGGCTGCACCCAAGGGTGGTCAAATGATGTGCTGATGATCACAGTGTTCGCAGAGCTGCATATGAAGTTGGTCGGTTAGTTGGTTGGTAGGTCTAAAAGCATAAACCTGACAATGTGATACCTGTAGCATTTAAAAATGTAGATCTTGAGCCTGTGTGTTTTTTTCTTGTTTGTTTTAATGTCATGTGTTATCGGTTTTAAAATCAGGAGCTCGTACAAATTTTGTTTGTTTTCATTTGATCTTAAGATGTGTATCTTGTTCATCATCTCCTTTATTTTCTTCTTCAGTTTTTCTTTCAGAAAAGTGAATTTATTTTGGGGAATCTTTTGATTTACGGCTGTGAAAATTGAGAAGTTTGTTTGGCTTTATGATTTAATGCAAAATTTCTAGGTTTTAAATCAAATTAAATGGGATTTTGTGTAGAAAGAAATAATAATTTAATGAAAATGAAAAAAAAAAAATTAATTTTGTAGGTTAATAGTAGATTTTTAGTAAATTTATGGCTTTAATGTTGAAATAAAAATCGTTAAAATTTAAAAAAATAAAGTGTATAGTTAAAACAGGGATGGGAAATTAGAATTTTGTTTTGCAAAGTGCTATTAAAATAACACACAACTGATGATTTAAAGATAACCTGGCAACTGTGGCCTCATATACGAGTAGATGACAATCTCATAAATTGTAATAAATTATGGATCACATCTCGCCAGAGTGCAAACTTATATCACACCCGGAGAAAACAAATTTTTCAATATAGTCACTTCCAACAAAACTATTTTCCACGAAAAATTTTACACATATTATGGTTAATTTAACCACATTATTGTCATCGGCAACCATATTATGGTTGAATTAGTTGCTCGATCAAGAAACCACCATACCATATAATGGTTGTCTCCGAACATATTATGGTTAATAATAACAAAAATCTGCTTAACACTTATACAGGGTGGCCCAAATAAGACCTAGTGATGTTAAACACGTATAACTCTTGTAATAATATAATCACCAATAATGTCCAAAAATTTCACGCAGCATGACCATAGTTTGCCTAGCAGTATGCGCAGTGGCTCCATCTTGTTGAAACCACAAATTATGATGTTGCTCCACCATTGGCCGCAAAAAGTTGTCGATCATTGTTCTGTAAGAAGCCCAGGAGATCGTTTCTGGCGTTTCATCCTCATTCTCAAAGAAATATGGGCCGATGATTTTTGTAGCCATAACACCGCACCAATCAGTGCATCTGATTGGGTGTGACTGATGCTGATGTATTGCCCTTGGATTTTCGGTGCCCCACAACCTACAGTTTTATTTATTCACATAACCACTTAAATGGAAATGCGCTTCATCCGTCATCAAAAGATTATTTAAAACATCATTTTGTGTGGCTAATTGTGTAAAGCGAATAGCGATTTGTAGTCTTTGCTGGGGGTCTTGCGGTAGGATCTGTTGCACAATTTGTACTTTGTATGGATACATATTAAGATCCAACTTTAAAATTCTCTGTAATGTTGTTCTGGGTATACCCAATTGGCCGGAACGGCGACGAGTTGAGACAGATGGATCATTTGCAACACTCTGCTGCACAGCTTCCACGTTGTCTTCAGTACGAATATTTCGATGAGCACCTCTTCCTGGACGGCGGCAACTGAACCGAGTTCCTCAAAACGGCGAACTAAACTTGTAATCATGGAAGATGTGGGCGCTGATCTTACGTTAAAAAAACGGCGATAATTTAGCTGCGTCAGAACAATTGATCGTTGAGAAGAATAATAAAAATAGATAATTTTAACGCGTTGTTGATGACTGTAAGTATTAATTTTAAATTTCCAAGAGTTCAGTTATAATCTGCAAAAAGAAAAAATAAATTATGTGTAAAAATAAAAAAAGTTATTTGTGTGGCCCAAATAAGACCATCTGATGTGAAGCTGGTCTTATTTGGGCCACCCGTTACTAGGGTGGTTGTTTTGCAACCATGAAAAATACTATAATAAACCAAACAATTAAAAGTGGTAAACAAATTATTATCATATTTAAACACCCCAATTTAAGAGGCAGCCATAACCAATATCATATTGATTAAATTAAATAGAATTTTAAAAATGTTCGTTAAAAATAATTTTGATGGAGGTGACCATATTTTTCTTCTTTGCGTGCAATTATTAGTTATATCCAGGAAACTAGAAATATGCTCTAAAAAACGCGTTTTATGCGCATAAATATGCAGTAAAAACTCGAAAATATGCCCTGAAAATTTTCAAAAATATGCAAAAAAAAAAAAATATCAAAAACTGCTCATTGAAAACAAAATATTCAACAATTTAAAAACAGTTGCATTTAAAAAAATAATCCTGAAATTATAATCGGTAAAGCCCAACACCATAGTATTTACAGACAACTTTTCGCGATTTTACCCTATTTTAAACGAGGGGCAGTCATGGGCTTACAAAAACAAAGTTATATTATGAGGTTTAAATTCATATAAGAGTTATTTGTGGCGAATATTATCTAGATATTAACATCCATATGAGATTTTTTGTCTTAAAGGGATTTCAGGGACGGTCGCTAAATTGTTTATTAATGTTAACATTTAAAAGGAAGTTAAAGCTATTTATAGATGGGAGCTTTGGGCAAATGTGAGCCTATTCGAAAATAATTAAATTTCTAGTAATATATTTTTGCGATTTTAATCTAAATACCAACATACGAACATAAAAAGTCTAATTTGGAAAGAAGTTGTTATGATTAATACGGGAATTTGCAACCTGCAACTTGTACTTTGCGCACAAAGTTAACATGGACAGACAACCAGTCAGACGGAAGGATGGACATCGTTAGATCACTTTAAACGGTGTTTCCGAGTCGGTCGGTATACTAAAAGATCGGTCCAGATATAAATATAGTTCATCGTCAAAAACGTACATAATTGCTTTTTCCTTAATTTTGCTTATAAAATTATAAAATTTGAAAGTTTAAAATAACATTCATCTTTAATGACAACCTGCTTTGGCTTGCAATTTACTAGTAAAAATTATATGTAGATGGCGAAATTGAAGCAATATGTTGGGTATACAGGTAGATATTTAAAACAGAAAAACCAGGATGTTGAATTTTTTTTGCTGCGAAAGCTCTTGTAGGCATCTAAAAAAATTTAACATGTATCAAAATATGCCCCAAAAAGGAAAAATATGCGCTTTAAACTTAAAAAATGCTGCAAAAATGCTCCTTTATCTAAATTATGCAAAAAATACTATAAAGGGTAAAATATGCAAAAATATGCATTAACAAATCGTTGCCAAAATTCATTAAAAGCTCTAAAAGTGATAAATATGCAATTGTATATTTATGGTTTCCCTGGTTATAAGCTTTTAAAGATCACCAAATATCTGAATTTTATACTCAAATGACTGTAAGGAAGATTACAAATATGTCACTTAGGGCCTGATTTTTTCACGTGTCCTTAGGCAAAGTTTGGTATGTTGACCGGTTACTCTATTTTCTGTTGCTCACTGCTATTCAACGAAAGCTGCTTTAAAAGTAAAGTTAACATAGCTCCGGCTTCTTGGCATTTTTTGGGGGAGCATTCCTTTCACCAGTTTTTAAAAGCTCCTTGCAACGAGACCGTTATTGCAGAAACCGTCGTTTTTCCAGAACACATTTGGCGGTTTGGCTCTCTCAATGGTGTTATGTACTGATGCAATAATATGCGTCTTGATTATTGTAAGATTTTGGGATATAGCTTGCGCCCAAATCGCAATTTTAAAATATTTGATAAAAATTGCTGGTAACCACGTTCACATTCGTATGTGGTAAGTCGCGCTTGCCTGAAACTGAAACAACTTGTCTTTTAAGACCCTAATCATGTAAAACACAACGCAACGCCAAAGAATAACATTGAAAGCACAAGCAATGTCATAAATATTTTGTAATTTTGTTGTTGCTCCTACAGAAATTCACATTGCGTTTTAAAATTTCAAACGCTGCATTGCTTGTGGCGTTGAAAATTTATGAATTTCTGTAGAAAGCAACAACAAAATTACAAAATATTTTTGACATTTTTTGTGCTTGCAATGTTATTCTTTGGCGTTGCGTTTAACATGATTAAGGCCTAATTCTCATTTTGATTATTGTGTACGTATCGATAACTTTTTTGGTGCACTTTGGGACAGCAATGAGAAAGATTTAGTTGGATACCGGCGCTAGGGCCTATTCCTTGTTTGGTCTTTACCACTGGGTGACAAGCAATGCGTGTACCAACCGCCCCCGAGTGTGAGCGTTACCAACACACGCAGGTAGTCATCCGGCACTAGTATATGCTCGACCCTTGTTTAGGTGCCGGAGCTGCTTTTGGAAACATGCTAGCATCATTTGTTGAGTAGCAACAGCACCTAAAGATAATCCTTTCTCAGGCCGAACTCTCCCACAAGCCCTGAAAAATCATCCTTTTAGTGGGATTTCAGGATGTCACTTCCCACGACTTTAAACCTCAACCATCACGTGATAATCGAATATATCTTTTTAATGGAAAAGCGAAACTTCCGCAAAGGCAATCTTCCTGAAAGACAGAAAGCCTTTTTCGCTAGTCAATCCCGTGCCGTGCCTCCGGGGCTACTAACTCCCTTGGTACCAAATAGGATCTCTGGTCAACCGCGATCGCAAAAAATCATGAAGATCGCTTAAGATCTGTCGATTTTGAATTTTTGCCGAATCACAGGTTTCAACTGCACCTATTTTTCCCTGAGGATAATGATCCCTACAAACTCCCAAGGCACGTTTGGCTAGATAAAATTTTTAAATTCTACACGGTTAAATTTTAGAATACAAGATTCTCTAATAGTTTCTTGGCAATTGACATTTTGAAACACACCGGCAGGTTTTTTTAAAGGTCTTAATAAGAGTTTTTTTTATTTTTATACCCTCCACCACTAGTGGTGAATGAAGGTATACTAAGTTTGTCATTCCGTGTGAAAGTTCTTTATTATACATCTAAGGCCCCATAAAGTATATATATTCTAAGTCGATTTAGCCATGTCCGTCTGTCTGTCCGTCGCTCACTTTCGAAAAACCCAAAAGAAAAGAACAAACTCAAATTGCTTGCAGTTATCCTAAGCAGTTTGGGATTGAAATCCAGCAACATTGGTTCGGTAGGATCAGAACTATGAATCAAAATGTGGAACCACCACCCTAAAAAAATTTATAATTTGGATACAAAAACTACCATAAATGGTGCAATGATATAAAATTTTACACCAATTTATGCGGCTGCGAATCATACTGTTAAATTTCGTGAAGATCGGTCAATAATTGACCATAGGCCCCATATTAACCCTACTCCCTGAAAACAGTTTAGTACGCCTAAAACCGTAATAAATAACGCTATAATACTAAAATTTGGAACGTCACAGTTTTATAGCAACAATAATCACACTTTCAAATTAAATTAATTTACCCTAGGCCCCATATAAACCCTACTCCCGGAAAAGAGTTTAGTATGCCTAAAACCGTAATTAATAATGCTATTATAATAAAATTCGGTCCATAATTTACCCAAGGCCCCATATAAACCCTACTCTCGGAAAACAGTTAATTGCGCCTAAAACCAAATGAAACCCACTTTGGGAAAATAAGATTCATATGGCCAGAAAAAATATCATGCCATTTTGTAAAATTCACTTTTAACGCTAATACTAATAACACTGCTGTCTTGAAATTTATTCTAATTAATTTTTTGTAATACCAGATATCAGTCTTCAAAATTTTGGGATGATTAGTCCATAATTAACCATAGGTCCAATACAAATTACCCTCCTAAAAATAATTTTAGTTCGGCTAAAACTGTTACGAATCATGATATTTTACTCAAGCCAATTCAGAGTTCTAACAAGAAACGCATGAAACTTTCTTATTGTCAGTGAATAATTTAATTCAGGTCTAAACCGCAACCAATTTTAATGCCGACGTTCGTTTTTGTGAAGATTAGTTAATAATATATATGTATTTGCAATATAGAGCCTACTTCTGTCGGTGGAGGATATCAAAGATTCGGCATAGCCGAATATATCACTCTTACTTGTTTTTAATCCAAATTTTTATTTTTTAATCAGGCTAAAGTTCATTAAATTTAATTTTCATTAAATTATTTTTATGATGAACGGATTTTTACAACATGAAATTAATTAAAATTTGTTGATAATTTTTCATTCTTGACTGGCCGTATCGAACCCACGTTCACGGACAGGTCGATTTGACTATGTTTTAGTGGTGGACGATATACATCGATGTTTTAAAAACACTAGATGTTATGATTCGATACATCAAAACAATGAAATGTTTTTTTCACTCATCACCATCGAATGTTGAAAATCGATGTTTTTATTCGATGTATCGAAGCGAACTCTGTTGTATGAATTTCATTATTGCTTCAGTTGTTGTAGCAGAACTTGTGGGCCACAAGTTGTGGCAAAAGTTGGCTTTGTAAGAGATGTAAAAAGTATGGGTTCAAAAGAACATGTAACTCCCATTGATTTTACTAAAATGTTAAACCCTCGATTCCAAAAAAAAAATAATTTTAACAATGCAATAGCTTGCAGCTCTGCTATGTCGGAAATAAAGGAGTTGCTGAAAATTAATTTACGGAAAGTGACGTTAAGTCTGACTCTAAAAAGACAAATAAAATAGAACGCACCTTTTCATAATGGACTAACCATTACAAACTGGTGCATCGGAATAGAAAGATTAATAAATTCAAGGCGATATTGACCAATGAACTCTCTTTTTTATTTAAAGACTCCTCTTGGAAGACTGAACGAGAATCCGTTGGAAATTTTAAAGGACTATAAAACTCAGTTTCCAAAACTTCATTAAATCTTCTTTAAATATCTGACGATGGTGGGAACTTAGGTTCCCTTAGAAAGACATTTTTCGCAAGCGGCACAGATCATGACTCAACAAAGAAACCGATTATCGGTTCCCTCAGAAAGACTATTTTCGCAAGCGGCACGGATTATGACTCAACAAAGAAACCGATTGTGTGGCAAACTTTTCACAAACTGTAATAATAAGTATTTGGATATATAATATTTTTATAATTTTATGACGCTTAACACTCACCGCTATCGAGGACGGTTGACGGTGGAGGAACATGTAAATCAATTAAAATAGATAATCATTCAAAGCAAATTTCGATCTACCAAAGTTAAAATACCATTTGATTTAAGGATTGATGTTTGACTTTTAGCTGCCAACCGTCGTCGATGACTGTGAATGTTAAACGGTAAATCCCTCTGAGGAGATTGTGTGATTACGATCGAAACATGTCAGGGCAACCTGTCCGTGAAACCCTGTGTTCGATTCCCAGCTCAGTCAAGAATGAAAAAGTATCAATAAATTTCAATTCATCTCATGTTGTAAAATTCCTTTCTTCATAAAATAATTAAATGAAAATAAAATTCAATGAACTTTTGCCTGATTCAAATATCAAAATTTGGATTAAAAACGATTAACAGTTCAATAAAATAACCACAATTCTAATTAGAACTAAACAAATTAATATAACTAAAATCGTTTTTCGAGTTTTAATACTTTTTTCCCAAGTCAGATGTATAAAACTTAGAAAAGTTCAACCAAATCAATTATTTTTGATAATTGGAAATGCAATAAAGTTTTGTTTTTAAATTTTATAAGCCACATAATAGATATGAATATTACAAAACGATCGATGTCTAGAAAACATCAATGTATTTTGCGAAATATCGATATAACATCGATGCCATTGCATTGAAAAAAAACATCGATGTCTTTTTTTTAATGTCCATCACTACTATGTTTACATTTCTCTTTCAAATTGTGCTGAAAAAGGTCAACGAGAAAAAGAAAGACAAATAAGAAAAAAAACATAAAAAAAAACAAAAAATATACTTTGAACTTCAAGAACAATTCTTGACAAAAAGTATGAAAAACAGAAGTAAGGAAGAATATGTAAATCATTTAAAATAAACAGATAATCATTCACAACAAACTTCGATCCACCAAAAAGGTGAAAATACCATTTGGTTTAAAGATTGATGTTTGACTATTGACGTCATCAATAGCGGTGAGTGTGAAACGGCGAAGATTTCTGACGAGATATTGTGGTTATAATCGCAACATGTCAAATTGACCTGTCCGTGAATATTGAACCTCAATTACGTCTCAGAGTCATTGAAAATATGGACCATGTGATAGAGGTATGCCACCGAAGCCGTTGCGAGCATATGGCCGATATTAAATTTCACACATAATTGTCAAAGATCCTTCTATCATAATAAAAAATATTAAGATAATTCTCTGAAAACTTTTTGTTTTATTTACAATTAACATCATTCATTTTGTTTGGACCACCCTTTATATGTAACTCTTAATAAATAAATTAAACAGACAAATTTCTAAAAGAGTTTCGGTATTACTTACTAAACTTCAAGACGAATTTGTTTGTTACATTTTCTTTAATTAAGTACAACAAAAAAGTATCATTTCATTGTATTTTTTTTTAAAATTTCTCCAAACAAATAATTAAATTTGATGAAAAGGTGTCAATAAATTACAATAAAGTATCCATTAAACACTAAACCATGATTGTTACAGAGATTTGTTTAAATGTTTTCATTCTTTTAAAAAGAAAAAAATATTTTATTTTATTTGTTCCTCTTTTACATCTTAACCGCATTTAATGAATGTGTTTAAACATGAAACTCTTATCGGGGTTTTTAATGTTTTCATTGGAAAACGCCAAAGTTAAAGATTTCATTGAGTGTTTAGCATGAAGTAGAGGAAATTTTGGACTTAATGTGGAGAATGTCAGGTTTGAAGAGATTCATTATGTTACTTAAGAAGCCGTCAGGGTTTTTTAAAAAATCGAAGATGTAATAAGTCTCCAATTGGTGAGGCAAACGAATATCTATTTAGATCCCGATTTGTCACATAATCGTGAATATATTTGTAAAGCTATTGAGGGTATATAAAGTCTCCAATTTAGACGTTTATTTGTGCAGTTATATTCAATAAATACAATTTGTGAAGCAATTGTGGATGTTTCTAGTCTTCAATTTGTTAAGCAATCTTCTTGGTATAGGGATATAGATTTTTCGGTTTCAAAAGTAAAGTTAATTAAAACACATTACAGCCATGATGTGTAAGAAACTTTTGTTTCATTTAAATGACTGCATCCATATTGGTTGCAGCAGTCGATATTTTTAAGGTAGTTTCCGACTACTTTCTCGAACGCGTGGGTGGGCAGGTTTTTTTTTTGGGTTAGGACCGGGGGATGACTTCTACAAATGCAATGCATGGTGTTGGAACTAGTAAAAAATGTTATGGGAAGGAGGATAGAGGGAGTAGTTTTTGTGAGCATTCGACTTGAACTTATTCATGTTGGAAGGAGAGGGAAGACTTTAGCAGGACGGTTGTTCCACATACGAACAGTCCGGCCAAAAAACGAATTTTCCCTGTAATGCGTTGAACGATTTACCGGCCAATCGACCACAAAAGGATGGGCTCTTGAGGAAAAACGCGTTTAACGAGCAAACGAATGGGTTTCGGGAACCAGATCCCTAATTTCATAAGAACACATCCCATTGTAGGTAGTAATGATAAAACAGGCAAATACGTAGCCCCACAAAAACAAAGGTCGAGGCATGACCATATCTTTTTTTAATTATTCCTACACTAAATCCCGCGAACCTTTTTGCTTGTCTGCAGGAGACCGGAGTCTCTGGTGGGAATCGAACCCGCAACCCCAGCTAGCCTACCGGGGCACCCTGTAACGCTTCCAGCCCCATCGATATAATCTTGATAATTCCTTGCACAGTAGGCCGATTATGGCGACCATAATCTGGCCTATTGGCATGACTTCCAATGGCCCATTGTCCAGTTGTAACCGCAATTAGGTTCCTGAAGTGAAGTCTGGACAGCCTCAGCGAGCGAGTCCAGCCCGGCGAGTCCTTCTTTCATCTATAATGGGCCAGATTTTCTGCTTTTTCCACAAGTAGTTTCATCAAACCACCTATGACTGGCAATAAGATGAAAAATGGTGTGCGGTAAGCTTCATACTACTCCGGAGCGAAACAACCATATCATATGTTGAACCGTTCCGACTCAAGGTGGTGCCTGCATGCGCCAACAGTTTCCATGTATGCCATTGTGTCCTGGGATCCATAAAATGGTTAACACTACATGTCTCCCTATCATCTCCACAGATATTTGGCATTCTTAGACAATTTATAATATGATAAGCACATTCTCCAGGGATCTAATGGCCGCTTTACTATCGGTGATAATGCTTATATCCCTGCCAGATATCTCATCCTACCAGATGTGTCTCGCGGCTGTGTTCATACATATTTTTATTAAGGCCATTACTATTTTTGTGCCCAAATTTCTGCTTAATTTTTTTTGTAAAGCTGTTTTCAGTCGACCTTTTTGACCCAAAAAAAAAAAAATGTTTTTCACATTTCGTTTGCAGGTTTGCTCGTATAGTTGTATAACAAACCAAAAATCAAAGCGCTTTTATGTTAATTTAAACGCATTTAAATAACCAATAAAACATCTTTTAACCAAAGAAAAAAGATAAAAACTAAATAACATCAATTTCAAATTCAATTTAAATTCGATCGTATCGCATGGCACGTTTTTATTCATATGTATGTATAATTTTTTATTTTTATTTAATTTCTAAATATTGTGTAGATTTGAAACCATATAATTATATTGAAAAATTCATTTGATATTGTCTTTACAAGAAAAGAAATTTATTGTTGTTTGTGGGATTTATTTGAATTCGTTTGAAATAAAAGAAAAATAAAATCTGTTACTTTTCAAACTGGCAATCAATCAAAATGTTTACGATGTGTTTTTTTTATTTCAATTTTACAAAGAAATTTCTTGTAAGAAATTAAATTTGTTAGATGAGGTCGATGTTATTGTTTATGTATGTTATCGTTGTTGTGGTCGTGTTGTTGTTTTTGTGTGTTTCAATTAACATAATTTAATTATTGTTTTTAAATTAAATTAATCATTATTTACAACATGGGTGGCTGGTGGTGTGTGATTCAGCCCGTTTATTTCTCTCTATGAGTATTTAAATATTTTATTTGTTTTTAATGTTAATGGATCTTTTGTTTCGTTTTAAACAGGGCTGTTTAAGCCTATTTTTAGTTTTACCTAGACATAGTGTCGCACTTGTTGATTTAATGGAAGGGAATGATCTATAAATGTCAAATTTTTTATTGACACTTAAAAGCGTAAAAGAGAGTTTCATTGACGTTTAAGCCACCCACAATTTGTTGTACTTACGTTTATGTTTTGGTAAAAGAAAAAGATTTAATAAGTTCAAGCGGATTTTGGTTTGGTAGAAAGTTTCTAAAAAAATCTATATTTTCTATATATGTTGTATTTCATGTCAAGTGACCCAACTTTTGAAGTCGATGTCTTCCGATTTGGATGACCAAGGTTAGTCCTATTGGATAGTAGCTTAGACACAAATTTTCAACAAGATCGGTCAAAAAGTTTCTGAGCTAGAGGGGGTCAAAATTTTACATTTTGGCCAAACAGGTGTTCTTTCTCATCCATGTAACTTATTATCCATTAGTGTTAGCAAAATTTGTCCCAACAAAATTAGGTAGCTATTTCTTCAATTTTTCGAAAAAAAAATTTTTTTAATATAAAACTTTTTTTTTTATTTTTTTAAGCGGGTACTTTTTTTTTGCTCAAAAGAAAGCTTAGGTCTTTTCCTTTAAGGTAGTTCTGTTCGATTTTTGGGCTGCGAGTGGGCTATGTATAAAAAATAAATTGCTAAGTCAAGACGAGGATTTTTTCAATTTTTAGCATTGACGTCTGGTTTTTGTTTAATTTCTGACCTAATAAGTGACCACTAATTCGAATAATTTTGAAAAATCCAATTTGTAGTAAAAAAAAAAACAATAAATAAAAAAAATGTCATGTATGAAAGTAAACGAACATAGAAAAAATTAAAAATAGTTTTTAATCACCAAATTCATAGAATCAAGCAAACAATTTGCTGAACTTACACCTATTACCAAAGTGATTATATTGATTGCTAAAAATTGTAAAAATTGAAAATTGTGAATTTTTTTTTTCCATAAATGATATTCTTAATTTTAACAAATTAAAAAAATTATCCAAAAATTTTGCCATTTCAAACAATGTGTTAATTGAATTAATTAAATATAACTCCGGTTTTGACAATTCGCAACAACATTTCTACAAGCTTAAATTATTTTATTTTGAGGGAAAAAACATTTAAGATTTGATGTTGTTTAATTAATATTTTAATTAAAAATTTATTTCAAAACAAGTAAAATGTTAATTAAATCAAAATTATATTCTTAATTTTTTTTTTCAACTAAAAAATAAATTGGTTAAATTATTACTTTAATTAAATTTAAATACTTTTTAAAAAATTTTTTTAATTGATAAAAAAACTACTGATAATTTTTTCTGTGCAAATATTAAAAATTTCTTTCTTTTAAGACTGTTCATCTCCGTGTAGTTTAAGGTCTTTCTCGGCTTCTAGACCCTTGTGGATTCCAGTCGAGAGTTTCATGGCCCAAGCCATTAATATTTCTTTTTCTGTATATCTTTATTTATAGCATTTTGGTCAGCAATTTAAAATACTGGCGAGCTTGAAATTGTTACAGGGCACCATATCTTTAGAATTTGTCGCAGACAACTGTTGGCAAAAACTCGTAGAAATTCTTAAAACATTGTTTCTGTTTCAAATGTATTTCTGCGAAAGAAAGCGTTCTTTCGACATCGTGAAATTGGCAGTAAAGTTAAATACTTTTCAAACTCTTTTTTCAAGTGATAAAAAACTACTGAAAATTTTTTCTGTGAACACAATAAAAAGTTGGCCTGGAATGTGTTGCTTTTCAGGTAAAGTGATTTTTTATCCATTAATTTACCTCCAGAACCACTAAAATCTTTAAGTTGGCTCTCCAATAATTTTGCTACGAAACCCCAACGGTCCGAGACTTTGAAATGGAACACTGTTAATTGTTACAAAAATTATGTGCGATGTTACTGAAGAAACAAGTTCGAAAGGAAAATTTAAAGATAAACATTTTTTGCTGCCAATAATTCCCATGATACCTCCTGACATAGTGATAAAATTAAAGCGCTGCAATCGCTTTTAGGTTGGCTTTTGTTATGGCCATAAATAAATAAGTCATAAAGTCAATCATTGCAAATCTGTAGATTAGATCTATAAAATAGCCATTGTTCTCAAGGGTAACATGTTGTTACATGTAGGGATGGGCAATAAATATCGATATATCAAAATCGACATTTAAAAAAATTATAAGCGATATATACGCCGATAATAAAAATACTCATATATCGATACATCGATATTTATCTACGATTATCAAATTCGATATTTTTAAGATATCTTTATAATAAAATTCAATTTTTGCTCAACTGTTCTAACTATGCAAACACATTTTTTTACAAATCAAAACTAAAATGTTCTTTTATTTTAATATTTTTTATTTAATAGGGTTTAGAAAAATATGCAATAGAGTTAAAAAAAAAAAATTGCGGAAAAAAATTTATTCTTCCAAAAAAAAAAAAAAAAATAAATAAAATATATAAAAAAATTTGGAAAAATTGTTTTTAAAAGAGTTGAATTGATCTAAATTGAACAATGATTCCAAAAGTACAGAAAAATATTTTATCGTACACTAGTATCCAATTTTTCAATAGCGAAAACGAGCGCTAACTTAAAAACATGGCTATCTACACTAAATTCAGCGTACTCGAAATAGCTTTACCATTAGGGGGCTCAGCTTGTTAAAATTTGCGACTAACACAGTGTAATTAATTATCCAGTAACTTTTCAATAAATAGTAAAAAACTGCATATATATAAAAGTATACGAATACAATGCAGTACAATTTAGTAATAATTTGCACAAATTGTAAAAAATTATCAAGAACTCATACACAGCACACATTTTTATTGCTTTGAAACAAACACATAACGAAAATAAAACATTTGAGGGTAAGACTACGGTTACCGGGCTCATCTAGTTTCTTATATAAACTAAAATTGTACTTAACTTTTTTTAACCCTCAAACTGTTAAGTTAACCTCCGCGCCTATCGTAAATAAAAAGTTAACAGGTTTTCCCTTTTGAAATTTGGCTTTTCTTATAGATTTTCTTATATAAGTAAAAATGGGGTCAATTTTTGTGGGAAATATTTACTCCTCTCCCAAGAAAGAAAGTATAGTCAAGCCCGACTCAAAACAAATATTTTTAAGGGGTTAAGGGGTCAAATTGATTTTTGAAGAATGGATCGTTCAAGTTTATATAAAAGTCACTCGTGCAAAGTTTTGTAACGATACTAAAGCTTTTAAGCAATTTATGGTGGTCGAACTCTATTTCGGTGGGCTTTAGCTGTTGAACAAACTGCACTTTATAAGGGAAGGTACGCACTTCGTTCACTTTTAAATAAGTTAACAACAACGTTTGTTAACTCAAACATTTTAGTTTTACAAAAAATTTGTTTAAATCAAAGTTTTAATATGAAATAAATAGAGTTATTTTTCGTGCATTCGGACGACCCGGTCAGCCGCGATCGCAAGAGATCTGTCAGTTTTAAACTCTTCCGAGTTCTATATATACGCTGTACTCAGTTAAACCCCTTAAATGCGACGCCATCAAAAATGCAGGACAACAAGGCGTTAAGTGGATCCCCGGGGAATCATAAATTGACAGTGGCTTACATTTAAATCGCGGCGATTAAGATCTTAAAGATGTCGCATTAGGATATTATTTTTTTCTATAACGAAATTTAGCCTGATGACGAGTCTTTCCTTTTAGTGTGGCTATTCAACAGAACCTGGATTTCCAAAGGAGGTTAGATAGAAATAGTTAAGTACATTTTTTTAACAGACATGTGCTAAAATTGCAAAATTTGGTTTATTTCAAGATTGTAGGTGCAAGAAATTGACAGATCGATAAAGGATTACGGCTGCTTATAGCCCAATCTGCTGCCAAAGTAACCAGTTGCAATCAAAGCTTTGAAATTCCGGACTGCTTATTGGTAAAAATTTGAACGCAGGAAGAAATATCATTTGGTCCCAGATTTAACAAAGAAATTTGGCCTTCCGACGGGTTTCTTTGCGTGTTGTTATCCAACACAGTTGCATTAGCAGTGAAAAGAAATATATCAGGGTTTCTTTTACATTTTCAGTTAAAATTAACATTTTAGTTAAAAATTAAAATTTTAATTAAAAATGATGAGTTTGTTTATATGCCATACAGCATATAAAGCAATTGAAATATTTTCTAGTCCTTCGAAAATAAAAAGATCTGGCAGAAATATATTACATACAATTAGTTTTTGAATTTATTTGAACTAAGTTTCAATTAATGTGATATTAAAAGTTGACTTTCTTCAGTACCAGAGCTTCAAATTAATTTTATGCCCACCCAGGGGTATGTAGGAAAACATTTAAAGGTTATTCTACCTTTAAGTATTACATCCCCTGAGGAAATCAGATGCAGTCAATACCTGGAGTTCAATAGAGTTAAAAATTGACAGATCTCTGGAGATCGCGCCTGACCTATCTGATTTTATCTGGTTACTCAAGAGCTTGCCCTGGAACTTTGGTTTCCAGCTGAGTATTGGCTGAGCCACCTTCGGAGATCACTAGGTGGTTGTTGTTGATACCCAAAGTCGCGATAAGGGAGATCTTAAAAAATCTGCTTCAAGGTCTGATTTTCGATCACTTGTGGGGAAGTTCGAACCGCAGGTGGATATCCCTAGGTACTTTTGCTGTTTAACAGAAGCTGCAATCATACCAAAAAGCAACGGAGGTTTGAAAGCTCCAGCTCATAAACAAGGGTTAAGCTATCCACTAAAAATTGCTACCAGTGTGTGCTGGTGCGGCTCACACACAGGGGCGGTTGGTAAACGCATTGCTTTTCACCCAGTGGTTAAGCCCAACCCGTCCGGTATCCATGTAAATATTTTTAACATTTGTACTTTTATACTAATATCTTCTAAAAAAGGAGATCGTTCCTTATTATTGCCATTCGACTCAGGCATAGGTCGGGTATGATGTAGCCAATCCCTTAAATATGGCCTAAAATAATTTTTTTGATACAACAAATGACCATTAATGTCCCACCAAATTACTACTTTGTATGTAGTCTAAAATTTTTGGGTTTTTTTTTTGCATAAAAGCTTATTAAAATCATGACGTTTACATTAAAATATAACAAAATACAACAAAAAAAATTAAAACTATTAAAAACCTGAAATGTTAACTAATGCAGAAATTGTTGTAAATGTAAAAAAACTATTTTGTTTATAGTACTCTAACGGTTACACCTTTCAGTTCGTTATTTTTGTTGCTAGATTGTGCCAAAAGAAACACAACAAATTACAATATAAAGTAAATTAACTGTCATTAAAAAAATGTTGCCAAAAAAAAAGAAAGAAACTAAAAATGGCGGTAACCCATAAAGTTTAAAAACACACCACCATCCAAAATAACGACATAAAACGGATGCTAAAACAAACAACCCAAAAAACGATGCTTTGCATCCGTTAAAATAAAAACATTTCACCAAAAACAAAAAAATAAAAAACACCAAATAAAAAATGTATAAAAGGGCAACCGAAAAGAAAAATACAGAAAAAAATGGCAATACCCAGTAGTTTCGAATGAGGAGTTTGGAGTATTTTGAAATTAATATTTTCTTACTATATTTGGTTAGCTGACACATTTGATTACTATGTCTGCCTTGAGTAATGCAAGTGGGAGTTCCATAACCAGGCCAAGATTGTTCAAGGTTTTTTTTTCTTCACAAATATATTTTTGTAATTTAGCAAGAATTTTGGAAAAATTCACTTTTTGTACATGTATTTATATGCATATTTCGTACTTTTATATCCTTTACGACCAGACCTGCCGTTTTAGGTTATTTCTAACCAAAATTGGTCATTTTTTTCCAATCTGGAGATGTAAATATTTTTTTCATTTCGGTTACTTTTTTTTAAATATAAAATACGTATGGATATATTCCTTGATATACTTGCAATTTATGTTTATTAAACTTTTAACGTATTTTTTACATGAGGGGTATTAATTAATACTTTCCTAATAATTTTAATGTTTGTTCAATTAACAAAAGGCATTTCCAATTTGGTTATATTTTTTCACATTTGGTAACTTCTTCAAAAATTTTGGTTGTAAAAATTTTAGTCGTGGCTGCACTGCTTACGACCATTTTTACGAAGAATCGACAGACGACTGTCAAATTCTGCCTTCAAACTTGACATAAAAAGAACATTTTGGAAAACATACTCATCAGTACGACAACTTTTATATTTAAAAACTCCCAAAAAAATTTTTTTTTGTATTTTCAATAAAAAATTTACTAAAAAATAACAACAATTCAAACCGAATTGAGTTGTTTTTTATTTTCTTTTGTTCTTTATATTCTGTTTACAAAATGTATGACATTTAATGAAAGTATGGTAGCCTTGTTTTAAGAATAAGAGTCTATATGTGAGATCATTAATAAAAACGTTTTCAAAATAAAATTGATTTTATTTCACGACGGCTTTCAACGACAAATTTTTATGTCAAAATATATTGAAAATGTGGTCTCGACGCAGTTCTGTTTTACACTAACTTTAAAAAAAAACTTCTTTATGCATGCATTTGTATGGAAGTGAAACCTGGCTCATTTCTAAAAATATACCCAAAAACTCCAAACCTTAGTTAACAAGGGCCTCCGAAAAATATGTGGAATATATGGCCCAACACCATTACAAACATAGACCTTCATAGGCGAATGGACCAAGGGCATATAACAAATCAAATCGTCAGACGGAAATTTAGATGGTTTGGGCACACTCTAAGAAAGTCGGTAAACAGTATTAGCCAGATTTGCCCAGGATTAAAACTCCTCAGGATCTTGGCGAACCGATCGGATTTAAAAAACTATGTGCAGAACCGTACTAAATAAATTTTTATAAATATTTATTGCTTATAGCATTTCATAATCACCACTTTCGTGAATGAAATTTCCCTCAAAATTTATTCCCTTTTCCCTAAAAAATGTCTGGGGAAAGGCAAAATTTCGAAAGAAAAAACTGTTTACTTCTTTTTTACGGTAGGGGTGAATATGAAAGTGTTTTGAATTGTTAATTAATAAATGGTGTTTTTAAGCCCGATTGAAATTGTAAAAAACAACACAAAAAAATTTTTTTTTTTTTTGATGTCACGAATAACATGAACAATTTCGTCAAATGTTGCTGCTTCATCAACATAAACCAGTGACTTCACAGGAAATACTTGAGGAGTTTTAAATCTTACCACTTCGGAGGCCAATGAATAGATTCATTTCTCGAAATCAACTTATCATCAAATTTTGATATTGATAAGTCGATGGCTGCGGTCGACATATGACACTTAGCGTCATCCTGTTGAAACCAATGATTTTTATACAAAAAATCATTGATCATGTTTAGCTAACGATTTTCATCAAACGTAACGCGAGCTTCGGTTTCATTTTTGAAGAAATAGGACCAATTATGCCACCAGTGTTTAAACCACACCAAACAGTGAAGTTTGTGGATGTAGTGGTGCCCGTAGCCTTTGTTGTGTATTGTTGTTATTTTAAATGCGGCAATGTTGTTTGTTAACAATTCCATTCAGATGGGCGATTATGTGCGCCTTAAAAAATTACGAGGTTGTCTTTAAAGTTAATTTGAATAAAATGGTAGCGTTGTTCAAGCGTGAAGCTATTCACGGTGATTTGCCGGAATATACTGATCGTTAATGTCAAAAAGTTCGCTTGACAGTTCGCTTGACCCTTTCGTAAGTTCTATCGAGCTTAAAAAAAGACCCTTTGAAAAACTAAGAAGTCGAGTATTATGACTTGAATTTTAAGAGCATTAGGCATTTGCAATACAATCTGTCATAGAGAATTCTTGGTAATGGATGAAACGAACATTAAACTATTTCAGAATAGCTACCAGTTTAATACACCATTACATTTTCTTTTTAGGAGATGCCTTTAAAGCCGGCGGTACACTATCCTATCCAGAGTTGTCAAAAAAATTGCGTGTGCTGATTAAGTATAAGAAAGGCTTAAAAATGAATTGAGTGACAGAAGTTTTTGAAAAGTCTGTTCGACTTGCAAATGTTTATGAAAATTTTCATAAAATTATTCTATGCGATTAGAGTTGCATTTTCTTGTAAAGCAGCTGAGTCATTTGAGTTTGACCCTTTTTTGGGGAAAGTGTGGCATTGCCAACAGATTTTGCAGACATTTATTTAATGTCGAATGGAACTCCGTCAGATTTCCGTGTGAATGAATCGTACGATTATGTAGGATAGTGAATCCCGGCCTTAAGTAGCTAGTGAAATCGTTAGTTCGGGAAAATTTTTCTCTACCATAGAGTTCCGCGGGAAAAAAATCAACCACAGATTACCTGAAAATAGGCGCAGTAACCCATTGAGTTTTTTAAACTTTAAGAAATTTCAAAAGTTTGGGTTGACTCAAATAAGACACTTAAAATTCATACATAATAGTAATTAACTCTGCCATAGATTACCAGGCGAAACATTAAGTTAAAAAATTTATTATATCTGATTGGGTATTTTTTTTAATAACTAATCATACCTTCTGTATTTAGATATAAATTTGTATCTATGTTATGAGGGAATGGATAAATTAGCTTTAGAATACCTAGAACCAACTGGGCGTTGTAGGGACCTTCTTGAGGATATTTCACCTTTTAGTGTTACATCCTCCGGGAAAAATCAGGTGCAGCCAATACCTCCGATTTGGCCAAAATATACAGTCAGAAGCCCCTGGAGAAGGCACCGGGCGGACTATTGTTTGAGGCCTCCTTTAGTATGCTTCTTGCAGGAAATGCTTCTTGTCATTAAGGGAGATTGTCTTTGCGCAAGTTACGCCCGCTGAACAGTGAGGTGAAATCTCACAAAATTGGAGATTAATTAAACTAATAATCTAATTTTAAAAATTCTTTCCCTATTAGAATGCTACGTTTTCACTGATTGACATAGGCTACACATCTTTTAGAAAAGTAGGCGGTGCCACTCCGCCCTATTAAAAAGCGCACTAGCAGCTATAGTAATAGACCGATTGTCATGAAACTTTCCCAATGTTGTACAGTTGACCTGCTAATATACTTGGATATACTTGGTTATTATTGGATAAAGGGGCGTGGCACCGCCCATATAACCTGAAACTTAGAATGGATATATCTCATGAACTATCAGAGGTATGAAGATGAGATTTGGTATATTTGTTGATCGTACAGTATGAATTACATCCAAATAGGGCGGTGCAACGCCTCCTTTTAAAAAATCTCATTTTTTTTTTTAAAAAAAGTAATAAAATTTTTACATAGTAATCAATTTATTTTCAATATAATTACGTAGACGAAAGGGGGATTATTATATAATATATGTTACAAAATTCGGGACTCAAAGCAGATATTAAAATTATTCGATCCTGTACGGATGTATCTGGTGAGCGTTTTGTTCAAAAATATAAATAGCTTGTACATATTTATTATAAGACATGTGTTTCTGACCTGCTATTTTAAAAAATATGCCCGTCGTCATCTGAATCATGATTTGTGCCTTCTGGTGCCACGTTCGTCAAAACTGAAGGCGAAACTAGTAGATCTACTACTGATTTTGGAAGTTGGTGGAATTTTTTTTTTGGGCAATTTTGTTTTACCAGATAGGATTGGATCTGAACTTAGTAGGAACCTATTTAATATGTCTCAATTGCAAATCTTCCGACTACATTTGCGAGAAAAATGTTCTCTGTAGTTTTTAAAATCCTTGTTTCGTGCGAAATGATTTCTGGGCCATGTATTAAAAGCTTATAACACAGAGTTGCCAACTATATACAAAAACAACAATTGTAACAACGAAATCGAAGACAAAGCGTGAATGACTATTTTCACAATTAATTTAATAAGAAAATTTCGCGCAAAAACGCGCAACATGTTATCACTGAATATGAAAGCCTAGGAACTGTAGTTTCTTAAAAAATTATTATTCTAACGCCAACTAACACCATTCATATTTAAATATCCACGAATATTTTGAAACTAGCCAAAATTGAGACACATTTTTAAATTTTTTTTAAAAATACTTCTACACAACTTTAGTTAACACAATTATTTTTAGAACAACGCTAAAATTCCTGAGGTTGAAGATTCCATAGTAAAAGTATTACTTTTGACTTGCGAAAAACTATATATTAAGCGTCGAAATATACCGAATTTCAATTAACACTATTGTGCGCGAATAGCTCAAAAATTACTTAACTTTAATACAATGCAGCTTGACAAGTAAACAACATATGACATTGAAGTTTCCAGTAGCGATGTAGAATTTTATATACTGTAATCGGTTACTAAATATTTTTTAAAAAAACAAATTTTAATTTTTCAATTAATATCCATTTTTTGCGATTTCACCCCTCTCTGCGCTGACAGGATACTTTCGGGGACCAAGTGGTGGTTGTGAGATATTCCTACAAATCAAACTAATAGGCTGAATTTTCACCACTTGTGGGAGAATTCGGCCTGAAGGAGTACTATCCCTAGGTTCTGCGGCTATTAAACATAAGTTATTGGAATATTTCAAAAAGCAGTGAATTCTATGTAGCTCCAACTGCTAAACCAGGAGCGAGTGTTTAACTTCGCCGGAATATACACTCGAATTGCTACCTGTGTGTGATGGTGCCTCTCACACATGGGGAGGTGGTTGGTAAACGCATAGTTTGCCACTCAGTTGGTAAGAACTACGGTTAATGAAATTTAATCATCTAAATTAATGTAAACTTGAAACACAAGGAGGTAATTGAGTCTGTCAAACCGGCTAATATTATTTCTTTCATATTTTAAAGGTGCAGTAATTACTACTGTTTTCGGAGATCACCAATACTAGAAGTAAACATTTTAGTTTTAAAGAAATCCGCCAGGACTGCCGGGTCATAATACTTATGTATATATAAATGAAGAAACTGTTTTCACTATTTTGCATACTGTATTTCATATCATTTCATTATGTTTTATCTTAAAATGTAAGCAAAAATATTTTTTTAATGAGATCAAATGTTTGGAGATTTGAAATTTAACACAATTTTTTTATTTTCAAAAAAGTTAAACCGTTTATTAACCTTTGGTCGGTTTATGTTATATATTTTTTTTTCGAAATTTTGTTAAAATTCTGCAAGATGAGCAGCTACTCGTACATTTTTGTGTATGTTTTTTCAACAGTATCTGTTTCGGAAATTTTTATGGGCAACAGGTGAATGAATTAACGAATGCATAAATGTAGTTAGTTACTACACTCTGATTGTCTAGAGTCTGTCAGGTCTTTAATGTTACTTTTTGTTTTTTTTTTGTTAAATCAGGTAATTTTAATACCTTTTGTTTTATAGCTTTTATAATTACTTTTTTTTTTTGTTATTTAATGATTATTTTTGTTTGTAACTTAAAAAATAAACTGAAATTACAATTTCAGTTTTTTGTTATTGTGTGTAAGAACAACGATTTCTCTACAATTTTTACATCGACAATGGAGATCGATGTAGAGGTTTAAGATACGAGTTCATATTAATCAATTTTTAAAAATCTTAACATATTCGCAAACAACTTTTTAGGTTTTTTATTATTATTTTTGTTTGTAGTCATGCCACCACACACAGAGTTAATACATGTCTTATTAATTATTTAAATTTTTCTATGTTAAGTTAAAAAAAAACAGAAAGGAGCAAACTCTGGAGTACCCCATAACCTGATTAAGAGGCATGTAGTTTTTTATCCCTTAAAGGAACCATGCAAACTTGGGATTGATCAAACCCTGCATTACTGCCAAAACTCTTTAAAGTAAGGTTGGGTTCCTTGGGCAGCCACTGAGAAGACAGCTCACATGGGTGCTATAGTGGCCCCTTTGTGATATCTAGTGCCAATGCCTATTCTACAGAGCAGTTACTCAATAGGCATCACGGCAGAATTCAATCAATTCGTCTTCCTAATGAAAAGAAGCAGCAACATTAGTTCTATCTTAGATAGATCATCTAAACAGGCAAACATCGGGTTTTCATGGTATCTCTTTCTTATGTCTTGAATTCCAGGACACGTACAAAAAAATGGAACATGGTTTCCTCTTTCTCCTAGCCATGACAACTTCTTCAGTAGTAATCGAATTCACGACCCAATCTCCTCACATAAGAACTCAACGGCCAGCGCCCAGTTATCACTGAGTCAACTTTCCTTATCTTCTCTTTTGAACCTAAGTAGAGAGCTGGTTGTCCGTTCATCATAGCCAGACAAAAATGCCCTGGATATGGTGCAGGTGGATTCACAAGTCCATTGCAACTCTGCAAGTCTATAAGACTCGCATTTAATAAGTGAGCCATTGGAAAGCCAACAAAATAATCAGTAAATCTTCCATTAAAACGACCACCTCGTTTGGCAAGCTCATCTGCTATCTGGTTACCCCGGCCACAGATTACACACAAATATGTCACGAGACGGAAGATTTTTTGTCTCTTTCTTAGAAAGCTGCCCTTTTTTCATATCTCTTTGAACCATCTTTTATGCCGAAATACAATGAACACAAATTTATTTAGTAAAGATTTATGGCAAAAATTTAATGAAAAAATTTACTTTTAAGTTTACCGCAACACTAGTAAATAATATTTAAGTAAGTAAATAACATAATAAAACAAAACAATATTACTAAATACATTTTTTTTGCACAAAATAAAACGTTTGTTGAACCAATGCTTTTGTTAAACGTGGTTTGTGTTCTGTTACTTTTGTTTTGATCACGCAATTGGTGTTGATTGTTCCGGCCTGTTTTTACACAATGCCACTTCACCCAAAAAAAAAAAAACGCTTTTTGTCTCTTTCTTCGAAAGCTGCCCTCGAAACTGATTTGGGCCTTTTTTACCGTCACTTTTTACATATCTGTGTGTAATATGTGCCCCGGCTGTTCGTATGCCCTGGTAACCACATAAGCGTCACTTTTGAATGCTTCGCAATCTTATCTTTAAACATCCGACATTCTGAAGTTATCCAAGATGTCTTATAGACTCGCGCTAGAGATAAAACGGCAGACTTGCCATCAGTTCATATCATATCATTGATCGATATGCGATAATACCTTAGCCAGTTATACACAGTTATACTTCAGTCATCCGACAGTTGAAAGGAAATCTTTATATCTAGTTCCTCTATGAAGAAACCCAGGCCAACTCTGCTTTCTTTCCTCAAACCGTCAGTATATACTAGGGTATTCATTCGGTTAACAGTTAATCGGTTAACCAATTAAGTACTACCCGATTAACTGACCGGTTATTTTAAAATTTGTTATTTTCGATTAACGATTAAACCGGTTAATTTCAGTCGATTAACCGATTAACCGAAGTAACAACATTTTTAATTATTTGTTTCGTCTCATATACAAAAGGTATGTTTTTAGAAAATATTTTTTCATACAAACAAAAAAGGGATCTTCATTTTAAATAGGTCTTTGCTGTCAACATCTTTTTGTTTCACGTTCTTTTTATATAGATATTTCCATTGTGACGTGACGTGATATTTGTACGACAAAATGTAAAAAAATTAAATGATGAAGTCAAATTTGTAAAAATTATCTATATTACAAAGTAATAAAGCATCACTACATTCAGAAAAAAATTAACAACAATCAAACGAAAGGATTTGAAGATATAAGCAAAAATATGCGCCGGCGTGTCGTTACAAAAAACAGAAGTGGATTTTGACCTTTTTAAAAAAGCTTTGGACTTATAAAGATTTATTTTCCAAGTTATTAAATTTAAATATCTTTTCTCGTTTTAGGTACATATGGGAATTTCCAGCGAAAAGTCTACTTTTTGTAATGTAACGCCAGAAAGCAAATAAGCTTGTATTTTAGGACCATGTTGTTCAAAATTTATCCCTTTTGTAACTTAATGTAGAGCTAGTTGCACTTTACACAACATATAAAAAAGTAAATTATACATATACAACTCTTAATAAACGATTACTTCTTCCGTTACGTTACAAAAAGGAGACTTTTCACTGGAATTTCCTATATGTATGTATGTGTTTAGTTATTGGTTTCTTCTCATATTTTCTCATATCAATCTTTAAACAGAATTAACCGAAACAATTAGAAGAGTTGAAAATTTAAAAAGATTAAAACAGGACTCTAATGACATAATGGAAAATTTTATACGTTTAGAGAAATCCAGGAAAAGGACTGAGAAATTAGATATTATGGATTACGTTCGACTTCTCCAACATCAACGATAAGTGAAAGAATTTTTCCAAGTCAAGATTTATCAAAACTGAAGAAAAGAATCGCTTAAATCCTAAACATTTTTCTAAAATATTTTTAAGGTCTCCTTAAACTATTGAAATAACTAATAAAATTATCAAACAGTTTATTTTTTAATTACTACATAATGTTTATGTATTAATTAAAAAATAAGTGTTACATATTTATGAATTCTTTTTTTGTTTGCTCGTGTTAGTTCAAGAACGGTTATGTTTGTTATGTTATTGCTTTTTAAAAAAAATAAACTCCAAATAATAAATAAAAAAAACTTTATTAATCGGTTAACCGATCAATTACAAAATTAACCGATTATTAACCGATTAAACCAAAACCTCGGTTAATTAATCGATTAACCGTTTAAAGCAAAAGCCCGATTAAATGTATACCCTAGTATATACCCTTTAAGGGTCGGTTCACGAAAAGGCATCTTAGTAGGCAACTCATGTCCTTATGCCCAGTGTGGTCAGGTGTAAAAAATGTTTACAGCTAAATCTGGCATTAGACATGGCCAAAAAATGTTAAAAATGATTTTTAAAAATGCTAAAAACAATGCTAAACATTTTCAAAGATTTTAGTTACAAATTTATTACCAGTATGAAATTTTATTGGAAAATACATTTTAGTGACTAATTTTTGAACAAAATTGAAATACATAAATGGTTATATTTAAGCAAATGGCGAGATTTCGATAAAACATCTGATACATAAAGGGTTGGCCATCTAACGCTTTTTTCAACTAGTGCTTATTTCGTGAATGGTAACACTTAGCTCATGTCTGATTTGACAGATAATTAGTTGTATCCTTCCGCCGAACGAATATGGTTGTGTATACGCTATATACGGAAATATTGCGACATTACTTTGAAAATCATGGTAATGTTGCAGAATGTGTGCGAAAATTGCGTACGGATTTTGGAAGAAGAGAAGCACCGTCAGCTCCGTATGTTCGTGAAAAAAGTGAAAGAAACTGGCATCCTCATCGATAAACCAAAGCGTGAAAAGCCAAAAACAGTGCGTACACCCGAGAATATTGCTGCTGTGGCAGAAAGAGTGCGTTAAGCCATTTTTCTTCGAAAATGAGCAAGGAGTGGCCGTTACAGTCAATGGCGATCGTTATCGGACCATGTTGAACGAATTTTTGTTCACAAAAATTGAAGAGGAGGATATTGGCAACATTTGGTTTCAACAGGACGGCGCTACGTGCCACACAGCCGGAGCTACACTCGATGTTTTGCGCCCTGTTTTTGAAGATCGCATTATCAGCCTGCGGCTGATGTCGTTTGGCCACATCGGAGCTGCGATTTGACACCGTTGGACTATTATTTGTGGGGTACCGTCAAAGATAAGTGTTACGCCGACAAGCCAGAGGCAATTGACGCTTTAAAGGACAATATTCGTGAAGCCATTGGTGAAATACAGCTGCACACAATCGATAATGTGCTTAAAAATTGGACCGATCGTGTAGGCTACTGCATGGCCAGCCGAGGCAGCCATTTGAATGAAATTATTTTTCATTATTAACCGGAAGGATTGTACTTTCAAATAAAAAAAGAAATTCGAGAAAATATTCAGTAGTTGTTTTTTTTATAGCATTTTCAAAAAAAAAAGTTACTTGGCGGACACTTTATAAATATGTAGCACAGGTAGTTAAGATTAAATGTTAAATTTAGGGAGCCTGCAAACCTCTGTTATATGCAAAATTTAAACGATTTGTTTCTATGATATACAAAATTTTTTAGGTCATTTTATTTTTAATAGTTTAAGAAAAGAAGCTTTAAAAAAATAATTTTTTCAGTTTAGACCAAACAATTTTTTCAATTTTATCAAATTACTGTCTAATTCAAAGTGAAATTTTCTTGTACTTTTATATCGTAATATCAAAGGGCAAATAATATTGGCAACCAATATAATAAGGGCATTTTTAATATTTCCTGAATATTCTATTTTTTTTTAAAAAAGACAGGTAAGATGTTGCTTAACATAAGAATTATCCATTTTCATACGAAATTTCATTTTGGGTACAACTATATTTAGTCAAAATTTGTTATAACTAGGACCGCCAGGTGCCCGAAATTCGACCACTTGACATTACAGTTAAAATAAATCCTTTTATGCACGTATGGAATATGCAATTCTTATTTAGAAGGGCCGCCTAAATTTAAGAAAATAACAAATGTCTTTTCATATATCCTTTTATTCGTTATTATTAAAGCATTTTTTTACTATTTAACTTTATTTTACTATTTACACAGTACAACATTTTTCAGTTAATTGATTGCCAACTCAATTCTGTGAACTGTATGTGAAATTAGACCCAAAAAGAAGAATTTCTGCATCATTCGTTTTGTCTTCTTACCTGCGATTTGAAGTTAGTATCGATTTGAAGTTAGTACTATCGTATAGGGGAATTTATCACGTTTTAGGCCCTGTTGTTTGACATAGCTCGACAACCACTAGCCCAATTTAGTTGAAATAAACTTTAAAAAATTAAGAATTACAATTCCCTTAATCTTTTCATATATTGTTTTCCTATACAAGTAACACTTTCGAAGTTAAAAATGAATGTATGAAGGGAAAAAATTATTTTTTGCCTAAAAATTTAAATTTTTTTTTTTTAAAATACATAAAAAATCCAAAATGGAAAAAAGTTTCAAGTCTAGTTATTTTTTCGCAAAGTCACATAACCTATGAGCAAAATGAGACAAAGATCATAAAAATCGATGCACGCGTTTCGCTTTTATTCGCAATTGAGTAAATGTATGAATTTCAAAAATTTGCTCGAGATATGCACAACATTATTTGGAGAAAACATTGACACCTTTTTCATGATTCTGAGAATTAAAAAAAAAGGAATAAGCAAAAGGTTATTTGATTTTTATGATTGCGGTAATAAATGTACGTGGACAATTAAACGGAAAGTGGACCTTTTTATTATTTGGGTTTTTCCGGTGGCTACCTATATGATTTTTTTACAGAAATTGCACCCACATTTAAGGGTGGTCATTATTTGGAAAGTTTTGCACAGTTTGAAACGTACAAGTGCTGAATCAGGTATATAGCCAGCCGCCCTTAAAATATGCGCCCATTTATAAGTACCTGGAAGTAAAATATTCAAAAATACGTAGTATTTATAGGTGTGCATTGATCGATTTTTGGCATTCAGCCAGTGCCGATGAACGCGAACAGTAAAAGTGATTTTTCTCCAGTTTTTTAAAAGTGAATAACAACAAAACATAAAATATATCAATATGGAAAACAACAAGTGCCCATATTTGGATGAATATTGTTACGTTTGTGGTCATATCGTCCGAAAAATACAGAAAAAAGATCGAAAAAATTTGTTTACTGAGCAATTCAAAACCGCGCGCGTATTGTAATTATTTCGATGAAGCAGATTTAAGTGGTGCAAATTTTACGCCGAACACAGTGTGCAACAGTTGTTATACTACCCTTCTAAAATGGATTCACGGAAAAAGTAGAAAGTTATCTTTTATGAAGCCAGTAATTTGGGTGGAAGACACAACTGGACATGATGAATCCAGGTGCTATGCATGCATAAATTTTCGTCCTGGATTAAACAGACAACAATTGAAAACAAAAGTATACACTGCTGCATTTACTGCCACACTTCCAGTGCAACGCCCTGCTGATACCGATGCACCTAAACCTCCGAGTGCGGATACTGTGTCCCTGCTAGCCGAAACCGTTTTCACCAATCCGACCGATTTAGATGATGCTGATTGGATACCCGATATTGAAAATAGTGCACCACAACCGCTACCACAAATCGAAATGGATTACATTGTGGCCAAGCTGGGACTATCACAACACGACTCCGAATGGCTGACATCATTTTTGAAGAGAAGAAAACTCACACAGCAAAATGTCAGCGCAACATCATACCGACAACGCCAAGCTGACTCAGACCATGAATATGAACAACCTACGAAGAAAACAAGATCATCAGAACTACAAGCGTCAACTTCTACAAGGATGGATATTGCCAATAATTGAAAAAATGTTCTAAATTTTGTTTTTATGCATATTATAATTGCGTATTAATTGCATATTATTTTATTTTCATTAAGTTTTTATAAATAAAGTTTTTTTTTGCATGATAATTTTTTAATTTATATTTTTATTTTAAGGGTGGTGGCTATAACTGATTTTTGAAATTCATACCTTTACTCAATTGCGAATAAAAGCGAAACGCGTGCATCGATTTTTATGATCTTTGTCTCATTTTGCTCATAGGTTATGTGACTTTGCGAAAAAATAACTAGACTTGAAACTTTTTTCCATTTTGGATTTTTTATGTATTTTTAAAAAAAAAATTTAAATTTTTAGGCAAAAAATAATTTTTTCCCTTCATACATTCATTTTTAACTTCGAAAGTGTTACTTGTATAGGAAAACAATATATGAACAGATTAAGGGAATTGTAATTCTTAATTTTTTAAAATTTATTTCAACTAAATTGGGCTAGGGGTTGTCGAGCTATGTCAAACAACAGGGCCTAAAACGTGATAAATTCCCCTATACGATAGTACTAACTTCAAATCGATACTAACTTCAAATCGCAGGTAAGAAGACAAAACGAATGATGCAGAAATTCTTCTTTTTGGGTCTTATTTCACATACAGTTCACAGAATTGAGTTGGCAAATCATGTGTTGTACTGTGTTATTTGTACAATGTGTATGTGATAAAGTTTCGAGTATAAAGGGTAAAATAAAGTTTAAATGGCCTCTTCTTAGAAATTAAAAAAACATTATTTATATTGCAAAAACAATAAAAAAAAATATATAAAATTCTGAACGAAAATTTTTATTTTATTTTCAAGAACAAAAAAATTTTTGTATGCGTGTGTGTTTGCAAGCAAATTTAAAACACTTTTTAAGCGCTTATCCTAAAAATTTAGGAGATTTTATTGTGCATATCTGCAAAAAAATATCTTTAAAACGATATATATTTCATTAAAACCGGTGGACGATAAGATACTTAACAATCAACTACAAAAAATTTTTCCCGTATTTATATATAAGATTTATAAAAAAATTTTGTAAAATCAATAAAACTAGTCGTCCAAATTTTTAAAATTAATAATGCTAAAAAAAGCAAAAAACATTTTCCAAAAATGCTAAATAAAAATTTTGCAGCTAAATAAAAATGTTTAATACTAAATTTAGCTGCAAAAATGCTAAAATGGCCACACTGCTTATGCCGTATGTGCTGCGTGCCTCGCACAAAAAAAGAAAACTCTCTAAGGGGCACGTGCTTTTTCATCCCTTTGGGAAAGCTGTGCAAACTTCGGAACTTTGTATGTTAAACTGGTACTTTTGCATCCTAATTATCAAAATTTGTAATCCTTTTAACAAATGATTATGAAATATTTTTTTTTGACATTTTACCATGAATTTCGACTTAACTCATTTCTCTGCTTTAGTCTATTCAATATTTTTTTTTTTTCAAAATTCTCCACTTTGCTTTCTTCATTGCTAATTCTCGAAAAGTATTAAAAAAATCTTGGTCTACACAAAATTTTTAAGATTTGATAGTAAAACCGGCGCACAGTGGCGCCCGTAGAGCCAACGAGGTTGCAAAAATCAAAATTTTTATGAGCGCCGACGAAGTTTTGAATAAACCCATGTTATAGGAAACTTTTCAACGATTTCAAATATGCCACTCTTAATAATATCACATTTTTAGTTTAGAAGATATAACCGTTCAAAGTTGACCGACTTTCGGTTTTCAAAAAAACACAACATTTTTAGTCAATTTGTTGCGATTTCAGGTGTAATATGATGAAAAATAGGTAATAGGTAAAATAGGTATTTTTTGTTTGTATTGATTGATGTATTTATTAAATGTATAATGATAAAAAAAAAATTAACTGTTTGCCTTGTGTTTCTCCTAGTAAATCACTATTTAAAAACTATCCGTTTTTTCACTATTTTTCAACTTTGACGGAAAATAAAAAAAATCTATATTTTTCTATATTTGCCATATTTGCAAAATCTGTTCTTTGATTATTTCTTTACATAATTCAAATGGTTTTATCTGCCCGTACGTGCCCGTTTGGCTTCTACAGGTAAAAAAGGTTAAAAATACATGGTTGCAGAAATTGTATGGCGTCCATCCCTTATATGTTTTGACTGACAGTAGTTTGATCTAATAGTTTGAAAAAAACTACTCATTGAAATTAGCAGGTACGTACCTCACTTAAACAATACTTTGGCGCACAAATGGTCAAAAACAATATTGACTTATGGTCCCTACAGGTAGGCACAAATCTTATTTGGACACATGCATAATATCAAAATTGCATTTTTCAGCTTTCTGAAGAAGCACAGGAGTCTGTTAACAAATTTTATAAAAAATATAGATTGCAGAACACATTCAAAGCATCAAGGGTAAGGCAAAATGAGGACCTCTTCAACATGTTGGCAGCATCTTCCGATCCACTTATTTCTTCCCTGCGGCATGTGAAGTCACGAATAGAGTTACAAAATAACTATAGTTTAGAAATGGTTAGACTTTTAGATATTCTTCTCTTACGAATTGTGATGAATATTTTACAGAAAATTTAAAAAATAAATTTTAAAAAAAAATTATTATTTTTTTAATTTGTTGGGTAATAATTTAAAACATAAAACCCTAAAGAAAAAAAAGAAAAACAATCTAAAAATGTAAAAATAATTTTTTTTAGTTACCATAAAATTGATTTTTCTACTAATTTTAACTTTGATAACCCATAAGTAGGCCCCTACAAAGCGTAGCACCCTCATTTCATAGGCTGGACAGTTATCTATCATATGCTGTTTAAACTGTTCAATTATCTTATTTGGTTCAAAAGATATGATTTTTGCAGCGAAAAAACTCAAATGGCGCCACTGTGCGGCGTTAGAACCTGTCCACCTCGATGCACTTTCAAAACTCACAAATTTGTTTTAAAATTCATTTTAGGTTCTTTATACGTTTTGTCAATTTTCCCAGATTCATTTAAGTTTTCAACATAAAGTATTTAGTTTACTACCGCACCTTTTTAACATTATAAAATTTAATATCTCATTTTTCTTTTATGATTCTTAAAAAAAAAACTTTGAACATAATTTCATAATCACCATTAAAACACTTAAACGAGTAATAATGATAACAATTACACCAAATTTGTGATAATTATTAAAAATAATAAAATAATTCCACCTTGTAAAAACAATCAAGTTAATCTCTTGTTTTCTTGAAGAGCCAATAAAATGAAAATTTAAAAATGTCATAAATTTTCTCCACTTATTACTTGTATGAGTATTTATAGCTCCTTTTTGTGACAGATGCTAAAGAGTTCCTAAAAATCTTTATGAGAAGAGTTTTGCGGTAGACCATTTTTATTTCTCAGGCTCATAAAATTTTAAAGAGGAGAGAAAAAGTACATGAATGTATTTTTCTTTTGCTCATAAGAGATTTATTTTAAAGATAATTAAAAGAAGAATTTACGGAAGTCATAAAAATTTGTGCTATCTTAACAAATTTCTTTATGACTGTAAATTAGAAATATGAAATATGTGTGATAAATGATTTTAATTCTTTGTTTTGTTTACTTAAATGCTGAGAAAAAACTTTAAAAATATATTTTGAAGGATACTAGAAAAGTTTTTAAAATAATGAAAAAATTAAGATGCTGCATTTGAAAAAAAAATAGAATTGTATTAAATACCACAGAAGACGACTAGAACAGAAAGATAGACAAATATCTAACTCTAAGATTGTGTTAGTAACAAATGTGTTTTTGTTGTTGTTGTAACTTTTAATGTGCTGAGTTTTGAGAGTCTAATTTTTTCTTTTTTTTTCTTTCTGTCTCTTTCTATTATATCATTTTTAATTCTATGATTTTAATATCAAATTTATGCGCTAGGCGAGGTCCTGACCAATACCATTTCATATATCAAGTGGGGTCAACCGATCAGCTGGTTATGGTTGTTACTGGTTGAAACTTTCAAAATACATATTTTGTTTACAAAATTAAGATGCTGCATTAAATAATCATGAAATTCCCTTAAATACCTAAGACTATGGCTAGAATAGAAAGATAGAAAATACCTAACTCCAGGCTTGTGTTTTTGTAACGAATGTTTTTTTTTGTTGTTGTAACTTTTAATATACTTACTGAGTTTTGAGACAAGTTTTTTTTATTTTTTTTTTCTTTCTATCTCTTTCTATTCTACCATTTTTAATTCTATAATTTGTACAGCCAATTTATGACCAAAGAGGGTTCAACTGATCACCTGGTTATGGTTGTTTACTTTAGGCCGGGATTCACTATCCTACACGATCGTATGATTCATTCATACGCAAATATGAAAGAATTATATTCTGCATTAAACAAATATCTGCAAAATCTGTTGTCAATGCCACACTATTACACAAAACTAGACAAAATCATATGACTCATCTACTTTACAAGAAAATTAAACTCTGATCGCACAGAATCTATCATTTTATGAAAATTGTCATAAACGTTTGCAAGTCGGAAAGACTGGTCAAAAATACCAAAAAATCATATGACTCATCTACTTTACAAGAAAATTAAACTCTGATCGCACAGAATCTATCATTTTATGAAAATTGTCACAAACGCTTGCAAGACGGAAAGACTTGTCAAAAATATCTGTATCTATCTGATTTTTTTTGGACAAATCCTACGACTGAATAGGATAGCGGCTTAACTAAAACTTTCAGAATACATTTTTTGTTTACTTTTTGTAACGTATCCTGAAAACATTTTCTTTCAGCAGAAAAACCCAACAAATTTCCTCTTGTTGAAAAATTCCGCCACCTGATATATGAATTTGCCTTGGTCCTGACTTTTGTAAAAAAATTAAAGAAGTTTAAAGAGCTAGGTAGAGTCTAAGAGAAGAGATCAATAATGAACTTCCTGCGGATGTTACAACCAGGGTTGCCGAACTTGGTCTTTGGTCGGATATTTTTCGTTTGGTCGGATGGTAGGCCAAACCTAATTTTGGTTGGTTTGAGAAAATGAACTACATTTATTTAATCAAATAAAGAACACTGATCGCAAAACAGGCAAGTGCAAATCTAATTTCTTTGATGAATCTATAGATGTAGCAATGAAATAAAATGTATTACGCTAGTAGCAAGTTACTTTGACGGTGTTAGTTTAATAAATGATAGTTTTGTCGCCTTATTTGAGCGTACCGTTTAAATTTTTTGTTATAAAAAACTTTGTATCCACAACCAATATTCCATTTAAAAATTTGATCGGATTGGCAACAAACGGCTCTAACGTCATGCCTGGTACTGTTGGTAATCTTAAATCTTACTTAGCAATGACAAAAATATTGAGGTTTTTTGTGTTAATATTTAAACTTTTTTTGCAAAGTCATAAAAAATAACATAAATAAAAGAATTCCAGGAATACTGTTCTGTACCGCCCCATAAGATATTAGGTATTCCTTTACAGGTAGACTTCTTTGGAAGGAGATATTGTAAGAAGTATAGAACAGTGGGATGTTTTAATACTGAAGTTTATATCATGTTTTTATTAAGTCAACAGTATAAGAGCCGCAGAAATTGCGGAAAGTATAAGTGAGTTTCAAAACGTTAGTTGCAGAACAACTCGCTTTTTAAGCACTCTACAATGTAACCGTGTAGAAATATTAAGCCAACTTTATATTGTTAAACTCTTCGATACATTTTTTACGTTGTCTGAAAATTCTTAGGATGTTTTGGAGCTCAGCATGTGTCTTGTAAAGTTTAATACTATTTTTGAAAGATTGTGCAGATAGAGGAAGCAGTCTGATATACATATTCAATGAATAAATCTAGTTTTTAAGCGTTATTAAGGCCCTAATCTTGCAAAACGTAAAGCAACGCCAAAGAATTACATTGAAAGCACAATATCATAAATATTTTGAAATTTTTTTTTGTTGTTTTCTACAGAAATTCATGTACCGTTTTAAAATTTTCAACGCCACAAGCTATGCAGCGTTTGAAATCTTAAAACGCAATGTGAATTTCTGTAGAAAGCAACAACAAAATTGCAAAATATTTATGACATTGTTTCTGCTTTCAATGTAATTCTTTGGCGTTATATTAATGACTTCGTTTGTGCTTTCAATGCAATTCTTTGGCGTTGCGTTGCGTTTTACATGATTAGGGCCTTAATTGTGTTAAAACTTTAAATAATTACACTGGTCAACACACCAAAAGTTTCCTGACTTCTGTCCATTGTTTTTAGAAAAATTAAGAGTGCTGATTACGATGGCATAATAAGTTTTTTTTATAACAGCTTTATTTTTAAAGATATAGTGACATTAAAGTTTTTCATAATTAACACTTTTTTTTTTGTATTACTCGCTTAATATTTCACGAATGACCCTGCATACTTTAAAATATTTCTGGATTTTTAATCTACTCAAAAATCGCTTTCATTTGAATACAATCACAATTGTGAGTATATCAGGATATCTAACTTGTTTTGCAAGGATGTTCAAAATTATGTTTTTTTAGATTAGTCCCTGAAACTTTTACAATCCAATTGTTTCCCCCATTTTTCAGTGTATGCACAAACTAGACATTCCAACGAACTTACTTTAGTAAAAAAAATTATTAATTAACCCTCTAATGCCAAACTAAAGAAAAGACGGGAAATGATTATACGACATTTTTTTTAGGGTATTTTTGGGCCTCTGAGCCCAAACAAATATTTGTAAGCCCGTACAATGAGTCGTTTACCTTCCAGGTGAGAAAACATCAAGGAGTGCCTTGAGGTACCCTGAATCATTTAGTAATAAAAACACATTAAATTTTTGGAGAAATCAGTTCATTAGTTTATACTGAAAATAAAAACTAACGAAACAAATCAAAAATATATTCTTTTGCTTATAATAATCAAAGAAACAATTTTTATTATTTGAGCAAAATTAATGAAGATGCCATTTGGAACATAAGCATTGTGTTAGAGATTGTCTTAAGAGCCTTTAACAGCTTTCGAAGCTTTCACAAATATTGTTCTACATATTTAAGCAACTGTAAAAAAAATAACTTAAAATAAATTAATTATATATTGGACGTCAGTACAACTTTTGTAAAGAGTGCCTTGAGGCACTCTTAGACATTAGAGGTTTAAAAGGGTCCTGAAAAATTAAGAAATTAACATTTTATCTAATTTTCTACATGTTTTAAATATACCAAAAGTAACAAGCTTCAGCATGATGACGGTTCTCCTGTCAGATCATTGGTGTTCCAAATTTAATAGTGGGGCATTTCCAAATTTACCATCGCCATGAAGACACTGCCCAGTTTTTTCAAACAGTATTAAGCATTTATTGCTTATCTCTGTTAGATATAGTAATTTTAAAATATTTAAAATATGCAGCTCTCCCGAAGTGTACAGGTTTACGATACTGTGCAAGAATATATTGACACAAAACTGTCTGGATTATTTCTACAAAGTCTTTTCTTCGTAGCCATTTTTTAATGATAAATTTGAGATAAAAACCAAATTATTTTGAAAGGGGTTAAAAAGAAAAATGCAAATTACTTTTTATAAATGAATGCACAATATCTCTAAAAAACTAATGTCATATTCGTAAACAGCGAACAAAAATACATAATAATAAAAGTACATAAATAAAGTTTTAAGGACTAGACGAAAAACACAAAAATTTTAAAATTCTTGCAATAACAGTGAGATATCTTGATATATTCACTATGTGACCCTACTCCACTGAAAGATATTTTTGTGTAGTTTAATAAAAAATTATCGAAAAAACCAAAAAATGGTGTAAATTATGCAATTAATAAATGTCACTTTATCTTTAAAATTAAAGCTGTTAGGGAAAAACTAATGACACCATCGTCATCTGCAGATGACGATACATGTGGATCAGCAATTTTTATTGAAGAAACTTTTAAAAAGCTCCATTTTGTTGTGCAGTGCAATTAAAGAAATTATTATTCTGCTTGGTCTCCTACTCTGTCCCTTTCTTTTAAATCCGAGTTAAAAACTTAATAAAAAAAATAAATTACACTAATCACTAGGGCCCGGATTATTAACTCCGGAACATTAACTAAAAATAAAAAATATGCGCTAAAATTGGAAAAATATGCATTAAAAATTTTTTTAACACATTTATTAATGACAAAAAAAAAAAAAATATTAAAATAACAAGAAGATAAACAGAAATAACATAAAAACGTAAAAATTCAGTCTCATTAACGGCAATAAAGTACAGTAAACACAAAAGTAGAAGTTAAAATAAAGTGAGGACAAAAATATACAGAAACCCCAAACGCAAAATAATCATGTAAATTAAGTCACTTGTTAGATAGATTTTTGAATTTACATATAAAATGTATTAAGAACAATAAGAAAAAATTTCGTTTTTATAAATACATAAATTTTCTTTAGTATTTTCAAATGTAAAATTAAGTCAGCTTGGCCTCAAAAAGATTTTAAATATGGAAAATGGTCGTTCAGCGCGACGGAAGTGATCGGTGCATGATTAAATGCTGATAGTTCCTTAATGATATATTCATTTTCCATTACGATGTTTTCTTAAAAATTGTAATTAAATGTAAAGCTTTAAGTTTTCTAAACTCTTTATCACAGGGATGTTAAAGTTGGTACAATGTAATTTTATGGTACGTTTTGACCTTCTAAAGTACCGTGGTAGTACCGTGACTCATTTGGTACAATTTAAAAATTGGCCATAGTTCCCCCTTTTTTTAATTTTTAGTATAGCAAACAAATTATTGAGTCCATTTCAATGCATTTATTTTCTTAATTATTATTTCTTTCGTCAGGATATGCACTTAAAATTATTAACATGGTTAATTTAGAAATGCAATCAGAAGAGGCTCGAATGGATGTATTTTTACAAAGGCTAACTTTTTTGTTCCGCCAAATAGCACATAATTTCATGAATAAAAATGAAGTGAGTGGATTTATATATTTCTACAAATAATATCAATATTGATATTGTTACAGAAATTAAAAAAAATGCAAAACAATTTTATATAAAATTTTGCGAAGTTTTGAGAACCAAAGTCAAATTTAATAACGCAGTTTTAATTTGGTTCCATTAATTTACTCCTGAAAATGTTATTTCAGGTAAAACAAGTAGTATTGTACCTCTTCTAGTAAAAATGTTCCCGAATGAAATTGTAAATATTGATTCAATCAATAATTAATTTAGAGCTTTAGCTGATGTCGAGCAACTGCAGTCGTTAAAAACTGAAAACTGAACTGTAGGTTTTGGTCGGCAGTAGCTAAGGCTGACTTCCAAAACGTCAATTGCTTTATATTAGAACAGAGCATAATGTTTCATAACGCCGCAGTACAAAATATATACAATGCAAACCCTTCCAAAACGCAGTAAAACAGCAATCAGGGCGTCGGTTTTAAAATTGATGCTTTGTGACATTTAACATTTCATTTGCAAACACTACATGTTTATTTTTAATATTATCCATTGCATCACTTACATTTATTCTTGTCCCGGGAATTGCCGGGATTTTCAATTGTTTTCTATTCCCGCTTTCCCGGGAATTAATTGCGGGATTCCCGGGAAATTTTGAAGAAAATCTTTTTCTTAAACTTTTGTAAATCTATGTCGGACTAGTGTCTTTAGTAGATTAATCCAACTTAATATCACCACAATATTTACATTTGCTACAGTTAAAGGCTTATTAATCGTTTGAGAATGGGCTTTATATAGGGCCAATGATAAATTATAGACCTATTTTCACGAAATTATATTTCTTATCTTATCAAACTGCAGTGTAAATTTTACAATAATACTATGTATAAGTTTTTGCGGTTAAGGGCGTAGTAAAGTGTTTTCCAAGATTGTGCTTTATATACGGCATTTCAAGTAATTTTGAGTCTTATGAAAGTAGATTATGCTTAATTGCACCACAAAAGCATTATTCGTTACGCTTTAAGCCATGGCTCAGCGAATAAAGGCCTAACGAACTAACGCCTAATTTTTCAAAATGAAAGAATGCCTAAACAAGAACGCCTAAGAAGAAAGTGAAAGAACGTCTAACTTTAAAAATGAAGGAAAGTCTAATTATAAAAATGAAAGAAAGTCTAAATTGTTAGGGTTTCTTTCATTATGAATTAACACCTAATGAAAGAAAACCTAACAACTGGAATTAAAATGCTGAAAATATATTTTGAAAGGAAAAAATTTATTTTTAAATTATATTTAACTATAAGTTAAAAACCATTCTTTGCATAAATTCTTTGGGAGTAATTTTTCCCTCCAAGAGTTTATGACTGGCTTCTTCAATGTAACTTGATTTTTGCTCATAGACGGTCTTCTTTTTTTTTGAAGTGCCATGGGATCCACCACTGCATATAAGAAGCTCAAAATCTCTACTCTTATTAAACTCTTCATCAATAAGAGCTTTAACAAATTTGAAAAAATTTCCATTTTTTTGAATGATGCGTCCAATAACGCCGTTATAAGCCTCGACAGCTGATGTAGTCCGTGTTCTTTTTAAGAAAACCGAAAATACTTCGGGTGTCACCTTAAAAAAAAAAAACAAACAATAACAAATTAAAAATCAATTACTTTTATAACTTTAAAAACTAATAATTTTCTACTTAACGGAATGTTTACAAGGTAGTGTATGCATTTTGTAAAAGGGAAAATCAATTGTTTTTATAATTTTAAAAACTAATAATTTTCCCTTTTACAGAATGTTTACAAGATAGTGTATGCATTTTGTAAAAGGGAAAACCAATTGCTTTTATAATTTTAAAAACTAATAATTTTCCCTTTTACAGAATGTTTACAAGATAGTGTATGCATTTTGTAAAAGGGAAAATTAATACCATTATTTTAACATTTTGTAAAAGGGAACTTACCTTTCGTAACCATTGCTTTTCATAATAAATCATGAATGGTGTAAATAGTAATAGTAATAAAAATCACACTTTTAGCAAAATGAAAAATCGCCTAACATTAATGAAAGAAAGCCTAACAATCAAAAATGAATAAATATCTAATTAGGCGTTTTTTTTCATTTTTGATTGTTAGGCTTTCTTTCATTATGAAAAATCACCTAACAATTTTAATGAAGGAATGCCTAAAATATTAGACATTCTTTCATAATGAACAACCGCCTAATTCCTATATAATTTTTTGTTGCAATTTTTAGGCATTATTTCATTTTTTTTTTAGGCGTTAGTTCGTTAGGCCTTTATTCGCTGAGCCTTAAGCCATACTTACATGATTACCGAGATTAATCTAAACATGGAGCCGTAGGTAAATTATGGACCGATATTCCCGAAATTTGGTGCCTTATAAAACGAACTTTTTGAAATTTAATGACAAAGGGTGCATTCGCCACAAATTAATGTTAGTTTTTGTTGATATTTTAGGGAGGTAGTTCCACATTTGGGTGCATAACTTTTTTCCTACTGAAGCGATTCTACACGAATTCAATCCCAAACAGCCTAGATGATCTAGAAACAATTTGACACCCATATGGCTAAATCGGCTAAGAACGAATGAAGAACCCACAATACAAATCCTTTATCGGACCTTAGATGAATATTAAAAAAAATATTCACACCACTGCTGATTAAGGGTTATAAAGTTGTAAAAAATATGTTTTTAAATATATGTAGTAAATAAAATTTCTTCATTCTGCTGAATTTGTTAAACCGTAAAATTATTTCAGAATTCCTACTTCGTAATGTTGTGGTTTCAGTTCCTAATCGCCCTTCCGAAAATTTTATAACACTAAGACTTCAAAACTTTCATTCTAATTATGCAAATGCTATTGGCATTAAAAAAACTCCTTAAGTGTCCTAAAATTACTTTAGTCTTGAATTATTTATGTTTTTGGTATATAAAAGATACTAGATTTAATTATTTTAAGCGTAATAGCCAGTAAGAAATATTAGTTTCATTAGAGAAATAAGTAAATAAATAAACAAAAAAATTTGGGCGGGAAACCCGGGATCCCGGGAATTCGATTTTTATTTCCCGCTTTCCCGGGAATCCAAAAAGTGCGGAATTAAAAAAACCCTACTTACATTTCAAAACGTTTAAATAAACAAAACACATAGTTGCATTGTTTCGGCACATTGTACATGTACATGGTTAAAATACAGTAGTAAGACTGTATACAAACTTTGTATTGGTTAGCCTAATTTACAAAATGAGCTGAATGTCCATATATTTCCTGACATTTCTAGAGTAGTTACTAGAAATCTATCCATTCCACATTCGTCTGAAAATGTGGAAATAGTTTTTACTTTTAAAATCAATATAATTAAAACTAAGGAAAGAAACAGACTACATGCGCCAACATTATCGAGTCTCATGCAAACAAAGGATTGGTTAAGATCGACTGCTATGATGTAAATATTCCAAATAGTTTATTAACTAAACAAATAAGGGCCCGATTTTGGTCTCATATATTTATAACACTTTTATGTACCTTATTTAATTCATACACAGAAAAAATTAGTAAATTTCTCCAATCACCAAATGTTTTCCAAATTCATAATATCAAGCAATCAAGTTGTTGATTTTGCACCTATTACCAAAATTATTATATTGAATACTAAAAATTTTAAAATTTTGAAAAAAATATTTTCAATAAATGATATTTTTAATTTTAATTAAAAAAGTGATCAAAAAACTTTGCTTTTTCAAACAATGTGTTAATTTATTTAAATAAATATTGACAATTCCCAACAACAATACTACATGTTTAAATTATTTTATTTTAAACGAAAAAAGTCAATTAAGATTTTTTGTTATTTAATTAAAATTTAAATTGAAAATTTATTTCAAAACAACTAAAATGTTAATTAAATCAATATAACATTTTTAATTTTCTTTTAACTAAAAAAATAATTGATTCAATTATCACATTAATTTAATTGAAATACTTTTTAAACCATTTTTTTTGATTGATAAAACACTTTTTTCTGTGTACATATAACGTATGCTAATGTTAAGTTTTGTTTTTGTGTACAATTGAATTGTTATGTACTTTTTTGTTGTTTTAATAAATTGAAAAAAATGGTACCGTGGAGGTGCAAAAAGTACATTTTTTTTTTTGAAAGTTGGTACAAAATTTAAAACCCCATTTAACATCACTGCTTTATCAAACTTGATACGAATTTGTTTACTAAAGTTACCATTCACTACATACATTTTATTTATGGCACTATCAATTAATTTAATTTGCTTTTCCAATGGATAAGATTTCTCTAATTCACAATAGTCTCAAAGATAAGTCCATAATTTGAAGAAACAACAATTATCTGAGCCTTTATATTTGGTAAATTTGCTTTTTTTACTGAAACTGCATTACCATTGTTGGATCCTTCCACCACATCCTTGAATTGGTAACGGCTAGATTACACTATCTCACAAGCCTTACGTATTCCATAATACTCTATGAGATGGAAATCTAATGAGTTTTGTTGTGACTGTCAAAAAATCTAATGTAACATTACAGTTTGTAGTCACATCATACATGAACATGCTTTTGTTAAAATGCAACCCTGATCCAATGAAAAGTATTAGCGTTTAGAAATTTTTCAAAAAACGATTAAGTCGTATGGGATGTCAAACTTTTTTCGTAATACTTGTGACACATTGCATTCACACTATCACACTTTGTCATATTACTTGAGTTTTTGACATGTATTAATACAAAGTATAGTAGTGTAATCTAGCCTTAAACAATTTCAGCATAATACACAACTGCTTTACACCATGTTCCCAACCTGGTTGTTATATTTTATGCAGGAATAAATAAATCGGAACACTTAATATGCTGCAAATCGCGAGGTCCTTTTCAAAATATTTTTCCCATAAGAAATCAATAAATCAATATCATCGAAGTTGCCGCTTGTCTCTTTTTCAACACGGTGCATAGCAAAATAAAACAACTATAACAAGTTTTGTTTTTCAAAATATGCAACAAAAATATGCAATGCCAGCAATATATGCAAAAAATGCATTTAAAGCAAAATATGCAAAAATATGCACTAACAAATCGATGCCATTTAACTTCAAATTTCTTGATTCGCAAAAAAAATTAGTTTATGTTGATCTCAGAATGACGACAACAAATATGCACTTGCATAAAAATCCGGGCCTTGCTTATCGCAATTATTCAGCAAAACTGAACAAATCTTACTTAAAATTTATCTCTCTTTTTTTTATTAATTCAGTTTAATTGCTTTAATTAAAATTCCTTCGTTTTAATCAAAGTTTATTACCCTTTGTTTACCAAATTAAATTAAATTTAAAATATTCATGTTTACATTTTAGGTTAATTCATTTTAATAAATGCAAAAGTATTTTAATTGTTTATTGTTATAAAACATTTTCTGTTGGTGCTTTTTTTTATATGGAACATTTCGTTTTAAAATCGTTTACTTTTTTTACGTTAAATTTAATGTTTTTAAAATAATTAATTAAACATTTTAATTTTAATCTCTATTTTTTTTAATTGGTTAAATTTAAAATGTCTGTTACTTTGGTTATTGTTTAAAATTATAAGCGATAATAATTCTTTTAATGTGTAGCAATAATTAAAACATGTTGTTCAAATGAAATTTAATTTAAAACAAGTGTAAATGATAAAGTCGGTATTGAGTGACTTTAGAAAGCGGTATTTGCTATATGCAGGATACAAATATCATCACTTATATTTGAACTAAAAATATTTCATCCAAAAAAATCAAACAAAACCAAGCAAAACAAAAATATACAGGGTGGTACAGAATGAGCTATATGGCTTTAATTGTTGAAAACTTTTTTATATATGCGATTAATAATACTTTTTTTTAAATACATACAGTGTAATACTAGGGAATTTTTCAATAAGCTTTGAAAAATGATGTCTTGTCAGTGATGTCCATTTTCTGCTTCGCACATATGTGGTCTTTTTATTATATTTTCCATAATTTTTCGCCAAAATTTCGAGTGTAATTAGTTTTTTTTTCTATTGTATAGTAATTCACAATTAATTCCCAAAGTTTTCTTAACAAAACGCTAAATAAAAGAAAACGCTGAAACTGAAAAATAATAATTAAAATAGATAAAGAGAATTCAAGGCATTTAGCTCATTCTTCGTCACCCTGTAATTTATACACCAAGTCATCGTCCAGATTTGAAATTTTTGTTGCAGCAATTATTGAGTTTAGTTGTAAGAGGGGTGAAAAAATTGGGGAGGGGTACTCAGTTTCATGTGCTCTGAAATTCTGTTTTCTTTTGTTATTCTCACACTTTTTAACTTGAAGTTGGCTGTAGGTGCATTTGTTTTTATATAATAAAATATAGAAAGGGGAAGAAGAAAGACATGATAAAAATACAACAATTGCAAAACTATAGTTTCATAATCTGGACACTAATGCAATTTCAAAGCAGAATTTTTAAAAATCGCCGCTTCAAAAATTGCAAGTCTGGAAGTAAGTCATCCTTGTGACGATGACTTTTTTAAAATTATTAATCGGGTTCAGTTCTTTTTGTTCGTTGATCGAGCGTAAAGTTATTCCTAATTAATTCCCCAAGTCTTTTTCACAAAATGCTGACAAAAAACAAAATATTAATATCATTTGGCGCCACCCTGTATAATTAATTGGCCATAGTTCGTATCCTATAACTGCTATTGTTTGGCAAAAAGAGAAGTGAAGTTTTATAGGTAGAAATTTAAGGCAGTCGTGGTACTTTGTTCATATCTGAGCAAGACTTTATAGTCCCAATTAGATTTGTCACTGATGAACTATAGAAGTCCAGAGGCTGTTAACTTCATTCGAAGTCTCTGTGTGTTCTATAAAAATATAAAAAAATTAAAAAAGGCTGATTATTAGGTAAACTTATTGAGATATGTATATCGATATGTGTAATCAGTGTGCTCTTATCGATTATAGTTTTCGAGATATGACACATCGACTTTGTGCTATACAACACTTTAGTGGCAAGCAAGGAAACCAGAAATATGCTTTGAAAAACGCATTTTATGCTCATTAAATATGCAGTAAAAACTCGAAAATATGCCCTAAAAATATGCCCCAAAAAAATCAAAAATTGCTTATTGGAAAACAAAATAATCAACAATTTAAAAACAATTGGATTAAAAAACAAAACATTCTTAAAATTATAATCGGTACAGCTCAAACACCATAGTATTTACAGACAAACTTTCGATATTTCACCCAATTGGGAAACGATGGGCAGTCATGGGCTCACAAAAACAAAGTTGTGTTATGAAGTTAAAATTTATATGAGTTATTTGTGGCGAATATTATCTAGATATAAACATCCATATGAGATTTTTTTTTCTTAACCCTTTTTTTGCCGCACCAAGTAAACTGACAATATAATATAACGAAATAAGATTTTAAGTAACTGAGAGAAGAAAAAACATTACAACAAAAAAAGAGTATGAGTGCTGGTGATTATAATCACCGGTCGGCGACAAATGGGTTAAAGGGATTTCAGGGAAATTGTTTATTAATGTTAACATTTAAAAGGAAGTTAAAGCTCTATAAATAGCTTTCTATAGGGAGCTTTCTTTATATATAATTTCTCAAAGGAACTATTTATGACTTTTACGCTGAAATTTGGCGTATTAGTTTGTGTTCAAAAATTAAGATCATTCTTCATACACTATTTACTTCCTATTTTAAAGTAGAGTACCGACGATAAACCAAAAACAACACATCACTGTAATTAACGGACATTGTCACTTACTATAAAAAAAAACACAACAATCCAAATTAATTAAATTATTTGTCATAATTAGGGCAAGTTTTTCAAGGTTTTGCTTAAAAAAATAAGCTTTTGCCTACGAGGATTTTGCCAGAGTTTTGAATATATGCATTTTTTTGTAAAGATGAAAATACAATATGCCATAATTCTATCAAATTCTTAACAAAACAATGATATGATGGGGCCGGTTTAAAATAAAGCAAATACCAAACCTTCCTCCAATAATAACATCAAATGAATATTCTTTTGATTCGGTTATTTATTACGGCATTCGATATCAATAGAAATTACAATACAATTTGAATGGAAATTTCGATCATTATCGAATGCCGTAATTTGCCGCCTGATCGATAACATAAAAAAAGAAATAGAAAAGTAATTTGTTTTTAAAATGTTTTATTGAACGAATTTACTAGTAAAAAAACAATAATAAGTTTGTTGCGTGCATAATCATTCATATTTTAAGCATATTTCTCTGTTGTAGACATTTTAGATTGAGTGTTTTTTAAATTTTGTATGTATAAAAACTTGCCCTGGTCATTAGGTTTTGCTAAAAATAAATAATAAAAAATAATTTAAAAAAATAATTAACTAAAATGTAAGCAAAATAAATTTAACAAAAAGTCAGAACACTGCATTTGGCTGTGCCGAATCATTAATACCCTCTACCGAGAATTCGAATTTTTCGTGAAAGAGTTTTATATGGGATCTGTTATTAATTACACTGTGTTAGAATTCAACACTTTTTTTTAAGACAAGCGGGGTACCTAGTGTTTTAACCTAATTCGGGTACGCTGAATCCAGTGGTGCTAACCATTTTTTTTTCGAGATATACCGTTATTGCGAAAATGTATTAGGATGCCCAAGATAACTTTAAAAACAGTTTAGTTAATTGAACAAACTAAAAAAACGAAATTCCGAAATAAAATTTTTTTTAAGTAACTCTTTTCCAATATGCGCAGCCGTTTCAGAAACATATTTTTCTTATTAAATTTTTGAAATTTTTGTTTTTTAAAAAATCATAAAAAAATTGGCATATAAAAAACGAAGTTGCAAACAAAACAAGTAAAAACTAGTCAGGGCAACCTGTCCGTGAACGCCTGGGTTTAAATCTCAGCGCAGTCAAGAATAAAAAATTATCAATAAAAATTTTGTAAAATTCCTGTCTTCATAAAAATAATTTAATGAAAATTAAATTCAATGAACTTAAGAATAATTAAAAATATCTAAATTTGGATTAAAAACCATTAACAGTTCAATAAAATAACCACAATACTAATTACAAGTAAAAAATAATTAAAATCTGTTTACAACTTTTGATTTTATTCACAAAAGACGAAACATAGCAATTAAACACTCAGAATTTCATAAGACGCAATATTTGTATGGGAGCCCCCCTAAGAAGTGATGCTAAACGGCAAGTATGTTTTGATAAAATGTTAAGGACTAAAAACTAATGGAGGTCGGTAATATATTTTATCCCCCTTGGGGCGATACCAAGGCAGTTATGGGACTTTTTCTTCAATATATTTCTAGTCTGTATTAAAAATTTTGTCCTTAAGGAATGCAGATAGCGGGAAGGAATGTTGGAAATAAATGATGAAGATAAAAAATAAAGTGTTGTTGGTAATACACTTGACCCATCTAGGGGCATCATAGGCGCTGCAGCGGCTCAATTTTAGAAATTCATTAAACCACCATATTTTTAAGGGAGCACCCCTAAGGGTCAAAAGTTGTTAGAAGATCAGTTACGGCTTGTCTTGTTTGCAGCGTCCTTTTTTATATGTTCCAATTTTTCATGATTTTTTAAAAAACAAAATTTTCGAAATATTGCTAAATATTTTTTTTTTGCCAAAAAAAATTATGTTTCCAAAACGACTGCGCATATAAGAAAAAAGTTTAATCTTACTTAAAGGTAATTTGATTGCGGAATTTTAAGTATGTCAATACACTTAACCGTTTTTGCGTTACGCGAATAAATGTTGTGCCATTTCCTATCAAACTAAATAAGATCCCAAATTTTATAACAGCCAACCTTATTTTAAAAGTCGACAACGGAACAATAATTGTATTTTCGTAGCCGTTATTGACATTAATCGATTAGATAGTATATCTAACAAAAGAATTATGCATTGATTACCAAGTATATTTCCACCTTTGCAGAACAAGAAATGTATTGTTTCTGTTCGTGACTATTATTCGTGTTTTTCTTCTACATATTTTCTTAATAATAATCCGTTATTTTTGCTGCCTTAATGTCGCCTACTAATTGTTATTATAAAGGATGAATTATTTAATTCATTCGCAGGCAGTTAAAACATGACTTAGTTAAATTTGTAATGTGAACCCAAAATCAGCTGTTAATAGTTTAAATGTTAAAACCAGTTTTTTAATTTAGGTGTGAAAACACTATTATGAATAAGGCGTGGAATTTCATGCAAATGCATGTTTTTTCTCGAGGACTTAAATATTAAATATTAAGCATTTTGAAAATCATTCTTTTCTGGTGACTCATTTCGATGTGGCCATACTAGACAGACGGACACGACTTAGTCGAGTTGGAACTACTTGAGGACCCACAATATACAATATACTTCGTGGGTTATCCGATTAATTTTGTTTCGTGTTACACAAGGAATGACAAACTTGGGATACCCTTATTCACTACTCGTGTTGGAGATTATAAATAAAATTAAATTACTTAAATAAAACATTATTGTTGTTAAATTTATTTATGCACTGCAAATCAAAAGTGAGTGACTTTTAATATAAATAATCATAAACAAGGAGGTCTATTCATTTATGACACACATACAAATATAAAATCGTATATGATTCCTAGAAATCCAAAAGAAAGGATGGTTGGAGTTGGAAACATAATTTACCTCTCCAACTAATTTTAAGCCTAGAAAACAATTAATGAACTATAAGAAGAAAAAAAAACACTCGTAAAATGCGTTTTCTTAATTGTCGTCTATGAAAAATTTGCTAAACAAAATGTGGTTATTATTTGTTACAAACCCTTTCCTTCTAGTTTATTTCCTTTACAAGAGACATTAATACGATTTGCCATTTTAAAATGAATTAAAAAAAAAAAAAAAAAAAAAACAAACTTGTTTAATGAGAAATCTCGATAACCTAACGAGATCATCAACATCGTTGTCATCATTATCATCATCGTCATCCGAGTATTTTGTAGAATTTTTATATTTTAAGTGGTTGTATTTTATTTATTTATTTTTTGTTATTATTTGTTTTCCTTGTAAATCTGGACATTTTGATGAATGTAAACTTGTAAGCAGTTGTAAAAACTTGTAAGCAATTATTAAACATAAAATTGAAATACTTATTTAAAAAAAATTCTACCAGGAGGTTACAAGTCAAGGATTTAACTTATGAGTGTTTTGGCTTTTTTATGGTTTGTGTTGCTATTGTTGCGGTTTAGCTTCAGAGTTGGGTTAGGGAAGGCATGAACTTTTCTAAAAGTTGGTCGCAGAAAAATTTCCAAAAGTTTAAATCAAGTTTTTTAAATAAGAAATATCCTTTGTGTGCCTTTTTTTAAAGCGAATTTTCATTTAAAATTCGGGACATGTAAAAAAAATTCGTTAAAATTAATTAATAACAAAATCCAAACTGGGCTTTAATAATGATTCATCTTGAGATTTGATTTATGATGTAACTTAATCCCATACATTTTAAAGTGAACTTTTACTTATGGCTTTTACTGTTTGAAAATTATATCATGTAAATGTTGGTCATGACTACGTTTGACGCGGTCCAATCGGAAGGTCCAATTTTTGGCGACTCGTTCGAACATAGCGACAGGTATCTCGAGAATAACACGAGTACTGTTGGCTTCCAAAGCGCCAATCGTAGCTAAATTATTTCTGAAGACCTCAGACTTTACAAGTATTTTTTTGGTACTTTTTAATTTGAAGTAATCGCAAGAAAACAAAATATTGCACAAATATGCAACATGGATCTTAAGTTTATGTACAAGAAAATGAAGCAGCAGTTTTGGGATCCAACGGGCCCCATGGGCCTTAGCCCCCTTAAATTTTAATTTTGGGGTTTTTTGTTTTTAATTCTGAATCGGGTGGCATATCTTTTTATTTTCTTTTTCATGTGCCCCGTAAACTGCGTTTCAGCCAAAAACTCTAAAGCTTGAAAACAAAATCAGAAACCCGTCTGCAGAAAATTATTAAAACGACGGAAACAAAATTAAGGAAAACCAAATTAAAATAAACTATAAACAAAGTTAAAAAAGTGGTTTAACAGACTTAAAAATTATCTGAAATCCAACGTTTAATAGATGCAGTTGGTTTAGTACCAGGCGGGGTTCATTAAATTTATTTCACTTTATAATTTGCAACTATTTAATTTACCTTTTATATTTTTGACTTTTTAGTCACGCCACTTTATGAGGTGCAAGGAAGTTATAAAAACCCTTTTTAACCAGTATATGTGACCTTCTCCGAGAAAAGCGACCTAGTGTGCCAAAAAACGGGTTTGGACTTAAGAGTGGATTCTGGTACCTAAAAGGGTGTAGAATAAGATGAAATGAGTTAGATTTCTGATAAAAATTTATTTACCCCATTAAAACGTACAAAACGAACTTGGAAAAATCGATAAAAATGAGAAAAACATTAAAATTTGAACCTTTAAATGCGTTTTTCTCAAAACTTCATTTTCCCACACTAGGTCCCTTTTCTCGCAGAAGGTCACATATTATTCCTGGAAATCGAGTGAAATTGAAATTTTTTTAAAAATCACCGTAGTTTTTCCTGATTTTATGAGAAGTTCTTGAAAAGATAAGAACTCAAATTATGTAGTACATAAGAGTGATATAAACTTTTAAAACAAAGACGCTTTTGAAATCTGTTTGGCTCCAATTTCACTTGTAGGTATTCGGTTTCCAGAACATGGCTGATAACTTACATATATAAGTTTTTGTAATCCCTGTAATCCCCAAAACTCGTCTCTTCTTACTTATAGAAATATAGAATTTGACGTTTATAGTGACTTACATAATTTGTCATACACACTTACTCAGATATAAAAAGGGACTAAAATATGTTCAAAAGTATTTGCAATGAAGATAAATACAGAAGGTAACAATATGTAACTTAGTTTAAAGGTATTTGGTCAGTTAGAAATCTAAAAAGTATTTTGCATTAAACAAGTAGAATTTTCTAAGAAACTAATTTTAATCGATTAATTGACATAAATTGTTCGAGTTATTCGTTATTCGCCATTGGCTATTTTTATTATTCGATCAAATAATGGCGGGAAAATTCCTCGATTAATCGAACAACGATTAATTGAGTGGTTACTCTATTCTAGGCAGAAATACTCTATTCTGGAAAGAAGCTTGTATGTTTGCTATGTGAAATTATGGACCAATTTCCACCATTTTCGATAGGTTGGGTCATGGGGATAATTAAAACCTGTATGCCAAATTTCATAAAAGTATCTGTAAAACTGAGGAGTTGTTTCTTAAAGCGGCCAAATAAACTATACAAGCGGTTTGACAACAACAACAAGATGTTTGTGAGAATATAACAAATTATTGATTTTCATACAAACGTGTTTTATATGTTTCCGCTTGTGCGGTTTATTTGGTCCTTAACAAATAAAACAATGTTGTAATTTTAAGTAATGCTTGAAGCAGCGAGAAAAGTACATTAAAAGATGGTTTAAAGTAGTTAGTTTAATTTTGAAACTGAAAGGACCAACATAGATTAGAAAGTAGCACAGGACCATTTTACATTTAAAAGTTCCACAAATGGTCCAATTGTGTGATATTTTGCATCAATGAACTACGTTTGCCTTTACCTTTTTTTTTTGGACCATTTTATATTTTTTTTTTTACTAATCCATATAATTCAAGAACTAAATTATTTATTAGAATTAGTAGAATTAGTATTATTATTCAGCATTTATATAAAAATTATTACACTTTCCTGCAATTTCAAACGGTTATAGTCTAACTTCCACCTTCTCCAAGAACTTTGCCATCATATATTTATTTTATTTCTTTCATTAATATTTATTTTTACAATTTCCCAGAACTCATTTTCTAAAAAAAAATAAAAAAAAAAAAATTCCTATAAACCAAAATCCAATGATTGATTTAACAAACTTTTAATCACTTTTCGTGATTAAAATCATTTCAAATGACCTTTAAATAAATCATACTCTCTCCTCCCATATCTTTGCTCTTTGAATTACTCTTAAACTAAATCTCTGCACAAACTATTGGAACATTTTTCACCTGAAAGTAAAACAAAAAGAGTTTCATATCGTCTTAATTCTACGAATTGTGTTTTGTGATACTGATGTTCGAAATTCAAAAATTTTAATCACTTCAACTAAATCATCTTGTGGCTGGGGATTAATTTTGTTGCTGGAACTCTAAATTTGATATTGAGCCATGACTAATGCTTTAAAAGTATACTAATGGTTTGTTTTACAAAGAATGAAAGAAAATAAAAACAAAAACAACGTGCTGAAAACTCTGCCATGTTCACAAACCCACCCAGCCCGTGATGATGCGAGTGCCACTCGAAACCATAATGTACGGGTTAATAATGTGTTGGTCTTCAAACGGCGAGGCACTAAATTCTCGTTGACATTTTGACAAATTTTCGAACTACCAACAAATGTTTTTTCCTTCTCAATGTTCTTAATAAGACTTGGAACAAACACGCTCAGCATGTCGCCACTGGTTGCGCGCCTGTTCGCAATATGAAATTCGATCTTGCGCTCTTATTTTGTTCTCTCACTGTTTTTTTTTCTTGGAGGAAGTCAAGTCAAATGGACCGCTTTGAAAAGAAATAACAACAAAATACATTGAAACGATCACATTGGGTCATTGGTTTGTTGTGGTGGCTTTAATTATTCAAATCGAAATGTAGCAAAAAAAGGTGGTCCAATATTAATTGTAGTTTTTCGTTGCCGTTGAAGTTTAAGCAGGCTTGGGTACAGTGGTTTGGAGAGAAATTTTTTTACTCTGAAAAATATAAAATTTTTAAAGCAAAATTATTTAAATTATACAGGCTTACAAAATTTGGAAAAATCGAAACTATGGGACTAGATTTTTTTGGACATTATTTTTGTATTTTTTTTAAGATTTTTTAATTTTTTATGTTTTTTTTTTTTAAATTAAAAATATATAAAAATATTTAAAAAAATAAAAAAAGTACAGAAATTAAGTCAAAATTATAAAAAAATGCTCAAAAAAAAAAAAAAATATATAAACATTTAAAAAATAAAGCGAAAATAGCACGAATATGTCGAAAACCCGGATTTTGCAAATATCATGCTAAGAATTCTAAGAGAGGAATCAAGATATTACAAAGGCTAGGTTAAGTTAAGAAGGCTTATGCGCCCAAGGGCGCATCTCCACTCATAGTCCCATGAGGTCCATTGTGAATCCCTTCAGTGTAGGAAAAGAGGAAAAAGAGAAGTAAGGAAGAAAAGAAGAAAATACACCTAAGGTTTGATATAGATAGATACCCAGGAAAAACTTTTTGAATTTAGGTAATAGGTCGTAGTTATTTCATACGTTACCTGGTAAGTAGTTGTCATTACAATTGTCATTATTCTGAAAACCTCAATAAGTACTTGCTAGTAATGACCTCAGTAAGTACTTTTCACTACTATTATTTTCAGTTATGAATATTTGTTTACTAATAATCAGCTAAATAACTACTTATTAGCTGTTTTGTTTTCAGTACTGAATATTTACTTACTGGTAACTAGCACCATAACTATTTATTAGGTCTATTAACTAGCGCCAATTAAATAAAAACTAGTTATTTTTTGGCTTTTAGTAAGTATATTGTAAGTACTTACAATTCAACTTACTGGTAGTTAAATAATAACTATATATTTTTTGACTACTAGTTTGTGTATTGTAAGTACTGAATTCTGTGGACAACTCGAACAAAAGTAAGTAGTTATTCAGCCGAAAAATAAGTAGTGTTCATATGTCTCCAATATTACTTGCTAAATTACCAGGTAAGTAAAGTTTTTGCTGGGTAGATACTGCGTAGGGCAGGTCCGCCCTACGGTCCCCCCAACTGAAACAGCCATTCTATTTTCCTGACAAACACCAGTAGATCGGTTGGATTACATCCAGCGATACACCGCAGTGTATCTAGCCATTTCTGCCTGGGACCATGCATCCTAGGACAGTGACACAGTTAGGGATGGGCAATAAATATCGATATATCAAAGTATCGATATTTAAAAAAATTATAATCTATATATATCGCCGATATTAAAAATACCCATATATCGATACATCGATATTAATCAACGACTATCGAATTCGATATTTTTAAGATCTCTTTATAATAAAATTCAACATTTTAACAGTTGCTCAACTGCTTTCAATACTGTTGTTTTTTTAAGAATTGCATCGTATGTTTCTTAACTAATATTAAGAAAAAAACGGCGCTTTTCCATTGTACATTTTCATAGATTACACAGTTTAGATTGTCTCGGTTTTTTAAGAGATGACAACAACAAAATAAGCGCGGAAAAAATATTCTGGAAAGGGTTCCTAGAATTATGCAAAGAATCGTCTTTATTATGGCGTATTAGCAGCAATAGACTCATGAAAGTTGGAATGTTAATAATAAAAAAAAAAAAATATTTTGTAAATATTGCACAGCTTATAGGTTGTGTCACAAGTTTCGTTAACCGGCAGTATATAATCCGGCATTATATAATCCCAATTAATTTTTTTTTAGATTTCATATGGCGAATAAATAAAAATATTTTTTTATTCTTGACTTTTTATTTGAATTTTTTTTTTATTGTAGAATTAACTGCCGGTCCCTCGAGTTCAAACGAGAACGTTGTTCGCATAACTTACCTTAAAAACTAAATTTTAAAATTGGTTTTTGTTTTAAATAAAAGTTAAGCAAATGAATGTTTCGTTCGAAATCGAGGGACTGGCAGTAAATTTGAAATTAAAAGAAACAAAAAGTTAGAATGTAATTACATGTAATATGTTTGTACCTACGTAAATATGTATTAAAATTTGGTAATAATTTCAGCTTAATACATTCGATGCATCGATTTATCGATATTTTTAATTAATAAATATCGATACAATATATATCGATATATTTTTTCAATTTGCCCATCCCTAGGCACAGACATGCTCAACCGTCGCTAGCTCCTCGGCATCCCCGCACAGCTGCAGAAGTCCGGAATGGCATTGTCCCATTTACCCATAAACAGAGCAATGCCCCTTTAGGAACCCTATAAGGGTCCTGAGACTACTGCTATCCAGTCCTAATAGAACCCTGGTTGCCCCAGCGTCCAATCCGGTCCATAAGACTCTTGACACCATGCAATCCTTTCTATCCCTCCAGGACCGGTTAACGGCATCACGGAATCTTTCCCGTATCACCCCATAGTAGGTTCATAAGGGGGGTTTTACCCCTCTGCCCCTTACCGCTAAGTCTAGATTCGAACCCGCTGTCGCGAGTTCGTCCGCCACCTCATTGCCATCCACCTTGCCGTGTCCTGGCATTCAGCCTTATTGTGAATGCCAACATGAGCTCTCTTAGAGCATTCCTACACCGTGCGACCATGCATTTAGCGCAGCCTGACTATCGACGTAGATTGTCACCACAGATCCCTCCATGATGTGACCCAGTATCACTTCCGTCGCCGTCCAGATCGCTAGGATCGCAGCCCGGAAGACACTGCACACATCCGAGAGTCTGAATGACCTTTTCACGTCAGTGTCAGCAATAAAAACACCAGCTCCAATGCCAGTGTCCATCTTGGACCCGTCCGTATATACTACCCAACTCTCAAACAGTCCGTTGGATCCACGCTAAACTTCCCTACCCGGGAATTACAAAGGCTAAATATTAATGTAATTGGTAGGACTTTAATATATATACATATACATTATAAATAAAGATCAATTCGCGCAGTTTTACATCTCGAATATGGGTTTTTAACTTTATGCTAAGATATCTTGAAAACCCAATGTTTTTTTCATAATAAATGTATTGAACCTTCATATAAAAGCTGATGTGGTGTAGAAATTCTGAGTACAAGCCCTTAGAAAAGTATACTCTCAATAAATATGAGAACTTTCATAAATTTGAGCAAGGTTTATTTAGAATATCTTAAAAACTTAACCGATTTGTTAAGAATATTGCGAAAAATTACACAATAAATTTTGTTTGGGCTGGATCAGACACGTCAGATTTATTTAATTCTATTTTGAACCTGTGTGTACGTTCCTAGGCAATCAGTTTGTTTCATCAAATATCTTGTTCTTTAAGTGGGAAACAGAATATTCGGTGTAGTACAACGTTACGAATAGCGCTGCAAGCTCTGAAAATAAGTGCCAACATAATTCGTAGTTGTAGTAGTCGTTGAATCAAGAGATAAAGTATGAATCAAACATATTTGGGATGGTATGATTATGATATCAACGTAGTATTCATATATAAAGGGTGATTTATCGTGAGGTTTGATTTAAAATATGCTTTTTTTAACAGAACACGCAGATCACGTATCATGAAAAGACTCACACCACAACAGCGTTTCTATATTGTTCAGATGGGCTGTGGAAAAACTGAATGAAGATACGGTCTTTTATCGTGGATTTTGTTCAGTGATGATTTTCGTATTTGGGCAGATGTGCAGCACGAAGAGAACCAAGAGCTACTATTACATCCATTAAAATCAACGGTATGGTGTGATTTATGTACTGGTGGAATCATTGGTCCAGATTTCTTTAAAAATGAGGAAAATCAGAATGTTATCGTCAGTGGTAAAGGTTGTCGCACCATGTTAAAGGACTATGTACTTCCTGAACTTTAAGTGCATGGTGCCGGCACTACGAGCCATACAGCACGTGAAACAATGACCTTGTTGAGAAATTATTTTGGTGAGCACTTAATTTCACGTTTTGCTACGGACTATTTTCTTTGGGAATTTGTAAAGTCTGATTATTCAGGAATAAGCCAGCTCTGATTGACGCTTTGGAAGCCAACATTGATCGTGCTATGCGCGAGATACCAGTCGCTATGCTCGAACGAGTCACCCAAAATTACACCTTTCGAATGGACCAACTCAGACGTAGTCATGGCCAACATTTACATGATATCATTTTCAAACAGTAAATGCCATAAATTGTTTTTTCAACCGATAATAAACATTTTAAGTTCACTTTCAAATTTATGTAAAATAAAACATTTTACATTATAAATCAAATCTCACAATAAATCACCCGGTATTTTCACATATGTATACTTAAAAATCAATGTTGTTGTGAGTATAAGTACATCAGAGTAGTTGAATTTTAATGATGTCTACTCACTCATATTAAAAATTTCATGAGTGATTATGAGTAGCGAAAAAATAATTCATTGCAGATCTCTGGTCTGTATCAGTGATGCATTTTGAGTTTTTAATTTTTGGGTCAAATGGTCGATTTAAAAGGGCCAAAATGTACCTTTGGTAGGGCAAAAATGTTGGCCCAGAAATATCCTGCGTATATGGTAGCCAAATAGAATCAGTAATGCAGGCTTATGGTTTAGCACAAATCAAAACCAATAAAATAAAACGGCGAAAATGGCGATGGATTATCCATATATTAGAAGAACCAGGAAACATGTTGCTCAACAAGCGTATACGTGGATCCCTAAAGGTTGTGGCCGCTCCGTCTAAAAAAATCCTGGAGAATAGCTATTGCTGAGGAGCTGCGTGCTGCAAATCACTGTAATAGCTGAATTTGAAGCTGAAAGGGCCAAAATAGATAAGGAAGTGCCAAAGGGCCATCAAACATTCAAAAGTGCCACAAATGGCCCGATTGTGCCACATTTTGAATCACTGGTCTGTACCCATTTCTATTCTCTTTTCCCCACTCTCTTAAAAAAGGCAAGACTTGACGAGTCAAACTTGAAATGTGTTAACCAGCACTTTGTTTGATAATTTTAGCAGTTTGGAGTATTATAAAAATGTTTAATGGTTTATTTGGGAAATTCTTCAGACTATTATGAAATTTAAATTGATTTTTTTTTTTTGAAATATCGTAAAACTCAAGACAATTTGTGCGTAATATCTAAAATTTAATTATGATGAAATATAAATCGTGAATTTAAATCGGTTTAATAGATTAAAAATTTTAATAGTGTGCCGTGATAATTTAATCTAATTTTTCGCAAAAACTTTTTTAAAAAAGTTACCTATTCATACCACTGTGTAAATGTTTATTTATATTTTTTATCGCTCTGCCTGTTTTTAGCCAATTTTAATGTCATGTGTTATCGGGTTCGATCTCAACTTGTATGCTCATTTGTTGTTGTTGTAACAACTATTTCAAAATAGCAGCCATAAAACTGTTTCTAGCTTTTTTTCTTTATAATTTTATTACATTTTTTCTCTCTCTAAATGTTTTTTATTATTTAAACTAGTTAAATTATTGCCAAATTTGTCTTGTTTTTATTGATATTAGACTTAAATGCATTGCGGTTTTAAAAATAATTTAAATCGTTTTTTAAAAATTAATGTCAATTTGAATGCTTTTAAGGTGCAACATTAAAATTAATCTTTTGAATTAGTTTAGAGTGTATGTGCGTATATGGATTTAATATTTATGTGATTCACATAATTGGTTGTAAGAAAATGTTAAAGTGTGTGCTAACCTAATAAAAAATTGAGCTTCAAACGCAGCAGGTTTATAAGGGAGAAATGTAACAGTTAGCCTTATCATTTCGTTTACGAAAGCCATGCGTTTCATATGGCGGGTTCCCACTTTGTATCAGTGACGATTTAAAAGGGCCAAATTAACTTTGAAAGGCCAAAAAAAATTTTTAACATATTTGATTTTAATGTTTGTACCCAGCCAGCAAAATACCCTCTCAGATATCTGGAAGACGTCGGACTATTTTTCTGGCGGGGTATTTAAATAAGACCAATAGCAAATCCTAGTAATAAAATATGTATATGTGTTTTATTTTATTAAGAACAAAACCGAAAATTCACATTGTTATACCCTCCATCACAACTAGTTTTGATGTGAAACTTTTCGTGTGAAACTTTTTGACCCCAGAAAGAATATATATTCTGTGTCACGCTCTAAATTGTTTCCAGTTCTGCTAAGTAGTTTCGGATTGAAAACCAGCGAATTCGGTTCAGTAGGACAAGAGTTATACACATATAAAAATGTAGATCGATATTAACATTAATATTAAAAGATTAATAGTGATATAAGATTTTGCACAAATTCGTTCTGTATGGGTAGAAATCATACCAAAAAATTTCGTGAAGATCGGTCGATAATTTATCATAGGCTCCAAACAAAGCCCACTCTCGCAAAAAAACCTTTAGTACGCCTCAAACCGTTACTAACAATGGTAGTGTAATACATTTTTGTCTGTCACATTTATATATAAACTAGAAATCACACTGTCAAATTTTGTGAAGATCGGTCGATAATTTACTATAAGCCCCATATAAAGCGCACTCCTTAAGTATTCTAACTGCCGTTGGAGGGTATTAAAGAATCGGCACAGCCGAATATAGCACTCTTACTTGTTTCAGAGTATTTTTGTTTACTAAAACCCTCATAATAGATATAAGAAATGGAAAGAGTTACGCCGCGCTATTTAGGGATGCTTCATACAAATTGTATAGGCATGAGGATTTTTGACAGCTAGAAAACGCGTTCCGCTCTTATTTATGTATGGCTGTTACTCTTTTCTTCTCTAGCTACGTACGCTAATATTAATCTACATTTTGCGCTCACACACAAACAAAACAAAAAAGGCACAATTATTCTCATTGTTTATATGTTGCTTTTGTTTTACTCACTTCAAAGAACAAAACAAACCGTAAGCAAAGCTTTCGTGCTGTTTGTTTTCGTACTCTGCTAAATTTCACGTTTTGCTACGGTAAATCGGCCACCTAGATTGTGCGATATCCCACCTTTGGACAATTTTCCTTGGAGATTTGTAAAGACTGATTCGTCAGGAATAAGCCCGCTATGATTGACGCTTTGGAAGCCAACATTGCTCGTGTTATTCGCGAGATACCAGTCGCTATGCTCGAACGAGTCACCCAAAATTGCACCTTCCGAATGGACCACCTCAGACGTAGTCATGGCCAATATTTACATGATATTATTTTCAAACAGTAAATGCCATAAATTGTTCTTTTAACCGATAATAAAAAGTTTATTATAGTTCACTTTCAATGTGTTTTATTTTACATTATAAATCAAACCTCACGATGAGTCACCCGTTATATGTCAACATGAGCGTAGGCAACCATAATAAATTTATAAGTGCGGTTGATTGATCTAACTATTAATGCGTTTAAAATACTATAGTTCAAGTCACCATAAAATATATCGTCGCCTTAAATGCAAACGGACGTAAATACACAAAAATTCAAAATCGAGTTTCTGATTGATTACGGTTCGTATTATCAAACTACATGTTCACGCACATTTTAAGACCCCTGCGCTTACAAATGTTGACTTAACGAAAGAAATTCAAACGCCAAGATCACGTTATTATTATTGAATTTGTAAAGCTTCGAGTTTGTCCTGTAAAAAAAGCTAAACGTGTACCCAGTAAAAAATGTTTTATGTATGAAGCAGATTTTATGTATGAATTCATACCTCAAATCGCTTCAAACCTGCTGATGGGATGCCTGATTTTTGTATGGAGTGTTCCCAGTTTGGAGGACTATTTTCTGCGTTTCTTTTGACATAATAAAAAATACAAATAAAGCACTCCTAAAGTGCTTTTTTAAGGGCTTACTATATTAACATATTCATAAATGTTTTGATTTTACTGGCTTAAATGCCTTTTTTAAGCATTTTCGTAAACCATAATTTATTTTTATTTTTTTTTTTCGCTTTAAACCCTTTTTCGTTCTCAGCTCTAAAATAGCAACTTTTTTTGTATGTTTTATTCGTTATCATTTATAGGCCCCATACACGACTACAGTATGCATGTGCAATCAAGTGATTGTGCCAGCTGATTGACCGTGTATGAGCTTGTGGTGTGATTGTACCAGCTGCTAGTGCTAAATCAAAAATAGTTTGATATTTTTATGATTGTACCAGCATGATTGAGTCATGTGTTGTAAATTTAGCTCATAAAAGTTAAATCGTCAGTGCATAAACATCGAAAAAATAGAAAATTTTAAATTGCAAAGGTAAATCGTCAAGGCATAAACATAAAAAATAGAACTTTTTTAAAAAAGTATTTTAAATATGAATGCTAAAGAAAAAATATTTTGGGGAGAATTTCTCGAGCTTTATAAAATAATGCATTGCCTCTGGAAAGTTAAAAGTGCGGAATACTGCAATAGTAAATAAAAAAGCAATGCTACAATAAAATAGTATTTTGTAAAAAAAAAGATCGAGTCTGGCGATGAAACAATAAAGGAACCACCATAGAAAAAACGAAAAGCAACAGCGGAAGATAATTTGCTACAAATGGCATGCCAAAAATTAAGAATTGTACCAGCATGCTGGTGTATTGTGTGCTTCAAGCTTAATTGCACAATCACTTGATTGCACAATCATGATGGTGTTGTGTATGGGCCCTATTACTGCTGCATAAGACCTCTCTTATTGTAGCGGTCGATTATGCGCTTTTTATCTTAAGTTCTTCAAAAAACACAATTTTTTTTTTTACTGGGGTATTTACGTCCACTTGCATTTAACGTGACAATAAAAACATTTTCCGACGTGACTTTAGCAAAATAAATTTTTCTTTGCGTGTCTAAAAGATTTGCGTGTACAAAGATTCTACATAAATAAAACAATTTCTTGTCCTGTTTGGTTTTGTTTTGTTTTTTTATTGAAATATATTTTTTACTATTTGCTACTGCGTTTGCTATTATTATTTTCACAATTTAATTTTTAGTTTGGTTTTTTGTGTAAAAGTTTTATATATAATTCTAAATTTGTTCGCTCGAATTTTTTTTCTACCCAATAGAAGCATTAAATGTAAACTATCGAAATATAAAATATTTTTTTTTTTAATAATAAAAATAAAACACTTTGATTTGGTTAATTTTTTTATTTCTTTTTTCATTAAATAACATAAAGAAAACATTTATTTTAATACTGACTTAATAATTTATATAATATTTATTTACAAATATGTATATTTGTTTTTGTTACTGTTTCATTTTTTTTTTTTTACTCTAAACTTTATTTTAGTCGTATTCCCAAAATATGTTTTTTAGATTTGTAACGATATTTCTGTTTTGAAAATTAAAAACAAAGCATTTGAAAGTGATAGTTTTTATTTATTTCATTAGTTAGTTTACTTTTATGTTATATTTTTATTTATGTAAATTGTAAATAGTTTTGTTTATTTTCTTTAAAAGCGAGTTTTGTTTGAATTTTGTTACATTTTGCAGCAGTGGAAGGAACAATGGACGATTGATTCCTAGAGATTAACTAATAATGTTGCAATGAGGTGGCATTAAATATCACAGTACAACATTTTTCAGTTAATTGATTGCCAACTCAATTCTGTGAACTGTATGTGAAATTAGACCCAAAAAGAAGAATTTCTGCATCATTCGTTTTGTCTTCTTACCTGCGATTTGAAGTTAGTATCGATTTGAAGTTAGTACTATCGTATAGGGGAATTTATCACGTTTTAGGCCCTGTTGTTTGACATAGCTCGACAACCACTAGCCCAATTTAGTTGAAATAAACTTTAAAAAATTAAGAATTACAATTCCCTTAATCTGTTCATATATTGTTTTCCTATACAAGTAACACTTTCGAAGTTAAAAATGAATGTATGAAGGGAAAAAATTATTTTTTGCCTAAAAATTTAAATTTTTTTTTTTAAAAATACATAAAAAATCCAAAATGGAAAAAAGTTTCAAGTCTAGTTATTTTTTCGCAAAGTCACATAACCTATGAGCAAAATGAGACAAAGATCATAAAAATCGATGCACGCGTTTCGCTTTTATTCGCAATTGAGTAAATGTATGAATTTCAAAAATTTGCTCGAGATATGCACAACATTATTTGGAGAAAACATTGACACCTTTTTCATGATTCTGAGAATTAAAAAAAAAGGAATAAACAAAAGGTTATTTGATTTTTATGATTGCGGTAATAAATGTACGTGGACAATTAAACGGAAAGTGGACCTTTTTATTATTTGGGTTTTTCCGGTGGCTACCTATATGATTTTTTTACAGAAATTGCACCCACATTTAAGGGTGGTCATTATTTGGAAAGTTTTGCACAGTTTGAAACGTACAAGTGCTGAATCAGGTATATAGCCAGCCGCCCTTAAAATATGCGCCCATTTATAAGTACCTGGAAGTAAAATATTCAAAAATACGTAGTATTTATAGGTGTGCATTGATCGATTTTTGGCATTCAGCCAGTGCCGACGAACGCGAACAGTAAAAGTGATTTTTCTCCAGTTTTTTAAAAGTGAATAACAACAAAACATAAAATATATCAATATGGAAAACAACAAGTGCCCATATTTGGATGAATATTGTTACGTTTGTGGTCATATCGTCCGAAAAATACAGAAAAAAGATCGAAAAAATTTGTTTACTGAGCAATTCAAAACCGCGTATTGTAATTATTTCGATGAAGCAGATTTAAGTGGTGCAAATTTTACGCCGAACACAGTGTGCAACAGTTGTTATACTACCCTTCTAAAATGGATTCACGGAAAAAGTAGAAAGTTATCTTTTATGAAGCCAGTAATTTGGGTGGAAGACACAACTGGACATGATGAATCCAGGTGCTATGCATGCATAAATTTTCGTCCTGGATTAAACAGACAACAATTGAAAACAAAAGTATACACTGCTGCATTTACTGCCACACTTCCAGTGCAACGCCCTGCTGATACCGATGCACCTAAACCTCCGACCGATTTGGATGATGCTGATTGGATACCCGATATTGAAAATAGTGCACCACAACCGCTACCACAAATCGAAATGGATTACATTGTGGCCAAGCTGGGACTATCACAACACGACTCCGAATGGCTGACATCATTTTTGAAGAGAAGAAAACTCACACAGCAAAATGTCAGCGCAACATCATACCGACAACGCCAAGCTGATTTTCAGAAATTTTATTCCGTTGACGAAGCAAATACGTTCACGTACTGCCATGATATCCCAGGTTTAGTGAAAAAATTGGGAATGGATTATATCGCTGGCGACTGGCGTTTATTCATCGATGGTTCAGTTACTAGTTTGAAGGCTGTGCTGCTGCACAAAAAAAAAATAAAAAACCATGCATTCCATTGGGATTCAGCACAACTATGAAGGAAACGTATGAAGCATTGGGCGAAATTTTGAAGAAAATCAAATACGATGAACACAAATGGAACATTTGTTGCGATCTGAAGGTGGTCAACATACTACAAGGGATTATAGAAAAGGGCGGATATCCAAAATACTTCTGCTTCCTTTGTAATTGGGATTCACGATACAAAGGAAATCAATATCAATGTAAAGATTGGAAAGGAAGAACTAACGAGCTCAACAAACAATTAAAATTACGCAATGAACCTATGATAAAGGACCTGGATGATATTTTGTTGCCACCGCTCCACATGAAACTGGGAATAGCTGGGAAATTCGTTGAAGTGGTGGTCAAAAAAGTTAACGGCTGTTGACTGTTTGAAATCCATCTTTCCGAAACTCAGTGATGAGAAAATTAAAAACGGTACGTATCGTACTCTGTATTTCAATATTGTCATATCTAAATTTGTTAATTTCTATACATTCGCATTACCAATAATTTTTTCGTTTTTCTTATGTATTTAAAACAGGTATTCTCAATGGACCTGATATTCGGAAATTGATCAAAAGTGATTCTTTCACACATTTGCTTTCAGAGCATCACGACCACCAACATGCATGGAACACATTGAAAGAAGTAATAGAAGGCGTTCTAGGAAAGAACCGTGTCCAGCGAGAAGAGATACAGCAACGAGTGGACAGGTTGCTGTTTTATTTCGAAAAAATCGGCGGCTGGCTATATACCTGATTCAGCACTTGTACGTTTCAAACTGTGCAAAACTTTCCAAATAATGACCACCCTTAAATGTGGGTGCAATTTCTGTAAAAAAATCATATAGGTAGCCACCGGAAAAACCCAAATAATAAAAAGGTACACTTTCCGTTTAATTGTCCACGTACATTTATTACCGCAATCATAAAAATCAAATAACCTTTTGTTTATTCCTTTTTTTTTAATTCTCAGAATCATGAAAAAGGTGTCAATGTTTTCTCCAAATAATGTTGTGCATATCTCGAGCAAATTTTTGAAATTCATACATTTACTTAATTGCGAATAAAAGCGAAACGCGTGCATCGATTTTTATGATCTTTGTCTCATTTTGCTCATAGGTTATGTGACTTTGCGAAAAAATAACTAGACTTGAAACTTTTTTCCATTTTGCATTTTTTATGTATTTTAAAAAAAAAATTTAAATTTTTAGGCAAAAAATAATTTTTTCCCTTCATACATTAATTTTTAACTTCGAAAGTGTTACTTGTATAGGAAAACAATATATGAACAGATTAAGGGAATTGTAATTCTTAATTTTTTAAAATTTATTTCAACTAAATTGGGCTAGTGGTTGTCGAGCTATGTCAAACAACAGGGCCTAAAACGTGATAAATTCCCCTATACGATAGTACTAACTTCAAATCGATACTCACTTCAAATCGCAGGTAAGAAGACAAAACGAATGATGCAGAAATTCTTCTTTTTGGGTCTAATTTCACATACAGTTCACAGAATTGAGTTGGCAAATCATGTGTTGTACTGTGTATTGAATCAAAACGGTACACAGTAAATGTGTAAAGTGAACCGTTTCATATAGAATTGAATTAAATTTGAACCGTTTCATATAGAATCAAATTAAATTAGAACCGGTTTGTTAAAAATCCTGGCTACGTTAGAAAATGCATAAAAATTGTGCATCTCTGCTGCAGTTATGCAAAAATTTGTTGCTGATGCATGAAAACCAGTTGCAGTTGTGATGCTGATGATTTTTTACTTCACAAAAGCTTGAATTTTTGAACACGAGCTAAATTTCAGAAGTTCCATAAGTGAACACAAAATAAGAATTAAAATTTTATCAAAAATAGAGATGACAAATTTTACTGAAAATATTGAACCAAAAAGTGACAGTTTTCTTATAAATGTCAAGAAGAAGCCTCAAAAAGAGAAGTAAAACGAATTCTTTTATGTCAAAAGTTATTGCATCAGAAAATTAGTTACTCTAACAGGCTACTTTTTTTTTATTCATACGCTAAGTCCCGCGAAGCTTTTCGCTTGTCTGCAGGAGACCAGAGTCTCTGGCGGGAATCGAACCCGCGACCCCGGTACTGATAGACTAGCTCACTACCCACTAGCCTACCGGGACAATAATTACCAAAGTTTGCTGCAGACCTGCGGCATCACTGTATAAAAAACTTTTGACATATGAAAGTGATGCCAAGTTTCTTACAAGTGATGCTTTTACGAAGATTAAACTTTACTAATCCGCAACTGATGCACAACAACTGCATTTAGGAACGTACCCCCTATTAAATATGAACCGGTTCCTATGGAATCAAATTAAATTAGAACCGGTTCGTTAAAAATCGTATGAAAAATTAACCGGTTCATATAGAATTAATTTACATATGAACCTTTTCATATAGAATCAAATTCGATGTCAATTATTTTATACAAAATCGAATCAGCGGCAAACCGATGCACATAAAATCGTATGAAATCTGGACCGGTTTATATAAAACTGACTTATACAGAGTCAAATAAAATGTAAATCAGTTCAAATAGAATCGTTAGCAATGTTAACTGGGACCAAATTAAACAAACAAAAATTAAGCACACAAATTAAATGTAAACCGGTTCAAGCAAAATCGAATGAAATGTAAAACGGTTTATGCAGAATCGAATAAAATTTAAGGTGCAATCAAGTCGCTGAAAGTATTAGCTGGGGCCATAGAATCAATTTAATTGTGCATATCAGCTCGAATAAAATATAAATCGAATCACACAAAAGCGAATAAAATATGAACCGGTTCATATAGAAAATAATGAAATGTGGCCCTGTGCATTTTGAATATAATGAAATCGAATCGGTCCATATATAATATAATGAAAAGTGAACCGGTTCATATATAACATAGTGAAATGCGAACCGGTAAGTATAGAATTTAATGAAACATGAAACGGTGTATATTGAATATATTGAAATGTGAACCATTTCATATAGAGTATAATGAAAAATGAACCGATTCATATATAATATAATGAAATGTGAACCGGTAAGTACATAATTTAAAAAAACGTGAAGCGATGCATATTGAATATATTGAAATGTGAACCATTTCATATAGAGTAAAATTAAATTTGAACCGGTTCATAAAGAATCAAATTAAATGTGAACCATTTTTAAGAGAATATAATGAAATGTGAACCGGTGCATATTGAAATTTTAACCATTTCATATATAATATAATGAAATGTGAACAGGTTCTTGTAGAATCAAATTAAATGTGAACCATTTTTAGAGAATATAATGAATTGTTAGCCCATCCAGTTAAAACCAAATTAAATTTGAACCGGTTCAAATATAACCAAATGATGTGTGATCTGGCTTATATAGAATCAAATCAAATTTGAACCGGTTAATGTAAAATCGAAAAAACTGGCTTATGTAATAGATTTTTCACATTCATATAGAATCGTTTGAAATGCGAACCGGTTCATTTAAAATCATATAACATCAAATAAAATCAAAACGTGTTCATATAAAATCGCACAAAAAATGAAGCGTTGCAATAAGAATCACATTAAATGTAAAATTTTTTATATAGAAACAAATGAAATGTGAACCGGTTAATGTAAAATCGAAAAAATTTATATTGAATTAATGGAAATTCGCATTCATATAGAATCGATTGAAATGTGAGCCGGTTCATTTAAAATAACATCAAATAAAATCTAAGCGTGTTCATGTAAAATCGCACAAAACACGAAGCGGTTCAATAAGAATCACAAAAATCACAAAATGTAAATGTACTGAAACAAATGAAATGTAAGCCGGCTTATACAGAATCAAAAAAATTTTGAAGCCAGAGAATATAAAATATGTTTAAATGGGAACATGTTAATAATAAGTCGAATAAAATTTAAACCTTAAATATAATTAAATGTAATAAAAACTGGGTTATAAAGAATCGAATGAAATATAGACCGTTATACCTAAAATCGAATGAGATGTTACTGATTCATAAAGAATCAAATGAAAATTAAAGAAATGATAGAAGGAAATGTAAATCGTTCTACATTAAAGCTAATGAAATGTTACCGGTTTATATAGAATAAATTAAAATATGAACTGGTTTAAAGTGAGTCGAATAAAAACTAAACCGGTTTGTATAGAATCAAATGAAATGTGAGGTTTTACCGGTTCATATATAATCAAATAAGAGTTAACCGAACTTTTTGTGAAATTAAATTTTAACCGGTTGAAACTGAATCGATTTCATGTAAAATAATTTAAATGTTAATTCAGTGTATGACTGCCGATATTTAACTTTCAACTAGATTTTTCTCTTCCAACTTAAAATTTATCACATTTATTTAGCAAATCATATAAAAAATATTAAATTTTCTGCTCTCTTTTTTTATCTATTTTTTTTTATTTTTATTTTTTATTTATTTAAAACATGTTTCTTCTATGAAATTAGCAACCTAAATTTGTTAACAATTTTGTTTTTATTTTTTTTTTTTTGTAATATTTATTTTATTTTCAACCATTAAATTTGTGTCGTCTAAAAATTCTATGACTACAAAATAATTTAAATGATGATTTTCTAAAGTTTTTCTGTTTTTGTGTTCTAACTACTACTTTTATTTTTTTTAAGTGTGTTTTTGTTGGGTTTTTAATAAAATTTTTAAATTTTTGTTGTAAAGATATTTGTTTTAAATGTATTTTAATCTTTCTGAATTAGATTTCGTTAGTATATTAAGTCACTTAATTTTTCAATCCTTTTTCTTTAATTTTAGTTTAAGGTTGCGATTATTTTTTGTATTTAGTAGTGGTTTTTTGTTTCACTTCAAAATAATTGATTTTTGTTTTGTAACAAAAGAGTTATAAAAATAATACATAACGCCTATTTTGTAAAATAAACTTGTTAAATTTCAAACCTTTTTGTGTTTGAACGAGTAAAGTCGTTCTCAGAAATGCATTCATATTTAAATTAATAAAAAAAAAAATTTCAATAATTTCCCATTAAAGCATTTGGATTCTGCACTTTTTATGCGAAAATGAAAAAATTTTTATTTCGCCTAAGAGTACTTTTTTTCACAGTGTGAAAGCAAACTTTAATTATAAACTCATATAGACATGGAATTTAAATAAAACGAATATTTACAATGCATATGAAGGGGGAAATTTAACATCTTCTCTGCTTTAAAAACTACCGGAAGAAGAATTGTGTTGCTGCTGCTGCTGCTGTTGTTGTTGCTGCAGATGAGCAGCCGCCGCTGCTAACAATGCCGACGAGGTGGTTGATGTATTCGCTAAAGTTATGGCCGACGATGTTGAAGCCGTTGTTGAGAATGACATTGAAGCCGTTGTGCTGGCTGGTGGCGGCGATCTTAGTGCAGGTTTAATATCTTCGATTTTAATGAGTTGTTCGATGGGTATCAGAGACAGTTCGCCTCCAGATTGAGGCATGGGCGGTAATTTTGCTAAAGCCTAGAAATATATAGGAAGGTATTTCATAGTTATAAACTTTATGGAAATGATCGGTTACCCCATTAAATAAAAATTCGACTACACTTTAAACTAGTTCAATAACTTGATTATAGCCCAGTACCTTGATAAGCCCAATTCTACGTTATATTAAAAGACTATAAAAAAGCGAGACTATCTACAAACATGTTCATGCACTAGACTATCAACCCATGCGTTGAATGGACTATGAACTATTCCATTTAAAATACCATCGACCAGCCCATTGACTACCGATTACTTCATTGAGAATAGAGTAATCCATATAGAGAATAGTCAAAAGACAAAACAGACTAAGGCAAGTCTTAGACTATAAATTAGTCTGCAGTAAACATTATGCTATAGAATAGTTCGTTGTCTAAAATATAGACTTATCCATTGACTTGATTATATACTAGTCCGCTAACAAGATTATAGACAAGTCCGTTGGCTACAATAAAGAATTCGCTGCATAAATTTATTAGCTAGACTACAGACCATTAACTAGATTTTTGACTAGTCCTCAGAAAAGACTAAAGACTCTTACGTTGACTACACTAGTTCATTAAGTAGATAATAGACTAGTCCACACAAAAGACTATAGACACGTACGTTGAATAAACTTTAGACAAGTCTGTTGGATTGACTCTAGACTAGTCCCTTGAGTGGATCCAATACTAGTATACAGAAGAGGTTATAATCTAGTACGTTGACTACTCTTTAGAAAAGTTCGTTGGCAAGGAAAGTCCATTTACTAGACTATAGACTAGTCCGTTGACTAGATTATTGACTAGTCTATTAAATAGACTACAGACTAGTCATGAAAAAGAATACGTTGTCTACACTATAGACTATACCGTTGACTAGGCTACAGACTAGATCATATAATATCCTTCAGAGAAGTCGGTCAAACATGATGAAGACGGAGTTTTGTATTTTAGGGTTACCAGTTCTTACCTTGGCATGCTCTATTGCTATTGCAGCCGCCTTTTCTGCCTCTCGTTGTCGTCTCTCCTTGAGCTTTAAGGAAAATATGGCCACTGAACGAGCACTTTTTACCAGTTTTTGTTTTAAACGTGATTTCTTAGCAGCCAATTCAGCAGCTGAAAGGAGAAAAACAAAAATAAATTAAAATAATTAATAAAACAAGTTCAACCAGTCTTAAAAAATTACGTTTTTGTTTTACCTTTTGCTTCATCATCCGTAGTACCACTGGATGTTGTAACACTTCCGCCAGTTGTTTTTGTTCCTTGTTGCTGAGGCGATGAAGTCATTTCTTTCTCGTGCGATTGCTGTAAAGAAGATGTTGATGTATTCGATATGGCACCGACACTGGGTCGTGAGGTTGAAGTTTCTGGTTTGTTTGCCGATGAACCACTTACACTCACTCCACCCCCTGAGGAAGATGATGATGAGGCCCCTAAATGTTGTGCCGTTGATGTTGGTTGTGGTTGTGCTGTTGCTTGTTGCTGTGCTTGTGAGGAAACGGTTTGCTGCTGTTGGGTCTTTATGGCCACATTACTCCAGGAGGGTGCGGGCTTTAAAATATCCATCGTGTCTGCATTACTTTTAAGCTCCTTTTTTTCAAATTTATTTTTGTATTTACAATATTTAACAAAATTTTGATGGTGATGATGGCCACGATGATATTTTGTTAAGGTTTAATGGTTGTAGCAGAGCAAATAGTGGTGTGCATTACATCAAGCCCAGACAGACATAAGGGCAGACATAAAAGCAGGGTAAACGAAGAGAGAAAGAAAATTTGCAAAAAGGCAAAAGTTTTTGTGTATAATACAGGAATAGATTAAGATTTTTATAGTAAATGCAAATTTTTAGTAGATGCAAGGTGCAGTTTTTATTAGGGAAATGTAGCAATTTATTGCGCGTAAAATTTTTTTGTATTGATTTTTAATACATTTTTACATTAATTACAATTTTTTCGATTTTTTATGTACAATAAAATTAAAAAAAAAAGAATTGTACACACATGTGCATATTTTTTTTTTTTATTGTAATATTCCACATTTATGAATTTTTGTTTTGTGTTCCAGCATGAAAAAAGAATAGTTAAGAAAAAAATTGTATTTAAGTTCGTTAGTTGCATTTTTTTACACATTTGAAAACACAAAAAGTACATAAGAACATTATAAGCTTTTTTAAGGAGGATTTACTTAAAAGCAAACAATTTTGTTGAAATTTTTTGCTTTTTATATATCGCACTTAATGAGCAAGAGGGTATTAATTTAAAATTTGTATTTGTTCACTTTTTCGAAAAAATCGACACATTATATTCATATATACCCACTGTAAAAAAATATCGTGCTATTTTGCCTACTTTTTGGTAATGAAACGGTTGGTTTAAAAATTGTTTAATGTAGATTTAATACCATATTGCATATTAAGTGCGAAATATTTTTCTGTTTTTTTTATTATCATGCATTGAACTACTAGATATTTGCGTTTCTTTTCGCCGCTTAAAAACATTTTTAAATATACACCAAATAATACTTAAATATACTAGTGACCGTTTTCTCATTAGGCGATTATTTCTTTTCCCAACGAAAAACTTCAGATTTAAGCAATTCGGTTTGCTCAGTCTCTCATTTGCTTCTATTTCGTCGCAAGGCTTACCCGCTCACATCGGCCAATTATTTATTTGCCGTTCAGATAAATTCAATCAGCTGACTACCAACTTTCACATCTCTTTTGAGAGGTATTCCCAACTGAAAATAATGTTTTTGTCTGTATATTGAGAAAACCAAAATCGTTAACGGACCGCTTATCAGTCTTATACATTTATGTCGAGATATAGTAACAGGAAGTTTGTCGATACCTTGAGAAAACGGCCATAAGTGTTAGTACAACTGAAAGCTCTGTATTTTACTTGCATTATTCCGAACTAAAAAACAATTGCTTAACTACTACTGCCAAACGGTTTCTATAAAAAAATACTTTCGAAAATTTGTCGAGTTTTATCAGAGAGCCGATTTAGCCATTTCCGTCTTTTGAACACAAGCTCACTCAGCAAAAAATAATCATTTTCAAATTGCCAAACTGTTAACAGTTCTCCCATGCAGTTATGAATACAAATCTAGCACAAACGGCTTAGTAGATAATAAACATCTGCCTGAAACTTAATAATGATGTTCATTAAACTTTCCTTATAATTTTGTATTTGCTTCGTTTGTATTCAATAAAATGAATAACTACGAAATGAAAGCTACAAACACACGAAATTTAAGAGACGAGTAAGAGAATATGAATACTAACAACTCTAAAACAAAACAACCACTGAATAGATGTCGAATAAGTTCATGGAAAAACACATTTATTTTAAAATCAGTATTGCCAGTTGAAAGAAATGAAAAATTTTAGGAAAGATAAAAAAAAAAAACAAAAATAACCATGAAGAGTAAAAGCAACAAGATAAGGAAGTACATTAATATTAATATAATACAAATTTGACTTTGTTTTCCATGTAAATTAATTGTTTTTAATGTAAATTTTGAAACTTAAAAAAAATTTAATTTTATTTTCAAAAATATTTTTCGCAATGTGTTTTGCTTGGAAGTACATAAAAAAGTTGTTAGGAAAAAAATTAAAATTTAATTTAACAAATGCTTTACAAATTACATATATTATTGTAAAGGTAACAAAAAAGAAAAAATTATATAAATTTACTAAGTGGCAACATTGCTATTGAGTATTTATATAAAAGAAATGAGAGAGAGTAAAAACTGTAAAACAAAAGTCTTTTCATTGAACAAAGTCTTTGTGTTTACCATATGAAACGAAATGTGTTTGCGAGTAGCATGAATAAAACAACAGTTTGTTCAGTGGTCTGAATTTTATTTGAATGCGAACTTCATTGAATAAACATTTCAGTACGTTCATGAATGAAGTTATTCATGCAGCCCTTTAGTAGATAAAGAGTTTTGGAATTAAATCAGAGTCCGCCAAACACATACATTCACATTTCATGCTTCTCTCAGTTGTTTATTTTTGAGCGTAATTGTGTTTCTCTTATTCCACTGAACAAAATTTATGTAACGTTTTAATCATTAGTCTTAAAAGTGTATTTGAAAGAGTTGTCGCAGTCCAGTAATTCAAAATAAAAATTAACTTATTAAAATCGCAATTAAAAAACTATTAATTGACGTACTTCAAAAACTTTCAATAACAAAGTTTCGAATTACACTACATAGGCCGTTTTTAATATACGTATGTAGAATATGTAGTTTTTAATATTTGAAGATATTATAACTACATATATTATGGTCATTATTTATCGTTTTCTGCTAATGGAAATTAATACAAGTTACGTTAAAGATGATACAAAAATACTTAATTTTAAGCCTTACTTCTTTCGTTATGAGTAACAAAATAAAGTAATTTCGGCATAGAACTGCCTGTTTTTGTAATAAAAAAAAATTTCGTTAGGGAATTTATACTGAAAACAAAAAAGAAATTGAATTTTTTTATTGCTGTTTTAATGTAAACTCCCAAACGAAAATTTTTATTTATATTACAACATCAGTCAGTAAGAAAGCATTCTCCCATTCTATATAAAACATTTTGTTAAGTGTTGTCTGGTAAAAAGAGAAATAAAAATACAAATTATCTTCTTATGCTCTTTTCATTAGTGTGAGAGCACTCGCACATGTGCGGTGTTTTGGCGGACTCTGAATTAAATGTACATCAAATTCGGCCTTAAATTGCTATATCTATTTTGTTAACACCGTATTCTCTATATTCTCTTTTACCCAACTAACCATTTCTTAAGTGAGATATAACTTAACTGGAAAATTAGCTCGTTAAAAAAAATAAATTTTTCTGTTTATTTACACGTGTGATCATGGGCTTAAATTGTGGTTTTCGATATCGTAGATGGTAGCGACCGCCCTTTATCTTTAAAATATGTAGTTTTCTTAAATTATTTCGTAAACTATAAGGAATACGCAAAAAAGCTTTCTTATAGATCAAAATATTATATAAAACTCCGTCAAAGAAATTTTGTTCTTAATTGTATAATTAAGAAGTTATAGAAAGAAATATAAAAAATTTAGTGATTTTTTTCATTATGAGAAGAATAAAAATGCTTTTTTACAAACTCTCTTCTTTATTTAAATGTTTTGTAACATAAAGTACATTGAATGTTGCCAAAAGCATTTTGCATCATAAAATATTTTTCGCATATAATTTTTCTTTTGGTGGTTAAGGCTTATTGGGAAGTAAATCAAACAATTCATCCGCTATACATGTGTAATCGTCGCTGAGAAATCGACTAAAGAATGAGAAAGAGTAAGAATGTGTGTGATTTCTTAACTATCACAATTGTGCTATGAAATTGGAGGAATTTCACATCAATGATTTAGAACCAACATTATTTCCTTCTTTTTTTTTAATAATCCTAAGGATATATTGTCACGGATAACTAACTAATCTAATTTTAATGGACAATTTTCATATACATGTTTTCAATATGTAATAGATACAGTGTCGGAAAAAATAATTGGAACGATATCTTTCTTCCAAACAAAATGTCGTAGAAAATTTTGCATTATATTTTTTATTAATGAAACTGACTAGCGCATTTCACCCTTGATAGTAAAGTGCCCTTGTAGACGTTGTTAACTTTATTAATGTAGCTGTAGTACTAACATTTACAACACTGAAATAACAAAATGTGTAAGACTAAAATTTTCTTCGCTGTGGTTGAAAAATCCCATAAGAGCTGTAGTAAGTCCCCTTTTAGACAGGCAAAGTTTACTTTGACAAAGTCTGTTGAATTCTCTTTTAAACTTTGTTTGGTGCTCAGACACACAAAGTTTAATTTGACAAATTTTTGTTTGCTCTTGTTTGAATATAATATATAAACAGCGTTGCCAGAATGATGATTTTATCATATATTGGATTATTTTTTTAAACAAAAATATGATTAAAGATTTTTTTCTCAAAAGATGATTTTTTATTTTTAGAAATTCTGATTTTTACTTCAATTTTGCTTATATAAAATACACGATTATTTAAACAGTCACTTTTTAAAACAATGAAGTTATGCATCAGCTTGATGCGTATTGGTGCTGCACACTTTTGTACCCAGTATCTAGAATACACAAAATTGCATCATCATTTCTGGACATAAAAAATATTAAAAAAAGGCATATTATAACCTACTTCCACTGTGCGAAAGAATTCCTTCTTTCGAACAACTACATTTAAAACTAAAACAAATTCTTAAAACTTTGTTTTTGTTTTAAATGTATTTGTACGAAGTAAATAATTCTTTCGCACATCGGAAATAGGCAGTTAGAATATTGATAAAAAAAATATTTGTGAAAAGAAAAAATGTATTTTTATAAAGTTTCATATACTGACGAATTATGTTTTTATGTACATATTTCAATTTAAATAATAAGAAGTATGTTTTTATAAAAAATTAATAATTCTTACTATTTTGCCCTTGTTTTAAAAAATTTAAATTAAGAAAAAAAAATTTAAGATTTTCCTCTTCAAAATATGATTTCTTTCGCTATATGACAATTTTCATTTCAAAGATTCTGGTAACGCTGTATATAAATATAAAGTTACAGCCAACTTCAGGTATAATCTACGAACGAAAAACAAAACGTATTTGTGAGTACAGCAAAATATGTACTCCCCCGCTCTTCTATAAACTCAAGACTTTGCAAAGTAAACTTTGCTTGTCTGAAAGGGGTCTAAGCACATATGTTGAATTTACCAGAATAAAGCAGTTGACGAAACTCTATCTCTCTCTTTCTCTCACTCAGCAGATTCATTAATTTACAGCATAAACGAAAAAGACACTAACGCTTTGTGATATAAAATTGTATTAAATAAAACAGAGTTGTATACTTAACACAAAGGTTGAAAACCGCTAGTGTAAAATTCTTTCAAATAAAACTATAGCTTCGAAAAGGGTAAAAATATGATTGGAAAATACCCGGTGAAATGGATAAATTGGGTAAAAATAGGTAAATATCCTGGTATTTACTCAAAAGTTCGAAATAGACTTTGTTGTAGTACAAATTGTATAACAAAAAACCTCGAACATATTTTAAAAAAATTTTCGGTACATTCACCAGACATTGGACTGAACGAGTTTGATGAACGAGTTTGAGAATTTCATCGAATTCTGGCCACTAGTAGAAATTTAATTTGAAACTGTTGTCAGTTTGGCATTATTTGTTTTGCTAATTTCTCGTTTCACCATAATTCGACACTTAATACAATTCTTTAAATGTTTCGTCAAGTACCGGTTTTGTTTTGCTTGCGATTGTATAATAAATTTTTAAATATTTTCAAATATATAAAACATATTTTGCATTCGATTGAATAGTAAAGTTTTTTTCTAGAAAATAAAAAATTGCTAATTATAAAAAAACTACAAAATTTTTGCCTTAAATGTTACATTCCGATTTGAGAAAAGCTGCCATATATATTCATATATTTTTTAGTTCGCCACTTATCAATTCAAAATTGTGATTTCATTTCTTTAATAGTTCATAGTTTAATCTTTGGAATGATCACTATGACGTAATTAATTTTTACCAAATGATGATTTAAGTGATGTTTAAGATTTAAGTAATAACCTTTTAGGAAACATTTTGCCTTGTACATACAAAACCTTAATTCCCCTAAAAACTGCTTCTTACTATATTAATACGTACACACACACAGATAAACAAAAAGCAATTATGATCCTGATTTACATGCATTCTTTAAAATTATTCAAACATTATCTTCTAACAATAAATAACTTACAAATATAAAATATACAACTTAAGGGCCAAATAAACCACACAAGCGGTTTGATCAAACATATGAAGAACGTTGGAAAATCCAATATTTTTGTTAATAACGCAAACATTTTCGAGTTGTTGTCAAGCCGCTTGTGTAGTTACTTATTTTTGATATAATTACAAATACAATACAACGGCAAAAATTTTATCGAAAGCAAAAACAATTTAAAAATATTTTATCATTTTTTTGTTGCTTTCTTTAGGAATTCATATTGAATTTTTATATGTCAAACACTTTATATTTTGTGGCGTTGAACATTAAAATCAACAATATGAATTTCTGTAGAAAGCAGCAACAAAATTGTAAAATATTTTTGAATTTGTTTTTGCTTTCAATTAAATTTTTGGCATTGCGTTGCATTTTACACAATTAGCCCCTTAAAATTATATTCTAACTTAATTAAGTAGCAAGAGAAATAGCAAGTTAAACGGGGTACACACTACGGCTTCCAATCGGTACTGGTATTTCTGAATTCCGGGATTCGGGATTGAAGAAAATATTTCGGAATTTTTTTTTTAATTATTTCTTTTATTTATACCCAATATATAAAACTTTTTAAACTGTTTGAAAAATTATAATAAGAACAAACTTAAATTATTAATTGATCACAATTCATAAAGATCATGTGGGTAATTTCATGTCAAGTCGATCAAGAGTGGGACCCGACCCCTTTCGATTTGAATGAAATTTGGTGAGAAGGTTCGTTTCATCCTCTAAGGAATATATATCAACGAAAAAAATTTTAAAATTGTTTTTGCAAAAGTAATGTCATTCAAAATGTCAAATAAAAAATTAATTTTTTGACTTAGTCCATTTTTAAAATTAAATATTTTGCAGATATTACATTTTTAAGAACAATTTTTTTTTTTAATATATTGTTTGTAGCCCCAAGTATTCTCTTTAAAATGACATACAAATCATCTTCGTATGTAGTCTTTGAGATATTGAAAAAATAGACTCAAAACATTCGGCTAATTCGGTGAAATTATGACATTTTGAAAAAATAGACTCAAAACATTCGGCTAATTCGGTGAAATTATGACATTTTGAAAAAATAGACTCAAAACATTCGGCTAATTCGGTGAAATTATGACATTTTGAATGACATAACTTTTGCAAAAAAAATTTTAAAATTTTTTTCGTTGATATATTGTCCTTAGAGGATGAAAGGAACCTTCTCACCAAATTTCATTCAAATCGAAAGGGGTCGGGTCCCACTCTTGGTCGATTTGATATGGAATTACCCATGTATTAAAAAACGTAACAAAAAACTTAAAAATCTTATTTTTATCCATAATTGTTTATTGATATGAAAAACTACACCATTTCCAATTGTATGTTAAAATTTCTAAATGTATTTTCAAATGAATTTAAAAATTGCCCAAATATATTTTTAAGTTTTCTAAATGTATATTTATAAATTGTCCAAATAATATTTAAAATTTTCAAAAAAAATTTGAAATTTTCCATATTTATTTTTAAATTTTCCATATGTATTTCAAAATTATATACATGTGTTTCAACAAAATTTTACACATGTAGCTAAAAATTTTCAAAACGTATTTTTAAATTGTCCAAATGTATTTTAAAAATACAATTGGGCAATTTCCACAAAAAATATTTGAAAATTTTAAAATTCAATTGGGCAAATTTTTAAATACATTTAAATAATTTTAAAATACATATGACCGATTTTAAAATAAATTTGAAAATTTTTAAAATACGTTTGAAAAATTTTTACAAACATTTGGAAATGATGTATTTCAAACTTTTAAAAGGCGTGAACTTAATGAGTAGTTTCTTAAGAATATTAAAGCTTCCAATGTTGCATCTGCTAAGCACGAACGAACTTTGTTGTTAAGATATGATGCAGTGGAAAAACATATTTCGCACTCAACACTCGTTAATATAATTGTTTGTAAATAATTAAAATTTAAATTTAAATATGCGTACAAAAAAATATTTATATAAATTTTTTTGAAAATATGTGAAAATAATAAAAAAAATATAAATAAAACCGGGATCCCGAAAATCTCGGGGTTAAAAATCAGAAATCGTGGTAATCGGGATTCGCCTAATCCCGAAAACAGCGGGATTTCCGGGATCGGGATTTACCGATTGGAGGCCCTAGTACACACTATCAATCATGAGTGACAGGTTTGCTCAAATTTTCGCTTGCTGAATAGTGTGATCGGCTAATATTCGTCAGCCAACAGTCAACCATAAGTTATTTTGTGTTTGTCTGTTGGCTGATGAAATTTTTGACTGTCGCTCAAGTTCGATAGTGTGTACAACGCTTTAGTTCTTCTGCCCGTTATAGTAAAGAATACCAAAGTATTCTGTGGGAATTGAATCCGCAACCCTCGCATTGACAGACTAGCTCATTACTAACTAGCCTAGCGGGGCACTCTTTGTGTAGTATATTTGGCCCTTTAAACAACAAAAAATCATTAATAGAATTTTGTTTGCCAATTTTAAAATTATAAAAAGTATTTTTTTTACCAATCAATTTTGTATATATTAATAAATAATAACATTCTAAGTAATTGCAAGTTATTAAATATCAGAGACTTAACATTTTTCTGTGTAGTTAGCACACATTATGATCTGTCCCAATTCATATGACTTGCAGTGTAAGAGCTGATTACTTTATAGACATTTATAAAAATATAACATCACATACATTTAGGCAAACTTTACTACAATTGTCTCTTTTTTTTATTTATGGTTTACAACTGAACTAACTACCTTTGCTATGCAATCTATACTCCTATGAAGATTAATATTATCGCTGACTTTTAAACGTGACATCCATTCGGGTGCATGAGTTTTTAATGTATATTTATCCTGCTTTATTATTTGAGTGGTGATTTTTTTTTATTAAAGGAAGTTAAGAAAAATAAATGTGGTTAAGGATGATATAAAAGGGGTTAGGATGTGTGATTGTGAAGAGGCAAAAGTTGTGGAAAATAATGTATTCGTTAGATGATTAAGGCCAATCAAAGGAGCTTAAAGCTTATTTATTAATGAACAAAAGCTTTAGTAGAATGTTTAATTATAGAGTAGATTACCTTAAGGGTACGTCAAGGTTACTTATAGTATTAACAGGACGTTGGATGCTAGGCAAGCATGCAAGTCGATTCGGACTTTCTTTTAATAAACACTGCCGCAGTTGCAATGACAGGGAGAAAGAGGAAACTATTTTCCACCTTCTGTGCGAATTCCTGACGATAGTCAGGAGAAACGGATTTCTAGGCAACTACACACTTTCCAATCTTAGTGAGATACTTGGGCCTAGACGTAATGATCTATTGAGATATCTCACGGCTAGAGACTGGGTCGATTACTAAGGATGTATTGTCATTTACTTTACGATGCAAATGAGAACATATCTGACAAGTGCACTATAGGAAATTTCCCATTTTTTTTGGCCAAAAGTACTTAATTTTTTTCTAGGAGTTTTTGATTTTTTTTTTCACTATGTACTTAAACACATACTAAAAAAAGCATCCCCGAAGAATAAAGCATAAATGATGCTTTACCGTTATTTTATAAATGCAAAAACATGAGGTTTGTTTATTAAACAAAACGAGGAAGTTACTATATTAAATTAGACGTGTATTTAAGTTTAAAGTTTTTATTCAAAAAATTTATGTAAAAAAAGTCAAAAATGAACAATAATGCTAAAAGGAGTACTTTTATACTAGTTAAAAAGATATTCAACTTTTTTTTTAATTTGGTTAAATCGAAGGAAAGAAAAAGACCTTGATGTTATATACTGTAATAATAAATTGCAACTTCACTAAGCTCCGAAAAAAAATGATAAAAAGTGATAGATATAAACTTACGCATTTTGATAGAGCCATAAGTTGTCGTCCATTCGCAATTTATTTCAGCTGCATATACTTGCATATGTCTTAAAAAAAGCGTATTTTTCCAGGTAACTTCAGCGTACCAAATGCAGACTTACGCGTGACAAACTTTTTTCTCCGTGACGGTGCGTGACTAAAAATTTATTAGCTTAAGGAGGAACACTTCCAAAAAGTGAATCTAAATAATCATTTAGGAGGAACACTTCCAAAAAGCGAATCTAAAAAATCATTTAGTTTGGCCCACTCGTTTGGCTAAAAATTAGTTTTGGCCAAAAAAAAGGGAAAATTTCCTATAGTGAAGTGGTGTGGTATTTTTAAAAGAAAATCCTTTCGACTCTCCTTTTTTGTTTGCGAAAAGTGAACTACAAGGATTATCAACCAACCAAGATAAACTTAAAGTTTTTGCAAACAAATCAATAGATGCCAATCTTAAGGTCAGAAATTAGTCTTACTAAACTGAATTTTAAGACATTTTGCTTGGCGGAACAGGAGGCATTTTAATATTAATACATTTTTTAAGGTGAACTGTAGATAAAAGCCTGAGGGGTAAACAAACCTTTTTATACTGTTTGTCTTCCACCAAGTTCAAAATATTTAATGAAAATCCAGTCTTAGTTAAAATGTTTTGCTTTAAAACCAATTTAAATACTAACACTGTGCTCGAATTTGACACTTTTTTCAGTCAAGCGGGGCACCCAAACCTGATTCAAGTCTCTAGCCAACCTAAAAAAGATTAGCCTGGATTCAGTGTACTCGAATTAGGTTTACCCGCCGGGTGTCCCGCTGGTCTGTTTTTTTGCACTAGCACAGTGTAATTAGCGCCTTTTTCTTACATTTAAAGCCAAAGAATAATTTAAAAACAAAAAAAAAAACTTAATACCTCTGATTCACCCTGCATATTTTACTAAATCACATTTTATATTAAATCGAATTTAATAAAAGTTTGTGCGTAAGCTTCGTCAAAATGAGGCTCACAATTAACTTAATAATAGCGGGATTCAGTGTTTGGTGCAAATGGTCTTAGAAAAGAGAAAGGCCAAAGTATCGTAGCTCTTTTATGGAATCTGACGCAAGCCTTTTGTATTTGATTGTTACATTTAACAGAAAAGCTACGACATCTTACATTTGCTCTTTCGCAAAACTATTTGCACAAAACACTGAACACCGCTAATGCTAAGAAAGAAAAGTTTATTTAAATTTCAATATTTTTCCTAATTTATACTTGGTATATTTTAAAAGCATTTTGTATATTCTGCATAGAGATAATTCGGCTTTTAGAATTAAAATTTTTCAAAAACAGAGATAATTCAGCTCTTAGAATTAAAGTTTTTTGAAAAAAAAAAGCTTTTAGTAAAAGTTATTTAACAGTTTTTACTTTTAAATTTGTTTGCGACTTATTTTAAATACCTTCCAATAGATTTTTAAAACAAGGTTGTGAAAAAGGTTTAAAAGCTATAATAAGCTTAAAAAAGCTTCTCAAACAGTACAAAAACACTATGCTGCAGCTTCTCTTATACTTTCTTAGAAACTTGACAGACTTTATCAAATCATTTTTATAGCTTTTTCGTTTTGTTTAATAGAGAATGAAAGTTTCACTTATAATGTACATGTTTTGTTTTGTTAAAAAAAGTGTTTTACTAATACTTAGTTTTTTTTAGAGCTTTTTTTGTTAGATATTCTAAAACGAATTTTTGAACGCTTCTACTAAGATGCATTTACTGCTTTAAATCATTTTATCCTATGAAACCTTTTGATGTTTTATTGGAGCTTCCTCGAGTGACGGCGTTCCAGTTTTCAAAAGCTTACAGTTTTTAAAAGCTTTTTATGTACAAATTTTCCTTTATTAATTTTTTAGACAACTTTTATCGATTTAACTTTGAACCTGACGTCGGCAACTTGTCTTTTTGTGTATTTATTAGGCCCCTCTAAGTAAAAGCTTTTCTTCAGTAATTTTTAACTGGTCTCAAAACCTTTTTAACAGTAGTTTTACCTTTAAGAACTTTTTTTGTCAGCTTGTATTTGAACAGATTTTTTTAAAAGCTGTTGATATTATATAACTTTATTTGTGGAAGAGGAGTTATTTTTTTAATTTCTATGGGGCTTTTATCTTAGACATTTTTTGCTTATGCCTATTGTGAAGATGCCTTAAAAGCTTTTCTTAATAAAATCTCAAAGATTCAAAAGATAACTTTGTTTTTTATTGCAATTGTGTAAAGCTTTTGCGACAGATTTTTGTAAAGTTGGCAAAAACTTATAAAAAAAAACTTATTTATTTCATTTAATTTAAAGCTTTTTTTTCCTAAAAAGTAGTTTCTTAACGAATACATTCTTTTCAACAACTTTCTCCTGAAATTAAACATTTACAAAGTGTTGGTTGGTTGGTTTGTTTTTAACAGGAAATAATAAAGTGTAATGAAATTAATTTTTTGTGTGTTTCATATTTTATAAATTGTTTAACTTTTAAAGACTACAACATAAAACCAACAAAAAAATTAATATTTTAATTATCTTGTAAAAGAAAAGAAATTTTAAGGCTTACGCTCAAATTCAAATGCGTAGTACTCTCAGCGGATATTTTGCGAGCTTTGTATGGTGGTATTTCCGGTATTTTAGGATTGGTTAGTGACGGCGGTGATGATGATAATGGCGTAGCAATTATCGGTTGGCGGGTAGAGGTGGTGGCGCTGGTGCCATTTACAATGTAAGTGGCAGAAGTACGCTGGGGACTACTGCTTGTACTGCTGCCAGTGTGATCAGCCGAATCACTGGATTTTTTCCGAAATGGTGGTATTATTGGTATATGCATAGGTTGACGGGTATTTAAGGCCAAGGAACTTGCAGAAGCTCTATACAAGTTTTTTTTAATTAAAGACAAAAAAAAAAGAACAAAACAAAGCAAACCAAAAGATTTAAGGGGGTAAAAAAGTAGTAGGGGATTGCAATTGGTTAGGGAAGTTTAAATGGATTTTTTTTTTAACGGAAAACAGCAATTAATGATAAAATTTAAAAATATATTTAAAAAAAAGTGCAAAAAGGAAAAAAGTAGAGAAGAAAAATATTTTTACAGAATTAGCTTTTTCATAAAAAAAGATTTTAGTAGACAATTTTACAACTTTTCATTTAAAAATGATACCAAAATTAAAAAAAATAAAATGGTAAAACATGCTTTTTTTAAAAAAAATCTCATTTTAAACAAGACTAATCTTTTTTACTACTTTTCTCTAAGTGTACTAATATTGCAATTTTCTAAAATTGAAAAAGTTTTGAAAATTTGCTACAAACACACACACACATACATTTACACATATATTTAGAACACTTGTTTAAGAATTTACCCCATTAAAGCGTGCAATCTTTGTATTGGTATCGAGTTTAAATTACGAACTGAATATCCATGAAATGGGGGTATTTCCGGTATTTTCTTTTTCTGCTTACAACTTTTACATGCGCTTTATTTATTTATTTATTTATAGTTTTCGTATAAAAAAAAATTTAATTTTATTCATAAAAAATATATAATTTGTAATATGAAATTGATAAAATTAATTAGTAATAAAAAAAAAATCATTTTGTTAAGACAAGTGAATCATATTTAGGAATTTGTGAAAAAAGAGGAATTAAAGATAAAAAACTTTTCAGGAACACAGTTTCAAAGGTTAGTGAAAGTGTAAGAGGTGTTATGTAATATTTAGGTGTATTCGAAAAATAAAATTACAAAATTACTCTAAATTTGCTAATAATAAGGATAAAAAAAGACAAGTTGTTTTTACAAAATACGACAATATGGATCCCTTATATTTTTCGTCGCCGCTTTGGCAAATAAAATACAAAAATTATCATTCTCATTAAAAACCAGTCCCATAATTCAAAAAAATGTCCTACACTACGGTACAACAAGTAATACATTTTACACAAGGATTTCTACTTCTCCCTATCTTTTTACCGTAACTTAATTATAGTATCAATCACCCCTATTATGTAAGTCGATGTCGACATCGATATTTTTTTTTTATTTGTTGTCACATCAAGTCCACGACTACATCATACATCGACGTTAATTTGGTATTTTAAAAGGAAGTTGTGTCGACGTCGACTAGTTTTCGATAAAAAAAAATCCCATCTCCAATTATTGTTTTTATTATGTTTCTTCTTCATCACTATAGCTCAATTTTTAACGCTATTTATGCTATTTCCCGACATTTTTTTTAACCGATTTAGCGATTTCAAATAAAGTTTGTTTCCAATTCTGATTTTTTTTTTGCGAATTTTTGCCATGTTTGCGTTAAGAGATATTTTTACTGTAAGTTTTCTGATTCTTTAGAGCTTTGACGATTATTAATAAATATTAGACTTTGCTATCATGTGCCTGTTACAAAATTTTTGCGAATTTCCGCTAATTTTGCAATTTTTACCGAATTTTCACCATTCCTTATAATTTAAGGGACTTTTAATTAATTTTCTGTTTCTTTTGAAATATTAAAAATTTTTGCGAATTTTCGCTATTTTTACAAACTTTTCCGAATTTTTGCCCTTAATTTAATGATAAAATTTGTGCCCATAACTTCTTTTAAATTTTCATTTTTTATTTGAAACGTATTTAATAAATATGTTTACATTCTACTTTTAATTTCTTTAACTTTCATTTTAGTCTTCGCAAAATTTCCTATCGACTAAAACAGAGACAATTATACTTGACGTCGACTTAAAAGCGCCTTAGAAAATATCAAGTGACTGTCAATACCCTGCGGAAAATTTGTGTCAACTGCTCTTAAAGTACTTATCCCGTGACCAATGAACCAATTTTATAATTAAAATGAACGAATTGTGATAGGTGAAAACAAGACCTATCACTTAACTGGTGATAATGTGTTTAGAGTGTAGTTGGTCCAGAGGAAAGGCAATTGGCACAAAACTATCCATGTGACTGGATTTTGTGCGGGTAGTGGCCGTTTCTCTCTAGTTCTATTACTTTATGGAGGGGATCTATTATATTGCCATGGCTCATTTGAGACAATATCTGCGACAGGCATTATTTTAACCGAAATTGGAAGGTTATTTCAGTGACCTGTTACAAAGTGTCAAAAAGGTGCCAATTAACCCCTCGTAAGACATCGCCATGTTTAAATTACTTGTCACTTGACAAGTTTAGTGTTAGTTCCCTTTCCCCTAGGGCAGTAATCGATTATTGTCAATAACTACTCAGAAAATATATAAATACAATTCAAGTCGACGTCGACCTTTATAATAGGGGTGAATGTCTTCGTTTGCGGGAAAAAGCAAAGGTATTATAGCTTGTAGCTAAAAAAAGATGAAATGCATAGAAAAATAAAAGATCTAGCCTGCATGGCTTAAAATATGGTTTCCCAATAAATACGGACAAAACAAAATGTATGCACGTGAAACCACAACAACTGCCAACATTTAACTTAAACAACACGCCAATAGAAAACGTGGATCATTTTTTGCTCCTTAGGTAGCATTATAGATCAAAATGGCGGAGCTTCTGACGACATGTACTCTCGTAAAAAGAAAGCTTAATCAATATTCTACAGTCTGCGTAACGCCTGGAAATCGAGCTCCCTTATCCAAAAAACTAAAGAATATTTCTATACAAGACTGAAACGTGACTAATAAATGAAACGGTGAAATGAAAGCTTCGAGTTTTTTTTTTTAAAGATATAGTGGCCTATAACAATTCAAAACTCGCCAGTATTACAAATTGCTGAACAAGATGATATAAATAATTCGAAAAAATAAATATTAATGGATAGGGCACCACACGCTCTGAAAATCCTATAACGGCAACTACCATGAAACTCTCGAATGGGATCCACAAGGGTCTAGAAGCCGAGAAAGACCTAAAACTATGTGGAGATGAACACTCCTTAAAGAAACAGGTAAATATTTTAGCGAACTGCGTTTTACAGCAGTGGACAGAGATAATTGGAGATTATATGCATACACCTTGTGTTCCGGATGGAATTTGCTGATAAATAATAAAATAATAATTTCCGTCGAAAATCAATTTTTGATATTTTTGTAGGAAAGATAAGAAATTTGTATAAATGTGTTTAAATAAAAAACATATAATTAGAAAACAGCTATAATCTAAGTCGAGTTAGCTAGATTATTCATCAGAACAATGCCATAAGCGAATAAAGAACGTTCACTTTATTTTCTTAATCAGGTATTCCTGATTTAACGTCTAAGAGCCACCATTTTGGTTTGAGATTAAAGTTAATTTAAGTCTATAATTAGCTAATCGGAGAATTAGGTTAATCTAGTATCAATTGAATTTGATATTTTTGGGTGGTGGCTTAAATCATGTGTTGCCATACTAAACCAGTAAAAAAGTGGATCTGCGTCTCTAGAAAAATTAGAAAATCTAAGGTATATCTAGACTTCTCCTTTAGGTGAGCCCAGCGTAGGATCGAGAGAGGATTGTCCTTCTCCAAATTTTCTTATAAGATTTGCACAAACGCTCCAAAGGTCAGTTCATGAAGACTTATCAGAACTTTTACTAGTTGTAGGGGTGACCGTGTCTTCAGCACTTTCGGAATGTAGAGTCATGTTGAGTAGCTCAATAAGACAGAAATCTTGTTTAGCTGAACCAGATAGTAGGATGAAAGGAGGATGGCCGTTCTCCAAATTTTCTTTTAAGATTTGCACAAACGCTCCAAAGGTCAGTTCTTGTAGACATATCAGAACTTTGACTAGGTGTAGGGCTGACCGTGTCTTCAACTCTTTCGGAATGTTGAGTCATGTTGAGTAACTCAATAAGACGTTTTTTCGATCCACTGGCTTTGAAATTTTCTAGCTTTGTATCGAAGGTAAAGAATTGCAGATAAACAATAGATTTCATTATTATCTAAGCACTCAAAGCTTTCACTCAGAGGTAATGCTACATAAATCGCCAAGTTTTGGGACTCTAAATTATTCTGCATCTCAGTTTATACACTTATCGTATTTTCTAATAATGTTCGAAGACTGTTAACTAGCAAAACAGCGTCACAAAATGTAACAGCGACTTTGCTTATGGACTTTTTGGTCTCTTCAAAGTCACCCAAAAATTGTAGCGAAATGATTTTTATTTTCACAAAAATCATTAAAAATTAGCAGAAAATTCTTAAAATGTATATTTACATATAAGATTTATCAGTGGGAGAACGTTTTATCATTATAGTGCAAAGCAAAACGGCCGATGCTGGAGGTCCACACCAAGCGTTCAATACGTTTATGCATCAGTCCAAAAAGTCGTAGTGTAAAATTGTATTGACAATCTACACACCAAACGATAAGATTTCTTTTTAATTTAGCATGCGCCTCGGTAAAAGGTCGAAAAAGAAATATACGCATTAAACGCGACCTCTAGCTTAAGAATTAAAAGAAAGAATTTATTATTCTGTTTGATGTTTTGCTCTTAGTTGTTATGCAAGATATAATCAATGAAAATTAAATTGTTTGCTAAGAAAACTTTAAAAAAATTATCGGTGTTTTGTTACATCCCTTGTTATAACCCATTTTAATATAGGAAATTTTTTACTCCAAAACCAAAAAGTAGCGAATTTTGTTAAAATTGATTATAAATTAAACATAAAATTATTCTCTGATAAATTGTCTAACACGTGGCTATATAATTGTAATAGCACTCGGTAGCCTTTTCTTTTGGCAGACCTTTAAAATTTGTAAATATTTCAAAAGCATTGGGTTGGGCGTAACTTCAAAGGAATATGTGCCAAATTTCCCGCTTGGCTATACATACAAGTTGATCGATTATACTCTGTTTTTCTTGGCACGCTGCAATAAAATCTAAAATCGAAAATAAAAATAGAAAATTCCAGAAATCCACTTTTTTTTAAACGGACTCGTACCAATGTGCTACGGTGTGTTGACAAACTACAAACAATTGTGGACAAACTAAGAGCCAAGCATTTTTAAAATTTCAACACCATCTAGTGGCATTAAACATTTTTGCCAACTGTGTGAAATGGTCCAAAAAAATAACAAACGTAGATTTTATCTCTAGTTGACAAAGAAACTCTACTTCAAGATGAATAGGACACAGCTTTTGATAACTTATTAAGAGGATCAGGTCTCTATAACAAAAAGAGCTATTTCAATGTATTTAAAAGCTTCAACAAAACAACAATAACCTGCGTATTTTTTATATTTAAATTTCCTGCATTTTAATTATTCTCATCCTTTTTTCGTAATTTGTTCGTGATCAACTCAAATTAAAAATTAATTTGTTTTTGTATAACAAAAATATTTTTTATTTTTAACAAAAACTTTAAGCAAAGTACTAGAATATTTGTTTGGTGTGTTAGAAAATGAAAACATAAAATTGTAGTTAGTGTTAAATAAAACAAATGCAAAGTTGAAATAAAAAAGTGTTTTAGAACAAGTCATTGAGTAAAAAAGTTGAAAAAAATTACAGCTTAAAAAGTTTTAAACGTAAATTTCAAGAAAAAGTAGGAAGAAAGAGGAAAACAAAAAATGCATAATGAAGAACGAAAATAACTAAACAATACTCACCCACTAGAGCCGTGAGTTAAAATGTCCTGATTAAGACTTGTTAAGGAGGCACCACTATTAGGGGGAGTGGAGTCTAGCAGTGGCCGTATTAAAATTGTGCTGGTCTAATTAAGAAATAAACCAAAAACGTTTCAAACAAATTCAAGTCGAAAATTCTTTCTTAAAAAAAAATCTACCTGAGATGGCGGCGAATCTGGTGATGAATCAAAAACATTTGTATCCATTTCTATATTTCTCCGTAAGCCAAATCTGGCAATCTCATCTATAAATGGTTCATATTCTGCCTGCTTTAATAATTCCTGTTGGTACAACAACTCTTCTGACATTTGACTGTCTATGGACTGTTCATTGGTGGTAGTCGTATTGGTGGTGGTGGTGGTTACAACATCTATTAAATTTAATGCCGCCAAGTCATGCTCAGGTTGTGTCGAAGTTGTGCTGGGTGGTGTAGGGGGCGTAGGCCTCGGAGAAGTACCTTTGCATTGCATTTCTCTGCGGCAATGTTCAGCTCTTGCTATTTCCGCAGCCAACCATGATGGCAGTTCGGGTAATATCCATGTTAAAGCTGACCGTAAACCCAACATTATATGCTGTTAATTAACAAAACAAAGTGCAAGAAATATGAAAAAGAAAAAATACAAACAACAGCAAAAGTGGGAAAAGCTTTTTTAATCATTTCAATGTTTAACTATTCATATACAGCATTTTCTTGGTTCGGTGCTTTGTTGCACAATGGTTAGTTACCGTTTATTGTCTGAAAAGCCCATTGTTGTGTTTACACATGCCACAACACTCACACTTACCTCAAGTGTAACAATTAATATGATTGTTTGTGCTGTGGTAAGACCTGGCCACAAACGAGACACTTGTCCGGATAAACCAATTAAAGCACAATTCACAATTACAGCTGCTAACGATAGAAGACTTAGTGCATTTTGCCAGGTGCCAATGTTTGCAACACGCTGGCCAAATGGTCGTTGATGAACATGGGCCAGCTTAAAGGCATCTGAACGTATTTCCATTAGATTATTTATAAGTGCACAAACACCCGCCAGTGGGAAGGCAGCCGAGAATAGTACTACGTAACCCATTTGTACAAGCATTTCCAAGTGATCGGAGAATGTGCCATCATACTGAAAGAAGAGTTAGATAAAAGTTAAGAATGTTTAGTGCTTCGAGTGCTTAGAGAATATTTGCATTAAAATGTAAATATTTTTATTGTGGTCAAGTTTTGGGTCGTTTAAAACTTTTCGGGGGATAAATAAGGGGCTGCCAAGTTTTGCTATTTTGCAAAACGTTACAGAATATTTTATAACTCATTCTATTAGAAAATAAATAAAGCATAAAAATCCGCTTAGATTTGAAAATATTTTACATTTCGTCAGCTCATTAATGGGTTGACCTACCGACCATTATTAAAAAAATTGGTTACGTAAGGAATATCCCCTTTCTGAATCCAAAACCTATTTAACGAAATTTGTTTATGGTTTTTGAGATATTAAGCATCCATTTTGCTCCATATCAACTATTTTAAAGTTTATTAAGTATTGTTTTGCTCTACACGCCACTGTTTGGCGAATGCAGCAAAATCATCATACAAAAGCGTACAAATTAAATTTCACTCCTGCTTTGCTTCATTGCCGTAAGGAAAAAAAAGAATTTTAAGCCAAAGGAAAATTAAATGACAACAAAAAAATAAATTTCCCTCTTGTTTCACTTCATTGTCGTAAGGAAAAAATGTAGTTAAAGCGAAAGAGAAATAAAATATCAACATCTGAATACAAAACAGTAAGTATAGGTATGCAGCACAAAAAGCTACTTTTAACAAATATATTTAGAAAAGTGGCGTATGCGGCACTAAACAATAATTTTGACTTTCAATAAAATACTGTTAACTTATAAGTTTGTTCATGAAAGTTCACAAAAATTTACATTTTTCTTCAAAACATATACCAGAAGCAGCGGTGAAAATACAAAAAAGTCCTTTCAGGTATATTTTCAGAAAACTTCGTGTAATCCGTTATTGTCATATGCGCCAAACCAATAATGAGCTGAGGATTTTTCTTTTGAAATCACCTTAAATTTTTACTATCCCAAATAAACTGGTTAAGTTTAAACTTGTTTCCATTAGACATATTTAAGATTTCCCCTTAAACTACAGAATTTAATATTAATCTTTAAGACCCATTTAAGATTTCACTGTATTTTTAATTAACCTGTTTTTATATAAATTGATTCGGTATGAACCAGTTTATATTATGTTTAGTTCTATTTAAACCGGCTTATTTTTCATTCAAATCGATATGAATTGTATTCTGTAAACTGGTTCATAATGGGTGGATTCTATATGAATCTGTAAATTAATTTTTTTTTTAATTTTTTTTAATTCATTCGATTCGATATGAACTGGTTCACATTTAACTTTATTCTTATTAAGAATTTCTTAATAATCCGGTTGTTGCCGCCACTGTATTTACATACGTAATAATGCAGCTCTGTATTTTTATCGATTTTAATTAAATTTATTTGCCTAATAATTCTTGAGTAGACTTAAGCTTTCTTCGATTTTGTAAAATTTTAATGCACTTAATAGTTGTTACGCAACGTGTTCACATTTGAATTTACCAAAAATCTGGTGGTTTGAAACTAAAAAGTTTGTCTAACGATATGTTAAAGTTGGTACAATTGTACTTTTTTTGGTACATTTCGACCTTCTAAAGTACCGTGGTACCACCGTGACTCATTTGGTACAATTTAAAAATTTGTCATAGTTCCCCCTTTTTTTAATTTTTAGTATAGCAAACAAATTATTTAGTTCTTTTCATTGCATTTATTTTTTTAATCATTATATTTTTCATCAGGATTTAAAAATCCTTCTAATTACAATTTTTATTTATGACGTTTATAACGTGGTTAATTTAGAAATGCAATCAGAAGATGCATGTTTTTTTAAAAATGCTATCTTTTTTGTTCCACAAAATGGCACGTAATTTCATGAATAAAGATTTCACGTAATTGCGCGAATAAAAATATTTTGGATAAATGTGATATCTCAAAAATCACATGCCCTTTGAAGAAATTTATTACGGAACAGAAGTGGATTTATATATCTCTACAAATAATATCAATATTGATATTGTGAAAGAAATGAAAGAAAAAGCAAAACAATTTTATATAAAATTTTGCGAAGTTTTGAGAACCAAAGTCAACTCTAATAACGAAGTTTTAATGTGGTTCCATAAATTTACTCCTGAAAATTTTATTTCAGGTAAAACAAGTAGTATTGTACCTTTTCTAGTAAAAATGTTTCCGAATGAAATTGCAAGTTTTGATTCAATTCATAATCAATTTAGAGCTTTAGCTAATGTCGAGCAACTGCAGTCGTTAGAAACTGAAAACGTTTGTAGTTTTTGGGCGGCAGTAGCTAATTTACAAAATGAGCTAAATGTCCATATGTTTCCTGACATTTCTGGAGTCGTTGCTGGAATTTTATCAGCATTTGTCTGCAAATGTGGAAAGAGTTTTTTCTTTTCAAAATATAATTAAAACTTAGGAAAGAATCAGACTACATGAGCCAACATTATCAAGTCTCATACAAACAAAGGATTGGTTAAGATCGACAACTTCATGCTGCTATTATGTAAAAATTCCAAATAGTTTATTAACTAAAGAAATGATTTTGATATCATATATTTATAAGACTTTTATGTACCCTATTTTATTCATAAATAAAATGTATGTTAATGTTAAATTTTTTTTTTTTGGTACTTTTTTTGTTTTTTTTAATAAATTAAAAAAAAAAATGGTACTGTGAAGGTCCAAAAAGTCAATTTTTTTTTGGAAGTTGGTACAAAATTTAAAACCCCATTTAACATCCCTGATGTCTTATATTATAAAACTTATTTCCGCATTCACATTTATTTTATTTTACATTAAATTTTAAGGAATTAAAACATAAGGTTGCATCACAAGTTGACAATAAAGATATAATTGAATTTCATCACCCCTAACCTGTGTTGTTAATATTGCCAGGCCATCAGGAGGTACTACTGTTAATACTGGTCGATTTTAATTAACCTTCTGTGACTGACGTAGTTGTCTAACAGACACCAATGCAAGAAAAAGGGATTTTCTCCGTTCTTTTTCAAACATCGGCTCTCACGCATTCAGTACCTTCTTAATACGTTTTCATGTGTAGTTGACCTGACGAACGCGATCAAATAGAGCGCACGTGCCGCGCTGAGCAGAAAAGTGTATTCAAGACAACCACGTCAATATTATAATAGGTGTCTGAGAAACAAGCAACTTAATATTTTTGTTTTATTTTTGTTATATTTTTGTAGTGCCTTCTAAACAACATGTTAATAAAGTTGTTTCAATATTTTATATCTCTTATTATTTATATTCTAGTCGGTCGCTCTAATACAAAACAAATTCTTCACTGTTCTAAAAGAACATCATCTGGAACTTTTAAAGGCCGTGAAGAGCAAATTCTGAGCTTTGGATCAAAAAATTTGACATATCCAATTTGTAATGTCTGGTTCAATGCACTAGGTAAATTAAGTTGTATCTTTTTATTAACCCATTAAAATGATCTCAGTTTTTTATACTGGTTACTTTAGATGTGAACACATTTCAGAGAAAAACTTGTAAAAACCAATAGGTAATTTTTAATTTTTTTAGGATTTTTTAAAGATGTAAGTTCTTTAGGGCCATTTTGTGCCATGCCATTAAATATAGGCTGAAATTAACTGTCGTTTTGTTCTCAAAAATAAATTATAGCTAATAAAAAACCATAACATAAACCATAATTTATAAACCCAATTTACTTTTAATTTGATTCTATATACCCCACGTGGACCGCTTTACATTTCATTCGGATCTATATGAACTTGTTCACAATTCATTCAAGAAGCCGCAACCAGGTTTTTAAGGTTGAATCTAACCATGCTATGGTTAAATATGACAATAATTTGTAGTTGGTTTTACAATAACAATAGCATTTTTCTCTTTTCCAAGAGCAACATGCTATGGCTGAAAACCAATCATAATATTATAAGTGTTAAACCTAATATGTTCGAAGGCAACAATAATATGGTTGTGAATTCTTGATGAAGGACTAATTTAACCATAATATGGTTGCTGATGACAATAATATGGTTAAATTTAACCAAAATATGCTTAACATTTTTCGTTAAAAATAGTTTTGTTTGGAGATGAACATATTCAAAAATTTTTTTTCTCGAAATGAATTTTATATGAACCGGTATATATTTTATTCTGTTCTGTATAAATCAGGCTTACATTTTCTTTGATTCTATATCAACCGGTTCACATAAGGGGGATACCCTTTACTGCGCTGCGAGAGAAAAGCGGTATCAAATCGATTGATTGATACTCTTTAATGCGTTTGCGTATTTGTCCTTCGCTTCTTTTTCTCTTTTCGCAAATCATCACTAGTTATTTTATTTAAATTTTCAATCATGAACACGGCTTAATTTTCCTTTTATATTGTTTTTCCTGAATTGACATTTTATTACAGTCAATCTGTGCCATCTTCGTTTTAAAATTTTTTTTGAGAAATTCACCCCTATTATGAAAGTCGATGTCGACATGTGTCGACGGCACCGGAACAGTAATTGTATTTTCTAATTCGTTTTTTGACAATAATCAATTACTATTGACACTCACTTGATATTTTCTAAGGCGCTTTAAAGTCGACGTCAAGTAGAATTATCTCTGTTTTTGTCGACAGGAAATTTTGCGACGACTCAAATGAAAGTTAAAGAAATTTTAAGTAGAATGTTAACATATTTATTTAATACGTTAATATAAAAAATGCAAATTTAAAAGAAGTTATGGGCACAAAATTTATTAAATTCGCAAACATTTTTAATTTAAGACGATTGCCCTCCAGAGCAATAAAACTACGCGAAATTGCAAAAATTTGGAAAAGTTTGCAAATATGCGAGAAAATGTTTAATATTTCAAACAAATTAATTCAAAGTCCCTTAAACTATAAGGAATGGCAAAAATTCGGTAAAAATTGCATAACTAGCGGAAATTCAGCAAAAATTTGCTAACAGTGGCATGAAAGCAAAGTCTTATAATTATTAATAATCATTAATTAATAATAATCATAAAAAAAAATAAATCATAAAATCAGTAAACTTGCAGTAAAAAAAGCTTTTATCGCGAACATTTGCGAAAAATTCAAAATCGGAAACAAACTCTAAAATTAATGTGAAATCGCTAAAAAAAAAAAAACAAAATGTCAGAAAATAGCATAAATAGCGTTAATAATTAGCTATAATGATGAAGAACAATAATAATAGAAAATAATTGCAGATGGGATTTTTTTTTTGTCAGATTTTCGATAACTATGTAGTCGACGTCGACACAACTTTCTTATAAAATACCAAATTAACGGCGAAGTGATATACTGGTCGAATAAATTTGACAACAAATAAAAATTAATGTCGACGTCGACAACGACTTACATAATAGGGGTGATTGCTTGCGAAAGCGATAGAAATTATCAAATTGGCCTCTTATCGCATTTAGCTTTCGTATCGCATTAGAGATAAGCAGCTCTGGTTAAGATTTTATTTGATTTAACCTCTTCAGACCGTGGGTACACATATGTGTACCTTAACTTATTACAAGTTTTAAAGACTAGCGGCATCGTGTGATCACTAGCAACGGTTTTATTACTTGATTTAAGCTACTGGGCTTAAAAAAAATATCAGTAGATGGTGCTGCTTAGAAGTTGAAGGCAATGTTTTTGCATTTGAATTTAACAGTTTGAAAAAATTTCTAGTAGGCCTTGGCAAAATTGTAAACAAAATTAATAAAAATTTAGTTCTTCAGTTAGGTTAGTACTTTTTGAAGTTTTGTATAGTGAACTTGTTGAGTAAACGTGGAAAAAGGTAAGTTTTTTATTTTTAGTGGTTTTTCACAATGAAATACTACTTTCTTTTCTTGGTACACATATGTGTACCTCCGGATTAAAAGTTTGTTTTGCTAAAACATTGAATATTTGTTAGCTTGGATATGGATGAACAGCAGATTGCGGATATGCTCAATGATAGCGAATTTGATTTCACGGGAGACGATGATGATGATGAGTACTTGCCTCCAGAAGTCATCCGAGCGCTTCAGTCATCTGAAGAATGGGTGGGAGATGAAGAAGATTTGCAAAATGGGGCAGATGATGAAGATGAAGTTGCAAGTTCAGACCGCGTTTTTTGGAAGACAAAAGAAATGGCTAAATCTGGACCAGATATAAATGATGATATCCTAACTTCTGAGGGTAGCTCTGACATAAACATTCTTTACTCTTTTTTGGAATATTTGGGGCTAGACTTTTGGAAATTAGTGGCAGAACAAAGTAACATTTTTTCGGCACAAAAGCGGGAGCTAAAATCAATTAACACCAATACAATTGAAATGATACGTTTTGCTGGTGTGCAGCTGATGATGGGCACCCTCAAATATCCTCAAGTGAAGCTTTATTGGAGTCGAGACTTTTGTGTACCAATTGTTAGAGAAGCTATCAATCGCGACAGGTTCTTTGAGATTAGAAATTTTCTCCACTTTTCAGATAGCAATCAATCTAATGGCAATAATAAACTTTGGAAAATAAAACCACTTTTAGACCCAATTTTGAGAAAATGTCAAAGTTTGCCACGTTCGAAACACATGTCAATCGACGAACAAATGATACCTTTTTCGGGACGTTGTGAGTATCGCCAATATATGCCATCTAAGCCTAATCCACTTGGACTAAAAAACTTTGTTTTGGCTGCTCGGGACGGGTTGGTACTAGACTTCGAGATCTATGTTGGGAAAGATACATTACCTCAAGACGTTATGAAAAATCTTGGATTAGGAGCAGGAATTGTGGAAAAGCTTTGTCGTACAATCACCGACAGCTGTGTTTTGTACACAGACAGATTTTTTACCAGCCTAAAGCTAGCTGATCATTTAAATGAAAAAAGAAGCGGGATTTTTCTGACTGGGACTGTAATGGCAAATAGGGTTGGACCAGTGGCACAAAAACTAAAGCCCGACAAGCAGTTAAAAAGGGGAGAAAGGGACGAGAAAGTTAGAGGTGATGATAAAGTATGTATCATTAAATGGATGGATACGAAATCAGTTACGATGCTATCCACTTGTTCAGGAAGCGCTTCTGCAGATACTTGCCAACGTTGGTGCAAAAAAGAAAAGAAACAAATTGATGAAACTCGGCCAGCTGCTGTAAATAATTATAACTCCTGCATGGGTGGCATAGATTTATGCGATAGATTGATAGCTTACTATCGAAGTTCAATGCGGACGAAAAAATGGACCGTGAGAGCTTTCTGCCATTTCTTGGACCTAGTTGTCGTTAATTGCTGGGTCATGTACACGCGTTGTTGTGTACAAGAAAATGTCTAACGAAAGGATAAGTTAGGCTTGCTGCAATACAGGCTGAATCTGGCCAAAGCGATGATGAAGTATGATGGAGGCAGAGTTGAACCCAATTTCTTGCCTTGTGGCACTATATCTCGTCCCAACACCGGCGCATTTGCAGGATCCAGCTTGAATGCCATAGATGAAAGTCAAGATTGTCAAAGCGAACCTCCCTCAAAGAAGCACCGTGCGGTTGTGCCACACCCACAGCCAGAAATAAGGCTTGACAATGTTGGTCACCTACCGCGCTTTGTAGAGAGCCAGTTTGCGTCAAAATGTCGCCACCCAACTTGCTCTTCACGCTGCCGTACTATATGTATAAAATGCAATGTCTATTTATGTATTTTAAAAAATAACTGATTTGAGCACTACCATAGCGTTAAGTCTATTTTTACTCACTAACTAAACATTTAAACCTGAAGTACACATATGTGCACCTCCTTTTTCTACCACTTTTAATAAAAAAATTAAAAAAATAAGAAAAATCGAAATTTTAATTACACCTCATAAGATAAAAAAAGCAGTTGAAAAGCCTTTTACTCAATCGGTTCACGTTCAGGTCTTAAGAGGATAAACCGATTTACATTACATTCGTATTCTACGATAGCGCACATGTTCAACAATACTGTATTCACTCAAAATATAAAAATGTTCACTAGAAACAAAACAATTTTTAATTTTACACTAGTCATATGAAAAAGAGTTTTTAAAGCGACCGTTTCATTACCAGAAAGTTGACAACAGGCACGATAATTTTACAGAGGTTTGATAAGAATATAACGCGTTTTTTTTTTTTTTTTCAAAAAGTGAACAAATAAAAATTTGTTGAACAAGTGCGATATATAAATCACAGTTTCACATATTAGTCGACTTTTGTATGCACCGGTTTACATGTCATTCCTATTCCAGATTACCATTTCAATCGATAATTCCATATAAGCCAGGTTAACATTTCACTAGATTCTATTCCATATAAACCAGGTTCACATTGTTTTCGATTCTATAAAGCCGAGTTTTCTTATCATTTGAGTTTAAGACCCAACTATAATATGCATACGCAGCTATGCAAATACATGTAAAATACATGTTTCAAATGAATTTCATTATAAGGAAACTTGTTGTTTAAGATTTACGGAATTGTTATTTGCATAAGCAAAGTCCGAAACTAATCAAGCATTCCGTATTTAATCAGATGTTTTTGATTTTGTTTTAAATGCATTTGAAAGGCTTTTCGTTAATTTTTGAGAGGAGCTTAATCTTGATAATGCATAATACAGTTTAGTCTTTTGATTTAAGGCCCGACTATAATATGCTTTAGTTTGCTTAAGCAACAGAGTGAATACATGTAAGTCATATGTGTCCAACCATATTGTACTTACGGAAAGTTTTTGTTAAGTTTTATGAATCTGTCATTATAATCTGTTAAAGTGTGAAGCTGATCACACTTTCCGAACGGAATCTAATAATTTTGATTATGTTTTTGTGTTTTTAAATTTATTTGAGAGACTTTTTGTTAATTTCTGACAGAAGCTTAAGCAAGCTTATGCATATTATAGTTCGGCCTTTGGATTTAGCTTGATTACATACGATTTTATTTACATTTTTCTGGATATTTATGATCTTAATCTCATTGTATTAAACAAATAAATCTGGCAACCCTGTGGTTTCCTCATTGCATTACATTATTTCCATTACTCATTATCTTACAACATCAAAAACTAATTCATTTCCGTACCTTGTATAGAGAACTTTCAATTTCCGCTTGACCAATATTTCTTTTAGCGCTTGCAGTTGTTGGTGTTGATGATCCCGTTTCTGTTGGCTTTTTCGGCATTTGTTTAGATGGTGTACCCGATTGGGGTGTTGAGCTTTCACTTGGCTGCTTCGTTTTCTCTGTATCCGTTGATGCTGCCGAAGCCGCAGTTGCTGAGTCAGCGCTTGTTTTAAGAGTATCAGCAAAAGTACGATTTATATATTGGGTGGGACTTAAGGCACCCCACATATTAAAGCTCAATTTAGCCAGTTTCCATTGCTCCAGAATGTACGGTATGGCTGATTCTCGTAAATTGCCAATAATTTGGCGGGAAATTAACAGACCGGCAAGTTGCTATAAAGAAAACAAGGGAGACTGTTAAATATTTTATTTATTCATGTGCTTAAAAATGATAAAAAATTACCTCCTTTAACTTTTCCTCATCTCTTAGGTAGAACGCAATGTAAAACAGCGATAGAAATGAGTTCACAAATTGAAATAAAGCCACTTTGGCAATCAAATGATTTTCATATTTCGACTGTAAACGATAATTTTCTAAAGAGGGAGAGGGGAAATAAAAGAAAAAAATAATTACAGCATTAATCTAAGTCACTCAAAAAGGTATACAAGAAAAACTTTTTCTGAGGTTTTCCTGTGTATTAATTCATTTTTGTTTTGCCTTTGGCTTTGAAAATAACTACCGTTATCATTTAACCAGACAGCCAGTTTATAATAAGCCTCATCCATTAGGGTTATAGCACCTGCCAACAAAACTTTCGGTATAACACTTAAACAACACAGTACACCAGTTTCCGGTAATTTAGAATCCCACCAATCCTGTAAACATCAAAGTGAAAAAGAGCGGGAGAGAGAGCAAGAGAAAACGGAAAATTAAATTTTTATGTAACGTTAATGTTTTAATGTTGTTAAAGTTAATTATGTCTGCTAAACAGCTTTAAAGATTTAGAACTTTTTTTTGGGCTTATTTAGAAAATAAAACGCTACTTATTTATTTTAAATTTCATAACAACAGTAAAAGTCACAAAACAGCACAGCTCGAGAACTTTTATCAAAAGGTTTTAAGAATTACTTTCCAGCTGAAATAAAAGGTCTGCTTTTTAAAGCCGTCACTGCACTAAAACCCGTATTTGCATTAAATATTTGTATATATTGAAGTATGTTGTTGCGTAATGGGTCCTATTTACCATTTACATTACTAGATTCGTTAAACTTTTTATGAATGTAAATATTTTTTCTTTAAAGCCTCGTACACAATAGGCAGCAACATCTTCACTGGTGTTCATAATAGAGCAACAATTTTTTCACAACCACACACATTTTCCATTTAGAAACCGATTGCAAATTTTGCCCACAACAATATTACGTATTTATTATTATTTTTTAAAACATTTTGTTGACATTTTCATTCAAAACTATATAAAATTATTATAAACGTCATATACATTTTCATACAAATTGTTGCTAAAGTAGAAGTAAATAGACTCAACTTTAAAAAAAAAAAAATTTGTTACATATTTTTTCGAAAAATGAAAGGAGAGGATAAAAAATAATTTGGGAAGAAATAAGATAGAAGAAAAAACAAAATTGTTGCTAGCTTTGTGTACGAGGCTTAAGGCATTCACAGAGGGTTTCGAATTGACTTGAATTCTTTTAAAACTTTAAATTAGTATAAGTATCGAGGTGAATATTTATACTCTTTGCATTGCCCATTTGAAGCATTCTAAGTACGAGTGCCATTATTTTATGCCGACTTTAAAGTCAGGGAATATGAAACAATTAACTTAAAGAAATAGTTTGGTTATAATTCCTTTTTACTATCCACATTTCTTCTTTTGAATATTGTAAGTATAACTACATAAAAAAGAAGAGATTTTCTGTGAATTATTTCACATTGCAAAACAGGAGCAAGTCAGAAAGAATATTAGATCAAGCCCTACCATATGATAACCAATACAACAGTATTTCAAAATAAATTTTCGAAAGTGTACCCTTTTTGTGATCCATGGGCAATAGACCGACTCACTTTGTATGGTGCGGAAAAAAGTGTTTTTTCTTAAAATAAAGCTTGAAATGTTTTATGATGATTCTCAAAATATTTTGGTCCTAGCGTTCACCATCCGTGAGCTGGACCATTTTTAAAAAAATTGCTTTTTTTCAATTTTTGAAATTTTTTGTAAGTACTTTGCTCCAAGACGACATAAATCAACTTTTGGTATCATCGAAAAGAATTAGAATGTTTTTAATTAAAAAATTAATATTTAAAAATTTAAATTTAGCTCACAACATCCAGGGTTTGAAAACGGATCTTTTTCTTATCACCACGTTATTATAATTGAAAAATGAAAAAAATGTGATACCCATATTGCCTTTATACGAGGGCGGATCAATAAGTCCGTGACTTTTTGAATGAAACACAGTTTTTTTTACAAAAAAAATTTATTTTTCAACATAATCTCCTTTTAGCTCAATACACTTAGTCCAACATTTCTCCAATTTGTGTATCCCTTCCAAAAAATAGGATTTTTCGAGGTCCATAAAAAGGCATTTGGTTGACCAATAATTTCATCGTTGGAGCTAAATGTCTTTCCACCGAGCTGGGGGCTAAATCCGGAGAATATGGCGGATGAGGTACCAATTCGTAGACCAATTCATGTAATTTTGCCACTGAGACTGCACACGTGTGCATCCGTTCATAATCTTGATGAAAAATAACCTGTTTTTGGGCCATATGGGGTCGTTTTTTTTAAATCCTCGTTAAATCGGTCCAATAATTTGGCCGTTTATTGTTTTTCACTTTTGAAGGTAATCGATTTGGATTATCCCGCGTGCATTCCAAAAAACTGTTGCCATCACCTTATTGGCCGACAAACTTATCTTGGCCTTCTTCGGAGCCGGTTCACCCGGAGAAACTCATTGTTTAGACTGCTGCTTGGTCTCCGGAGTGTTGTTTCATACACAGTTACAAAACGCCGCAAAAACTCATTCGAATTGCGGTTAAACAACTCCAAACAATTCTTTGAAGTTGTCACACGATTACGTTTATGGTCAATTGAGAGCAAATGCGGCACCCATCTTGCAGACAGCTTTCTTAAACCCAGCTGATCATTTAAATCGAAACCACACTGCCATATGAATGCCTATGGCATCAACAATCTTACGCACTTTTACTCTTCGATCGGCCAACACCATATCGTTAATTTGTTCGACATTTTCGGGTGTAGTGACTTCAATTGGCCGTCCAGGACGTTCAGCGTCATTTGTACTTATGCGACAACAACGAAAGTCAGTAAATCACTCTTTTTAACATTGAAATTGATGGTGCAGAGTCCCCATAGTATTTATCAAGTTTTCCTTGGTTTGATTGACGGTTTTTTTCGCAAAAAATAATGTTTAAAAAAAAATCCACGAGGTTGTATGTTTTGAACAGCTGTTAAACGCAAAGTAAATGTCGGAACTTGCTCAAAACTGACAGTAGTCTATTAACAGGTGGTACTTGATGGGAGCAGTGTTGCATTTAATATAACTACGAGGGAAGTTCGAAAAGTTACGGACTTATTGATCTACCCTCGTGTGAAAAAAGATAAAATATATCGCGATTTTCGCGTTTTATGTAAATTATTACAAAAAATAAATAAATTAACATTATTTTAAAAAAGATTCAATTTGAAAAGCAGAACATTATTTCCACATACGTAGAATTTGTATGAAACCCCGAAACGAAAATGTGTATTTAGCGAAATATCTCAATTAGTATGTTGCGAGTAGTCAAGTGTTATATACTGTTGGATGCCCCTTTAAAAACTCTTTTTGATGATACCAAATTTATTTATGTCGTCTTGGAGCAAAATACAAAAAAAAACGAAAAACTGAAAAATACATTTTTTTAAAAATGGCCCAGCTCACGGATGGTCAACGCTAGAACCAACTATTTCTATTTTGGAAATCATCATAAAACATATCAACCTTTATTTTCAGAGTGGTAACAAAATCACTTTTTTTTTGAATCGCTCTAATGGGCATTCTTGCGCCCGCCAATACTTAATAATGTTATGAGGTTAAGATTCGGGAAAAAGTTCTTTGCTCCGAATATAATTTATATATTTTCAACTTTAAGAGATTTATTTATCGTTAAGAGATTTAAGGATAAGGATTTGTATGGGACCTATGGTTACTTTTTAACCTACCAGCACAAAATTTTGTCATGGAATAGTAGATATTCCTACATTTATTAGGAAGTATTGGTATTAAAAGTTGTTTTAGGTGTAGTATTTGTACGGGAGCTATGGTCAAATACGAAACGATCCAAAAATAAATTTGGGAAGATGATATAGGTTGCCTATTACCAAAATGATTATATTGATTACTAAAAATTGTAAAAATTTTAAAATTTTTAATATTTTTTCTTTTTCAATAAATAGTATTTTTAAATTTAATTTAAAAAATGTACTTTATTTTGACAGTTCCCAACAACGATCCTACAAGTTTAAGTTATTTTATTTTAAACGAAAAAATCAATTAAGATTTTTTGATATTAAATTAAAAATTTATTTCAAGACAACTTAAATATTAATTTAATCAAAATGATATTTTTAATTTTCTTTCAATTAAAAATATAATTGATCCAATTATCACATTAATTAAATTGAAATACTTTTTAACCAATTTTTTTAATTGATAAAAAACTACTGATAATTTTTTCTGTATATAGAGATTTCGGGTTATCAACTAAACTTCTATAAAAAATGACATGCAATCGAAAATATTTGTATGAGAATATTAAGTAATCGGTTTTGTGTTAAAAAATCGATTTTTCGCAATCGAACTAACGTATGCGATTTTATACTAAAATCGAATTTTAGGCTTTTAAAATCAATTTTTTTAATTTTTTTCCAAAATTTTGGCAATTTTCCATTTTAACATTTACTAAACCGATAAAATGTGTAATTGCACAATAAAGTACTTTTCGCTTATAGTCCACTACTATAGTTGCACAACTTTTGTGGACTATAAGCGAATTTGGACTATAACCGATTTTTCTTATACGCCATTTTATGGATAATAAGTGAATCGTAGTATAATCCACATCTGTGACGCGAAAAATAAAAAGAGACCTAAGGGTTTTGTTCAGGAGAGCCATTTTAAAGATTTAAATACGTGTATCTTTGGTGTACCATCACTAAGCGTGTTGGTATTGGTCTCATTTGAAAGCGACACATCTCATGACGTCAGGAACGTGTTGGTCAACCTTAAAAACGCGCGTAGGTCGTCCCTACCTCTTGTTTTGTGTAGTTGGTTTTTACTGTTCCCTTTACCTTACTGGTCCCTTTCTCTATGCGCTGTCACATATTGGAATATATAAAAATTATTTTCCACAATAAAACCACTCAATTTAACGCGTTTACTCATTTTTGCTACTTTTATGAAGTAACCAAAATTTTACATTTATAAAAGTTGCCAGAAAAGTTAATAAAAACATATTTTCAGTTTGTTAAAATTTTTTTTGCATAAAGTATTAGATACTCGCGCAAAGAAAATGTGACTTTTAAGCAAAAATGGACTACAAGTGAAATGGACCTTAGAACAAATAATTTGTATGAAATTCGAAAAAATCTGTTTTTGGCCTTAAAGCGGAATTTACTATAAGCGAAAAGTACTGTACAACTTAAATTTTTTTTAGTGCACATACGTGTATAGATACAAGTTTAAAAGAAAAAAAAGCAATTGTAGTTTTACGTATCACCCTATTAGTACACTTGGTATACCTTGAACTTTAATATAGGTCCTCTTGTTCTTCAAAAATTAAAGTCATCAATGTACAGAGAGCGAAACAGTCGTAAAAGTGACGTACCGAACCAAACACTGAAAGTGAGCGTTGTGAAAATCAACTTAATATTAAAGGAAAACTACAGGTGAATCAAACCATGGCATACCTGTGGAATTACGATAATATTTAAACAGACCAGTGCCCGAGCAATATTTGACTCTTGTTATTAGTGTGGTGGAAAAACAGAAAATAATTTATCTTAACAAATACGAAATTACAAGGGAATAGCTCTGAATCCTTCCGAGATCAATGACATGCAAATATTTGATTTCTAAAGCTAACTTACTTGTTACTTAGCAAAGAAACAGTTGCCATCGAACAAAAACTATTGTCATAACCCTTTGAAATACTATCCACACCTTGACTAATTTGCAATATTTTAAAATGTTTTTAATTTATTATAAAAAATATTGCTGAAATGAAGATATTTTTCATAATTTTAGTCAATAAAACAATTGTAGTTGGTGAAATATAAATACATATATATCGCATTGGTTCCTCTAAAGGGATTAAACTCAAAATTTACACATATTTTACTTTCGTCAGGAAAACAATATCTACCCACTGTAAAAATCTTAGTTTAATTTTGCAAAAAAAAAAAAAAAAAAAAAAGAAAAAAAAATCAATTTATCTCTCTTTGTTGTATAAGGTATAAGTTTGCAAATTTATCTTGAACGATTTTGAAATCGATTTTAAGGTGCGATAAATCGATTTCAAAAACCGGAATAAAAAAAAATTTAAATTCGATTTTGGAATTGATTAACAATTGCCTAATTAATACTAATCGCTAATTAATATATTAATTGATGAATTTGTATAAAAACTTTTGATCGTTGAAGAATTTTCTGTAAAAATTCTTATTTATTGAAAACGCGAACTAGCACGAATTTAAAAAAAAGCTGACACCCATATATAATTAAATCGTCTAAAGATTAAAATATGTTAATTTGGCATTTTTATTACCAACAACCCCGAACAAAAAATTCAAAAACCTTTCTTTTTTTACAGAATGTCCTTAAAAAAAAGAACATGGATGATCGTCCTTGGACAAATTGTATACACAGTTGAACGCGTCTTAAAAAAAACTTTCTTATGATACCCATATTGTATATGTTGGTAAGGAAACAGATTCTCAAATTAACAAATCATGCAAAAATAGACCCTTTCATAGCTGGAGCCGAAGTATTTTAAATGCCATCTTAAAAAGTCCAAGGTTCATTTTTAGGAGGGAACATCGGGCACTTTTTTTGGTGAGTCGCTCTAATATACATATATATTTTTTTTATTTTAAATCTAAATATTTTGCAACAGGTCTGCTAAATAAAAAAAAAATCTGCACACAAAACTATTTAATTCTAATTTCCTGTTCAAATATTATTAATTTTCATACACAAATCTTAAAGAAAACTTTGTTGCGCATATTTTTTGTGGCGAATTTTTATACATATTTTTTTCATATTTATACATAAGAGTGCCAGTCAATTACCTCCTTTCAAACACTTGTACTTTCTTTATATTTTTTTTATGTTAGCTTTTGTTGTAGTTGTAAGCAATAGTTGCTGTTGTTGCTACGAGTACTACTTTTATTACTCTACTTAACCTCTGTTATTATCCATGATCTCGTAATGTAATTTTTGTGTGATTTTGTGTTCTTGTTGTTGTTTAGTTTTTACAGAACCTTTGGGCGTATTTTGGTGTTCTTGTATATTTTTGTTATGTTTGTGCAATTTATTTATGGTTAGTTATAAAAACAAGAACAACAACAGCCACAAAAACATAATGGAGACTTCTCGTTACCCCGCAATTTTGTCTCTTAACTACAGCATTAATACATTGTCTAAAGTACTTATGAGTATGTTTGAGTTTTTTTTTCATTTGTACGTGTTTGTGCGATGCTTTCATATAAATCTCTTACGTGCGTGTGTTAATGTGTGCTCTTTTGTTTGGGTTTTTGTATAGTAGAGATTTGCTATTCCTTTTGCACACTCTTTGAATACCAACAATAACAATGTGATTGCTATAATTTTATGAGTACAATAATAACAAAATATCATTTGTATTGTAATAAATGTAGCATGTTTTTACACGATATACGAGGTTGAAGGTCAAATTCAAGTACCAACAATAATTTACGATTTCTTTTTCGTTTTTTGGCAAGAATGCAAAATCAAATAATGTTTAAAAGGTTTAAAAATAAATGAGGATAATTTTTAATAGAAAATATATAACCCAAAATGAAGAAATTAATAATCGAATTAACATCCATAAAAATAAATTTAATGGAAATGATTAGATATTGATAGACTATTTATAGACATATGGGGGATTCACAAGCTGTGCTATCAAGTCATATCGTCATAATGTCCTAAAAAAAATTTTGACAATTGTTTAAAAAAAATATTGTTGTGTTTTAAACAAAATAAAAATTGTAATGCTGTGTTCATTGATTCGTCATGATTGTACAGTAGAAATCTAATAATAGGTCACATACTTATGTACATACATTAGTATATACATATATTTCTTGTAATTATTTTAAGACATATGACTTTACAACTTTATGACTACCTTGTGAATTCCCCAATAGTAAAAATAAAATATATGTATATGGGAATTTCCTCCGAATGGTCAACCAGGATGGAAAAATAAAATGTTGATAATCATCGTGTTTTAAAATAAAACCCAATTATTTTAAATTCGGTTGAAGTTCATCAAATTTAATTTACATTAAATTATTATAATAAAGGAAGGAATTTAACAACGTGAAGAAAATTAAAATTGATTGATAACTTTTATTCGTGAAACCGCAACAGAAGAGTATGTGGCTCGAAAAGCAACAGAGAAGTATGTGGCCCGAATGATTAAACGTGCACGGATTGATATAAGATTTTGCACAAATATTTCATACTACTAAATTTCGTGAAGATCAAATAATTAAAAATAATGAATAATGCTATTTTATTTAGATTTGGTATGTCATAGTTCCATATGTCTTTAAGTCACACTGCCAAATTTTTCGAAGATCGGTGCATAATTTATCAAAGGTCCCACTCACGTACATTAAAATATGCCTAAAGCCGTATCAAATATAAATATTAGAGTACAAGTTGGCGTGTCATAGTTTTAAATATCTAGAAATCACACTGCTAAATGTGGACCATAATTTACCATAGGCCCAACATAACTTCCCCTCTAAAAAATCATTTTAATACGACTAAAACTGTTACGAATCGTAATATTTTACTTAAATTTATTCAAATTAAGTTTTATATGACTAGAAATGAAAGTATAACACTTTTTAAAGGTCGGCCAAAAACACTGGTATTGTTATCCAAAAATTACTAAAAACCAAATTTCAATAGAAAATTTTAGTAATCGATAAATTTTCTATAGAAAATTATAACTATCGATAAAATTTCTATAGAAATTTATAGTTATCGATAAAAAGAATATAGAAAATAACAATTATCGATAAATTTTCATTGGAAAATTACAGTTATCGCTCAATTTTCTATAAAAAAATATAGTTATCGATAATTTTTTTTATAGAAAATTAAAGTTATGGATACATTTTTATAGAACTTTTAAGTTATCGAAAAAATTTTTATAAATAATTAAAGTTGTCAATTATTTATAAATTTAAATGGAAAATTATAATTATCGAAAAATTTTCAATAGAAAGTTGTTGTTATTGATTAACATTCTATAGAGAATTAAAGTTATCTCTAAAAATTCTTTAGAAAATTGTAGCTATCCATAAGTTTTCTTTAGAATATTATTGTTATCGATAATATTTCTTTAGAAAGTTGTAGGTTTTGACTGCTTTGTGTAGAAATAATAAAATTGGTTTTATTCCATTACAAATGTGTTAACTATTTCCGCTCTCTTTATAATTTTATCCTGTTATTAGATCGTTCTTATTACTTTTGATTTATTGTTGTCTATTGTCTCTACTTCTTTCCTTTTTATTCTAAGTACAATGACTCTTTCTTAATGAGTATTGCAGTACTTTTTTCCTTATTTTAAGTGGTTGCCTTCAAAAAAAGTAGTGTTATATGATATGTCGCATACTTTTAGGCGAATACCTTTTGTTTAAATAAAGAGAATGCCCTTAACTGTTGGTGCACGACTGTACATGGTAGTGCTTTTTATAGCGCCTTCACAAAGTGTGTAGCAAATATAAGTAAATGTGATTGTGTGGTTTTATTTATATACCCAGCGGGAAAACTCAGAAGACCTTCTTACTTCAGGCCTTATTTAACGCCTGCTTAAACATTTATTTGATTCAATTACCATTATTATCAATAACGCATAGAAGGCCTCGGCTCGTTAATACATTCCACACTCGCTTCTTTGAGAAGAGAGAAGAGAAGGAGTAGCATTTTTTGGGCTTTTTTTTAGCAGAAGTAAATGAATTATTTTTTTATCCAGTTGGCATTCTTATGTACTTGCCAAAGAAGCGAGAGTGGAAGGCCTACCCCGCAATGACAACGTGTTAGGGAGATCGATTATTCGACTTTTTTCAATAACCGGTTTTCGAATATTACGAATAGTTGCTATTTTAAAAAACCCGGTTTTGGGTTAAGCATTTTTTAAATAACCGGTTAACCGGTTTTAATTCGAATACTTAAAAACACAAAAATCAAATAAGTTTTTAAAATAAAACGTTATTTTGAATAAAAACAAAACAATTTGCAAAGGTTAGGAACCAACAAAATACATATGACTTAGATCAGACCTAACAAATATTTTACGATAAAATCCAAGAAAAGTGGGACCAGTAAATTGATCAAACTTTAGCTACATTTTCAACAATTTTTTGAATAATATTTGATCTAGACAAACGTTTTGCAAAAGTAAATAAATTATAGAAATTTTATAAAGTTATTATTTGAAATATTCTCTCAAATTTATTTTGAATGAGTTTTAATTTGTTGGTGGTTAAGCCATCTCTATATAAATCAACCATATTTTACAAAAATTGCAAACAAAACCTCTTAGCCAGGATTATTTATTTCAAATTATTTTGTTTCAGCATTATAGAAACGAATAGTAAACTGAACATTCTTTTTGTGTAAAATATTTGTCAATTCGTCGACATCAATTTAAAACATTCCATGACATTGCTTGATTTCTTCATTTTTGTTTATTAGTTGTTGGTATTTTAATAAATAAAACTGGTAGAAATTTTTCCCATATCGTTGATTCCGCCCTAATATTGTAGTTTTCAGCATGCAGAGATGCTAAAACTACTTAAGAGTTTTTAGTGCCTTAACAGGCGTTTCGTCCTCGGCAACACAACGGGCTTAAATTTCACCCAATGATTCATTTTTTTGCAGCGTATTTTAGTAAATTGTTTTTTGTCCTCTCCTTAGAACTACTTCGAGTTGAATTTCATTTGGATCACATTAATGTCAAGCATGTATACTAATTAAAGGTGATTAATAAGTCGTGACATGGAAGAACCTTTGTAACTTATCATTTTAGGGCACTTCAGGCGTTCGAAAAATATATATAGATAACCTTTATATAAGAATATATTTAATATTTAGAATGCTCTTACTATTTACTTTTTACCTGCACACGTTTTTGTAGTATTTTAAATAGTTTTTAGTTTTTTTTCTACAAGAACACATCTTTTATAAGCGATTTGTCTTTACAGTGTTCATAATGTTTTTTGATCTTTGTTACATTTTGTTTTGACATTCTTCATAAAAAGTTTAAGTTTGGCCAATATGCAATTAGAAAATACTTAAATTACGGGTACATCTACAACAAGAGTAAGGAAAATGTATATAAATTACACATTACTAAAATAACCGGTTTATTATACCAAAATAACCGGTTTATTCGATATTCGAAAAATGGAAATTTTAAAATAACCGACTTAGGCAAAGCTAAAATAACCGGTTAAAACCGGTCGAATAATAACCGTTCGATCTCCCTACAACGTGTATAAAAAATATATGTGTATGGAATGGAGCGACCAGGCCTTGTACATCCAAAAGAAGTTGTACAGAGGTCTTCTAGAAGGCATCCGTACTCCTTGAGTAAAGAGGTATTATAGGCCTTAAATTCATTCCCTTCCCAAAGAAGGGAGTAAATAAGGTAACTAAAAAGAAATAAACAAAACTGTTCAACTTCCTTTCTCCCTTCTTTCAAAAAGGTCTTTCAAAAAGAAATGTATACCTTCTAGAAGGCATACTTCTGAAGGCAGGATATCATACGAAGCGAATCTTTTATAAAGGGGTATACAGGCCTTCCAAAAGGCCTGCACGTGCGGTCCTTTTAATAGTTACCGCTGGGTATAGTCGAAGTTTCATTACTCGAACTTCTCTAACTCGTATTAATTAGATTGTACGCATATATATATATAAATATATATATATATATGTATATGTATATGTATATGTATAAATATATGTATATGTATATGTATGTGTTACTATAATTGTAATGTAAATGTTAACTTTTTGTTTGATGTTCGTCTACAGCGAAAAATAAATTACCGTTATAACTGGCAATTAACTTGAGAAGTTCATTTAAGTGTCATAAAAGTAGATATATTTAATTTATTAAATACGAGTAATAAGAACCAAAAAATAAAACTAAGTTTTAAACTTATTTACACGCAATGTTAAGCGATTAAAGGAATAGTAAATTACTAGGTAAATGTTGGTAACCATAAGCCTAATATACATTATTAATGTTAAAACTGATACTTTTGTTTAAAGAGAATTGTTACTTAGTTTAGGGACGGTGGTCTAGTTACAGAAACATTGAAGTATATAATTTTAAAAGTATCATTATTTGTGTATAATAAAATATTTTATCAGGTATGCACTTTAGCCTGATTAAGTTCACACGTTTTTAAAGTTATAAGTTTAGCCTCAATTTCAAATATTTTTTTTAGAATTAATTTAAAAAAAATTTTAATTTTGTGAAAGAATTTTAAAGTGGCAACAAAAATGAATAATAAATAGTCTTTAATGTCACCCCTCTACGTAATAATTATACACAGAAAAAATTATTAAATTTCTCCAATCACCAAATTTGTTCTAAATTCATAATATCAAGCAAACAATTTGTTGATTTTGCACCTATTACCAAAATGATTATATTGATTACTAAAAATTTTAAAATTTTGAAAAAATATTTTCAATAAATGATATTTTTAATTTTAATTAAAAAAGTGATCAAAAAACTTTGCCATTTCAAACAATGTGTTAATTTATTTAAATAAATATTGACAATTCCCGACAACAATTCTACATGTTTAAATTATTTTATTTTAAACGAAAAAGTCAATTAAGATTTTTTGTTATTTAATTAAAATTTTAATTGAAAATTTATTTCAAAACAACTAAAATGTTAATTAAATCAAAATTAAATTTTTAATTTTCTTTCAACTAAAAAAATAATTGGTTCAATAATCACATTAATTTAATTTAAATACTTTTTAAACCATTTTTATAATTGATAAAACACTTTTTTCTGTGTATGTTAAAAATAAATATCACTTTTATCTTCAATTGAATTATTATAATAAAAAAATTTATAAATCTCTTTACATAAAGTGAAAGCTCTACTTACGGACAACTGCTCTAGATGGACGATTTCCGGAATTTTTTTTTTCAACCAAACTAATCTTCATCAGACAAACGATCCCTTTGCGGACTCTTTTTTTCTCTAAAGGATATTCCGTAGCCGCACGAAAATTGTCACGTACAAAAAAACAGACTGAGCTAAAGATAGCGTAAACGTTAATTATCCTATTTAATTTTTGCATTTTGATCGACGGCACAGGTACAATTATAGGACTGTGATACTAAAGAGCTTTATATTCTTCACAAGCGGCTTGACAAATACACACTTCCCGTTTGCAAGTAAACGATACAAGCACTATTCGTACAAACATTAATTTTTAAAATAAGTCTATTACAAGAAAAAAATCGTCCCCTTTAATGCTTCTTTTTCTCTTTTTTCACTCTGTTTGACCATGTAAAAATAAACAACCTTGGATTTTTGTACAAACTTGCTTTTGTGCCAGAACTCTAATTAATACGGCAAAAGGTTTGTATAAAAGTAAAATTTTGGCTGGTTTGTAAAGGATTTGGTGTAGTTTAACAATTTTGACCAAGATAACGTGGATTTCAAGAGTTTTTGAAAACCGCAACAGCAATTAGCGTTGGCTTTGGGCTTTAAGAAAAGTAGATCCAAAAATATCGAACATTTTCTAAAAAAGTTAATACTAATTAAAACGATAGTTTTTGGAAGATGAGTAAAAAGAGCCTAAAATTGTCCGAATCGTTTTTGAGCAATCAATAATCCTCCAAAATAATCTGAAAAAACCGTTTCTTATTTATTTCAGAGAGCATTATCAAACGTTTATATTCTCAAAGCAGAAAATTTTTAGAATAAGAAAAAAAATTGTCCGATCTGTTCCAGAGAAATCTAATTTACTACAGAATGATCTCTTCCAGATAAATCTAATTTACTACAGCATGATAATAAATTGTTGCTCATTTATCGCTTTTAACACATTAAAAGTAACGAACCCATAGACGACTATTTCCCGTCTGTATATAATTAAAAATGGGTTTGTTTGTGTGTTCCCTATAGACTTTTCACAGTTGTGACCTGACAATCCAGCGCTCAACATAGCCTATAACAATTCATAAAATTCTAAGTGGGCGTGGCACCTTCCATACACAGACCATTTAAATTTCTGTTTATCTGGAGGCCAGTAAAAGCCTGCAAATTTGGAACAAATAGCTGGCTTATCAAAACATAACATCTGTCAGAAGGTGGACTGAATTGAAGAAAAGAGCACGTCAACATTGATTTTTGTATATCTGAAAAAGGGTTACAGTAAAAGTATCCAAATTAAGAACAAATAGCTCCGTTATCAATACAGAAGATCTGTTAAAAAAGACAACTTTTTTATTTTAATGGGGCTAGCAACACAGAAAAATGTGTTTTATCAATTAAAAAAATGTTTTTAAAAGTAATTAAATTTAATTAATGCCATAATTAAATCAATCGTTTTTTTGTTGAAAGAAAATTAAAAATTTAATTTTGATTTAATTAACATTTTAACTGTTTTGAAATAAATTTTCAATTAAAATTTTAATTAAATAACAAAAAATCTTAATGGACTTTTTTCGTTTAAAAAAAATAATTTAAACATGTAGAATTGTTAGAAATGGCAAAGTTTTTTGATCACTTTTTTAATTAAAATTAAAAATATCCTTTATTGAAAATATTTTTTTCAAAATTTTAATATTTTTAGTAATCAATATAATCATTTTGGTAATAGGTGCAAAATCAACAACTTGATATTATGAATTTGGAATAAATTTGGCGATTGGAGAAATTAGTTAAACGTGTAAAACTAAAAATATTGAAATAAAAATTAATTGATATGTAAATCGATTTTATGGAATTGTCTATAAATTAAAATAATTATTAAATTTTTTATGGAAAATTCGAGAAATTCATAATTTATTTTTATATAAAATAAAATTTCTATAGAAAATTATAGTTATCGATAAAATGTCTATAAAAAGTTAAGGTATCGATAAATTTTCCATAAAAAATTTAAGGAATCGGTTAATTTTCTATAGAAATTACCAATCATTAATCAATTTATTTATAGAAAATCGAAGTTATCGATAAAATTTCTTTAAATAATATAGGGTATCGTTAAATTTTCCATAGAAAATTAGAGGTAACGATCAGGTATCGGTTTTTATAGAACATTAAATTGATCAATTAAAAGGAAATTTAAGTTGTCGATAAAATTTTTATAAAAATTACTGGTATCGAAAAATTTTCCGCAGAAAATTTGAAGTATCGATAAATTTTCTTTAGAAAACTAAAGGTATTGATAAAATTTCTATAATATATTTAAGCTATCGATAAGGGTATTTATTCGGTTAACCGTTAATTGGCTAACCGACTAATTACTACCCGATTATCTGATCGGCTTATTAAGAATTGGCTATTTTCGATTGACGATTAAGCCAGCTTATTTCAGTCGATTTACCGATTTAACAAAATTTGTCATTTTTGTAGAATTAAAACATATTTTTGTGTGTTTTCAATTATCGAGACGAAACACACTCATATACAAAAGGTACTCGTATGTGTATAAAGCCTATAGTACACGGCATGTAAAAAGACACATGCGCATGTGGTTCTGACGTAATTTTGACGTCATCACACAACACGCAATGTTTATTGTGGCTTTGCATTGACGTCAAAATTACGTCAGAACCACATGCGCATGTGTCTTTTTACATGCCGTGTACTATAGGCTTAAGTATAGACGGGCCAATAGTAATGCGGTAAATTGCAATTAGACAAATAATTATTATATACGTTACGACAAAAGTATCTCCAATAGAGATGTTCGTAGCTTACAATGTTCTAAAACCAAAAAAATTTGGTGGCTAGATAAATAATCTGTTATATATTTTCTGTTTTTCGACTATAGTTTTTATCAATAGCCATATAAATGTAATGTTTTTAAACAATTTTTCATTACAATCTAAAATTAATGAAAATATATGTATATCTTCATCATTTGAAGTACAAAATCTACACCTTTTGAGTTCTCTAATTCATATTAATACGAGTAATACTAGAGAGATCGTTTTTGGGACTGTGTATAAATGTGTAAAAATTAATATTGTTAATTAGTGTTTATTATGGTTAAAGCTGGTATAATATAATATTGTTGAATCAATAAACGTTATAAAAAAAATAAGTGTTTTAAAAAAGTGTTTGCTGTCAACAGCTTTTGGTTTCACGTACTTTTTATGTGTATGTGTTTAGTTCTTTGTTTCCTTTCTTATCAATCTTTTACCAAAATTAACCGAAACAATTAGAAGAGTTAAAATTTTAAGAAAAATTAAAACAGGACTCTAATGGCATAGTTGAAGATTTTATATGTTTAGAGAAATCCAGGAAAAATACTGAGAAATTAGATATTCTGTATTATGGGTTGATTTCGATTGCTCCACCGTCTACGATAATTGAAAAAATTTTTATTACGTAAATTTTTTTTTTCAATACTAAAGAAATTTGTTTTTAATTTTTTTTCCCAACCCACTTACAACTACAATTAATGTTGGGAGAATTCCAACTAATTGTAGTGGGGAATGTAAGAAAAGATAAACTCACTGTTTTATTGTTGGTATTTTGTTTAAGGTTTGATATCGTTGCAAATAAGACTTTTTGAGTGTTTGTAATTCTCATTCCCTCTGTAGTCTTATTTACTGATATCTTTGGCTTTTCTAAAAATTTTTTCCGATGATCTGCCCTAAGCAACCAGTAAAATGCGCATAGTAAATTTCAGTTTTTTTTTCAAGAATAAAAATGGGGAATTATGAACAACAAACAAAATCGTTTAATGGAAAATATAAATTACATATTTATCAATTATGTTTTTGTTTAATAAGCTCAAAATATTAAATAATTTATGTAATTTTATTTATTGAAGATCTTAATTTATATTAAAAGATTTGGTTTGTTGTGCTTAATTCCCTTTTTTTTAATAATTGATAAAAAAAAATACTGAAATTTATTGTTGGAGAATAAGCTGTTCCTATGCGCATTTCACTGGTTGCGTAGGCCAGATCATCAGAAAACGTTTTCCTAAATAATTTTAGAAAAGCCAAAGCTATCAGCAAACAAGACTACAGGGGGAATGAGAATTACCTACATACACTCAAGAAAGTCCTATTGCAACGATATCAAAGCATAAACAAAATACCAAACAATAAAACAGTGATGAGTTTATCTTTTCTTACATTCCCCACTACAATTTTTTGGAATTCTCCCAACATTAATTGTAGTTGTAAGTGGGTAAAGAAAAAACAAATTGCTTTTATTGCTTTCGCAAGAAATCAATATAAAGACAATTTGCCAGTTCAGTTTTTTATGCACGTGCACTTGCTAAAATTTATTATCAAAGTTGCTTTTGGGAATACTATTATTTATTAAAAGATTTTGTTTGTTGTGCTTAATTTCCTTTTTTAATAATTGATAACAAATACTGAAATTTAATTTTGGAGGATAATTTATAAAAAAAAAATATTAATCGGTTAACCGATAAATAACAAAATTAACCGATTAAAACAAAACCTCGGCAAATTAATCGAGCGTTTAACCGATTAAAGTAAAAGCCCGATTAAATGAATACCCTAGTATCGATAAAGTTTCTATAGCAAATTTAAGTTTTTATTAAAATTTCTGTAAAAAAATAGAGTTATTGTTAATGTTTTTTTGACAATTCAAGTTGTCCTTAAGGATACTTTAACAAATTTAAGGTTATTCAAAAATTTTCTATAGAATATTTTAATAACCGATAAATTTTCATATAGAAAATTTAAATTGACAATTAATTTTTTTGGGAAACTTTAAGTTATCGATTAACCCCAATATTCATAAAAAATATTATTGGTTAATAAAATGTTTATTAAGCAACTTTTCATAGAAAATTCGTTTCATAAGCCTGCTAAAAACCTAAAATATTTTTTATGAAAATGGGGGTAAGTCTATATAGGAAATTATAGTTATCAAAGAAATTTCTATTATTTTTTTTTTCTTCCTATACTAATCCCGCGAAACGCTACGCTTGTCTGCAGGTAAGAAACCAGAGTCTCTGGCGGGAATTGAACCCGCGACCCCGGTGCTGATAGACAAGCTTACTGTTATTAGTAACATCTTCAAGATTCCGTGTATAATAGTATGTATTTTATTGCTTAATCTCTCTCTCTCTCTCTCTTTCTCTTTTATTTCTGTATGGTTATTTAACTTTTTAAGAATTTATTTTCTACTAATTGATGTTATTACAGTATTTTCAGAGACATATAAAATGTATTTTCCATAGACTTTTATACTTTTATTCTTTTTTTTTTTTTACTGCGTAAAATTGAAAAAAATGTTATTTTTATGATCTAAATCACAAATAAATTGCTTTAATGATTTGGTCCTAAAATCATTTTTTTTTTTTTTTATTTCAACAATCAATACAAGTGTGTGACTTTTTATTTTTTTGCAGCGACCAATTTTTAATGATTTCTGTCATTGTGCCAATTAATGTCAAATGCACAGATTGTCAATAAGTATTTTACCCATTTCAAAAAAAAAAAAAAAAAATTAAAATAAAAAAATGGTTGTATAAATTTTCTATTATTATCGATATAACCAAAATTGTGGTAATTATTTTACAATTCTTTCGAAAAAAAAACGTTTCTCTTTTCAAATTTATGGGTTGTGAAAGTTTCATTTAAAATTTATTAAATTCAGTGTTTTTATTTAAGTTGGGGAATTTATTTTTAAATAATACTAAAAAAACTCAATTTAATACAGTGTGGCGCAAAAGTAATAGCATTATTTGGTCATCCAAATATTTTCGCAGATGGCGTTTAATGTCACTGCGCTTGGACATTTATGATGTGGATGCATTTATATATAATTATTGCTGACAAGTCATATAGCGATACAAGCGTCAGGAAGGTGGATCTATAGTTACTGCTTTTTTATGACAAATTTGCGGCCTGCGTGAATTTCATCGTAGTGAACGACAAATTCCATTTCCACTTAAGTATTTATCTCAATAAACAAAATTTGCATTTTTGGGACACAGAGAATCCACATGAAGATCCATTGCATCCCCTTAACCTTCGCCTTACCAAAGAGTTTTATGTACATCGTTTACCAATACCCACCCGGGTGTTACTGCATATTTATAAGGGATGAGAACAAGTTTTCGCCATACAATTTTTTTCAGTTTTTATTTTAAAGAAGTCTTCGTTGAAACATTTTTTTCGTTTTTTTAAAGAAATGAATTTGCTTCGTAAGTAGAAATTTCCTTTAAACTGAAGCAAGTTTAAGAAAGTTATTAAAGAAATAAAACCGAAATGGTCACCCGGGTGGGTATTGGTAAAGCTAAGGTTAAAGTGACTATTTAGTGGCGCATTTGCATTGATAAAGTGATTGAAACGCATCAACTCAGGACAGGTGACTATTTGAACGTTATAATTGTTTTCAATAAAACTCATGAATTTTACACACTCAAATAAACTTTTTATGAAGACTAAGCACTTGTTTTCTTTTGTAACAAAAGAAAACAAGTGCCAACTTTTGCGCCACCTTGTATAATGGAAAGCGTAGGCCTCTTAAAAGCTTGATTTATATTAAAAGTTATTTTTATATTTTATTCTTTTGGGGGTTTTATGTGGCATGCAGGAAATTGAGAATATTTAAAGGTCATGGAAACAAATTTTGCTGTTTTATTTACACCAAAAAGGTTCATTTTAGTAATCAGAGTTAATATAAAAATAGATTTTTCCATTTTTTCAACTTTACAATGAAATATTAGAGTATCATACCCGACATTACTTAAAAAAAACAGCAGTGTTCAGTTTTTACTGCAAATGGTCTTGCGAAATAGCAAATGCAAAATATCGTAGTTTTTTTTTTTGTATGAAATTTAACGGCAAATCTGTGTAATTTGTTGTTGGATTTTACAAAAGTGCTACTACATTTTCATATTTTAAATTGGCTCTTTCGCAAGACAATTTGTATCAAACATTGATTATCGCTATTGATTAACAACTTTTACCGCAACGATGAGAGTTTTGTTATTAAAATAATTTTGGTTTCTATATTTTCCGGCTTAAAACAAATCTATAATTTTGTTTATGTTTTACAGCAAATATTTACTTTATTAATGGGAATACAAACTCATGGCTATTAAAATACTTGAATCGTGTAAACAAACTGATAGATATATAAAAAAAATGTTTCCATTAACTTCAGAATTTTTAGAAAATTAAGAAAATTAATCAATAATTCTGGAGTTTTTGGCAGATTTTAAATGAAAATTACTTAAAATCATTTCCAAAATTCATTAATATATTTTCAGTCTGTACACAGAATAAAGTGTTTTATCAATTAAAAAAATGGTTTAAAAAGTATTTAAATTTAATTAATGCGATAATTGAATCAATTGTTTTTTTGTTGAAAGAAAATTTAAAATTTACTGCCAAGCCTACAATGTCGACAAGAACATTTCTTTCGCATTTTTATATTAAAAACAATAATAAAAAATTTAAATTTGTTTTTGTTTTCAATATAAATATAAGAAAGAAATGTTCTTGTCGACATTGTGGGCCAGGCTGTTAATTAACATTTTAGTTGTTTTGAAATAAATTTTCAATTAAAATTTTAATTAAATAACAAAAACAAGGGCGGCAAGCGTTTTTTTAAACATAAAAATTCTATTTCAAATCCGATTTGTCAAATAGGATTTTCAAGCCGGATGGTGTCGAATTCGCGTTCTAACGGTTTTTTTCGTATAAACTTTATGCAAATGAAAAGTTTTGACATACAAAAAACGCTTGCCGCTCTTATTTAGGTAGCTCAGTTAAACATGTAGAATTGTTGTTGGGAATTGTCAATATTTATTTAAATAAATTAACACATTGTTTGAAATGGCAATGTTTTTGATCACTTTTTTAATTAAAATTAAAAATATCATTTATTGAAAATATTTTTTCAAAATTTTAAAATTTTTAGTAATCAATATAATCATTTTGGTAATAGGTGCAAAATCAAGAACTTGTTTGCTTTATATTTTGAATTTGGTATAAATTTGGTAATTGGAAAAATTTAATAATTTTTTCTCTGTATTCATTTAAAAAAAATTTATAAACCGTGTCATAAAATATTACTGCCGCTATTCCCAGTGTAAAAACATTTCCTGTCGTGTAATTTAATAAGGCTTAACTAAATTTTGCATACTTTTAGGAGGGTATTTGTACTAAAATTACCCAAACAGGAAATAACAGAAAGCGAATTATAATGCAATCATTGACTTTATACCCAAACAAACAAACAGAAATGTATATAAAATACATTAGCATGATAAACATGCAAAACCACATCTATATAAATATAAATTACAGTCGCAACCGATGGCAGTTAATAGCGAAAATTATTAAAGGTTGGTGTTGTGTTTTCTTTTTGTCATAAATATATAATTTTCAGAAATAAGAAAATATTAATAGTACGAGAACAATTGTCTAGCTTATTTTAGTAGTTTAACTTGTTAATACACGGTACGTAAACGTTATAATTAATTTAATATTAACATTACTTATACGTTTTCAATAACAAAAGCAATAAACTTTCTTAAGAAAATTAAAAATAAAAAGCAAAAAAAACGGCATTAATATTGTAAAGCGAAAGTTTTGTTTTATTGTTTTTTTGATTCATGTTTTAGAAAAAGTTAACGTTAACGACAAGTTCTTTTGAACATATCGCACTTAATCAACAAGAGGGGACTAACACGTTATATTCATATAGTGGGAGTTTACACAGTGTACTTTCAGACATGTCTAGCAAACACGTTTGGTTTGCTTGTAGGCGATCGGGTTAGAGAAGAAAGAGGGGTTGTCAAACAGACACGTATCGAGTTTTCATATTTTTTTTATGAATTTTCATGTTTTTTAATTTGTATTTATGTATTTAAATATTAGATAATTAGACATGAAAACAGACATGTTTGAAAAGACACCGTGTAAATGCCCCCATATACCCGCTGTAAAATTTTTTTGTATTGAGACGGTTGGTTTTAAAATAGTTTTTTATGTACATTCAATATAAAATGAAAAATGGTTTTGCTTCTACTGAAAATGTTTAAATTTTGAGTTAATACCCTATTGTTGATTAAATGTGATATGTTTAAAAGAACTTTTTGATAACGTTAACTTAAAAATTAATCAAAAAAAAATAATTGTTTATGGAAAATTTAGGGATAACTTGAATTTTCTATAGAACTTTTAGTGAAAACATTAATTTTGAGTGAAAAATATAAAGGCAACTTATAAAAAACTTTAAGTTTTCCTAGAAAAGTTAACAGCTACCTGAATTTCTGTAGCATCTTATCGATTTCTTTCTAAAGAAAATTTATCGCTTTCTTTAATTTCTATAAGCTTTCTATATATATATATAAACTTTATAAACATTTTCTACAACAATAATTTTCTATAGAAAATTTATTGAAAGCAATAATTTTTTATAGAAATTTTATCAATAGTATATAAATTTTCTATACAAATTATTGCTATTCAATAAATTTTTGTAAAAATTTATAGGTATCGATTAATTTGCAACAAGAAATTTTGAAATATCTTGAAAAATCCAATAAAAATTAAAAAATTTTGATAATTAACAATTGTGATTTTGTTTATTGAACTGTCTTTAAATGAAGATTTTTTAATAAAAAATAAATTCGATGAACGAAGGCCTAAATTAAATATCAAAGACTTAAATTTTTATAATTTTTGTTTTAATTTTGTTAAAAGATTATAGAATTTATTTTGATGTTTGTTTTGATAAAAAAAAAAACTTTGATTTTTAAACATTTTGTTTTTGTTATTAACCCACAGTGCGTATAATTTATTTGTAATTCATAGCATCAACACTCATTCGTTAAGGTATAAATTATCGAAGTAGAAATCAAATTACTCTAATTGTTCTCATTGTTCTTAGTCTTTGCAAATAAGTAAAACCTTTTTAAATTAAATTAAGGAATATTAAACAAATATCTTCTTGCAAACAAAATAGTTTTATAATTGTTAGTATTTTTGAATTGATAATATGTGATTTTGATGATGATAATAAATGTCACTTAAAAAATAATTCTCTTAAACAATAAATTGTATGTGTTGAAAACTAAACTAAAATATTAAAAGCAAAAATAATTAACCTTGTGCAAGTTATACATGCATTGAGCAATTCCTCTATCAGGTATATTATTATTATCCAGCCAATCCTGCAAATAAAAATTTATGAGTGTGAAATTGTTTTAAAAATATGTATTTGTTTAATTAAAAAAATTTATGAAAAAGTGTTAACTAAAACTCAATCAATAAGTGAATATAAAAAGAATATGATGTGCGAAAAAAATTATTAATAAATACAAAAGCATGAAGGAAAATGAAATGTGTGACTGAACTGACAGGAAGCCAACAGAAAATTGTAAAATTAATTAAAATTTGCTGAAATAAAAAACTTTATTTTTCTGTTTATTTTATTTTCATAGCCAAAAAGTTTTAAAAGTTTTCTTCCTTTTCTTTCTTTTGCTTAAAAAGATTTAACATTTAAGGGTAACGGAAATAAAAATGAGAATAATGTTGACACATTGAAAAAAAAATTTTCTAACACTTGTGAAAAGAAATTAAATATTGAACAAGAGAATAAGTAGGAAAACCTTTTTCGAACAAATTACACAAATTTAAAGTTTGTGAGCAAAATAAAGAAGAAACTTGTGTTTAACACACCCTAAGTTGAATAAGTAGTTAATAGTAGTTGTAACTATTTTGTATACCTTTTAGTTGTGCTGATATTGCAAATGTTGTTGCCACTATTGGTTGTGACTGTTTTTTTTTTATTAAAACATCCCAAGAGTCATGTTATAAAGAACTCTGACGGACTTTAGAAGCTTGCACGATAAACACTAGCCATTTAACTCAACAAATATGTCTTATTTTATTTTATCACAAAAAGGTAACTTTTTGTACGTAACAGTAACTTTAATTAAGAAAAAAGTCACAAAAAACAAAGAACTTTCAAGTCACAAATAATAGTATACTTTTAAGTCCTTAGAAAAAGAGACGGTTTTAACCATTTTCTTCCCAAAATAACGAAGAAAAACAATTTTTTTCATCAAATGGAAAATTCACTTATTTTTACAAAAAGTCCCTTTTTTACAAAAAATCACTTTATTCACAAAAATTCACTTAATTCACAAAATGTCCCTTTTTTACAACAAGTCACTTATTTCACTAAAAGTGCCTTTTTTACAACAAGCTACTTTTTTCACAAAAAGTCCCTTTTTTCACAAAAAGTCACTTTTTTCATAAAAAGTCACTTTTTTCACAACAAGTCACTTTTTTCACAAAAAGTCACTTTTTTCACAAAAAGTCAAATTTTCCACAAAAATCACTATTTTCATAAAAAACCACTTTTTTCACAAAATGTGACTTTTTTCACAACAAGAAACTTTTTTCACAAACAGTCACTTTTTCACATAAAATCATTTTATCACAAAATGTCACTTTTTCACAAAAAGTCATTTTTTCACAAAAAGTCATTTTTTCACAAAAAGTCACTTTTTCACAAAAAGTCACTTATTAACAAAAAGTAACTTTTTTCCATAAAAGTAACTTTTTCCACAAAAAGTAACTTTTTCCATAAAAAGTCAGTTTTTCACAACAAGTCACTTTTTGTCGTAAAAACGTCACTTTCTAAGAAGAGAGGGAATACCTGTTTTTAAAAGGTTGTTGTTTATAAAATTTGTTGGTCGTTGCTTCAAAAAAGAAAAATTTTATAAAGAAATAACTTAGAAATGTGCCTTTGACCAACAATTTTAGGCAAAACGTAAAAACAAAAAAAAAAAAAACAAACTGTTAAGCGAATGAGAATTATAATTACTCAAGTCTTATTTGCAAGGATATCAAGGCTTAAATGAAGGTTTGCATTCATAACCAACTTTTTTTGACAAAAATACTATTTTCTTTATACTTTTTTATAAACAAAAAAAAAAATACTTACTTTTAAAAATAACTTTTAACAAAAATCCAAATTTGTTAGCAAAAAGGTATATTTTAATTTGAATTCACACTTGATATTGACATTAAACAGATCTTTATAGCTATGAAAAAAAGGTAAAATATTTTCATGCAGGTGCAAGTTCGAAAAACTCAATACACTCACACGTTTTCGAACTTGCAGCCAACTTGCAGCTCAACATACGAGACATTTCTGAAGACAGTGTTTTGTTGACACTTGCAGTCAGGGTTCCCGTTTGAAATTTTCTAAAAGGGTCACAAAAAGGGGATTTTCCAAAAAAGGGGTCACAAAAAGGGTATTTCAAAGTAAGAAAGGTTCAAGTTTTTTATAAATAGTATTAACATTTGCATTTAAAAGAAAATATAAGACCATGTTGTAAGACCAAACAAAACATATTTATTTTAAGCAGTTAAGGTAGAAGTACATAATACGCGGAGCATTACACCTTTTTAAGCTGAAATTGTGCAAATCCAAATTAATATTGAGAAAATACAAATTAATATTCAGAAAAACGAATGGATGTTGAGAAAATACAAACTGATATTAAGAATTCCAATTTGATATTGAGAAACTGATATTGCGAAATCGAAATTGATTTTGAGAAAATACAAATTGAAATTGTGAAAATACAAATTAAAATTCAGTAAATAAAAATTTTAATTGAGATAAATCCGAGAAAACGAGTATCATTCAAAATGCATGACGCAAGAGAGTGGGTAAACAGCATAATGAATCGATGGAAGCAATTAGGAAACCTCTTACAAGATTTAGTTATTGTGTGTGCCAATGCGCCATGTCATAGCCAAATGGAAATAAGTTTTGAAAATTCACCAGCGAGTCTTCTTCGATTGGCTCCTTATATCCTAATGTTAAATCCAATTGAGTTATATGATTTTAAAAAAAACATACAAAATTTAGAAGGTATTATCGATGAATCTAAATCTACTACAACCACAATTGACTGTGCAAGAGCAGTACAACATTCTACAATATTTTACCAAAGAGCAGTAGAATTGGAGAATATGCCTGTTGGTGAATAACTTTTTATATATTCATAAACTTGTTTTCAAATATTTTCCGTTATTTGTTTTTAAACTCATAATTTTCTTACCTAATATCAAAACAACTGGTTTCGTACTATTACCTTGGGCTTTCTGAATTTCAATTTGTCTTTTCTCAATATAAATTTCGATTTCTTTTATCAATTTGCTTTTTATCGATATCAATTTGGATTTCTTAGTATCAGGTTATAATTTCTCAATATAAATTTGATTTTCTTAAAATCAATTGGTATTTTCTCAATATCAATTTAAATTTCTTATTATCAAATGATTTTTTCTCAATATAATTTGGTTTTTTCAATATCAATTTATATTTTCTCAACATCAATAAGTTTTTCTTGATATTAATTTGTATTTTCTCGATTTCAACTTAAAAAGGTGTAGTGTTAATATTTTTAGATCCACTTAGATCTTTTGCTAGGGATATTCTTACTCCAAAAAAGTATTTTGTAATGAGAAAAACATTCCATTCAAGATGTTATTAATTTTGGCCAAAATAATTAGATAAATTACCCATGGTGTATTAGGGTATTACTTTCACCCTACAAAAAAACGTGACTACTCTATACAATCGTGTATGGACTACTCCATAAGGGAGTAGGACTACTTCAATACCTAACCTAAATGTATGTAAAAACATACTCCAATTAACATCGCGATGTCCTAGGGCTGGACCACGTAACCCAGCTATGCATTACATTGGGGTACCACCAAAACTACTCTATGTCTCTACACCATAGAGCACCCACAAATACTAGTTTTGAAAGTACTCTATTTCACTACCCTATGGAGTACTCTTAGGGGTTAGTTTCGAAGCTACTCTATTCTCTATTTTATTTAAGTTTTTTTTTTTACTTTTTATATAGTATTTCACTTTTATTTTGTGTTTAATTTAAATAATTTTTTTCCCCGCATATTTATTTCTAACCAAAATTCCAAAATTTTATAAACAAATGCCATAAGGGCTACCAGAACTGTAATTTAACACCAAGCATTTTAAGTGTTGCCAAACGTCGTTAAAAAATTCATGTTAAAATGAAATGGTCCATGCATTATAAAAGAGTAGTCCAAAATGTACTCCATTCATTTTTTGTAGGGCAGATTAAAAACACAATTTAATATTTTTTTCTCTTCAAAAAAAAAAAAAAAAAAAAAAAAAAAGGTTTATGTAATACTTTTACTTTTACTTCTCCTGACATGCACACACTTACACCTTAAAGAAGTTTAAATAAAATTGTTTACATTATGTAAGTCAAGTAAGTAATACAGAGAAAAAAAGAGAGGGAACTGGTGTAGAAAAACATGTTATTTAAGAGGGAAACATTTTTGTTATTGTTAACTTTATTATACTTTATTTTTTCTGTTTCTTCTTCTGGTAAACAAAAATATCTACCAACACACGCACTCTTCTTTCACACCTACATAAACATAAATTCATTCAATAATAAAACAAGTCAAGTATGTACATGATAACACTTAGAAGTTAATCATGAGTCATGTTCGCAAACAACTACGAGCTGATATAATACGAGTACATACACGTTGTTGCATGTTAGAGGACAAAAAAAGACATACACACACATAAACTTTAGCCAAGTCTTAAAGAGTTTTAAATTAAGTTTTTGTTTATTTCACTTGACTTACCTGAAATCGTAACATCACGAACATTACAACGAATACCAGACACAAACATAAACCAATTATGGGAAAACTGACTAAATAACGGAATGCACGACGTTTCCACGCTGGAGCTTCTTTGGGCTCTAGACGTCCCGTTACATTGTTTTCAACAAGGGGACCCTGAAAAAAAATTTCAAAATATTAACTATATAAAATATTAATTTACAAGTAAAACACATAAAAATTGAAAAAACGCCGTCTTCATGAAAATATTTTAAATTTAAACCAGGTTTAAAAAACAAACTAAAGCAAAGTTCGACTGTATTTTTCATACTCTGTACCACCACTAGTGGTGAATGAGGGCATACTAAGTTTGTCATTCCGTGTTAAATTTTTTTATTATACATCTAAGATCACATAAATTATATATATTCTGGCTTCTTGAGTAATTCTAAGTCGATTTAGCCATGTCCGTATATCTGTCCGTCTGTTGAAAACACGCTCACTTTCGAAAAACTTAAAAAGAAAAGAACAAACTTGGTCTCAAATTGCTTGTGGCTATCCTAAGCAGCTTGGGATTGAAATCCAGCAATATCGGTTCAGTAGGATCAAAACTATGAATCAAAATGTGGAACCACCACCCCAAAAAAATTGATAGTTTTGATACAAAAACTAACATAAATCGTAGAATAATGCACGGAATGACATACAATTTTGGACGAATTCGCTTTATACAACTGCAAATCATACCGGTAAATTTCGTGAAAATCGGTCCATAATTGACCATAGGCCCCATTTAAACCCTACTCGCGGAAAACAGTTTAGTACGCCTAAAACCGTAATTAATAACGCAATCATAATTAAATTCGGTACGTTACAGTTTTGTAGAACTAAAAATCACACTGCTAAATTTCGTGCAGATCGGTGCATAATTAACCCTAGAACCCATATAAGGCTTAGGTTCATTGAATTTAATTTTCATTAAACTATTTTTATGAAAACAGGAATTTTACAACATGAAATTAATTAAAATTTTATTGATAATTTTTCATTCTTGACTGCGCTGAGATTTGAAACCAGGCTTTCACGGACAGGTTGCCCAGACTAGTTTCGATTAACAATCTCGTCGGTGGGGTTTGTCGTTTTACTCACTCGGCTATTGCAGCTGGATGACGTCAATAGTCAAACATCAATCCTTAAACCAAATGGTATTTCATTTTGGTAGATCGAAATTTGCTTTTGAATGAATGATTATCTATTTAAATTAATTTACATGTTCCTGATAACTTCTGTTTTTACGTACTTTTTGTCAAGAATTCTTCTTGAAATCCAAAGTACATTTTTTGTTTTTTATGTTTTTTTTTCTTTTTTTTTCTTTCTTTTTTTCCTTGTTGACCTTTTCCAGCTCAACTTGAAGGACAAATGTAAACATAGTTCGTGCCTTAACTGTTAACAATATTATTATTGTGGTTTTTGTTAATGGTTTTTAATCCAAATTTAGATATTTGAATTAGGCTTAAGTTCATTGAATATCATTTTCATTAAATTATTTTTATGAAGACAGGAATTTTAGTATTATTACATATGTTTTGTGTTTTTAATTAATTGTTTCATCTCATATACAAAAGGTTTGAGTTAAGAAAATATTTTTTCATACAAACAAAGAAGGTGTTCAGTGATTTTCATTTTAAATAAGTATTTGCTGTCAACAGCTTTTTGTTTCACGTACTTTTTATATGTATGCGTTTAGTTATTTGTTTCTTCTCATATCAATCTTTTTACAGAATTAACCGAAACAACTAGAAGAGTTAAAAATGTTAAACAATTGAAACAGGACTCTAGTGACATAATGGAAGATTTTATATGCTTCGAAAAATCCAGGAAGAGGACTGAGAAGTTAGATATTCTGTATTAAGGGCTGCCATCGATTTACCCAACATCTACGATAAATTAAATAATTTTTCAAAGTCAAGTTTTAACAAAACTAAAGAAAATAAACGCTTAAATTACCAAATTATTTGTGTAAAAGATTGAACTATTGAAATAACTAATAAAATGGTATAAATTAAATTAATAAATTAGTTGATTAATACATAATATGAATTAATTAAAAAATATGTATTGCATATTATTATTATTAATTATTCTTTTGAATTGTTATGTTTTTGGTTTTTCTTTACTAATAAACTCCAAATAACAAATAATTTATGCATTTTCATATATAAAATTACTTAATTTATAAAAAAAACTTTGTTAATCGGTTAATCGATCAATAACGAAATTAACCGATTATTAACCGACTAAGCCAAAACCTCGGTTAAAAAAATCGATCGATTAACCGATTAAAGCAAAAGCCCGATTAAATGAATACCCTAATATTTACTGATTTGAAGGCTGCCATTCCATCCCAAGCGGGTGTCCGACGTTAACTGCAGAATGTCGGATGTCTTTAAATGAGATTGCGAAGCATTCGAAAGTAACGCTAATGTGGGTTTACCAAATAGAAGATGAGCTTGCAACACGAGGTGGTCGTTTGGATGACAGATTTATTGATCAATTCGTTGGCTTTCCAATGGCTCACTGTAAGTCGCTCATTAAGCGCGAGTCTAATAGACTTGGTGGACTCGCGGATCCACCTGCTACATATTGAGGGCATTGTTGCTTGGCTGTGATAAACTGAGTGCATGCACTCTACTTAGGTTCAATAGGAAACCGATAAGAGTAGAGATCTCGGTGAAAACTGTTCACTGACCTGTAACTTTTAATATTTTGCTTTGCGCAATTCGAGCATTAATAAAGGCGTCTACTTGTTTTCCAAATTAGTCTTTTAAATAACCAGTCTGGGATATATTTTAAGTACTTGGAGCTATTGCTTTCTGTAATTCCAAATTGGACTCTTGTCAGCCGAAATCTAATTGAAAATTAGTCAAATTTAAAACCCCACCAAAGCCGAAGGTATTGGCTGCATTTAATATATTGCTCGAGAGGTATGTGCTTACATAGGAAATCCCTCGGGGAGGAAAGCACGACTAGAATACTGAGAGTGGATTGAACTGACCAACAATAATCATTAAAATGCTTCTGACAACCAAAAAATAGCTGTAGGAAACAGTACACACATAGCGGACTAATTTTATCATAATATTATTACAGTAGCTCTATAATATGACTGTAATAAACAAAATTTGCATGACAAGTTTCCTTTAAAAATATTTTAGCTATTGTTACACTTTTTTAAAATACTTAGTTCTTCATTTACTAACTGGGTTTTTGCAACCTAGAAGTCCCTGGTCTTGTATGATTTTTTATATTATTTCTATTTTTGACCTTTATACATATTTGTTTCCATTATTTTTGCACTCCATCCAGTTTTTATTTTAGTTAAACATATGAAAAAAAAACTTACCTTATATAAAGGTCTTGGTGGTTCCAAAAGTTCCGGTGGAGTCGACAAGGTACCCCAACGAAAAGCCAATTCTACGGAATAACGTTTCCAAGCCTCCAAATACAAAGAGGCCCACGCCACATTAAACAATGAAAATAAAACATGACCCATATCCTGAGCCGTTTGTCCTTTGCCCCATAAAAAGGCATATAAGATTGTGCCAAAAACAGCAGGAACTCCTAAAGCGCAGGTATAGTGGCCCAACCAAGCGAAGTATAAAGCCACTTTAACACCAAAGTATTCAGCAATGTCATCTGATAGAAAAAAAAGGATTAGATTAAATTTCTTAACTGATATAAAATTATATTTCACCTAAAGGCTGCGGAGCAAAAACCTGTCTTACCCAACTGTATTGCAGCTGAGTCAAGGTTTCAGTTTCATGCAAAGGAAATATTTGTGTTATAAGACCAGTCTCTTGCCAAGCAGCCACTATGCTCTGGCCCTCTTCCAGTGCAGCACGGCCCTGTAGGGCTTCTATATCTGTTTGTCCAGCTCGTAGACCTTGCAGAACTTGCAAAACCAACCACTGGCGCTCTTGGGAGGTAAACAGAGAGGTATTGCCATCATCGCTTTTGATTTGTTGAAAACAGTGACTTTCGCGTGTAGTAAATTCACGTAAGGCACCACCTAAATCAGGTCGTAAGCGTTTCGGCAAACGAGCCTCTTCCGCAGCACGAAATAAACTAGAAACAATATGAATTAAAAAAAAAATAGAAAAATAAAAAATGAAATGCAAACAGAACCGCTTAAGAATTAAAAGCAATCATTATGGATTTCCGTTTCTACCAAGAAACCCTTAATACCATTTCATTTCTAAGAATTCCATAAAATTGTTTGCAAATAATTGAATATAAATATCGCTAAGAAAAATATGTCTCTTAAATAATTCGTACTTACATATTTGTGGGAGCACTTATATAAAATGCATTTCGCCTTGAACTTTCATGGGCTCTAACCTGCACCACCAGCCCCAGGCCAGCGGGTGGTTGTGAGCGTATGCGTGCCAGTAGCCATCTTAAAGCCTCATCGGGTGCATCTTCGGGAAATTCTATGACTACATCACATTGCGTGGGTATTTTGTTCAACCACAATCTCCGGGGTGTCATCAAATGGCCGGCATATGGTACTTTGCGTCTTAATTGGCGGGAAGCTGCAAAAATTTACAATGTATAAAAAGAGAAAAAACATTATAAAGTTGTGACTTTAAAACGGCAACTATTTTGTAAATTATCTTTTTGTTATACACCCTACCACCACTATATTTACAACTTCATATCTTACACTAAGAAATTTTTAACTAAGACCCTATTAAGCATATATTTTCTGGGTCCTTGGGTAATTCGAAGGCGACTCATACTTTACCGTCTAATAATAACACGCTCACTTCTGAGCGTCTCAACAGAAAATAATAGTTTTGGTGTCAAATTATTGGGAATTGATATCAAACACACTCAGTTCAGTAGGAATAGAGTAATGGACCCAACTTGAAAAAACTTCCCTACTAGAAAGTATTATATTTCTTTTCCGTTTACACCGCACAGAAAAAAATAAAAATTGTCTCTAATCACTAAATTCATACCAATTTCATAGAATCAAGGAAACAATTTGCTGATTTTGCACCTATTACCAAAATGATTATATTGATTATTAAAAATTGCAAAAATTTAAAATTGTGAATATTTTATTTTCAATAAATGATATTTTGAATTTTAATTAAAAAAATTATCAAAAAACTTTGCCGTTTCAAGCAATGTGTTTTAGTGGATTTAATTAAATATAGCTCAGGTTTTGATAATTCCCAACACCAATTCTTCAAGCTTAAATTATTTTATTTTAAACGAAACAAGTAAGAGTGATATTCGGCTATGCTGAATCTTTGATACCCTCCACCAACATTTCGAATATTTCAGGAGATGGCTCTATATGATATCTATATATTATTCATTAACCTATATTATTCAAGACCTATATTAAATTGTTAACTGACAATCGGAAAGTTTTATGCTTTTCTTTAAAGAAATTTGAACTAGCTTGAGTAAAATATTATGATTCATAACAGATTTAGCGGAACTGAAATGATTTTTAGGAGAAGAATTTATATTGGACCCATGGTAAATTACACTGCTTTACAAATTTTTAATTTTGAAAAATACCAAGAACGCCACATGCCAAGATAAGTTAATTGGGACCTCCTGAACACGAAAAAGGCTGTAATTTTTTTTCTAAGTACCGTTTTTTAGATAACGGTACTTTTGTGTTTTTCGGTGTATGGTCCCACTCAAACCCTTGTGGAGCCCAACCGATCGAGATGAATGGCATATCGTTGGAAAGGTAATTGAATGCCTTTTCCGCCGATATGCTGCAAATTTCTATCTGATAAGAAATGGCTGAGTTATGGCACCTCACCTGAGTTATGACATCTGAGTTATGCCTATTTTTTACGTTTGTTTCAAACATTTTCATTTTTATTTCGTTTTTCTTTCCACGTTATAGTAAAAATCTGGAATGTTTTATTTTTTTACCTAATAGTTTATTTAATTACCAACATTTTAAGTGCAATTTGAAAAAAATCGGATGAAAAATAAAGTTTTTATTAAGGATTTTGTGGAACGACAATATTTTCATCTTCATTGCTCACACACTATATTCGGCGTCCATCAGTTTTGGAATTTGGGAATTTACGTTTGGGAATTTACATTGAAACGACAATAAAAAAAATATCGATCGGTTGGGCTCCACAAGGGTTTGAGTGGGACCATACGCCGAAAAACACAAAAGTACCGTTATCTAAAAAACGGTACTTAGAAGAAAAAAAATTACAGCGTTTTTCGTGTTCAGGAGGTCCCAATTAACTTATCTACGCAAGTGGCGTTCTTGGTATTTTTTGGCTGTTAACCAGTGCTATGGATCAATCTTCTCCAAATTTTGTAGAGTGATTTCTGCTATTAAAAAAACATAAATTAGAATAATTTTCAATACAGCAGTGAAATTAGTTTTAGCGTTTACAGTGAATTACAGAAGGGATCTAAGGTAAATTATGGACCATATATCACAAAACTGCACGACATTTATTATGGTCATATGAAGCTAAATTGGAACAAATTTTACCGCAATATCTATATCTGCTACGGTTTTAGGCGTATTTAGTTAATTTTCCAGAATATGCTTTATATGGGGCCTATGATAAATTACGGACCGATCATCACGAAGTTTATTAGTGTGATTTGCAGTTCTTTAAAACGGTGAAGTATTAAATGTTATTATGATTGTATTATTTATTACGGTTTTAGGCGTACAAAACTATTTTCCGGGAGAAGGGTTTATATGGGGCCTATAGTAAATTATGGACCGTTATTCACGAAATTTTGCAGTGTGATTTCTTGTTCTATGAAACTGTGATTTACCAATTTTTATTACCATTGTATAATTAATTACGATTTTAGGCGTTCTAAACTGTTTTACGAGAGAAGGGTGTAGGGTAGAATATGGACCGAACTTTACGTAATTTGCCAGTATGATTTCTAGTCCTATAAAACCGTGACGTACCAATTATTATTAAAATGGCATTATTTATTTTTAAACTTTGATTATATAAAACGAATTTGTGCAAAATGTTATATATTATAACAGACGGACAGACAGACGGACATGGCTAAATCGACTTCGAATTATTCAAGGTGCGAGTATATATATACTTTATGGGGTCTTAGATGTATGATAGAAAAGTGTCACATGGAATGACAAACTTAGTATACCATCATTCACCACTAGTGGTGGTGAAGGGTATAAACATAACATCATATAATTTTGTGATGTTCGTTCGGTCCATAATTTATTATGGGTCCCTATAAAGCCTACACTCGGAATACACTTAATATGTATATGTCTAAAACCAAAACGAATAGTAAGACTGTCATACAATTTGACATACACATATTAGTTTTATATAACAATAAATTCTAATGTCAGATTTTACTAAGATTTTTCAAAACAGATTCCACATGAAGTCTACTTTCGAAAATTTTAAGTCTTAGTGAAGAGCATCAGAGATTCGCTAGAGCCGAGTATAGCATACTTACTAGTATTTTTTTAAGTTTTGTTGCAAATGCATGTTTCTCTTTGCAACATTCTTTAATGTCAAACAAAATATTTTAGGAAAAAGAGTGCTGAGAGACAGGGAGAGTGGGAAAATGTTTATCAACCACTAGAGAAGTGTATGCTGGTCAAGAGTTAAACTTAATTAAATGTTTTAAGAACTATTTTATTATTATTAACTAAAGTGAATCTTCAGCACTGCAAGTCAGGGATGGCATTTAGAATTATAAAATTATACCAACAACCTTTAAAAATTATATTTTTTTTGCTTAAATTATTTTTATTTTTATTTACCAAAAGGTACTGTAAATTTTATTCGTACTTAGATACTATAATATAAAACAAAAACAATTAAGTTTGGTATATAAACTATTGATTAAGATACGCGTAAACAAGGTACTACTGATTTTCAATTATATTTCGCGATCAAAAATTTGTATATTTAGTACATTTACATCATAATAATTGCAATATTGTGAATTCAATAAGTCTTTTGTTTGCTTTAAGCTGCAAAGAGTTGGGGTTTAATTCTGTTTCTCTCTTTGGTTTTGATAATATTTTGAAGAATTTTTAATTGCACCTGATTTATACCTAAAAGAAGTAACTTACGCTCTACCCACGACAGTAAACACTACAGCTAATATGGGCAATTACCCTAAAAGTGGCAACAGGGATGCATACATACTTTTATTTACACAAGTAGGTCTGCATTCACCCGTTTCATCTTTTGATGCTTAACTCTTGTGTTTTTAGGAGAGGGAAGAAGGAAGGAAGGGGGCTGGAACGGAGATGCCTCTACTCGGTCGGTACGCTTTGTGTTTTCATCCGTAGTTATATTTATATGCACAACAATGGCTGCATGTAAATTTTTTCTTTTCTTTTTCTCTTTGGTTCGATTTTAATAAAATTGTTGTTGTTTGAAGCAAAAAAATTTAAACCGATGGCCTCGTGTGATCACATTGGCATCTTCAAAAGGCAATTGAAGAGAAGTTGAGCATCAAAAGATGAAACGAGTAAATTTAGACTAGGTGTGCATGCGTTTGCAGTATTATGACTGAAATGATGAGTTGCCATATGAAATTACTAAAACTGGGAAGATTCCTTAATTGTACTAAATCAGCCTTTGGTGTACCATTGAACTTATCGAGTTTCAATATTACCAAAATAAGAACAATTGTACAAACTTTGAGGTTATGTTTGGAAGTTTTTAAAACTGGATCAAATTTGTGTGTCAGATTTCCCACAGCCGGTACTAAATGGTAAGTCAATAAATCAAAACACAGCGGCAAAAAATAATTGTATTTTGCGTTCAGAAAAACAAATTCCAAGAGTTCTTAATAATTTATTTTTTCAGTCCATGTGAAATTCGAAATCAATGTTTGTCTGTCTGTATACAGGTCTATTTAATGAATTCTTAAATTTTGTTTGGCCCCAACCACATCAAAACTTTTGTACCGAAGGCATATTTGTGGGAGCGGTTTGGTCTTTACTTAACACCAACTTTTTAATACAGATAATTATCTATTTTATTTCCAACAAAAAAGACCAGTTTGCGTCAGTATTTAAAAAACAACAGTCTTACTTATCCCGCTTAGGGCTGATAAATCAGTGCTGGTTAAACTCTCTTTTTTATTTAAAATGTGTTTAAACCAGCAAATCTATAAATCAGTTAACATATAAAACATCTCTTAACGCCTAAAATTTGGGCGTTTAAACTACCAATGCATAACATTTGAATTTAAGAATATTTTTAAACAACGTGAAATATATGGGCACTAATTTACAGCTACTGAGCTTAAACTACACATAAATTTAAGTTTAGTTTAACTAAACCAGCGTTTAAACATTCACTGGTTTATTAGCCATTTGTGGATATCCTGCGAATCACTTATTCCAGAATAAAATTTGTATAAAATTATGTAGAATATTAACCGTTTCAAAATCCAAAAAAATATTTCAGGAAATTCCACCGCCTTCACGGAACTCTTTGTACAGCAAAGGTGCTAAAAATCGTTATATTTTGAGGATATTTTAATGAAGCCAATGTAAAATTATGGACGGATTTCAGAAATGGTTCAATACTTAATTTGAATTAAAAAAATATTGCAGCAAATTTCATGTTGCTACATATGGTGCGTCTAGAAGTGCAGAGATTGTTACGCATCTCTGCCGATGTGTGTAACATTAAAAAATTGTGATCTTAGACCCATCTATTAGTATACCAATAGAACTCAAAATCACATTTTGATGCGATGTTACAATGTCCGTCCATCCGACTGGCTGGCAGTCCATGTAAAACTTGTGCGTAAAGTACAATTTTGGAGGACTTATTAAACCATAATAAATTCGCAAGTGACAAAAACATGGTCAAAGAAATCATATAATGTTTAAAAAAATTCTCTAAAAATTGGCTTGTGATCAGTAAATGTGTTTTCTCTACGTGTATACTCATAACATCAGATTTGTGACATCAATGTTATGCAAATGGCATCAATGAGGTAAAATGTGACATCAATACAATGAATAACGTCTTTAGAATGTTGTCATATGTTATGCGTCATATCTGCCATGGCTACAGTGAAATCAATTCGATGCCACATTTTGTGTATTATTATCAGGTAAAGTATGAATATAGATAAAATCTAAATAACGTTAAAATGCTTGTAAAGTGTGTTTTAGGAAGAATGTTATTGTCTTATTCACTATTTTTGTATTTATTTTCGTAGTCAAAGCAAAAAAAAAAAACTTTATACAACATATTTGTGGTCACAGGCAATAACCGCCTAAGTCGAAAAAGTTTTTGAGAAAAGGCACTTTATATTTATAAAAGCGTTTTTGAAAAATTTAATTGCAGTAGAAAAAATGTTATTCAGAATCAAAGATTATTATCCCTACAATGCTAAGATCAAAAAATTAAAACGAAAGTTGTGCTTATTTAACAAATATTTAATAAAAACATATATAAACTCAATTATTTCTTAAGTCGACTTAGGCGGCTTGTGACCAGAGATATAACATTCATATTGACGACTTTTAATCTTCATATCGAGCCTTTGGTGCAAGACCGTAGTAACTCAAAATTTGAATTTTTTGAACTGGGTATGCAGTAATGATCTTTGGGGATATATCTATCTGAAGAAAAAAAGATTATGGTTCTATCTCTAACTGTTCAGATTTTACAGCTAAAAATGGCTTTATTGCCTCTAGCTTTGTCCAACAATATTTATTTGCAATAATGAAATATTTCCTTTAACTTACAAACAGAAAACAAATTGTGAAAAAACAATAAGGCAATAATTTTTTTTGCTACGTTTTAGGCACAAAAACACAACTGCATAATTTGTGTTCTTTTTTACTTGTTCGTATTATTTCACAATTCATCTTTGTTGAAAAAAAATTAGTTATCATTTCTTCTTATGCTTTATTTGCTATATCGATATATTCCGAATTAATTCATAATTTTGTCGTTAATTTTGTGACAATAACGATACATTATTGATAGGTTGATACAAAATACTTAAATATAAATAAATTTTTCATATTTTTAGTAATTTTTTTACCTAATTTAATTATAAAACATTCCTCTTTATTAAAAAACTTGTAAAAAAATAACTTTAGTAAACGAAAAAAAATCAAAAAGGTGATTCAAAACTTCAAATGCATTTTTCTCAGTTCGCGATTTTTTGACTTACTACGGTATTGCACCAAAGGCTCGATATTATCAAAAAGAGTGAGATCGAAAAATGTAAATTCTAAAATAAAGCATACTCGTGTGTTTGTAAAACCTTCTTGCAGAAACAACAAAAAACTACAAAAGAAGATAAAAACGGTTTGCTTGTTTTGTGTAGAAGCAACAACAACACTACAAGAAGAAAAACATACATTAATTACATGTTAAAAAGTAAACCAGGAAGCAAAAATTCCCAAATTCTATTTATTTAAATTATTTTGATTCATATTTAGTTGTTTATTCGTTATCGAAAAGGATATATCTGATAATCCGACTTCCCACTGGTCACTCATGCTAAGAGATTGCTTTAATAAATTTGTGAAAGTACTTGAAGTGTTTTTATATAAATTTACTGAATCGATACTTAATAAAGTAACATAAACACTATTATCCTCTGTGCTTGATGACATATTTATTAGAAATGTTAAATATTATAAGTTGTGTATTATACATTTATGAAAAATTTAGTTTATCAACTAAAATCTGTTTGATTAATACATGAATTATATTCTTTTCCGAAACCCAACCATTTTACAAATAGTTTTTCACCTCTACGTTTTAAGACTTTTTCAACTAAAAAGATGTTAGGAACTTTAGTTTTTAATAACTCCTCTTGATAAAATCCGCCTTTAATTATATTTCCATTAAAATCTTTTAGCTGGTTGTTGCATTTATTTTATTAACTTTAAAAACTTCTGTAGACCAATTTGGTGTATATCCCTTTTCAAAAACATTTTTATATTTGCTTATGCGAACAAAATCGTTAATATAAAATTTTCCATTTTTAGAAACTTTTAAATTATTATATACTGTTCTTAAAATTTTTTTTTTCATTTCGCTTGTTTACTGAAATAGGTTTCATCTTTATACTTCGATGATAAGATGAATTATAGTCTTTCAACAGTTTATATAATACATCTGTCCAACTATAATTTCCTTGCATACTAAATTGCTTCCACATTTTATTTTTTAAAGTTCTATTGATGCTTTTAAATTTGAATAGGTATGATAATGATTAATATTTAGCTCTTTCATAAGAGTTTTGAAATATGTGTTATAAAATTCTTTTCCTTGGTCTGAATGTAGGTTTTTAGGAGCTTTGTTACCTGAGGATTTGAAACCTCAAATCCTGTTTTAGTTTTTAATGGCAGAGCGTAGGCATATTTTGAGAAAACATCTATTATAGTAAGCATATACTTGAAACCTTTATTAATTTTTGCATATGGTATCATCTCCACCAAGTCTATTTGCCAAGTATCTAAAATTCCCTTTTGAATAAACCTACGTCGCTTAAAGTTTTTTTATACCCTTCACCGAAGGTAAAAGGGTATATATAACTTGGTCATTCCGTTTGTAATTTCTACAATATTGATCTAAGACCATATAAAGTATATATATTCTGGCGTCTTATGAGAAGGGAAGTTCATATCCGGTTGTCCGTCTGTCCGTCCGTTGAAATGGGTTTTCCGAAGACCCCAGATATGATGAAGGCTAGGTTGTTATACATTTATGTCACATGTAGTCCGGAATTGTTTGCTATTGAAATTCAGGAGGATCGGTCCATAAATGGCTGAGATATGAGCAAAAAACCACGACTACCTCTAATTTTTTCTATAAATCCCATGTTGTTGTTGTTTTTTAAATTCTTTTTTTCTGCATATCTCGAGAGCGGCAAGAGCTACGGCTTTCAAATTTAGTACAAACATGTTGCTTGCCAATACACACAGAAAAAAGTGTTTTATCAATTAAAAAAATGGTTATAAAAGTATTTTAATTTAATTAATGTGGTAATTGAATCAATAATTTTTTAGCTGAAAAAATTTAAAAATTTAATTTTGATTTAATTAACATTTTAGTTGTTTTGAAATAAATTTTCAATCAAAATTTTAATTAAATAACTAAAAATCTTAATTGATTTTTTTCGTTTATAATAAAATAATTTAAACATGTAGAATTGTTGTTGGGAATTGTCAATATTTATTTAAATAAATTAACACATTGTTTAAAATTTCAAAGTTTTTTGATCACTTTTTTAATTAAAATTAAAAATATCATTTATTGAAAATATTTTTTCAAAATTTTAAAATTTTTAGTAATCAATATAATCATTTTGGTAATAGGTGCACAATCAACAACTTGTTTGCTTGATATTATGAATTTAGAACAAATTTGGTGATTGGAGAAATTTAATAATTTTTTCTGTGCACAATCTCTCTAAAACATGGGCGGGATTGGAGAAGTGGGTGTGGCACTTCCCATGCAAAGATGTTATACATTTCTGTATATCTGGAGAACGAAACGAGCTAAAGTTCCCAAATTAGGTACAAACATATCGGTTATCAATACACAAAAAGTGGGCGTGGTACCTCCCGTACAAAGACATTATTGAAAATACTCAAAATCTTACATTTTAGGGCTTTAGTATGACATATGAACACGTTTTATATACCAAAATATCAGAAATTTTTAGCAGTATATAGTTCCCGAAAACCCTGAAACTTTTCTCCCAAAAATGGAAGAGTAATGCCCAAAATAAATTTTTTTAAACATAACCATTTTCGGCAACAATAGATCTTCCCGAGTCCAAGTTTTATAATCTAAGTAAATGGTTTTTTCTTCCTAAAGACGTGGGTATATAAATCTGCCAAATCTTAAAATTAATAATATTTTGTTTTAAAGGATGCTAAATTACGCATCGAGAAATTGCTAACTGGATAGAAAATACCTGAGTTGTAGGGGATCAAAGCTAAGTTTTATGACAATTTTATTGTTTATCACCAATTATTGCCACTTCGGAAGATCTTTTGTACCCCAGTAAATAGCAAAATCCATAGCTTTATAATTCTATTGTATAGTCCAGTTGATTACAAAAATTTTAATAAGCTAAATAATAAAGCCTAAAATTCTATAATAAGAAAATAAAAGCAAGAGCATTTAACTTAAATTTTACTTAGTACCACCTCATATTTTCGCATTTTTATAGAAATGTATGCACCGATTGAAACCAAATTTACAACAGATCTATATCGCATTATTTTAGAATCAGTTATTAATTTTTTGTGCATTCAATCACAAATGCAGCTAAACGTACACTCATAAAATTATTACAGTAACTGATTGTAGGTTATTAAATTCGTTTTCCGTACTGTTTTATGAAAATATTATTTAATGAAAATATATTTATTTTACGAATCAATTTATTTTTTAACATTTATGTTTGTTATTCAAAAAACAAACAACCAAAATATACGGTTTTTTCAGTTAAATTATATATTTTTAAAGCAATAACTGTTAAATTTAACGGAAAGACTGTTAAATAAAAAGAAATTAAAAAATGTAAGTAAAATTCAATTATTTTAAATGAACCCTCCCGGAGATTGAACTAGTACCTAACTAGTACCAAAATAGTAAAAAAAAAATCCAGTACTAGTTCTCAACTGTAAATTTTTTTATACCATCTTAATGCTCTAATTAGCATTGAGTGTGCTTGGAAAATCACTAGTTCTATTGATTATAGACGTGTACTAGTACACTGGGACCATATTTGGTGCTTAAGAACCAGTTTGTTACTAGTTCTTGTCTAAAGAAAAAAATTGCATTATGCATTTTCACATTTTTTAAAATAAAAATGGAATAACTAAATGATTTGAAATCAAATTTAAGAAACATTATCAAAATTCAAATATTTGTTACAAACAATTCTATCAGTATACAAGTGGAGCCCTTGTACTACATCAAGTACTGGTACGCATAAGCACTTGTATCTTTATAAGAAAAACTCTAACACCGTTAGCACTACTACTTCTTGTTTTAGTAATTGTACAAGTGGCATTTTGACAATTAACTCTTAATCTCCTGCAGGGAAATGTAAATGATCCGTTTTTTAAATAAATTTTTTGTTGTTTTAAATGAATTTTCTGTGGGATTTACCTACATAATATTTTGAATGTAGTTTTTTAAGAAAGGAGGTAGGCATGTCCTTGCACCCAATGCAACAATAATTGCAGCAACGCTGGAATGTGAAATTTAACAGACAGATACCAGTTTTTGCTACATTCTGATATAAATTGTGGCTAAAATTCTAATTTTTTAATTCAGGATGTATGGGAGGTAGGCATATCCTTGCAGTGATTTTTCTCAAACTTAAAATTTGTCTTAGTTTAACCATTAAGTATTGTCGACCTGTAATAGGAACTCTAGTTTTGCCGATTCATTATATGGGGATAGAGCACTGTCTAACGCCTTTACTTAAAAGCCTCTATCGTGCTTTTCAAAGACTGGCAGATTGTGTTAGAGTTCATAAAAATTCCAGAATATTAAAGAGTCTCTGTTGCAAAGAATTCACAATCTTTTAAAAGAAGAAAATATTTCAACACTCCAGTCTTAAAAGCCAATTAAACCTATTTTTAAATTTTTGCTTAAATACTTAAAAGACATTTTACAATTAAACGTCTTTTTACAATTTGTTTCAGTTATTAATCTTCCTACAACATTATTTAAATCTACTTTTATCCTTAAAAAAAATTTTTTTCGTAATACTTTAATAAAAAAAACAACTACAAATAATTACAATCCCACTTTTCCGACTGCAGCACACATAAACAAACTTAAAGGGGTTTAATATCGAAATATGTAACTGAATGAATAAAGTGAATAAATGACTGGCATCATCCAAGTTGATGTCAAATATTTTTAGAAACATTTCCCTCAAGCGAGTACATTCGAATGTCATGTGGCATATTTCTAGTTACATTGTGGGTTGGTTGATATTTTATTTTTAAAATAAAGAGAAATATAGTCATGATGAAATATTAATACACATTATCGGTATTAGTTTAGCTTTTTTCTTTTTTTTTTTTGCAGCTTTTTGAACTAAAAACTATTTATATGTACTATTAAGTGCTATTGTTTGCTAGTATTTGTATAAAATACCAACCTGAGACTCATTATACGTGCTTATGTTCTCTTTGACTATATTTAATGTCCTCATAATTAAACACAATGTTTTTTATTCAAGCAGATCAAAATGTTTTGATTGACGGTTAAGGTGACGTTGATGTTGAATAGTTCTGACGTTTAAATGTCAAACCATTAAATTTAATGCAATTTTAAAGTTAAAAAATCTTGATTATGAAAATAGGAATAGAAGAACTTAATATGAAAACACAGCAGTGAAAGAGGAACATTTATTAAATAAACTACTTCAGACTTAACTTTAGATAAGATAATATACTAGACTATAGACTAGATTATAGACACTGGACCATAAACTAAACCTAATAAAATCTTACTATTTAGAAAAGGCTAAAAACTCTACCATGGATTAGACTTTGGGCTTTGGACCAAATAGGTTTTAAATAGTTATAAACTGGACTATTAACTATAATATTGACTATACCATACACAGAAAAAAAAAACTCGTACTAAATTTAGGGTTTTTTTAATTTTAGTTTAGTACGAGTCGTACAGAGAGAAATCAAATACTCCAAAAATACAACAACTTTTGATGTTTTCTTTTCTACAAAAAAAGTGTTTAAAATGTCTTGCCAACCCTGTCATAGTGCCAATTCTTTATTTTGCGAGAACAAAACACAAATTTGGACCGCCCTGTTTTTAACAGCTGACAAAAAATTTGTTCTTTAAAATATAAAAAAAGATATGTACATTAATTAAAAAGTTTGTTCTTCAAAATATAAAAAAAAAAATATACATAAACCAAAATTTGTTAATAGATTGATATTAAATAAATAAAGAAATGAACAAAATGAATGACGAAATTCCAATTTCTTTAGTTTGTTTTTTTTTTTAAATATGTAAACAAGAAAATACCTTTGCCAGTGCCCATGTTCTGTAGCTCCCGCGGCGAGAAACTTTTCGATTGTAATGTGAGAAATGAAACAAAAATGCCATAAATTGAAACAAACAGCTGTTTTTCTTACTTAACTGCGTCTGTAACATTTTTGGCGAGTAATAACTGTCACGTAAGGAAATTTCTCGCCAATATACTGAAAAAGTGTGTCTATAAAATTTTTGTAAGAAAGTTCCCCCTTTGAACTGTCAAATAAACTCACTCAAATAAACTCACTCATAACACTAAAAAATAAATTAAAAATTCAAAATGCAATGAATATTTACACGGAAGAGATAAGTATTTTGTTCTTTGCAGATTTTTTTTATTGTTTAATTATTTTGCTTTTAACATTTTTGAAATTTATACGAATTTTTAAAAGCAATTTTATAATCAACAAACATTAAAGTCGCATTTTACATTTTTTGGTATAGCCGACGGTTGTTTTTTCGCCGCCGTCGTTGAAAATTTTTCAATTTTAGTCAAATTTGGTCGTCGCCAACGATATGTTTGACGAGCGTTCTCAACATCTGCAATTTCATATCGACTTCGAGTGGAATATTATGACATTTATAACGTAACGACGTAATCTCTTTTGATAGTTTTCGACATGAGTTACAGACACACTTTTTTCTCAATTTTCGAGAAATGATGGAATATTTTGTTTCACATGCTTTCGGTGCGAGAAGTTCTAACCAAAGTTACAGAACATGGGTACAGATTGCTGATTTATTAACACCAAGTTTTTTAGATTTCTTGATTTGACGTTTTTTTTCAAAATCCACTTAAATTTTATATCACTGACAACCTTTCATTAACAATGTACTGCTTTCTTATGTTTTCACTATTAAATAATAGAAAAAATAACTATTACAATTTTAAATTTTTACTTCGTCTGGTAACCCTATATATAAACAGAAGCCATCTTTTTACAGGACATTATCAACACCGTCGATTTATACGAGGGTGCATTTTGTAGAATAAAACAAGCCACCCTTTTAGAGGGCGAATCATTTTTAAGAAACGAACACCAAATTGCATTTTTTTTAAATAAAATGTCCCATTTTTGTAGAAAATAAAACACCATTAATTATATAAAAGAGAGTAATTTCAGTGTTTTTTGTTTTAACTCGGCCGTATATACCGACGTCTTTAGGAAGAAATTTACCATTTACTTTTGTGATTAAAGTTTGACTTTGGAAGATCTTTGGTTCCCGAAAATACTCGTCGAAATAATCGACAAAAACTTTCGAAAAAATAATAACGCCATCCATCGTTTTAAGCGTAAGATTTAAGCGCAAATTTTTTTTAACATACCTACTAAAAAATACCCTTAAAAATTAACGCGTAAAAAAACAAATTTTTCAACAAAAACACGCCCAAAAACTAAAATAATTTTTTTTTTGAAAAACTTATGTAACCATTGTTTTTAGCGTACAAATTCGTCTTGGAAAAGTAATAAATAAAAAAGTTACACCAGCGAATTTTTTTTATTACCTTCTAAAAAAAAACCTTAAAAATAAAAGTTGAGAAACAGTAAAAAATTTAAATTTGGAGGCCCTATAATTTATTTCTTGGATATGTTATAGTAGAACTTTTTTCCCCCATGCCAAAAGCTATCGAAAAATCGATGGCACAATATCGATTGCTAAATCGACCCACCCTAATACCATACAAAGAAAGAAAAAGTCATACTAAATTTAAGTTTTTTTCTATTTAAGTTTAGGACGAGTCGTACTTTAAAATTTAAGTACGAAAAGCACTAAAATGTGCTTAAAAACAATCCAAAATGGGATAACTTTCGAAAACCAATATGCGTGCAACAACAATACTATAAACAGAAAAACATACATTATTTTCATGGTTAAAAAGTAAAAATGAAGGCAAAATTCCCGATTTCTTTTTGTTAAAATCATTTAGTTAAATACATAAAATTTTCAAAGTAGAACTATTACGAGAACCATATCGGGCATTGCTGCTGGTGACTTATAATTGTATGCTGCAACACCGCAATCTGCGTTCGAAAACAATGTTATAAACAGTAATGACTGGGGCCAAGTAAAGCATACCTTTTTGGACGCTGCTGACAAGCATTTGGCTCACTGCCAGCATAAAAGAAACCGTTGATGTCCGAACTTACGTCGCAGCTGACTGAAGACAGCTGGTGGAAGTCAGCTAAAGGTTTGTTAAATAGTGCAAAAACGCCTAGCCAAAAGTCTGAGAATGTAAGAGCACAAAGTGACCTGGACAAGCTGGTCAAGCGAAGTTCACGTCGGGCTAGAAGAGCGTACACAGACGGCCTGGCGAAAGAAGCGCAAGCTGCAGCTGATACAAACCGCACCAGAGATCTCTACCATATAGTGAAAAAGTTAACGAAAAAATCTATCGCTACTACAAGACCGCTTAAAAACAGCTTGGGCGAACTAGTAACCTCAAAAACTCAACAACTGGAGATTTGGACAAACCACTACACGAAACTCTTTAAAACACCAACTCAACTCAACAAATATATATGCAACTGTGCTGGACATTCGGTAAGGCCTGATATTACCACTGAAAGTCCTTCAGTGATGGAAGTTACCAAAGTCGGAAAATGCGCAAAAAAATTAAATTTTATTATCTGACGATAACAAAAGTAGCCATATCCTATAGAGATCTATTGTTTTAATCAGTACTTCTTGGCTATAGATTTAAACTCGATAAACCCTTTTTTGGTATTGCCAAATTCACTCATTATAAAAATTCACCAAATGCAAATATATGGAATTTTAAAATTAGTTTATGGAAAAAAATGGAGATAGCCACCTCTGTTGCTATGCCCCTTATATACACCCCACTGTACGATTAGCTATTTTCAGAGCGGTTACAGAAAAAGTTTTCAAATTTGGAACAACTAGTTTGTTTATTAACACAAAACATCTGTCAAAAAATGGAAAAGTGAGCGTGAAATACGAGAACAATAGAATTGAAGCACAGCTGCGAATAACGTTGTAAATGACAAAATAATTATTTTTTGAGAAGAGAAAAAAAAACGTTTTTAAAAGGCAGAACCATAGTATAATAACTTCCAGGTAGGCTGATTAGGGAGAGTTGTCATTATTTGCCCATGTAATGTCAAACAACGAATGTTTAAATTTAAACATTTTTTGCACTTTTTAGATATTGAAAACTTACTTTTTTATATTAAACTATATATTATTTAATATATTGTTTGTTTGAAATTGATTTTTGGTTAAAATTTGGTATTAAAAAATTTTTATATCAACCTTCGCTTTACTAAAGGATTTTATGTACATGCTTTACCTATACCCACCCGGGTGGTACTGTACTTCTGTACGTATATTTATATGCGACGAACAAGTGTTTGTCATACATATTTATACTTTTTTGTTTAAGAAATTTTTCAAAAAATAAAATTATTTTATTTGATTTTTGAAGCTTGTTTTAATTTTTTCCTTATTTTCTTTTGTTTGACGTTATGTGGGTTTTAAAACTGAGAACAAAATTTTTATTGACTATACCTTGTACTTATTTTACCATGGGCAGAACTATATATTTTCTAACTTTTTTTAGACTATTAAAAATAATGATAATAAAGACTTTTATGTAAAATATCAAGAAATTTTAATTGTAAAGTACATGCGAATTTAAAGCTTATAGTTTTTTTTATTGGTGGAAACACGTTTTATAACCACAATCGCGATATCAGTTATAACTAGGGAGATCGAACAGTTATTATTCGACCGGTTAAACCCGGTTATTTTAGCTTTGCCCAAGTCGGTTATTTTAAAATGTCCATTTTTTCGATATTCGAAAAATTCCCGGTTATTTTGGTATAATAAACCGGTTATTTTAATAAGGTGTAATTAATATACATTTTCCTTAGTCTTGTTGTAGATGTACCCGTAATATAAGTATTTTTCTAATTGAATATTGGGCAAACTTAAACTTTTTATGAAGAATGTCAAAACAAAATGTAACAAAACTCAAAAAACATTATGAACGATGTAAATACAAATCGCTTATAAGAGCGGGTGTTGTTGTAAAAAAAAACCATAAACTATTCAAAATACTACAAAAACGTGTACAATTAAAAAGTAATTAGTAAATTGTGCGAGAGTATTCTAAATATTAAATTTATTTTTATATAGATGTTATCTCTAGAGATATTTCGAACGGGATTAAAACGACAAAGTTTAGTGCCTGTAGTGCCCTAAAATTATAAGCTGCAAAGGGTTTTCCACGTGATGCTTTACATTAATGTGCTCCAAGTAAAACTTAGCTCCATTCGAAGCAGCTCTAAAGAGACGAAAAATAATAATGTACTAAAATACGCAGCCAAAAATTAATCATTGGGTGACATATTAACCCGTTTTGTTGGCGAGGACGGAATGCCCGTTAAGGCACTAAAACTCTTAAGTAGTTCTAGCACTTCTTCATGCTTAAAACTACAACATTCCGGCAGAATCAACGATATAGAGAAAATTCATCAGCTTTATTTATTAAAACACCAAGAAAAACTAAATTGAAGAAATCAAATAATGTCATGGACGGTTTTTAATTATGGTCGACGAATTGATAAAGATTTCATACAAAAAGGATGTTCATAGTACTATTCGTTTCTATAATGCTGAAACAAAATAATTTGAAATATATAATCCTGGTATAGAGATTTTGTTTGCAACTTTTCAAAAATATGGCTGAAGTTTACTGATTCCTATAGACATGCTTAATCACTAACAAATTAAAACTCGTCTAAAATAAATTTGGGAGAATATCTCAAATAATAAATTTATTAAATTCCTATAATTTTTTATTTGCTTTTGCAAAACGTTTGTCTAGATCAAACATCATTTAACAGTTTTAGATTACATTATACAATTATCTTCTTACAAATAAAGAAATCAATAAAATTTTTTAAAAATAAAGCTTAAATTTGATCAATTAGCTGGTCTCGGTTTTTTTTTAATTTTATCGTCAAATATTTGTTAGGTGTGAACAAACCTTAATTCATATTTATGTATTTTGATGGCTCCTTATCTTTGTGAAATGTTTTATTTTTATTCAAGTCAATCGAGTTTTACAAATTTTATATAATTTTTGTGTTTTTAAGTATTCGAATTAAAACCGGTTAACCGGTTATTTTAAAAATCTTTAACCGAAAACCCGGGTTTTTAAAATAGCAACTATTCGTAATATTCGAAAACCGGTTATTGAAAAAAGTCGAATAATCGATCTCCCTAGTTATAACGTTTGCAAACAGATTTTAAGACGTTGCAAAACCATTTATTTCGTTTGTATTATCTTGTTAGTAACCTCCAACGTTCTTCCACTGGATGACTCTTTGTATCGCATTTTGATGGCTTTAAGGTGCATCATTTTGGGGTATTTGATGTTTCAGAAATGTTAGAGAGTATTGTTAACGGTAATTTGTAAAAAAACTGGTTTTGCAAAAAGTGGCTTTTACAACGTTATTCGCGGCCTTGCTGCAATTGTCTAAATATATAAAGCGTGATCCATTTCGAGGTTCCCTACTTTTTTAAAGAAAAAAACAGAAAAAATTTAAATTTAATGAGGAATGTTTATTATCATTTGAAAGAACATTCTTTGGCATTTATTTTCTGAAGATTATGTCTATCAAATGTTGGCCGTTGCTACGTCGCAGATGGTCCATCCGTTGAGTCCAATTTTCGATGACTCGTTCGAGCATTTCGACTGGTAACTGGCGAATGACACGCGTGATGTTTTCCTCCAAAGGATGAATCGAAGCGAGTTTAACTTAAGACTTTACATATCCCCACAGGAAAAAGTCTAACGGTGTGATATCACACGATCTTGGTGGCCAATCGACCGGCCCAAAACGTGAAATTATGTGCTCATCGAAGTGTTCTCTCAAAAAATCCATTAATTGATGCGATGTGTGGGAAGTGGCGCCGTCTTTCTGATAGCATGACACGACTCACACGTGATCTGTCAAAAAAAAAGGCTATTGAAAAAAGTATCTCTACTTGAATCACCCAGTAGATGGATATTACTTGAAGTTTAAACTTTGGTACAAATTGCTTCGTTATCAATACAGGAAATCTGTTTTATAAAATTGACAAATTTGATATTAATGGGGGAAGCATATCGGCATAACATAGTGACATATAAATAAAAGCAAATAGGAAAAAACAATTACGAACAATCAAAAATCATTAAAAATAAACTTTAATACTACGAATAATATGAAAAATTTGAATTAAGCTCAAATCATAGTTTGGTTAATTTACTACTCAATTTGAGTACGGGAAGGAAAGAACAATAATTTTTCTTTCCGTTTTCCGAAAACTAAAGAAATAGACTTAAATACCGTTTAAAAATGCAAAAAACGGAAATGACAAATAATTTAATTTTACTCTGTTATGTACTCATTCCACAAAAAAAAGGAATGCAAACACATGTAACTGCTGATGTCATCAATTAAAAGCTCATGTGGAAACTTAATTGACAGATGTTTTTTGCTCTTTAACTGGAACTTTGGCTGCTTTTCCTCTCTTGTTACTTTTTTTTTTTTTTTACTAAAATTGCATTAAAATGAGCATGTAAAAGCTGGAAAAACAAACATATAAAAACATGTCATTAGCGTGTTGCAACATATTGTAGCAGGAATAGTACATTATTAGATATAGAAAACAACAAGAAGAGTAGGTTTGTATTATTACAATTAAAAACAAGATTACAGATAAGATTTTTGACTAGAATCACAGAAAAAATTTAAAATTGTCTCTAATCACCAAATTTATACCAAATTCATAATATCAACTAAACAAGTAGTTGGTTATGCATCTATTACCAAAATAATTATATTGATTACTAAAACCTTTAAAATTGTGATTGTTTTTTTTTTTTCAATAAATGATATCTTTAATTTTAATTAAAAAAAATTATCAAATAATTTTGCCATTTCAAACAATGTGTTAATTTATTTAATTAAATATTAACAATTCCCAACAACAATTTTACAAGTTTAAATTATTATATTTTAAACGAAAAAAATACAATTAAGATTTTTTGTTATTTAATTAATATTTTAATTTAAAAATTATTTCAAAACAAGTAAAATGTTATTTTAATCAAAATAACATTTTTAATATTCTTTCAACTAAAAATATAATTGATTCAATTATCACATTAATTAAATTTAAATACTTTTTAAACCATTTCTTTTTAATCGATAAAAAACTTTTTTCTGTGAATATATTAGAAAGCAGACTTTTTCCAAAATTATAGACCAGAGTAGATTCTATGTTATAAACTAGACTATATTCTAGCTAAATAACAAAAAATATATTCTGTATTAAGTTGTTTATAAACTAGTCTATACACTAGATAACATATTACAGACTATTAACTTAATCTTAGAATAGGAAATAAACCAAATTGTAAACTAAACTAAAGTCTTAACTGGTTAAAAGGTTATATTGTAGATTCGATCGTACACTACACTTAGTAATAGATAAGACTACGAATCAGATAATAAACTATATACAGTGATATTGAAATGGAAACTAAAGACCGTCCAGGTCAGGTAAAAATATTAAAAGATGATGAATTGGAGGTATTACTCTATGAATATTTGACAACAATCGAGAGAAACTTGCAAAAGTATTGCCACGCAAGCAGCAGGATTCATCCGTAGGTAAGGACATTGGGTACCAAACGAGCTAAAGCCGTAAGAAGCTGAAAGATGCTGTTGAATATTAGAAAAGGTATTTGAACTTTACGAAAAAATAATTTTTGCATTTATATGCGATATAAAATCGATCAAATACGACAACCCGAAATGCAGAAAATCGTATATAAAGCCCGGAGCAGCCGAATATTTAGTATTCTTATTTATTATGAGCTGCTGAAATTTACCCAAAGGATCACAGGGGTCCTGTAGCAAAATAAACTTAAAAAATTTGTTATCTGACAAGAGGACGTAATATTCCATAATAACAACACTCGTCCAAATGTGGCAATTCCATTCAAAATCTATTTAACAAATAGTTGACGGAAAGTGTTGCCTCACCGGACGTATAAATGTCCTGTCTTACGACACTTATTTCTTACTATTAGAAAATAGTTCATCAGTATAAATTTTGCTTTTTCTTTTATTATGACCCACTAGCAACAGCAAAGAAGATAATACTTGCTGAGTTCAAGCGCAGCGAAAGCAAAAAGAAAAAAATTAACAAAAATTTATTACTGACAGCAATAGCAATTTTATTTTTTAATAGTTGCTTTGCTGACTGCTTAAGCAGAGAACATACACATAGTGATCAGCGTTGCCGCGACCAACAAAAATTTTTCACCAAAATGTAAAAATAAAGTAACCAAAAGCTAAAAAATGTAACCAACATTATTTTGTATTCGTATATATTTCTTTGGCCAATTAATTATTTATTTTCAGCTTATTTTTCTTTTTAAGCTAATAAGACCTAATGATATTGATGTAAATAAAACAAATTTATTACATTTCACCCGACGTTTCGTCACTTTTTTGGTGACTTTTTCAAGGGTCGTCTATTTAAATAAAAATAATAAAAGGACAACATTAATACAAAATATTTTTCCTAACAAGCAAACACAACTTACAAAATTTATATATTATTTTACATTAAAAACATTAGATTTTCAATAAAATTCAATTGCACAAAAACATTTAACAAAAAACAGTAAAGCACAACTTAAAATTATTATTACAGAATTAATTATATTGCGGTTCTGTAACTAGCGCTAATGTTGTCAATATCTTCATTGTGGTTCATTGTTTTCATTATGTTTTGTTGTGCTCTTAAGCTTTCTATTGTATATCTCTTCCTCTCCCCTCGTTCAAAATCCAACACTCTCACTTGTTCTGTTTCAAAGGAATGAGATTTTGAAATCATGTGTTGTGATAATGCACTTGTCTCTCTCCTCTTCAATATGTCATTTTGATGTTCTCCTATTCTCTTTTCAAGTGAGCGTTTTGTTGTTCCTATATAAATTAAGTCACAATTCTGATCGTCCCTTCCGTTACACTTTACTTCGTAAACAACATTACTTTGTTGTAGTTTTTCTATTGGCGCCTTCACTCTTGAAAATATTGCACTTAAAGTTGAATTCGGTTTGTATGCAAAGTTTATTTGTTCTGATTTTATTGTTGTCCTTATGTGTCTATTATCCTTCAAGCCAGGTATGTATTTTACACTGTAAAAATGTTTGTCTTTTTCAGGGTTTCTATCATTATTGATGTTTTTGTATTGTACATATTTTTGTGTATCGTTGATAAGTGTATTTATTAATTTTTTAGGAAAACTATTGCTAACTAATATTTCTGAGATTTTGTCGATATTTTTGTTATGATATTGCGGGTCGCTTATATTAAATACTCTTGATATAAAATTTTTTGCTGTATTTATTATCTGGTTTTTGGGTTGTGTCGCGTTGTAATTCATTATTCTGCCAGATGAAGTTTCCTTAGCGTACCAGTCAAATTTAATAAAACCTTATTCTCTACGTAGCCTGGTATCAAGGTACGCAATTTCACCATTTTTCTCAAGTTCTACTGTAAATTTAATTTTGGGGTGGTGACTATTAAAAGTGTTCAGAATAATATCCTTGTCCTTGATGTTAATTATGGCTAATATATCGTCTACATGTTTGATTATGTATTTAATGTGAATATTTTTATTTCTAAGTTCCGTGATTGCATCGTCAAGTAAGGTGTCAAGTACAATATCTGCTATAGTAAGCGAAAGAGGGTTGCCCATTGGCATGCCGAAAATCTGGTTATAGACCTTTTCCTCATACACAAAGTAGTTATTGTCCGTTAAGCAGAATTGGAGGATTTTTAGAAATTTAGAGCTAGGGATCTTTGTAAATTCTTTAATTTTGTCCCATTTTTTCATTATATTTTTAATTGCCGTATAGACTGGAATATTTGTAAAGAGCGAAATAACATCAAAAGATACTAAGATTTCATTTTCGTTGAGTTGCATGGTCTCTAATTGTGTTTTTTACTTTTTGTATAAAAAGTACTATTTTATTCGCACTCCAGTAGAAAAATATGTCTAATAGGGCGTTAACATTACATCGAAATCTAGTAGATTTCATTTGAAATCTTCCTCCAAATCTAGTGCGTTTACATTATACTTTTTTGCCATTAGCGAGATTATGTTTTCATAACAAAAACAGCCGACTGAAAGTTTTTTGTGTAACACATACTTACATATAAAGAAATAGGCATTTAAAAATTTGCATTACATTTTCCTTATAATCAACTCAATTTATTTTTGAATTTTCGAATTTTATTATTGTTTTTGTTTTTTTATTAAAATGTGATTTTTTTCTTGTACAGGGAATTATTTTTAGTGCTATATGGGGAAAAATATAGTTGCATCACTAAGTAATAGGGTATTTATTCGGTTAACCGTTAATCGGTTAACCGATTAATTACTACCCGATTAACTGCTTGGCTTATTTAAAATTGCCTATTTTTAATTATTTGTTTGGTCTCATATACAAAAGGAGTGTGTATAGAAAATATTTTTTAATACAAACAAATAAGGGCGATCTTCATTTTAAACAAGTGTTTACTGCACAACAGCTTTTTATTTCACGTTCTTTTTATATGTATGCTTTTAGTTAGTTGTTTCTTCTCATTTCTTCTCAAATCAATCCTTTAACAGAATTAACCGAAACAATTAGAAGTGAAGAAAAATTAAAACAGGACTCCAATGACGTAATGGAAGTTTTTATATGTTAACAAAAATACAGGAAGAGGACTGAGAAATAAGATATGCTCTATTATGGGTTGCTTTTGATTTCTCCAACATCTACGATAAATGAAAGAATTTTTACAAAGTCAAGTTTTATCAAAACGAAGGAAAAGAATCGCTTAAATCCTAAACATTTAAACCAAATTAGTTGTCTAAAAGATTATTTTATAAGATCTTCTTAAACTATTGAAATAACTAATAAAATGATCTTACAGTTTATTTTTTATTATTAAAAAAACATGTATGACATATTTATGAATTATTCTTTTTTTTGCTCGTTTCAGTTCAAGAATTGTTATGTTTCTTATGTTGTTGTTTTTTTTTTTTTTTTTTTGTATTAATAAACTCCAATTAATAACACAGCAAAAATTATTAAATTTCTCCAATCACCAAATTTATTCCAAATTCATAAAGCAAACAAGTTTTTGATTTTGCACCTATTACCAAAATGATTATATTGATAACTTAAAATTAAAAGATTTTGTTTGTTGTGCTTAATTCCCTTTTTTTTAATAATTGATAAAAAAAAAAATACTGAAAATTATTGTTAAAGGATAAGCTGTTCCTATGCGCATTTCACTGGTTGCTTAGGCCAGATCATCAGGAATTTATCAATTATTAAAAAAAAAGGGAATTAAGCACAACAAACAAAATCTTTTAATAAATAGTATTCCCAAAAACAACTTTGATAATAAATTACTAAGAATTTTAAAATTTTGAAAAAATATTTTCAATAAATGATATTTTTAATTTTAATTAAAAAAGTGATCAAAAAACTTTGCCATTTTAAACAATTTGTTAATTTATTTCAATAAATATTGACAATTCCCAACAACAATTCTACATGCTTAAATTATTTTATTTTAAACGAAAAAAGTCAATTAAGATTTTTTGTTATTTAATTGAAAATTTATTTTAAAACAACTTAAATATTAATTAAATCAAAATTAAATTTTTAATTTTCTTTCAACTAAAAAAATAATTGATTCAATTATCACATTAATTAAATTTAAATACTTTTTAAACCATTTTATTAATTGATAAAACAAATTTTTTTGTGAAATAATTTATGCATTTGTATATATTGAAATTACTTAATTTATAAAAAGAAAACTTTATTAATCGGTTAACCGATCAATAACAAAATTAACCGATTATTAACCGATTAAACCAATACCTCGGTTAATTAATCGAGTGATTAACCGATTAAACCAAAAGTCCGATTAAATGAATACCCTACTAAGTACTACTAGAATTTGAATGGCTATAAAGAAAAATTTTTTTTTTTTGTTTGTATCTTGTATGCTCATAAACCCCTGGACCGATTTTTTTTAAAGTTTTGGCAGTATGTTACCGATGTTCTGGAAAGAACAATTTGTCCTATACAAAATTAACACTTATTTTCGTAAATTTTAAAAACTTTTCATGGTTTTTAATCCAAATTTTTACTATTTAATTAGGCTTAAGTTCATGTTCAAGTTCATGTTAAGTCCATGTTGTAAAAATTCCTTTCTTCATAAAAATAATTTAATGAAAATTAAATTTAATGAACTTAAGCCTTATTAAATAGTAAAAATTTGGATTAAAAACCATGAATAGTTCAACAAAATAACCACAATACTAATTATTGTTAAAGCTAAGGCACAAGCTCTATGTGTTCATTTGTCCTTCAAGTTGTGCTGAAAAATGTCAACAAGAAAAAAGAAAGACAAAAAACATGATAAACAAAAAATGTACTTTGGACTTCAAGAAGAATTCTTGACAAAAGTACGGAAAAAACAGAAGTAAAGGAAAAACATGTGAGATCAATTAAAAATGGATAATCATTCAATAAGCAAATTTCGATCTACCAAAGGTTAAAATACAATTTGGTTTAAGGATTGATGTTTGACTACTGACGTCAGCAGTCATCGATGGCTGCGAGTGTAAGACGGCAAATCCCTTTGAGAAGACCTAGTGGTTGAGGTCGAAACATGTCAGGGTAACCAGCCGCCTGGGTTCGAATCACACGCCAGCCAGCCTGGCTTCGAATCCCAGGTCAGTCAAGAATGAAAATTATCAATAACAATTTTAATTAATCTTCCATGTTGTAAAAATTCCTTTCTTCATAAAAATAATTTAATGAAAATTAAATTTAATGAACTTAAGCCTAATTAAATAGTAAAAATTTGGATTAAAAACCATGAATAGTTCAACAAAATAACCACAATACTAATTATTTTATTTTTATTATTTTTTTTTTTTTTTTTTGTTTAATTCCTATATCCCCCGGAATTACCGAGAATCTTTCCTTCACTACGGTGTTGGTATATTTCGCCCAGCAATTCCAGGCTTCAAAGTACGAATAATGTTTTGCTGTTAACGTCTCACCCACATGTCTTTGCAGCTATCTTGAATATTATGTGCGCCGTTGGAATTGTCGTTTGTGCGGATTTGTCAGTCACGATGTCGCAGTGGTCGAGTGAGCATCGCGCGTTCGCTGTGGATACATTTTTTAAGAGTAATGATTCTTACGTAATTGCTCGTCGAAAAATTTGTTCAAAGTTCGGCATTCGGCGAATTCGTGATGGACCGAGTGTTAATTTAATTCGTTCGTGGGTGCAGAGATTCCGCGCAACTGCTTCGGCTATGAATGTCCCACGGCCATGGCTCAGTCGATCTTCAAGGAATCCCGAAAGCATTGAACTGGTTGAAAGCAGTTTACGTGAAAATCCGCGTCTTTCAATACAGAAAAGAGCAGCCTCAATGGGACTTCCAAGAGCGATTATTCATGAAATTTTAAAAAAGGATCTGAGGTGCCATCCTTTTAAAAATTCAAATAGTTCAAGAACTGAAAGAAAGTAACTTTGATTTACGCAAAAATTTTTGTGAAACGATGTTGGAGCGATTTCGCACTGTAAATCCCATTTTTTGGAGCGACAAGGCTCATTTTCACTTAAACGGCCAAGTAAACAAGCTAAACTACCGTAACTGGTCTCCAAGAACCCGCAACCCTTGATTGAAACATCAAAAACCATTGCATTTCCCAAGGGTAACTGTTTGGTATGCCTTATCCTCGCTTGAGATAATTGGACCATTGAACTCGAGGCCAGGCGACGCATGATAACGGAATTCTTTTTGCCCAACCTGCGAACTCATCCATCGTACTCTTCACACACGTGGTTTCAACAGGATGGGGCGACTGCACACACCGCCAAGCTTCGATGAATTTGCTTCGGAAAAATGGATTTGTTTTATGGGGCTACCTCAAAGAGAGGGTTTACAATGACAATCACCAATCTCTTGTGGCTTTAAAGGAAAATATTCGTCGAGAAATCAGATCATTTGCACCAAGTTAACTGCAGCGCGTGGCGCAGAACACAAGGCACCGTTTTGAACAGTGTGTTCAACTTAACGGAAAGCATCCGGATGATATGCTCTTTAAAAAATAAAATCCGCATTTCCATTCTATCGTTCAGTGCTCTTAATAAAACTTTGTGTCAATTATTACGTTTTTTCTTTAAATTTGAAAATAAAAATCTGCCACCAGACACCCGTATATCTGTTTTCTGCCTTTGACGATCTCTTAGATTCTAAAAGTCGTTTCGAATAAGATTGACATGCTTATGTGTCTCTTCCTTTTCTATCGGTCAAAGAATTGACTTAACTTAAGGCTTCATTAAAGACTAAACTAAAGACCAGTTTTCTCTTCTAATCGAATTCTATGAAATTATTACGTTGGGTGAAAAAATATCTTATTTCTATTTTTAGATATGTCGTTATTACTGTATGTGTTACTTGTCTATCAATTATCTCGGGAATTAAGTGTAGTTTAATCAAAAAAAAATTGGTGAACCAACACATCTTGTTAAGATAAGTGGATGCAAAAATTGATTTTTGGTGCAGGGTTTTCTTTAAGTGTCAAATGCTCTTATTTAACACTAATTAGTAAATGGAAGAAAAGAGAGAGTGTTTAGCAGGCATGGAAAATTCAGTACTATTGTACTTTTATCTGTACGCTGCATCAATTCGACATTTTTTTTTGCGCAAAATTTTTATTTGTGTAAATACGTATCAAGCAGTTATTTTTGAAAGGACTTAAATATTTCTTTTAACAGGAGTATAGCACTTCAGTAAAAATACAAATTTTACATCCCTGATTTAAAGTTTTATTTTAGCAGACAGTGGGTAAATATTTTACAAAAAGTGCGAATTATAAGTTTATTTAATTTCTTTTTATTACTTTAAAAAAATAATGGTAATCGGTTCACGGTTTGACTTTTATTCAGCCCAATTATGAATTAAAATTCCCTGGTATTTTTTTTTCCTTCTCCCATTATTCCTGTTCATATTCAATTGTAAAAATGGCAAAAACTCCCGGGGAATTTTTATTTATAATTGGGCTGTAAATATTTTTATTTATATTAAGATTTCTTTGGAACAAAATACTAGAACTCTGATTATTTCTATACATAAATTTTTAATCGTTTATAATTTTTGGCTTCCATTTACATAACAAAATTTCAAATAATACAATCAACAAAAATTATAAAACTTAATCTTAATTATCTAAAAAACTTTATCCTCTTCCTTAAAGTATCCGAAACTATTAGTTAATTATATTCGTTGATAAAACTTGAAGTCCACAAGAATTTCTATAGGGATTTTAGAAAATAGAAAATATTGACAAGTTAACACAATAATTCAAACATAATAAGATACCGAACAACAGCAATCAAATAACTCGCACGCACTTAACTATGCACAAAATTACTTTCCGAATATCCTGTCACGTACTGATAAGAAGTGAAACATTTCTCTAGTTACCACAAGTTTTACGTTCCTACATACTCACACACACACACACTTCCTCTCTCTCTCTCTCCGTCTCTTATTGACTCTTTTACGACACAGAAATACCCGGAGCTGTGTAGTTAGAAAACAAATATTATCATTACTCCTTCTAAGAAAAATTTTAGTTCTTGTCCTTATTTGTTTTTAGTTAAACAGAAAACAATAAAAAGTATATTTCTCTTGTTTGTTTTTATTTTAAATGCAGCCAAAAAAATTATTTTCTTTAGTTTTTTTCTGTTTTTCATTTAAATTAAAGAATATCTTAAAGCAGCAGCAGCAGGAATTTATAAATTTTCCTTGTAAGTGAACAGCAATATTATGAACACAAAAGAAAAATAAATTTATCGTGGAACAATGCAATTGGGAATGAACTAGTTGTTGGAATAAACAATAAATAAAAGCTTAAGTGACAAAAAATGGTAGCAGCTGATACGGGATGAACTTATAAGAAGTTTCAAAGCATACATATGGGCGGAGAGTTTAATTAGTTTAATATGAAGTATAGCTAAGGAGTGTAATGAAATTTCAGAATTTAATGGAAAAAAACAGCTAAACAGATATTAATATTAAAAATAAGCTAGACTAAAGATGTGTCTATAAACTAAATCAAATACTAGTTCGCAGATTAAATAATAAATAAAGAGATAAAAACATAGACTTAGTAAAAATCCTGACCACAACTAGTCTATACAAATAAAGCGTAAGCTGGGGCATGGGCTGTATTAAAAAACAAAACATAGATTCATGTTTATCCATTTGATCTGGAATTTGGAAAAAACACATAAAACTGTACTTAATCATAAAACTATGCGATAAATATAGCATACCAAATGTTACACACTATAGACTGCAAAATTTTATTTATACAAGATCATATTCCATTAAAAAGACTAGTTTAAAGGACAGCCCATAGACTAAATACCAGACAACAGACAAGGAATTGAAACTTTCCTCAACACTCAATTTCAGTGTTCTTATCAAAAATAAAAATTGGGAATTTAGCACGTCACGCAGAGGGATTTATTCATACTAAGTTTGGCAAAAAAAATATGGACTACTCGTAGAATGTTGAAATTTGGCACAGAGCCTTTGGTTAGCTCAATTAAGAAAAATATAAAGTTTCATAAAAATTGGCCACGCCCTCTACCCACCGCCCATAGAACCAATTTATTTTTGGCCCAAAGTTTTGTTTTTCTTTTTTTGTTTTGCACTTTTTCGATATTGCTGTCAGTCAATTATTCAAAAGTAAAAGTAAAAGCCTAAAAGTATACAAAACCTTTTATTGTAAATATGCATTGCAATTTATTGTAAATATTCATAAAAAATACGTGAGTTTTATCACAAAATTTATAAGTTTGTTCAGCGATCGCAAAAAGTCGCAAAATTTTTTATACATAAAATGAAAGAAAATATTTTAAACTTTCATTTAGTAGTAGTACTAACACGGAGGTAGACCGAGCTAACTTATTTTTTTCTAATGAAAACTGCAAATGCTAAATTTTTGGAGTAATTTTGATTTGCTCAGATCTCTTAAACTATATATGTAATTTAAATATTTTTTCTTTCCTATTAAATTTAAAATACTATATTTTAATAAAAATGCTCTAAAACTATTGGGTAGTTGAACCATATTTATTGTATAAACAACTGAAATGTAGTGAAATTGTCATCAGTCTTCGTTGTATAATATTTAGATAACTTTACCACACTCTTTTTTATACAAAATTTTATTTTTTTCGAACACAAATCATAGTTTTCTACTAATGAAACATTTCTCTACAGAATTGCATCATTAGATTTCTAAAAAATAACTGTAAAAAAATAGACTTTTTGCCAAAAAAAATACCACTGTGCGTCATAGCGTCATAGAGAAATCTTATTAATAATAAAGTAAGTACATATTCTTAAAAATAGCTTTTGATAATAAATTTGCATGTGCCGGGTATAACTACAATTCGAGTTGGAAAAAGCAGACAATTGTAGGGGAAGGTAAGAAAAGATAAACTGACTGTTTATTGTTGTTGTTTGGTTGAAGCTTTGATATTTTTACCAGAACGAAGTGTTTAAAATTCTTATTCGCTTTATAGTCTTAATTGTATAATATTTGTAGCTTTTCTAAAGTCTTTAGAAAAAGTTTCCTAACGAGCTGGTCTATGCAACCAGTGAAATGCGCCTTCCCTCAACAATAAATTTCTGTGTTTTTATCCAAAAAAAAAAAAAAAAAAAAAAAAAAAAAAGTGGGAATTTAGAACGTTATAGAGAAATCTTATTAATAATAAAATAAATAATAATTTAGACAACCGTCCAGATTAGACTTTAATTTATAACATAGCCCACTAAATATGCCACATATAAGCTTATAAATTAAAGCCGATTTTACCCGTTAACACTTACAGGCCTTTTGAAAGTTGCTTAGTCGGTCAAAAATATATCATTTAAGAAGCAGACATTTTTAAGCGCTCCTCAGCTGAAGGCCCACAATAAAGCATCCTGGGCCCTCTTTTATACTTAATATATACTTCTTACATGTCAACAAGCAACCACACTCAATTTTTAACTTTTGCTGCAGGTGCTATCAGACGGGATGTATTTTACATATGTACTGCCACTTTTCTTACCCATATGTAATTCCGTATGTATGTCAAAATTTCCATTTTACATACGATTCATAATTTTTGCTATCACACCTGCTGATGTTTTTCCTTATGACATAACCTATAAATGTAAACAAAAGCTGACTTTTTAACGTGTATAAATTTCGTTTCAAAACAAACCAGCTGTTTTGTTTTTGTTTGCCACAGGAAAATAGAACGTGTTCTAATCGAAAAAATTGCATATCTATTTCCACATGTATTTTACACATGCAAAGTTTCATATGTATCACACGATGTATACAACATTTACAGATGAAAAATTTGACAGTACATATGTAGGCGCCCTATGCTCCAATGGGAGTTAGAGGAACACATATATATATGTAAAATACATCCCGTCTGATAGCACCTTTAGCGTACACGAAAACCTTCATAAAGCAACTCGATACTGACAGGACCAAATAGTTCAATTGGAAATATGGTTAAAACAATGGAAGATAAAGGTCAATAAGCAAAAATGTGTACATAAAATACTCACTTTTCGTAATGAATCATGCCACTCTATTAAAATCAATAACCAAACAATACCTCAACATCGCCGTTTAACGTGGAAATGCCATATAAAAATGCAAAACTAATTCAAATGAAACTACAAGCCATTCAAAATAATTGGCATATTGAAAGATATTCTGTCCTTAGTTTCTATTGCAAGCTTCTACTTTACAACTATATCTGACGCTACGGTATTCAGTTATGGTGCACTGCCTTGGCCTCTTATATCGAAAAACTTCAAAGGCGCCAAAAGAAACTTCTTCGAAAAGTCACAGCGGCCTCCTGGCATCTTAAAAAATCACAAGGATCCCAAATTAGACATTAGTTAAAACTATGACAACGAAATATGCAGGAAAAATTTTAAAAGGCTCGAATTGCATCCTAATTTACAAGCTTGAAATATTTTAAGTTTTAGACGATGCAGAAAACTTGAAACGTAATGTACGTAAGAATAGATATTGCATTTTCAGAAAGACAATAGATCTAAAAAAAATTTGATGTAAGACTAGGCCACAAACTTAATTGAAATTGCGTTCCCCAACTCGATTACCATCTACTACATGGACTTAACTATAGACTAGACTCGTCAGAAAATAAACGCAAAAATTATTAATTTATTAAGCAAAAAAATTTTTAACACTTGTGGATAGTCCTCATTTCTTTGTTAACAATAAAACACAGACATGTTCAATTAACAAAAGTTTTTAAGTAGTGCATATATTGAATAAAAATAATTTTATTTTATAATCAAAAAAAAAAAAAAAAAAAACACACACACAAACAAACGAGAAGTAGATACCGGTATGTACAAGTCAAATGCAAAAATAAAATATTTCGGCCAAACTAGAACAACATAAAAGAATCAATTGATCCAGTTAAAATTTGTCCATTTAAAAAATTTTATTTTTTGGAATTTTCATTGTCCTCTCTCTCTTAATCACACTTGAATAAGCTTAAAATAACACAACTTAACACATACACTCAAAGCCAGAGAAACAGAAATTCATTCAAACGCACACTCATACAATTACGTGTATTGAATGAAAATTGTGTTTAAGGGTTAGGGGTGAAGGACGGACTGTGGGTATGGCTGAATTAGTTTATGCTTTAAGGCAAAAGATTTTGAAACTTGTGTTTTTTTTTTCTTTCATTTTCGTATCCATTTAAAAGTATCACAAGGTAAATTATTTAAATCCTTTAGTTCTTTTTTTTTTTTTTTTCTTAAGCACTCTTTGGATTTGACTTTTAAAAATTTGAACAAAAGTGAAAATTTGCCACAGAGATTTGTATGAAAGGAATTGAGAATAATAAAAAATAAATAATATTTGTAGAAGAAGTCTTAAAAGGCGCACAATAAAAGAAGAAATAATATTAAAACAAGTGAGAAGTCTATAATCCTCATGGCATTTCTATGATACCCAAAAGAAGATTGACAAGAATCAAAACAGAGTTTTTCTCTCCTAACCTAACGCAGCTATTAAAAAAAACTTAACTCTAGAGGATAGCTAAAGTAAGCCTCGTAACAGATATGTATATACAAACAAAAATTCTGATAGTACATAGAAAATATTCCGGGAAAATATTGAAGGAATAAGACTATTAAAGTATAAAAGCTTTATAAATTGTAATTTGACTTAGAATACACATTCGAATTAATATGAAAATTTATAATAAACATGTTACTCAACATGAGAAATGATAAATATTTAACTTTTAAAAATTTTAAATTTGTATAAGCTTAAAAACATGTGGAATCTGTGTGTTGTAATGAACCCATTTGGCCAATTTCAAATACCAAACAAATTTTAAATGTCAGAAATATTTGTGACAAATTTTTTAGCAGCAACTCGTTCCTTGTAGTCGCCATCATGCCCAATCCTTCCGACGATTACATTAGAGTGAAAGCTAAGTTAAAGAACTTTTCCCATTTTCGATATTTCGATATTCTTTGCATAAAAGTAGTATTTCGGCAAATCTCACCTCGTGTGGAAGAATATTTGTATGGGGGCTCGGTAAAAAAACTGGGTTGATTATTATAATTATAAGATTATTTTGTTGCGTTCGGCCATGTTTTATTTAAGCACCGCTGCTATTGTTTAATTTTGTTTTATTTTGAAATATTTATGGTGAAACCACGATTATATCCAAAATTTAAAAAAAAAAATAAAAAAAAAAAAAATTAATTAAATTAAATAAACAATAAGCTGGAAAATTGAAGTGAATATACGAGGGCGGATCAATAAGTCCGTGACTTTTCGAACTTCCCTCGTAGTTATATGAGAAAAATAATTTTATTTTTCAACATAATCTCCTTTTAGCTCAATACACTTAGTCCAACGTTTCTCCAATTTGTGTATCCCTTCCAAAAAATAGGATTTTTCGAGGTCCATAAAATAGGCATTTTTTGGACCAATAATTTCATCGTTGGAGGTAAATCCCGAGCCATTTCTTTAGGTTCGGAAATAGGAACTGGTCACTGGGGGCTAAATCCGGAGAATATGGCGGATGAGGTACCAATTCGTAGCCCAATTCATGTAATTTTTCCATTGAGACTGCACACGTGGCAATCGTGCATCATCTTGATGAAAAAGAACCTTTTTCTTGGCCATATGGGGTCGTTTTTTTTAAATCCTCGTTAAATCGGTCCAATAAGTTTGCATTATATTCGCCGTTTATTGTTTTTCACTTTTGAAGGTAATCGATGTGGATTATTCCGCGTGCATACCAAAAAACTGTTGCCATCACCTTATTGGCCGACAAACTTACATTGGCCTTCTTCGGAGCCGGTTCACCCGGAGAAACCCATTGTTTAGACTGCTGCTTGGTCTCCGGAGTGCTGTAATGGATCCATGTTTCATCCACAGTTACAACACGCCGCAAAAACTCATTCGAATCGCGGTTAAACAACTCCAAACAATCCTTTGAAGTTGTCACACGATTACGTTTATGATCAATTGAGAGCAAATGCGGCACCCATCTGGCAGACAGTTTTCTTAAACCCAGCTGATCATTTAAAATCGGAACCACACTGCTGTATGAAATGCCTATGGCATCAACAATCTTACGCCAACACCATATCGTGAATTTTTTCGACATTTTCGGTTGTAGTGACTTCAATTAGCCGTAAAGGACGTTCAGCGTAATTTGTACTTGTGCGACCACAACGAAAGTCAGTAAACCACTTTTTACCATTGAAATCGATGGTGCAGAGTTCCCATAGTATTTATCAAGCTTTTTCTTGGTTTGATTGACGGTTTTTTTTTGCAAAAAAATAATGTTTAATGAGCACTCGAAATTCACTTTTTTCCATTTAAAAAAAAAAATCCACGAGGTTGTATGTTTTGAACAGCTATTAAACGCAAAGTAAATGAAATGAAAAAACTTGCTCAAAACTTGACAGTAGTCTATTAACAGGTGGTAGTTGATGCAAGCAGTGTTGCATTTCATATAACTACGAGGGAAGTTTGAAAAGTCACGGACTTATTGATCTGCCCTCTTTATATTACAAAAGTTCTTGTGTTGCGTACATCCAGCAACATCAATAACTAAATATATAAAAACCTGTTTTTTTAAAAACAAAAAACGCTCCGAACATAACAAACAACGTATGCCTAAAATCAATGTATTCCAGAAAACTAAGAAGTCAGAATAAACAAAAGTAAAAACATCAACAAAAATAATAAAATTAACGAACAACAACTAAACATTATGTATAAATCAACTACTCACATGCAAAAGAGATTTAGAGAAGTGATCGATACTTCTTTTAATGAAAACACACCAACAACTTCTCGTCGTACAAACCCTGCGCCCCTAACTACCTCTCCGTTAAAATTTATACAAGTAATGGATAATCGTTTCAAAAAATTAACTGAACATTTACAAAGTACTATTAGAAACAATGTTCCGTGAGTGTGAAGATCGTCTCTTAAGTGAGATAGACAAAAGGCTAAACATTACAATAAGGGCCATTATTACAACTTACAAATAGTTATTTTTAGGATGCTATCTGACAGATAAATAGTTTTTGGTTATTACAAGTTAACATTAACCTAAAAAGTGACTGATATGCTAACATCAGGTTTGTCCTCATGGTAACTTTACAAGTGAACTTTAAGAACTTGAAGATGCCATATTTTCTGCTGAAGATATGGTAGCATCAGTGACAGTTTTAAGTCAAATTAAATTATGCAAATTTAAAAAAAACACAATTTAACACAAAAAACAAAACAATTTACCATTAAGAACAAAAATAACGCACAAAAATTGAATTCTTTTTTTAATTAAAGGAAGAAACAAAAGCAAGTCGTTGCCACTACGTATTTTAACAACCAAAAGTAGTCGGTATATACTGCAATGTTGTAATAATGGAAAAAACTTATTGGTCACTTTATCGTTCAAGATAGCTATTGTTCACGTTAACTATCAGCAACTTTATCATTAGGTTGTATTAATGGCCCTAAGTGACTTAAATAATTTATCAGAAACCGTGTCAACTCTTGAATGTATGAAAAATACAGAGCCGGAAACAACAGTAGCTCTGAGAAATGAAAATGATGAGCTAATAAAAGAGATTGAACTTTTAAAAAATGTTGTTAGGAAGCAAGAAAATTCCATAGTGGCAAATGATATCCGTATAAATAATATTCCGTACAGCAATAATGAAGATCTTTTTGATATATATCAAAAAATATGTGAATCAATTCAAATTAGACCCCCAATTATTAAAGAAATCTATCGTTTTGGAATCAATAAAAACAATAACTATATAAATAAACAGCAGGGCGTTAATAAAGAAGCGGATGCTGCTTTTATTGTAAAATTCACCTGTCCGTATGATAGAAATTACGTTCTTAAAACAATTAAAAGTCAAGTTAAAAAAAGATTCGCTGCGTTTAAATCTTATTGGCTTTAATTGTTCGACACCATTCGACGTTAATGAAAATCTCACTCCTGAAAACCATAAAATTTTCCTACGAGCACATCGACTGAAAACGGACATGATGGTTTCAGCAGCATTTACATTCCGTGGAATCGTCTACGTGAAAACTTTTGAAACTGATGAGCCGAAACGAATCGATCAGATGAATAATCTAAACCAGTTTTTTCGGCCACATAATAATACACAACATATACTATAAGCTTCATAAATTTATAGTTTCCTTGCCAATTACACATTACTTTGTCAGTTATATATTTTCAAAATCTGTGACTTCAATTAATATTATTTTATTTGTTGAATTTTTGAAAAAATGTTTACTTTAGTTCCACTGATCAAATATAAAACAATGTCCTTTGAAAAATATATCCTTAAAAAAAACTTATATTAAAAACACAAATTTGGTAATTTTTCGAAATTCGAACGTTTAAGGAGTGAAAATCGTAACTATTATTGATAAATTTTTCCCTATTATAAAATTATGGGCTCTCACTACCATATTGAAATACTTCAATGGGGAGAAAAAAGTACCAAAAACGGGAAAACGGGAAATAAAATATCTTTCTTTAGCTTTTTGGTTCTACAACTGGCACTTTTATTTTAATTGCCGTTAATATTGGACCTAGAAAGATAAAATTTAACATGCAAAGTCCTGAGTGATACGACTCTATTAGGGAACTCTTTGGTACTTTTTTGTTCTTTAACTGCTACTTTTTGAACTTCCTTTAGTATTGGATCAAAAAATATAAAAATAAACATGGAATGTCCTGCGTGAATTAGAATCTGCAAAAGGGATCTTTTTGGTATTTTTTTCGCTCTTCTAGTACTTTTTTAAATTTTCATTAGTATTGGACCAAGAAACATAAAATTAAACATGCAATTTCCTGTATGAACTACAAAAGATGAGGATATGAACACCTAAGTACGCATTTTGACTATGTTTCGTCTCTAGATTAGTGGCTATAAAGTGAGGTTTCTGGGGTTTCCCGTCCTGGGAATTCCCCGGATTTTCAACTATTTTCAAATCCCGCTTTTTAAGAATAAGTTTTATGGACATTTTAGTAAGGCTATGTGGGACTAGTGCCCTAAGTTGTTTTGTCCAACTAAATTTCACCACAATATTAAAATTTTCTGCAGCTTAAGCACGTTAAGCTGATTTTAAAGAATGGGCTTTATATAGAGCAAATGGTATATTAAAGATATACAGCAAAGTGTAGTGGGCTTAATTTTACAACAATTCTATTAGGTTTTGCGAATTAAGGCGTAGTAAAGTGTTTTCCGAGAGTATCTTTTATATGGTACGCATGATAAATTAAGACTCGATCTTCACAAAATCTAGTGGTGTGATTTCGAGTCTTGTTTGGTTGGTTGGCTAACGTGGTAGCACGCCCAAAACGAGGCGTGCTGCAAGTAGATTCGACAGTGACTCCATTTTGACAACACACATGACCCAGGGGCAATGCTGTGGAAGCTAGAGCCAGCCCGTTGCGTTGAGATATTTCAGCAAGTTGCTTAATTTCACCCGCGATATCTCCGAGAGTCCTTGTATAAGGTTATTGCCAAATAATCCATGTCGTATTGAATTAAACGCTGGGCAATCACATAGAAGATGAAATACTGTCTCCTCAGTTCCGGGTTCTCTGCAGCTGCGGCAGCATTCATTAAAGGGAGGCCGAGTCTCATAGCGTGCTAACCGATCGTCCAGTGACCAGTAAGTACGTACATTAGTTTCGACATGTCTTTCCGACTGAAGTTAATTAATTTTTTTAGTCACGCCAGAATTGTCAAAAGTTTTGTTTCCATGTGCTTTTTAAAATTGTGTTTTTAAATTAAATTTTAGTTTGCAACTCATTAATGAAAAAGTAAAAAGTTAAAGAGATGATTAATGAAACTATGTATGTAAAGTAAGAACAGATCGTTTTTAACTCAGAAAAACTAATTTTTACCATTATCACTATATCTTAAAGGTATTTTTATGTTTATGTGCGGTTTTCATATTCAAATGCATAAACTGAACACAGAAAAGAAACGGTTTAAATTATTTTTAATACAATGTTCATTTCAACCAAATTTGCCATTTAGTGCTCACAAAAATTTCACAAGATTATGTTATAAAAACGGTTATTTTCGTAATTCTAAAAATAATTAAATTTTTTTTTATTTTTTGACTCAAATGTTTTTGTTAATTTTAGTCCTGGGCTGCCAGATACGAGTGCATTCTTTCTTCAATCCCAAATTTAAAATAAAAATTTCTTAAAATATCTAAAAATAAAAAGCCACTAAATAAATAATTTCTAAATTAATGTTTTAATATTATTCATCATCAGTTAATCTAAAATACTATTAATATATGTATTTTAAATTTCTTGTATGACAGCTGGCTTAAATATAATTAAAGCTTCATGTGCATGTTGTCAAACATACTATTAGCATTAATGGTTTCAGACTGAAAATCCATGTTGAATGATTTTATATCGTTTATAAACTTTGGAAACTGTGAACATTTCAAATGTAGAGAATTAGGATTATTTTAACAACCCCACAAGCACATTCATTTTACGCGTGAAGAATCAATATTGTGGACATATATACGTTTAAAAGAAATTTTACTTCTTAGAATGTTAACAGGTCGACCTAAACAAAAGAGGTACATAAACGTTTTTTATATGGTCCAATTAGTAGGACTGCGCGAAACGCCTGCTAATTTTTTTGCACAGTTGTGTTTTTTTCGTGCAATAGTTTTTCACATCATTATCACTAAAAAAATTAGTGTTGTTTTTCTATCGATGCATTGTTGTAGTTTTGCGCGAGCTACTCATTCGACCATGGTTTTTTAGGTACAAAAAATTCTGCTGCACATACATTTTGAATAAAAAACTGATCAGCAAAATCAGATTTTCACCCGACCAATATTGAATTTGCGTTATAATTTGATTAATATAAATTGCATTAAAGGAGTTTTTAAATAAGAAATGTTAAATATACAAAACTTTAAATAATTTACCCAAAAAGAAAAAAAATGTTCTTTACATCCTCAAAATAAGCCCGAAAGAAAGTTTTTTTATATAATTTGAGATTAGAGCCCAAAATCTGGTAGTCCTATTTAAGTAAACTGTTTTATGCAAGGCGAATTCATTTATATATTAATTCACCCTATTTTTGACATTCCATGACCGAAAAACAAAAACAAAATACGCTTGTTGTAGTCTCGCCGCCACCTGAAGTAAATTCGCCTTGCTGCTAAGTGTCTTAAAATAACCAAAAAAAAAATTTTTTTTTTTTTTATTTTGCTGTGTACCAGATACTAGATTTAATTATTTTAGGCAGACTAGCCAGTAAGAAATTCATTGGAGAATTAAGTAAATAAGTAAAAAAAAAATTATGGGCGGGAATCCCGGGAATATGATTTTTATTTCCCGCTTTCCCGGTAATCCAAAAAATGCAGGAGAAAAAACTCTAGTTGTTATCCATGTAATATGAAGTATTTTCCGGCCTTACAGGAAATTAAAAGCTAAATGCTCCTATTGCTTCTGCAGTTTAAAGTATCTCTCTATTTTCTGCCGTTACCTTCTGAGCCTCATTTCTCCTTTCCGGCGCCCTAATATTTTACAATTTCTTTACTTTTAAATTGCATGCACCAACTGTTCGCAATTCATCTTGTAAGAATACGATATCAATGTATTTTTAATGGATTTACTTAAACAAAGTATTTGTTAAAGTTACAATGTATTTGACAACATCTGTTTAAAATTTAACAAATGAGCTTAAATGTCTTTGAAAAAAATAAAAATATAAAACCAATTCAAATGTCTTAAAAAAATAAGCCGTCTTTCTTAACTTAAATCCAATACCTGTCCTTTACTTTAGTAAATCCTTAAACACAAAAAAAAATAATATAACAGCATTGAAATCATTTTTAGGCAGTAAAAGTTTGGCTGTTACTTCGATTTCAACAGAAAAAATCAATCATTTTCAAGGATTTTTTTAAATGGTAATTTAAATTGCCGGTACATTTTTTTTCTGATAAATATTTTAATTAAAGTTTTTCCATTTTATCTGCAACTATTTTCTGTCAGTTTCTTAACTTAAGAATTGTACCAGCACGAATAGTTGTCATTGTTTTAACTATTCTTTGCTGATATTGTAGTTTTGCAGTTGATTTTCATTATTTTACTTTTTTCCATTTTACTGTTGCAATTGTTTAGATATTAAGGCAATAATATCGTTCTATAAAGTTTGTAAAAGAGTTGAAGGGGACTTAAAGGTTTTAAGTCTTCTAAGAAAATTTTGATAAAGTTTAATACGAATAGTAAACAATCGAGAATAGTTAGTATTCTACGTACTCTAAATCAGAGTACGGAAATACATAAAATGAAACGTTTTCAATCGCTTTGTTTTGTACTTTGCAGTGATAAGAACAAAAACAATAAGAATTATTTGGTACAAAGTTTTGTATTGTTTTGGCTTTTGCTTTTACATAAGCAAAACACGTTCATTATTTTGAAAGTACGCAGCTAAGAAACAAAACAAAGTGATTGAAATTGAAAAATTTTGACAATTCTACAAGTTTAAATTATTTTATTTTAAACGAAGATATCAATAAAGATTTTTGGTTATTTAATTAATATTTTAATAAAAAAAATTATTTCAAAACAACTAAAATTTTAATTAAATCAAAATTATATTTTAAATTTTCTTTCACCTAAAAATATAATTGATTCAATTACCACATTCATTAAATTGAAATACTTTTTAAACAATTTTTTTAATTGATAAAAAATTACGGATAATTTTTTCTGTGTAGAAGGAGAAAAAACTAAAGTAAAACTAAAAATCGAAATTTAAAACTTTCCGTGCAAAAAAACAAGTTTCGGCATTTGTTTTGTTTTCAAATGTACACAAAAAAAATTAAAAATTGTCTCTTATCACTAAATTCATAGAATCAAGCAAATAATTTGTTGATTTTTGCACCTATTACCAAATTAATTATATTGTTTACTAAATATTGTAAAAATTTAAATTGTGGAATTTTTTTTTAATAAATGATATTTTTAATTTTAATTAAAAAAAATGATCAAAAAACTTTACCATTTCAAACAATGTGTTAATTGATTTAATTAAATAAAGCTCAGGTTTCGACAAGTTTAAATTATTTTATTTTAAACGAAAAAATAAATTAAGATTTTTGTTATTTAATTAATATTTTAATTAAAAATTAATTTGAAAATAACTAAAATGTTAATTAAATTAAAATTATATTTTAAATTTTCCTTTAATTAAAAAAATAATTAATTCTAATATTTAAATTGAAATACTTTTCAAACAATTTTTTTAATTGATAAATAAAAAAAAACACTGAAGAGTTTTTCTGTGAACGATTGCAATAGTAAACAAAAACATGCAGACGAGTGAAAAGCAATTGGTTTTGTTTGCACTCTTTGTCACTTAAAAAGTCTTTGCTTTGGTTTGAATCATTTACAAAAAGATAAAACAAATTTGAAAAGTATTGAAAATTTTGCAAACTTTTCCAAAATGTTTCGTTTGTTTTCATACACTATTCTTGTAATGTTGCTTTAAATTTTTCGAGTAGTGAATGAGAATGGTAAATATAACAAGTTTGTCATTCAATACGTTACTTAAAAAAAATAATCATCTTAGACTCCTTTGGAGTTAATCAAGTCGACTTAGGTCAAGGCGAATTCAGTACAAGGTTGTGGCAGACTTTGGCAGTTCGAACCAATTTGTTTTGGTTTAAGAAAGTTTTGTTGTTGGTATTTATGGTTTTGTTAAAAATTGTTGACATTCCGAACCCTATACACTAACAATGTAATGAATGTAAAAACTTTTAAAAACTTCTGTTGTAGTTTTGCCAGCACCTGTAGTGAATTCGCTTTGACTAAGTCGTTTTTCCATTTGTTGAAAATATTTACTTTACAGAAAACATTATTTTTATATTCAAATTGTTTAAAGTTCGCCTCGGCATCCAGCATAATCGGTTAAGTAGGAAAAGTGTTATGGATCCAAAAGCGAACCAACCTTCCTGAAAATTTATATTTTTCTTTTCTATTACTACGTTTATACGTAGCCTATTCGCAAATAATTTTTATTTGCGATTAACTAAATTACTGTTTATATGTCAATTTTCTTACAGAAAATTCTTACTTTTGTGATGCCAGATGAAAAATTTACATTTGGTAGCACTGTATGTGTATAACCTTTTTATTTGTTTAAATCAAAAATAAAAAAAAAACAAACATTATTGTGTTTTTGTATATTTTATTTGCACATTATTTAGTTAATTTTAAATTTGTTGTCAAATGGATGACATCAAAATAAAAATTTAAAACGGTTAAAAGTGTGGCAATGTTTAAATCTTATTTGCGCAAATAGTGTCGTTAGTCAGGAACTCTTTTCGTGAGTTAGCTTTTCGAAAATAAAAATTTAATTCACTGTTTATGCGGCAATTTGCTCCACTTGCAATATAATTATTTGCTTATAAACTGTGGTTGGAAGTGACCCCAACCTAACGGCAACATACTATTGGTAGATCATTTGGTTGTAGTCAATTATACTTTGGTCACTGGTAATAAAAATATTATTAAATAAACCTATAATATAATTCCACATAACCATGTTATGGTTGTATAGATGCATGCTCAAATGAAAAATATTGATATTATGGTCCATGGTAATCATAATATAATCTTACCTAAGAATTATTTAATTCATCACAACCATATTATGCTTAAACATAAGCTTCCTAAAGCCATACTATGTTTGTTTAAACCCATCCATTTGATTAGTTTGGGAAACACAATCGTGTCCTAATAAATCAATCGCGGACGTAAAAAGGAGCAGAGACCAAGACTTTGTGCTACAAAAAACTCAAAAAAATTAGGAACAGGGTTACGAATTAGGAACAGACAGCCAGCGGACTGTTTAACGATAACGCGGAAAGGGAAACGGACAACACAAGAGAATTAGATCGATGACAATGTTTTAAAAGTTTTTGCAGCGAATTACAATATTTTTTTTTAGTTATTGGAATTTCAAATATTATTTTGGATTAAATCCTTTTAAACACTTGCTTAGACCACAAAACACACTAAACATTTTACTTTGGCATACATTATACAGTTTCATATTATTTTGCTTATTTCACAGTCTTCTTTGCCCCCATTTTCTATACATTTTTCTTTTATAAACAATGACCTTTACCGGTGATTAATGCAGTTTTTATAGTATTAAGTGTCTATGGTTGATGGAACATCACATTAGTGATATACAAAATCATTGATAAAACTTTCTAAAAACTCAGACACAGAAACAGGCTTGAATACGAAGAATACGAGGCGTTAAAAGCTAAAGTGTACTAAACCACAAAACATGAAATTGTCAGTAAATAAAACCAATATTACATGATTTGAAAATATCTTTTTTAATAAACCAAAATACCCATAAAAAGCAATCAAACTGTAAAATCTATATTTTTTTTTTAATTTTTCTTACCTTATGAGTTAGTCAAATATTTCTCTCGACATGCATACATCTGTATATGACTACCCAGCGGGAAAACTCAAAAGCTCTTCTTACTTCAGGCCTTATTGAAGGCCTGCTAAGAAATTTTTTTGATTCAATTTCCATTCTGCTCTAACTAATAAAGAAAACCTCATAGAAGGCCTCGGCTCTTTTGTATAAAAGATACACATTCCACACTCGCTTCTATGAGAAGGGAGAAGAGAAGGAATTGCCCAGGCAAAAGTAAAAGAATTTTTTTTATCCAGTTGCCTTTCTTACTGAGCTACCTAAATAAGAGCGGCAAGCGTTTTTTGTATGTCAAAACTTTTCATTTGCATAAAGTTAATACGAAAAAACCTTTAGAACGCGAATTCGACACCACCCGGCTGGAAAATCCTATTTGACAAATCGCTATGTCGATTTGTCTGATTGAAAATGTATTTGAAATAGAATTTTCATGTTTAAAAAAACGCTTGCCGCCCTTGTTTAGGTAGCTCAGTTATGTACCTGCCAAAGAAGCGAGAGCGGAAAGCCTTCACCGCAATGACAACGTGTGTAAAATAGATATGAGTATGGAAAGGAGCGAGAAGGCCTTGTACATCCAAAAAAAGGAGTACAGAGGCCTTCTGGAAGGCATCCGTACTCCTTCTTTTTCCCGCTGGGTATTTAGTGAGAATAAACAAATGTATCTGTATGCAGAATTGTATACAAGAAAAAATTTAAATAATGAGTACTTAACAGGGATGTTAAAGTTGGTACAATTGTACTTTTTTTGGTATATTTTGACCATTTAAAGTACCGTGGTACTACTATGACTCATTTGGTACAATTTCAAAATTTGTCATAGTTCCCCCTTTTTGAATTTTTAGTATAGCAAACAAATTATTCGGATCTGTTCTAGGTTTCGACTCGTTTTGAACACGCAAATTTTTTTGAATCCGCATAATTCATAAATTGGCGTTCTCATAACCGCATGTTTTTGTGTATTCGAAGTTTGTGTTCGAAAGAAAATCTAAATGTCAAAAACAAAAAAAACAGCTGTTCAAAAAAAAAAATATTTTTTTTTTTTTTATAAAAAATTATTCTTAAAAAATAACATTTTAGTATTGTGGTTATTTTGTTGAACTATTCATGGTTTTTAATCCAAATTTTTACTATTTAATTAGGCTTAAGTTCATTAAATTTAATTTTCATTAAATTATTTTTATGAAGAAAGGAATTTTTACAACATGGAAGATTAATTAAAATTGTTATTGATAATTTTCATTCTTGACTGACCTGGGATTCGAAGCCAGGCTGGCTGGCGTGTGATTCGAACCCAGGCGGCTGGTTACCCTGACATGTTTCGACCTCAACCACTAGGTCTTCTCAAAGGGATTTGCCGTCTTACACTCGCAGCCATCGATGACTGCTGACGTCAGTAGTCAAATCTATCCTAATAATTTAATGAAAATTAAATTTAATGAACTTAAGCCTAATTAAATAGTAAAAATTTGGATTAAAAATAACATTTTGTCATAAAAATGCCTGGAGCTTTTGTTTCATCTTATATACAATTGCGGAGACAAGAAAATAATGTTCAAAAAGTTCAAAGAAATTGTTAAAAAAATAATGCTTGAATCCATGATTGTTTTTTACACAAGTGAGTTTAATAAAAACAACTTAAATTTTTGGATATGTTAAAAATTTTATTTTCATTAATATTTGTGTAAAGGAATATATATTTTTTTTTATTAAATTGAATAAAAAACATTTCAAACTAAAAACCTAAATTTTGTTTTTGTTAAAAATTGTATCACATATAAGAATAAAAGTCGATTCGTTTTACTTTCACCAACCCCTAACTGCTCTAATTGAAAACGAATAAAAACATGCGGATGTGAAATGCAGAACACCAAAAATGCTGAAGTAGTCCACTTTCGAGTGGATTCGGATTCTTGAACACACCTGATTGAGTCCTTTTCATTACATTTATTTTTATAATTATTATTTCTTTTATCAGGATTTAAAAAAATCTTTCTTTTAAATTGCATTTTTTATTTATGCAATATGCACTTAAAATTATTAACATGAATGCATGTATTTTTACAAAGGCTAACTTTTTTGTTTCGCCAAATATAATATAGAACGTAATTTCATGAATAAAAATGTTTTGGATGAATGTGATGTATGTATCTATCGTAACCCTTTACAAAACTCACATTCTTTTTGAAGAAATTTATTGCGGAACAGAAGTGGATTTATATATCTTTACAAATAATATCAATATTGATATTGTTAGAGAAATGAAAGAAAATGCAAAACAATTTTATATAAAATTTTGCAAAGTTTTGAGAACCAAAGTCAACTTTAATTACGAAGTTTTTATGTGGTTCCATAAATTTTAGTTTTTGGTCGGCAGTAGCTAAATTACAAAATGAGCTTAATGTCCATATGTTTCCTGGTAATTCTAGAGTATTTGCTGGAATTTTATCCATTCCATATTCGTCTGCAAAAGTGGAAAGAGTTTTTTCTTTTCGAAATATAATAAAGGAAAGAAACAGACTACATGTGCCAACATTATCAAGTCTCATACAAACAAAGGATTGGCTAAGATTCACAAATTCATGCAGCTATGATGTAACAATTCCAAATAGTTTATTAACTAAACAAATAAGTGTCTGATTTTGATCTGATATATTTATAAGACTTTTATGTACCTTATTTTATTCATACATATATTATATTATAATGTATGTTAATTTTTATGTACTTTTTTTTGTTGTTTTAATACATTTCAAAAAAATGGTACCGTGAAGGTCCAACAAGTACATTATTTTTTGGAAGTTGGTACCAAATTTAAATCCCCATTGAACATCCCTGGTACTTAATACAATATGTTCTACACGTGTATTACTTAGAGAAAATATAGCATCCTTTTAGGATTCTAACCTAATTTTTTACACACACCCGTAACATATCGTTAAGATATTAAGCCTAGGATGATTTAGTAGCTTTTCAAATAAAAGCAATTTAACATTTTGGCTTGATAAATTTAAATTGAATATTTCTGAAACTTTATTATAAAGTCCAGCATAAATATGAGTGTTCATTCAAAAAATTTTTTTAGAGGAAGGGATATTCGCTTAAGCCAATTATTTTCTGGCCATTTGCCATTCGATTTAAATGAATGTCGTAAATTGTAATTAAATGTTCTCAATGTGAACAAAAGAAAAAGTCGCAATAGATTAAACTAAAGTTTTCATTCAGTCAATTTAAAGGTCATTGGTTGTATGTTTTCTAATGGTTATATGACGATTGTGGCCTTTGCAGCAGTGTTCGAAAATAAACAGAAAATTATTTAGCGTACGGCTCGGCTCGCACTACTAAAAACGATATCTATATTTTTTAGTGTTTGTGTATACGAACAGAACCTTTAATACCGTTCGAAACTTTTTTCAAGAAGAACATTATAAAGTGTTCTGGTCGTCGTTATAAAAAAGAACATTTCGTTACCTTAATATAAAAAGGCCCCAACTCATCAAAAACACTTTTTACAGGAGAAGGAAAAAACTTAATAAAAGCTGAAATAATATAGCTACACAACCATTGTCAAAAAACATCTTTATTAAAATTAAACGAGGAATTCAGATTGAAATACATAATATGTATTTCTTTCGAAAAATTGTGTGTATGAGTTAGGCCTTTTTTTCTTTAGAAAAATTGTGTGTATGAGTTAGGGCTTTTTGTATTCTGCTTATAACTTCTTTATTTTTAATCTAATTTGCTTGAAATTTTAATAGAATGTGTATTAGCAACCATTCTACAATAATCAATAAAAAAACGGATTTCCAAAAATAATGAGTTGGGGCCTTTTTATATTAAGGTAACGATTTGTAGTGTTAATGTAGACATACATTATATTTTAATGTTTTAATGTTTTAGAAATGAGCAAGCACAAAATTTTAGCAACGACTACATTACGAATAGCTTGTATGTGTGTTGTGCACATGTTTTGTTCGCAGGCTTTTTGATTATTTATATGTATTTTGTTTTTGTTAAACATTTTTGTTTTTTTTACCAGCCAAAAGGCTGCTAAGAACACCTTAAACGAACCAACATTAATGTACTGAACCAAACACAACGAAATTTGTGGTTTTTAAAAAAAACCCAGAACACAATTAAATGTTCTTATCTTTTTGTTGAGTTGGATAAGTACAGTATTTTTTTTGTGTTCGAAGATTACAAACAGGAAAACGTTATTTTTTAATGATTTACTACACAAACACTATAAAAAGTTATATTTTCCACAAGTCTACCGAACCGAACACTAAGGAACGATATTTGATGCTTATTTTCTAACACTGATTTGCTGGATATTGATCTTATGAATTATAAAATAGTTAACGTATTTATTTATAGCATATGTGTATGTAAAGCAATGGTTAAAAAGTCAACGACATATTGTAAAATTTTTAATTTCATAGGTATGAACGAAGGACCATTTTTTTTTCTTCGGAAATAATTAATTGAGTCGCAAATCATAAACGTAAAAAACGTTATTTTCTGAAAAATGTTTAATGTTTCACTTCATCTATATGAGATTTGGTTGCATTTAAGTGATTTTAGGATGGGGGCTTATATGGGACCTATGGTTAAATTTGGGCCTACCAGCACAACAATTAGTACAACAATAGTATCTTTCGCAGAAGTTATTGGCCAATTTTTATGTCAATACCAATATTTATGAGGAAGCTATGACAGTTAAAGCTATTTTGGAAGTAAAGCGTGATCCATTTCGAGGTTCCCTACTTTTTTAAAGAAAAAACACAGAAAATTCAACTTTAATGGGGAATGTTTATTATCATTTGAAAGAACATTTTTTGGCATTTATTTTTCGTGAAGATTATGTCTATCAAATGTTGTTAAATGGTCCATCCGTTGAGTCCAATTTTCTATGACTCGTTCGAGCATTTCGACTGGTAACTGGCGAATGACACGCGTGATGTTTTCCTTCAAGACCTGAATCGAAGAGGGTTTGTCCGCATAAACTTTAGACTTTACATAACCCCACAGGGAAAAGTCTAACGGTGTGATATCAAACGATCTTGGTGGCCAATCGACCGGACCAAAACGTGAAATTATGTGCTCACCGAAGTGTTCTCTCAATAAATCCATTGATTGATGCGATGTGGGGAAAGTGGCGCCGTCTTGCTGAAACAAAATGTCGCCGAGAATACGAGCTTCAATTTCAGACATCAAATAGTCGGTTATCATGGCACGATAACGATCCGAGTTGCTGCGAACGGCGCCGACTCGATTCTCCACGGTCTTCGTGTACACTCGCAGCTACGGACGCTATATTTTCTTCACAGCGTGCTGGACGTGGTCTATTCGTTTGAATATTATCCAATAATGAACGCTGGGTCTCAAAATGGGTGACGGTGTTGCGAATAGTACGCTCAGTAGGCCGATTATGTTGACTATAAGTTGAGCAAAGTGCACGAAACAAAAAAGTTGAATGATTTGTAAACGTTGTACAGGCGTAAGTCTTTCCATTATGAAATGCCAAACAATACTAAACAAAAATAACATGACAGCATGACACAACTCACACGTGATCTGTCAAAAAAAAAGACTATTGAAAAAAGTATCTCTACTTGAATCACCCATTACTTATTGCATGGTCAAGTATGGACCGATTCCAATAAAATGCGTTAAGATGATTTGGAGTACAATTGATAAGGTTGAAATCTAAATACCATCATAATATGGTTAATGGGCACAATGACTATATTTCGGAAAGAAGCTTTTTAAAGAGTTATGTAAAATTATGGACCGATTCTCACCGTTTTCAATTATAATAATTAGAACCTATGTACCAAATTTCAGCAAGCTATATCCAGAATTGGGTCCTGTACTTAGCGCAAAAGGAGTAAAGTTCTGTTAAAACGCATACATATTGTCTTGCCGAAGTTGTCTTCACCTTTATAACAAAATAAAAAAAATAAGATAAGACCGTTTCCCTTGGTAAATTTAACAGATATGTCGATCTGCGAAATCCCCAGGTCTCTTTCTCTTACGGAATTCCTCTCCTGGCTTGTTTTCGCAAAGTTGATGTTTAAAGTTCGTCTGCCCTTGCATAAGTTTTATGAAATGGATTTTATATGAATATCTGTTTAATAAACCTTTTATAGACCTGTTTTGTTTTTTATTAATAAGGGGTAGAAATTTAATTTCCCAAGAAAAAATGTTGTAATATACGTGAAGATGTCTGCGGGACGACAATATGTACTCAAATTGAAATTATACTTCCAGTTTCCAGTTAAGGATCAAATGGACTAGAAAAAATCTAACAAGTAAAACATATCCCGCTAACTAAAAAACATTATTCTCTTCGAAATATAATATGGGGCTTAATTATGTTTTTTTTTTTTTAATTTTCAATTTATAATATCTGTGGAAAATTGATCTGAAATCCAGGGAATTGGTAGGAGATGTGCGAATAAAATTTATCTATTAGCACTCAATTATTGAATTAACTGGAAGTGAACTAGAACTAGAAGACAACTAGTTCTTATCCCGAACTAAACTAGTACTGACCCAGAACTGCACTGTTACTGAACCAGAACTAAACTAAAACTAAACTAGAACTGAACTAAAACAGAACACAGAAAAAAGTGTTTTATCAATTAAAAAAATGGCTTAAAAAGTATTTAAATTTAATTAATGTGATAATTGAATCTATTATTTTTTTAGTTGAAAGAAATTAAAAATTTAATTTTGATTTAATCAACATTTTAGTTGTTGTGAAATAATTTTTCAATTAAAATTTTAATTAAATAACAAAAAATTTTAATTGACTTTTTTCTTTTAAAATAAAATAATTTAAACATGTAGAATTGTTGTTGGGAATTGTCCATATTTATTTAAATAAATTAACACATTGTTTGAAATGGCAAAAAATTTTACAATTTTTAGTAATCAATATAATCATTTTGGTAATAGGTGCAAAATCAACAAATTGTTTGCTTGATATTATGAATTTGGTATAAATTTGGTGATTGGAGAAATTTAATAATTTTTTCTGTGAACTAGAACTCAACTAGAACTAAACTAAAGCTAAGCTAGAACTTAACAAGAATTGAACTAGAGTGTTCACACAGAACTGCGTCGAATCCACATTTTTCATACAATTTGAAATAAAAATTTGTCATTAAATAAAATCTATTTTATTTTGTGAAATTTTTTCTATTTTTTCACATGTATACACTTATTCACTTAACAATGCTACCATTCTTTTATAAAATTTATACATATTGTAAACGAAGAAAAATAAGATCAAAAGAAAAAGAAAGAAATGACAGAGAATTCGAAGTTAGTGCCAACCATTATGTTATGGGCATTAGGATTTTTGCCTGAAGCTCTAGACTCAATTCTGTTTGAACATAGACCTTAACCTAAATGGAATTCAAACTGAACTAGAACTTAACTAAAACTAAACTAAGACTATGCGAGAGCTGAACTTAAATTAATGGCCTGGGGTCTAATTCTGGCAGTCGTGATCGAATACTTCTTCGATTCAAAAGCAATTTTATTTCTAATTCTTTCAGTGGATACTGAACGAATCGAAATTATTTTTTCATTGCTGTAAAAACTCAAATAAATGCTTCGCAACACTTAAATAAAATTGCTTTAAAATCGAAAAAGAAGTTGATCACGACTGCCAGAATTAGACCCCAAGCCATTAATTTAAGTTAATTAATTTAAGTTCAGTTCTAGCATAGTTACTGTACTAGCACCCTGTACATCGATTTCAGACGAGGACTTCGTTCGCTTAACTTACATGTAAAACAATAAAATATTATTTAGTTTTGTTTTAAATGTTAGTTAAACGATCGAAGTCTTCGTTCGCAAATCGATGAACAGGCAGTTAAACTCAACTTATTTTAAATTCTAAAAGTCTGAGACTTAAAAGTTATTTAAAATTCTTACATATTGTTGAAATATAAATTACAAACATTTAACCCGCTACTTCGCCAACGCTTATGTTTCTAGGTTTTAACAAAAAAAAAATATCAACATTTTTCTTCTCAGGGCCTTGCGTCCATAATTATATGTTTCTAAAGGTACGGTCACATATGGCAAATATTAGCCCCAAATATGTTTGCCTTTATTTGGCAAATTTTTTTTCAAAACAATGTAGGTTTCATTTTGTGGTCACACTGCGCACATTTATTTGCTCATATTTGTTTGCTCGAACAGATGTCAAATAGCGGCAAACACACATATTAGCAAACATGTTTTCCATATGGTCACACTTAAAAAAATATTTGCCGAAGCAAAATATTTGACCAAACTGTCAAAATATATAAATTTATTTGCCAAAACACTATTATACAAATTGTGATGGAAAATATAGAGGAATTTCTTTCAATTAGAGCGTGTTCTATTTTGATCTGGCAAACCATCTGACATCAGCTGTTTTGCAAGTCGTCTGTTTGTGGAGGCAAATATATATTAAAATCTATTTACTTACACATATTCTTAAAAAAAAACAAAATTTTTAATTAACTAAAATACAATAAAAAGTGAATATAAATATAAATCAGTAAATAGTTTGCTAATATGAATGTTTTTATGTTATGTCAGGTGAAACCAAAAAGGAACGTGTTAAAGCAAAAATGATTAACCTTCTGTAATTGTCAATTTTGACAGACATGTGAAATTACATATGTACTTTACATCTGACAAACCCACCGCAAAATAAATATCGTGTAAAATTGCTTAAACATTTTTGAAAGGTTGAGTTTAAAATCGATTATACATATATGATTTCAGTGTTCTTTTTATATTTCGTAATCCATTTTTGAAATCTTAAAATGGTAATTACTCAAAAAATGGTTTTATACAATAACTAGCATTTAACTCGCTACTTCGTTAGCATCTCCTTTTCTTTCGTGGACATATTACGCCAAAGTTTATGTTTCTAGGTTTTAACCAGCTACTTTGTAATAGGTACGATTTTCACCTCTTAAACGTTCGAATTTCGAAAATGTACCAAATTTTTATTTGTATTTTTTAGATACGTTATGAATGTGATATAGTTTTAATTTTAATGTTTATTGGTTTAAAAGATAGATGGCATAGCAAAAAAGTTTAAAAATACAAGTTTTACCCGTTTACTCCCCAAAAAGGCCGAATTTCAAAAAAGTACCAAGCACCTGTCCGCTTATTTTTTTTTTATTGAACAACAATAAGTACTAAATTTTTGACTAAAAAAAAATGTTTTGTAAAAAAGTACCAAAAATAGTTACGGTTTTTACCCCTTAAATGTCCGAATTTCGAATAAGTACCAAATTCGTATTTGGATTTTTTAGATAAGTTTCAAATGTGATATAACCCTTATTTCTATGTTTATATGTTTAAAAGATAGATGGGGTGACAAAAAAGTCCAAAATACAGATTTTACCCGTTTACTCCCTATTTCCCCTTTTTTGTACTTTTTTCTCCCCATTGAAGCATAAAAAAATTTAAATATTGTAGTGGGAGCCCATAATTTAATACGTCTATGTCAATAAATAAAAACAATGTTTTGTAAATAAATACCAAAAATAGTTACGCTTTTTACCCCTTAAACGTCCGAATTTCTAAAAAGTACGAAATTTGTATTTGGATTTTTTAGATAAGTTTCAAATGTGATATAACCCTTATTTCTTTTATTATAGGTTTAAAAGATAGGTGGGGTGACAAAAAAGTACCAAAATACAGGTTTTACCCGTTTACTCCGTTAAAGGGCTGAATTTCCAAAAAGTACCAGACACCTGTCAGCTTATTTTTCTAAAGAACAACGATAAGTATGAAATTTTAGTTTTAGAGATATAAGGTTACCGAATTTACCCGTTTTTACCCCCTAAACATTCGAATTCCAAAAATTCCGTCTTTGTGATCGATTTGGGGAGAGCTAGCCCTGGTCCAAATTTCAAGTTTTTACCTTCAGTCGTTTAGGCTGTGCGATGATGAATCAGTGAGTGAATCAGTAACGTTACAATTTTATATATATAGATTAGATAACTTTTTTATCTTTGATCCAAGGCAGTAACCGCACGACGATTTGGCTACAACAACAAAAAATACTGAAAATCAAAAACGAATTTAATGTAATTCCAAAATCATGTGTTTTTTTTAATAAATAAATTAGATAAATGTTAAATTTTACAAAAATATTATTACAATACTTTGTGTTTTTTTATTTGATTTTAGTGGTATTTTTTTTTTAAGTTGTTCCCAACAGCAGTTATTTGCTACTGTTTGCTCTTACAAAATAATTGTAAGAACAAATATTTGTTTGCTTAAAATACAGGCAAATATTTGTTTTTGAGTGGTCACATTAAAAGCATTTTTGTTTGACACCAAACAAATTTATTAGCCCAAAATCAGCTGTTTTCCTGTTTGTCGCAAATAAATATTTTGTGGTCACATTACGGCAAACAAATATTTGACGTTTTTCGGCAAATGTTTGCCATATCTGACCGTACCTTAAGTTCAATATTATAGAAAATTCAAAAAGTACCAAATGTGGAAAGGAAAAGTTAAAGAAAGAAATTTAATTTCTCGTACTTTCTCCCCATTTTCATACTTTTTTCTCCCCATTGAAGTATCAAAAATTTCAATGTTGTATTGGGAGTCCATAACTTATACATTTCTCAATGAAAAGAGATAAATGTTTTGTTAAAAAAACGTTCGAATTTCGAAAAAGTACCAAATTTATAATTGTGACTGACTTCCAAAACGTACTAATACAAAGTTTGTATACAGTTTTACTGCTGTATTTTAACCATGTACATGTATAAAGTGCCGAAACAATGCAACTATGTGTTTTGTTTATTTAAACGTTTTGAAATGTAAGTGATGCAATGGATAATATTAAAAATAAACATGTAGTGTTTGCAAATGAAATGTTAAATGTCACAAAGCATCAATTTTAAACCCAATGCCCTGATTGCTGTTTTTCTGCATTACTAATACTTAACAGTGATGTTTTGGAAGGGTTTGCATTGTATATATTTTGTAATGCGGCGTTATGAAACAATATGCTCTGCTCTAATACAAAGCATTTGACGTTTTGGAAGTCAGCCTGTATTTTTTATGTCCAATTTTTAGGATAGTATATAAATCTATATTTTGTTGATTTTCATATAAACTTAAATAGTATGTAAATACAGTTTGTTTTTTTCTTCAGTGTTATTTAAAACGTCTTATTTAATTAATATTAAACTTGGTAGCCCTACTAAATACAAAAAAAAAAAAATCATATAAAAGTTTATTTATATAAAAGCTGGTCGCAAAAAACAGCTGATTTTTATTGCTGTGCCTGTTGTTGTTGTATTGTTGTCCGAGTATCTAGCTAAGTTATACACAATGGAAACTTTAATTGAATTTAAATGTACTAGATAAGTGGAATTAGTTTTATTTAAGTGTTTAGTTAAGAATAGAAATTTGTATTTAAATATAATTTGGTGATTGACAAGGTGTACTGTCAAGTCATAACGTCATAATAATGTCCTAAATAATATTTTACAATTGTTTAAAAAAATATATTTTTGTGTTTCAAACAAAATAAAAATGTTAACGCTGTGTTCATTAATTCGTCATAACCGTACGGTAGAAATCCAAGTTATAAGCTGTTGCCCACAGCAATCATATATATTTCTTGTAATTATTTTAAGATATTTCACTTTACAACTTTATGACTACCTTGTGAATCACCCAAATGTGTGGTTTTCACAATACAAGTTACTGAACGTGTAGTAAGTAAATTAAAAAAAAAAAACTGAGTGCTTTTAAAACAAATTTTTCTACACGTTCAATCAATTGTATTGTCAAAACCGCACATAAATGTGATTTAAAATTGGCTGTTAGATACTTAAGTAACGAATGTGATATAATATTTATTTGTTTTAAAAATATATAGAAAAGAAAAGTTCTAGAAGAAAGCTTTTACCCGGAGGAATTTCAAAAAGTACCAGACTCCTTCCGCTTATTTTTTGAATGAACATCGATGGGTATTTTTTTGTATCTGTTTTAGTTTAGGAGATATGGGGTAGGCAAATTTACACGTTTTTACCTTTTATTTACCACTAAATATTCTAAAAATACCATCTTAAGCACCCCATACACGTTTCAATCCAATTGGCAACAGAGTTGGTTGTTGTCCAAATCAATCCGTGCATGGCTCTGTCAGTTAATTAGTTTGGCAGTTGTCGAGTTGGTTGAAGAAAAATCAAAAGATTTTTATTTTTTCGAGTTGGCTAATAAGTCTTTCAATTCGATTCTGTTTGTAGTTTTCTTTTGAAAAAAAAGTTTAGTATCTTAAAAATTGTTTAGAAGCAACCATACTTTGGTTGTGGCTTCTTGATGGAGGACTAATTAAACAATAATATGGTTGTCGGTGATAATAATGTGGTTAAATTTAACCATAATATGTTTACAATTTTCTTTAAAAAAAGTTTTGTTGGAGGTGACCATTTTTAAACATAGTTTTTCTCTGTGTGTAGGGCGGGTCGATTTGTAGGGGGATCTAGGGCCGACTCACCCTTTTCACTTGGGCAATTTTTAAATCGACCCGCCCTAGTGTAGATATTTGTTATCTTTTTTTTAAAGAAAAATCTGCAAGGAAAACATCTGTCAAGTTACTTGGTTACGTATGAGTATTATTTAATTCGAATTTATTAACATGCATACGCCATGTGGTACAACTAACAAATCAAACTTTTAAAAAAGCAATAATCGAAAAAAATAAGACTTTTTGTAAAAGTAGGGCTTTTTCTGAAGAAAGTCATGTAAAATTAGGCTTTTTGTAAAAAAAAAATTGCAGAAAATGTAGACGCTGTTACGGCGACGACATCAGAGAGCCGTGCGAAATTGCCCAGACTTGAGTGCAAAAAAAATTTCAAACAATATTTTTTTTAATTTCCTTTCTATTATTAACATGTATTGAAAAAAAATAAACTCCAAAGAAAAACAAACATAGCCATTTCGCTGATTGTTTCATGTAAACTGCCAAAAATCGAACCCCCAGGAGGGTTCCAGGGCATGTACCTCTAGCATGTTCGGCCCTAAAAAATTAGTGGGGGTCGGTCTTACATTTAAACTCGATTGGAGGCACTTTAAATGAGTCACAGTGCGATGTTTCACAATTTGACCTTTGAGTCAAAATAAGGAACATCAGAAATAATTTTAGAGATATGGTTCCTTGGGCAAAGTTTCTTATTTTCCCTAGACTACGATTTTCCTTGTCACTTAGGCGATTTTTAAATCGATCCGCCCTACTATAAAGATAAATAAATAATTTAATTAGAAATTTTCTTATTTAGGCAAAAACTTAAATTTTGCCTAATCTTACATTTGTATACTAGTGCTTTAAATCGGTATCTAGAAATGTAATCTCCTTCTGTAAAACATTTGTAGGATAATATTATTATAAAATGTCTGTGTGTATACTATCAAGACCTTTGGTATGGGATTACATACTTCATATGTATGTTTATTGTTGGGTTTTCAATCCCAAAAAATATATTTTTATTTTCTAAATGTTTTATTTACAATCTAGTATATCACTTTACTTGTTTCTATAAAAAAACCAATTGCAATCAATAATCCCCCAATGTAAAAAGGCATTCATATATTTTTATGTACCAAATATATTGACTTAATTTAGATTCTATTTCCTTACTTTTTGAAGACATGTTGTTATAAAAATATTTATTTTGTTTCCTCCATCCATATAGCAAACGCATTCAATTATTTCATGTCATCCCATCTGGAGACTTTATGAAATAATGACTGATGATATAAATCAATTGAAGTTGTAGAAAATTAATATAAAATTTAATAAAAAAAAAATAAATGCTATTTATTTTCTTAGCTCACTAGTTAAACTTACGCTTTGCTGGAATTTTTTCTGTTTCAATATTTATTATACAAACAGACAAGACACATACATAAATATTTGCCATGTTCATCACTCAACTAAAACACAAACTAACTAACAGATATAGTACTCAAACAAACGCAGATACTCAAATACATGCAACATTTAAAAGTTCCCATCGGTAGATATTGAAAGGACCGCAAATGGCAGGCCTTTTTAAAGCCCATCTCCATACTCCTTTCTAAATAATTTGTTACTTATGATATGCTGCCTTCAGAAATATGCATCATACACAGAAAAAAATGTTGCCCCAATTAAAGCAGTAATCAAAAATAAAATCAGTTTTAATTAAAAATTTAATCAAGTGAATTAAACGTTTAATCAAGTGAATTAAACGTTTTATTGTAACTATTAATTTGTTTAATGGTGCAAATTAATAGTATCAATTAAACTTTAAATTCACTTGATTAAACGTTTAATTGACTTGATAAAATTTTTAAATAAAACTGATTTTATTTTTGATTAATGCTTTAATTGTGGCAAAATTTATGGAGAATTTTTTTCTGTGTAAAAGGTATATATTTCTTTTAGAAACCCCTTCCAAAATATTCATTACACATTCGCTACTCCCTGCTTTGGGAAGGGGGAAGCGAAGCTGTTAAGTTTGAATTTTTTTAGTGGTATTCCTTTCTTTCATCTTTGGGAAGGACAAGAAGTTGTTAAATTTTTATATATATATTTTTGTCTCGCTACTCTTACGTAAAACTATACACAAAAAAAAATTTGCCCCAATTTAAGCATTAGTCAAAAATAAAATCAGTTTTAATTAAAAATTTAATCGAGTGAATTAAACGTTTAATCAAGTGAATTAAAAGTTTAATTGATACTATAAATTTGTACCAGTAAACAAATTAATAGAAACAATTAAACGTTTAATTTACTTGATTACATTTTTAATTAAAACTGATTTTATTTTTGATTAATGCTTTACTTGGGGCAACATTTTTTTCTGTGTACGTTTCGGATTAGCTGTTCTGTTTTCCTTACCCAGCTTATGCATTAATAGCTACTCTTACGTAAACGTAACGTTACGTTGCGGATGAGCCTGATAAAATTAATATTTTTCTTCGTTTTTACGTGTAAGCATTCAAAGAATTTCTTGTTTGTTTATGTTTACTGATAAAGCAAACGTTCTTATTCTTTTTTTTTAATTCTTCATCTGAAAGCCTTTAAGAATGCCTGTGAAAAGAAGGGAGTGTGGAAGGACTTAATGACAACCTGAGAAAAACCAAGTAGGAGTGCTCATATTGGCTATGCCGAGTCTTATATACTCTTCACCATAGTACGATAAGAACAGAAACTCTACCAAATACATACCGTTCTTTATATAAAAATAAATCTATTTTGTGACACGTCCACTTCTCCAATCCCGCCCACATTTTATGGGATGTTAAATGCAGCTAACCGAAATGTTTGTAGCTAATTTAGAAACTTTGGCTCTTTTCGTTTTCCTGGTATACAAAAATTTATAATTTATTTGTATGGGAAGTGTCTCGCCCCCTTTTCTAATCCCATTCCTTTTTTAAAGAGGTTATGTTTTGTTAACCAAGATGCGTCTAGCTAATTTGGAAACTTTGGTTCTTGCCGTTCTCCAGATATAGTGCTGGTTCACACTCTTCAAGTTTTAGTCGCGAAGTCTTTAGTTTTTAGGAGAGAAAGGAAATTAAATGGCATTCTCTTTTCCCTTCTTTCCAAAAAGCTGAATACTTAACGGCTACAACTTGAAGCGTGTGAACCAGCACATACAGAAAAAAGAAAAAAATCAACAATAAGTGATTTATGGCTAGAGGTAATCATGGTTTTTCGCTCATATCTCAGCCATTTATGGACCAATCTAGCTGAATTTCAATAGCAAAATTTAAATGAGCATATCTGACATAAATTTATAACGACCAAGTCCCCACCATATCTAGGGTCTTCGAAAAGCCCATTTCAACAGATGGACGGTCAGGCAGTCAACCGGACTTGAACTTCTCTTCTCATAAGGATTTAGATTAGATATACTACGATCAATATTGTGGAAGTTGCAAACGGAATGCCAAAGTTGTATATACCCATTTCCACCTGTGGAAGAAATATTCTTAGTATATATATGATGATATTTATATCAAAGTATATTTTGCCACAATTGTGGAGTGTGGCCAACCATTTCAATTGAGAGGAGACGGACCGCCCTAACCACCTGTGACGAAGGGTATAATAAATAAGTATGAAATACGGCGAGGAGTGTTTTGTGTCTGCTAAATAAGGCCTTCTATTAGGTCTCATTCCCTTGCCCATCTTACCACTGGGTTGTTGTTTTATTTATTTATTCAATTTGTTTGGAAAATAAAAATTGTAATCAGAGGACTGCAGACGCAGTAGTAAATTTAACAGGCACCCTTTCATAATAATTATGAAAACTAAAAATATAAGAAACGTACCTACAGCCTTTTCGGCTTCCGATAGCTAATGGCTAATCTTTCGAAACTCTCCTTCTGTTCCATTCCCTTAGACAAAATATTTTTTTAAAGATAAAAGTTAGAAGCCATTTACAAAACAATGAAAATTGTCAATCAAATAATTAATTATTTTCGCTGAATTAATAACAAAGTGCAACACAAAAAACGGTGGGTTCTGACAGTAGATTCTGGTAGGAAAGCCCAAAAAAAATAAACGCGTATCGGCATTTTGAAAGATCACATCGATATTTCATTTTAGGGGGATTTGATTTCCCCCTTTTAGCCTGTTCGTTCAGCATATCAGTATATGAAACTATGTGTTCTTACATCTGAGGTATAAGGAAAGTTCGGCAACCTTGTACAAACTATAACGGAACATATTTTAGTTGATTATATCAACCCTCTTATTCCCTTTCCTTGTGGTATTTTTGGCTCTCTTTTACCAAATCATTAAAAAAACATCCCTAAGAAGGGGAGGGTGGGGATGAAATGTTCTATGAAAACTTTGGCCATAGAATACACCAACTCCACAGACTTATTACAATCAGCAAACACAACTTAACTCATTATTGCCCTTCAAGGGTTAATTTAGTTATTACTTAGAATTAGTACTTAGAAATAGTTCGAAACTGTTGTACAGTGTAATTTGTAGTTTTTTAACCACACAATTGAATTCCAAAGAAAACTCCATAAAAACTTTGGTTGTTTCAATTAAACTATAGGGTGTTTTTTAGCTGCATGACAACTTAAAAAAATAATACAAGACAGAAATATTCTTCGATTGAAATTTGTTTTATTATAATCTGTGCCCATGTTTTGTAACTCCCACGGCAAGAAACTTTTCGATTGAAACGTGAGAAATGAAACAAAAATGCCATAAATTGAAACAACCGACTGTTTTCCCACTTAACTGCGTCTGTAACATTTTTGATGAGTAATAACTGTCACGTAAGAAAATTTCTCGCCAATATACTGGAAAAGTGTGTCTGTAAAATTTTTCTGAGAAAGTTCCCGATTTGAACTGTCAAATAAACGCACGCATAAAAACGGGGTGAGAAAATAATTTAAACACTAAAAACTAAATTAAAAATGCAAAATTCAATGAATATTAACTCGAAAGAGATAAGTATTTTGTTCTTGGCAGATTTTTTCATTGTTTAATTATTTGGTTTTAACATTTTTAAAAAATATACGAATGTTTTCAAAGCAATTTTGTAATCAACAAACATTACAGTCGCACTTTAAATTTTTTGCAATAGCCGACGGTTGTATTTTCGCCGCCGTCGTTGAAAATTTTTCAATTTTAGTCAAATTTGGTCGCCGTCAACAATATGTTTGAATGGCGTTCTCAACATCTGCAATTTCTTATCGGCTTCGAGTGAAATATTATGACATTTATAACGTAACGACGTAATCTATTTTGATAGTTTTCGACATGAGTTAAGACACACTTTTTTCTCACTTTTCGAGAAACGATGGAATATTTTTTTCACGTTTTTTCAATGCGAGAAGTTCTCACCAAAGTAACAGAGCATGGGTACTGGTATATAATTTCATGGCATTTATTTTTTAAATATGATTTTCGGCATATGTCCGCCGTACGAGTTACATTCTCCATTCAAACAGTCCAATCTTTTCAATAAATCTGGCCATATGACGTCAATGGTGGCTTGAATATTAGCTTCCAATGCTTCAAGATTTGCTAATTTATCGGGATAAGCCAATAGCTTAATATAGCCCCATAAAACGGAATCCAGAGGCGTTATATCGCACGAACGAGGTGGTGAACAGGACCACTTCTGGAAATAAAGTGGATAAAGCTGGATAGCACTCATCGTTGTAGTACCGCCTTGCTCATTTTGAAAGAGCATGTAAGCCTCATCAAACTGTAAATATTAAAGGATGTAGTGGTGATGTTAACGGCTTGAGGATTGCCTTCGTTTCAAATACATCAATTTGGCTTATAAACGTAGCCATTTAACCGGAAATTAGATTCGGAAAATGGTCGAAGTGATCTATGAACTACACGAACAGATTATTTTTTTTTTTTTTTTTTTTTTGAGTAAATTTCCACAATTTTGAAGCAATGTTTCAGCGTTAAGTGATTTATGATGACTTTCCAAGCCTTACTGAACAGAAATGTCAGCACTGTTTGACATTCTCAGCTGTCAAGGTACAGTTATCGATATCTAAGGTTCCCATGCAGCTAAAAAAAAAACACCGGATATATGATCTCAACTATTCGCAGCAAGAAAGGTGACAAGATCTTACAAAAATTATATTTTAAATTACTGTAAAACAATAACAATAAAACTTAACATTTTTTTTCTAAAATCTTAAAGTTTAACAACTCAGCTTAACTTAACATACTCACTCTCAAAGCATAGCGTGCATAGCCAAGAATATTGTTTAAGTAAATAATAAGGACATAAATAATAATTCATCTAACATAATACTTAAGAAAATGTTTATTTTATCTTCAACTATTTATAATTAAGATGATGAATGGAGAAAAAGAAACAAGTGTAACTGATGACATACTTTATTTAACAGTTTAGTTTGTTTAGGAAATTATTATAAAAGATTTGTGTAGAGGAATAAGAAATTTTTTGTAAATTTATGTGGTAAAATTTTTTAATGGAAGGTCAAATAAAGCATTCAAAGGGACAAGAACTAAACCAGAACTAGAATTTAAGTAGATATGTACTAAACTGAAACTATAAGTAAACTAGAACATAGAAGTAGGACCGCAATTAACTACAACTGGAAGCGGACTTAAAATAAACAGGAACTGAATTTGAATTAAACTAAAACTGAATTGTAATTGAGCGTGTAAAGAACTGTAAAACAAGAAGGAAGGATAGTCGGTCAAGCTCGACCATATTATACCGTAAACCACATTTAAAATCAATAATCAATTAGTGCCCCAACAATCGCGGCTGTGGGAAAAATCGCCCAAAGAAAAATGGCCCAAAAAAAAAATGAAAAATCGCCCAAATGAAGAATCGCCCAACAGAACATGAAAAATGACCCAAAAAGTTATATATGAAATTTTGCCCAAAAGAAACGAAAAAGGGCCCAAAAAAAATGAAAAATTACCCAAAAAGCAAAAACGAATTTTTTCCCGGTGGCATGTTATAACGTGTCATAGTGTCCATGGACACTGCGCTAACTTAAGCTTCTCTGCACAGACGGCCTTCGGCCGGGCGTAAGGATTTTCTCCTCTATGGTATAACAAACACCGGCTTCGCTAACTAAAGCTTCTCTGCATGGTCGGCTTTCATTTGGAAACAAGGCAGATTTTAGAAGCTTTACTTAGCGAAGCCGGTGTTTGTTATACCATAGAGGAGAAAATCCTTGCGCCCGGCCAAAGGCCGGCTGTGCAGAGAAGCTTTAGTTAGCGAAGCCGGTATTTGTTATACGATAGAGGAGAAAATCCTTGCGCCCGGCCGAAGGCCGGCTGTGCAGAGAAGCTTTAGTAAGCGAAGCCGGTGTTTGTTATACCATAGAGGAGAAAATCAAAAAAATGGGCCATTTTTCATACAACATTTTTAGGTGATTTTTCATAATGAAAAATCACCCAACAATAACGAAAAATAGCCCAAAAATTTTAGGTCACTTTTCATATGAATTTAGGCCCAATTTTACATGGAATTTTTTTGGGCGATTTTTCATTTCTTTTTTTGGGCCATTTTTCTTTGGGCGATTTTTCCCACAGCCAACAATCGCATGTAAAATATCTCGGAATTCATCTAGATCGGCGTTTAACATGGAAATGCCATATAGAAGCAAAACTAACACAAATGAAACTAAAAGCAATTCAACTTAATTGGCTTATTGGAAGAAACTCTGTTCTTAGTCTCGATTGTAAACTTCTACTTTACAACTCTATCTTAAAACTAATTTGGTGCTACGGTATTCAGTTATGGGGCACTGCCTCGGCTTCTAATATCGAAAAAATTCAAAGGCGACAAAATAAACTTCTTCGAATAATCACAGCCGCTCCCTGGTATGTTAAAAACTCAAATATTCACAAGGATCTCAATGTGCCGTTAGTAAAAACTATTATTACGAAGTATGCAGTAAAATATTTAAAAAGACTTGAGTCGCACCCAAATCCACTAGCTCGAAATATTTTAAATTACAGCGGCCACTCTAGATTAAGGAGAAGAGATACAGCAGGACTCATCAGACAAGAAGAGCGCTAGACATCTACATATGTGAACAGAAACCGTGAAGAGAAAAATTTTCGTCTAGCATTGGCAGGACAAAAATAAAGTATTAGTATAAGATTTGATTAATTATTGTTAGTTCTTTTTTTATATATGAAGATTCAATAAATAAATAATGAGAAAAAAAAAAACCACAGGATTTACAGAAAAATTTTGGAGAGTGCACCTTATTTTGGACCCATTAGCAATCATTGACCAGCCAAAAAAAATTATTTTATGAGGTTAAGGTTCATGTAAAAAAAGTGGTTTATTTCGCATTTTATTTAGATATCAGAGTTCATTTTTTTTTTTTTATTTTTTTTTTTTTTTATTTTTTTTTTTTTTTTTTGCCTTAAAGTGATTTTAGTAGGCGGTTTATATAAGATCTTTGCTCAGTTCTGGACCTACAAACTATAATTTAATTCACCTTTATATCAATACCAACATTTATAAGGAAGTTATGACACTAAAAAATATTTTCGGCAGTAATATTTGTATGGGAGCTATGATCAAATATGGATTGATTCAAATAATATTTGGTAAACTGATTTCGATTTCAATGAAATAAATTTGGACCAAATTTAATATAAATAACAGTATGCAAAACCTCCATTCCGGAAAGAATTTTGTATAGGGGTTAGTGAAACTATGGACTGATTCTCACCATTTTGACTTTGCAAAAGGTTTATATGGAAAACCAAACGGACGGACGGACATCGTAAGATCGATTTAACCTTTCGACCCGAGTCGATCAGTATACTAAAAGGCAGGTCTAAGACCACTAGTTTAAAGTGTTACAAACATCAGCGCAAACGCATTATATCCTTTTCACTATTTGCGATGTTGGTGTAAAAATATAACTGAACTGAAAATGTTCTAAACCTGAAATTAAACTGAACTAGAACTTACAAGAGCTCAGTGATGCCAAGAGAAATATCAAAAAAATCCCTACGTGTCTAAATAAAATTCCCTCTTTTTCCCTACAAACAAAAAAATTATCCCTACACTATTCCCTACGTTAAAAATGTATTGGTTTTAGCTTCAGGCAAACAAATACAAACTCTGTTAACATTTCGTAAATATTATAATTAAGGGATTTATTAACATTTATTAAAAAAAAAGCATTTATTAACATCAAGAAAAAACCAAAATAAACATTCTCACACATGTAAAAATTCAATTAAAAAAAAAAATACTGTGTGACAAATTTAATTTAATTTGGCAGAAACGCCACTGTATATCCTTCAATCTAGAGTCAAAACTAAGTCAAACTGCGTGTTTGATTTTCATCTCCTTATCTTTTGTCCTTTTTAAAGGACTTAACCTTTTTCAAGAATACTTTTTTTATTAATATAAGTATCTAATATTTTTTACCAAACTCGGTACCAAATAAAAGAGAAGGCTTTGTTGAATATAAAAAAAAAATCTTTATTTCAAAACTTTAAAAAAAAATCCTTTTAAATATATATCCTTCCACATGCTTAAAAGTTTTCATTAAAATTTTTCAAAAATTCCAAATTGTATGACTTTATTTCTCTTTGTTTCATTCATTAAACATTCTCCTTTAATATTGGCATATATTTTTAGCGAATGTGAGAGCAAATGCAAATAACAAAAATAAGCGATTAGTTCGCAAATGTGAACCCAAATATTCGGCTCCCCTAATATACGTACATGATTGTGGCACTTGTTGAAGATTGCCAGGCTATTAGGGCTCTTAGTAAAAAACTACATTTGTACCTTAATGCTATGTTATATGAAAAATTTGAATTTTTAAATGAAAATAATACGAATATTTACGTATTTTAACACAATATATTGAAAATGAGACAATATTTTGAAAATTCCCTACATTTGCCTTAAAATAAAATATCTTTTTTCTCCCCTACGCCGTAAATTTTCCGAAAAAATCCCTACAAAAAGGGAAAATTGCCTACTATTGGCATCACTGCAAGGGCTAAACTTCAACGTAAACAGAACTTAAAAAGTATTAGAACTGTACTTGAATTGATCTTTAACTGAACTTAAAGTTAATTCGAAATGAAACTGAACTGAACTGGAACCGAACTAAAACTCAACTAGATGTAAACAAGACCTGCACGGTAACTAAACTGAAACTGAACTAAAACTGAATACACGCAGGGAAAAAACATGTTTAAATATGGTCACCTCCAACAAAACTATTGTTAGACAACATTTTAAACATATTATGTTAAAATTTAACCATAGTATTGTCACCGATATTATTGTTTAATTGGCCCTCCATCAAGAAGCCACAACCATATTATGGTTGCCTCTAAACATGTTATGGTTAAATATGACAATAATTTGTTTTTAAATTAGCAATAGTATTTTCCTCTTCACCAAGAACAACATGTTGAAACCCAACCATGCTATAATAAGTGTTAAACATATTTTAGTTATTACTGACCAAAACAGGTTCGGAGGCAACCATAATATGGTTGTCGGTGATAATAGTATGGTTAAATTAACCATAATATGTTTACAATTTTCTTTAAAAATAGTTTTGTTAGAGGTGACCATATTTAAACAAAGTTTTTCTCTGGGTGTAGAAACTAACTAGAAAGGAACTAGAACTGAACTAGAAATCAACTTGAACGAAACAAAAAGTGAACTAGTTAGTACTACACAAGAACTGAAGTATAATTGAACTTCAATTGAAATGATACTGAACCTAAACCTAAACTAAACTGAAACTAAGCTAGCGCTGAACTTTAGCTAAACTAGAATTAAGCCTAGAATTAACCCTGAATTAGATTTCATCTTTTTATTCCCTTGAACAAGTAGCGAAGTTGACTAAACGATATCCGCCTATCTGTTGAAATGGGGTTTCCGAAGAACCCAGATATGATGGTGATTTGATTGTCATATATTTTTGTCACATTTGCTCCTTATAATTTTGCTATTGAAATTAAGCTAGATCGGTCCATAAATGACTGAGATATGAGCAAAAAACTACGACAGTCTCTATTTTTTTTTTTTATTAAAATTCCATGCCTACAGAATGCTTTTTTGCGTTTTCATGCATAACAAATACATATATGCACAACGAGCTAATTTAACGATGTCTGTCTGCTTTCTGTATATCTAGAGAACGGCAAGAGCCAAAGTTTCATAGTAAGGTACAAGCATCTTGGTTATCCATAGACAAAGCAAAATGTAGTGGCACAAAAAACTGGGACACATAGCTGGGTTATCAATACACAACCTCTCTAAACATATGGGCGGTATTGTTGAAATTGGCGTGGTACATCCTGTACAAAGACATTATAGACTTCTGTGTATCTAGAGAACGGCACGCGCCAAAGTTTCCAAATAAGCTACAAGCATCTTGGTTATCAATACACAATGTCCGACAAAATATGGACGTTATTGGAGAAGTGAGCGTGGCACAAAATAGATTTATTTAAATCTTTAAAACTGTATTTATATGATTTTCTGTTCTTATCGCATGGTGAAGGGTATATAAGATTCGACATAACCGAATATAGCACTGTTACTTGTTTTAAATTACAAATGAACTAGAACTGAAATAGCGCATAAAATGCATAGAAAAAAGTTTTTTATCAATTAAAAAAATGGTTTAAAAAGTATTTACATTTAATAAATTTAGTTGAAAAAAAATTAAAAAAAAATATAATTTTGATTTGATTAATAGATAAGTTGTTTTGAAATAAATTTTTAATTAATATATTAATTAAATATCAAAAAATATTAATTGACTTTTTCGCTTAAAATGAAATAATTTAAACTTGTAGAATTGTTGTTGGGAATTTCCAATATTTAATTAAATAAATTAACAAATTGTTTGAAATGGCAAATTTTTTTGATAATTTCTTTAATTAAATTAAAAATACATTTATTGAAAAAAATATTCACAATTTTTTATTTATTTTTTATTATTGACATTTCTTAGTAATCAATTTAATCATTATGGTAATAGGTGCAAAATCAACAAACTATTTGCTTGATATTATGAATTTGGTATATATTTGTCTCTTATCACGACAATTTTAATTTTTTCTGTGTGAAGAAAACTACAACAAAACTAGAATAAAAGTAAGCCAGAACTAGATACAGAACAAGTGACAAACAGTGCATTGGATATCGATCGAAATTTCACTACAAATTGTTCTGAAATTTCGATCGCTATAGAATGCTGTAGTTTCCCCCAGGATTGCGGAGACTAGAACTTAATCTAAAACAACAAAAATTAACTGGAACAGATTTAAAGCAGTACTACATCATATAAGTGAATATATTGGGGGCCAAGTAAAATAAAAATTAACTTGAAAAATTACAACTTTTCAATTTCTATTAGCATTATACACTCGAAATTTTAGTCCAACTAAAATCTCTTCTATTCTATTTTTAAATTGTTGAAATTTTAAGTAGATTCTTATTTAATGCTGCTGTTGAAAGTAAGTTAGCGTTTTTTTTTCTGCAAGTCACGCGTGTTTAAGCACATTTATGATGCAGTTTACATGGTTTTTTTCTTTTAATTTTTTTTTTTATTTTATTCATGTTCGTCTTTATAGTGGTTTAATATGAACATTAATGTCAAAATGGCAGCCAAACAATTTTTCAGGACTTTACACAGTATTTTGGTATTTTTATTCGATGGTACGTAAAAAAACTTTCATTTGTTATTTAATACTTGTTCTTGAAAAACTTTTTTTGGTCTGCAAAAGAGAAAATGGAACGTGCTTGTTTAGGGGTCTTGTGATTTTGTAAACTTTTTTGAAAAAACTAAAGAATTTTTTGTGTTTTTCTTATAAAAGTTTTAAATTTTATAGAAAGTTAATAATAAAAATATGTTTGTAGAAAAGGTTTATTTTTTTAAGAGAGAACACTTGGGTAATATATTTTTTTTTTACTTATTTCGTTATTGTCAAGTATGAAAATTATTTAAAAAGTTCTCCATTTTAAATATGCAAAAAATATAATATTATAAATTTTTCTGTAAATTATTGTTAAGCTCAAGAACAAAAGATTAAAAAAAATACTTCAAATGGAAAATTAAATTAGTACATATTTGTTTAATTTTCCAAAAAAAAACAACATTTGACAGAATTTCATTGTAATTTTCTTTGAAGTCATTGTCAATAAATTAATCATTCATGTTGGAAAATGTTATGAGCGAAACACAAAAACGGCGACATCCTCAACAGCTTAAAAAAAATATTGATGTAATAAATAAGATTTATCAATTTTAACGAAAATTAAATTTAAATTTTATTTATACATTTACAAAAAAAAATAATAATAATATGAACGAGCTATGACATGTTAATGGTTGGTTAGTACTAGGGATTCCAATACCGGTATTACCGATAACGAAATATCGGTATTACCGGCTAAAATCGAATACCGAAATACCGAAATACCGCTTGCAGAATACCGGCATTTTTTTTTTTTAGTTCTTAAAATTATACTTCTACAAAACCGCTATAAATCGCCATGCCATGCAAGTTTTAAAATCGCCGCGTTTGGCAAGAAATCACCACATCTGACAAACCTGGTAACTAAATGATTTCTCTATTGTTGTTTGTTTTATGAATGTCAGATTTACGGTAATTCCCCGTATAAATTTAAGGTTTATCGTTTTATAAACAGTGGTAAAACACTTTTAGTTTTCTTTCAATAGTGCTTAAATAAAAATTAATTTAAAAAAATTTAAGCCATGGACAATCATATTTTTGAAAAAAATTGCCAAGGAAGCCAAGATCAAACTTCAGTCTGGTACTATTTTCTACGAGAACGAAATGGTAAACTTGGTAGGTGCAACAAATGCATGAAGATTATTAAAGCCTGTGATGGAAGCACAAGTGGGATGCACAGACATCTTAAAACTATCCATGGAATAAATTTGTTAAAAACAAAGAGATGTGCTTTGAGCGTTGACGAAAATCCTCCTTGTACTTCAAATATTAATAAAAATGTTGGAAGAATTACCAGCTATTTTGAAACTGAAGAAGATAATACATTGCCTGCAGTTCTAGCTCGAATGACAGCTAAAGATGGTTTACCATTTAGTATTTTTTGTACTTCAATTGATTTAAGACGCTCGTTAACAGCAAGAGGACTTGGTGAAATTCCTACATCGTCAACTTCTATTCAAACAATGGTAATGAGTTACTGCAAAAAAATTAGAATGCGGTTGAAAAAAGAACTGTTGTCTAGAAAAGTCAGTGGAGATAAATTCAGCATTACATTCGATGAATGGACGTCAGTCAGGAATCGACGTTATATTAACATAAATGTCCATTCTGGCAAAAGCTTTTGGAACCTCGGGTTGACTCGAATTTCAGGGTATATGCCATCAGATAAATGCATTGAGCTAGTTGATAATAAATTAAAAGATCACGGTATTTCACTACAGGCTGACATTGTTGCGCTGACAACTGATGGTGCTTCTATAATGAAGAAAGTGGGTAAACTTGTGAAGGCAGATCATCAACAATGTCTGGTACATGGCATACAACTAGCGGTGATAAGCGTGCTATATCAGCAGAATATTTCTGATAATCGAGAATTATTTCCCTGCGAAAATGACACTGATGACGAAGAAGATGCTGATAACGAAGATGATTATGGTCATGATGGTATGCTAATAGTCGAAGAGAATGTATGTAAGAAGAACATGCCTAACAGAACTTTAAGTTCTGGGGGCAAATTACGGCATTCGATATCGATCGAAATTACAATACAATTAAAATGGAAATTTCGATCGATATCGAATGCCGTAATTTGCCCCCTGATATTTATGGATTGATTTTTAAGATTCGGAATGTAATAAAATTGTTTCGCCGTTCGCCAACAAAAAATGATGTAACATTACAAAAATATGTTAAAGAAGAATTTGGTAAGGAGTTGATGTTGATATTAGATTCTAAAACTCGTTGGAACAGTTTATTAGCTATGCTTGAAAGATTTTATATGCTTAAAGATTGCGTTAGAAAAGCACTTATTGATCTTAATAACAATACTTGTATTTTGGAAGACGAATTCCAGCTACTCTCAACAATTATAACAGCTTTGACCCCTATTAAGGTTGCAGTTGAAAGTTTGTGTTGCGCAGATTCAAATCTCTATAAAGCAGATATTACCTTAAAATTCATGTTGGATGAGCTTGCACAACAAAAAACATCACTAAGTATTGCATTAAAAACTTCGTTAAAATGCAGAATTTTTGAAAGGCGTACGAACTTTTCAGATGTATTACATTATTTGCACAATCCATCTAACTATGAAGACGATGACAATTACGGAATATTTTACCAAATAACCAAAACAGACATAATACAAATAATTGTAAAGTTGGTTCAACGTTTGGATGATCAAACCATAGAAGTATTGTCAGATAAATCCAACAATGATGTTGAGCTGGTTAATATTGAACCAGAAATGCCTGTTCAGGACAACTCTCTTACAGTTAAGCAAAAGTTGCAGAAAATTATGATGGAAAAAATTCAACAAAATAAGCGCGATAATGAGCTTAGTTCAAGAAAATCAGATAAGGATCTCACCAAAGTTATTCGAAGGGAAATCTCATATTTCGAATCTGAAAATATGAAAGGAAAATATTTGCAAAATGTGTATAATTTCCTTATGACCGTTCGTCCTACAAGTGTAGATTCTGAGCGCGCGTTTTCAGCAGCAGGACTAATCTGCACGAAAATAAGATCACGCCTTTCGGATGAAAGCATCGACAATTTATGTTTTCTTCGAACATATTTTAATTCACAAAAAGGAAATAAAAAAACTTTAGGTACTTTACCTCTGAATTAATTACTATGTATATATTATATTTAAATTTTAATTGTTCTTCTTTATTTTTAATATCGACCTGTTTTGTCTTTTTTAATAACTACATATGTATAAATGAATTATTTTCTTTTTCAATAAATATAATATAATATAATTGGAAAATTGTTTTATTCCTGGTGCTTTGTATTTAGATATTTTTATTCCATAAATAATACCGAAAATACCGATAATACCGGTATCGAGATTTCCTCAATACCGAAATACCGAAATACCGAAAGGCCTTCGGTATTGGAATCCCTAGTTAGTACTTGATGGTTGATTGTTGATGTACGTTTGTGTAAATGCCTGTGTCTTTGTATAAAAATGAAAATCATGTCTACAAATACACAAAACCGCCTCTAATATTACAAACGCACTTACATGAATAACACAACTATATTTATATAAAACTGACACGGAAGCACAAGTACAGGGAGGTCTTAAACATGGCAGTATTTACAATATTCTATGTAAATTTATGGTTAAATTATTAAATTGAATTTAAAAATCTTACTACGGCAAGTAGTACAAGAATTACACAGTCAAACATATAAAGACCAATTCTAAATATCATTACAGTAAAACCTTTAACAAAATTACATTAGCAGAACTAAAGGAACTTAAATGAAAATAAATTACAGAACTGAGAAAAACAAGAGCGGAACTTAAACTTGAACTATAACTGAGCTAAAACTAGAACTGAACTAAAACTGAATTAGAACAGAACTAGAACTAGCTGTTAAAATTATTTCGTCATTGCTCTAATGTAACTAAAGCAACAATAAATTAAAAGGGCTCAGGACACTCTATAAACAAAAAAAATCAATCCATCCGTACTAACATCAATATTACGGTAAGTACAAATTTTCTTGAATAAAGTACAGAAAGATTGATTCGAGTACGGAATATTTCAGAAATACTTAACTTATTCATATTTACTCCCGAATTCGTACATAAAGTTATCCGAAAATGAGATTGATTTAAGTGAAACTAAGATTGAATCAATCTCAAAATGCGCTTGATTCAAGTTTTATAAAGTTGATTTAATTCCGAATTCGTGTTTGAAATAATCCGAAAGTGAAATAAGATTGATTATAACCAAAAAGCACTTACCTCAGAGAATCAGAGACAGAAGGAGAAAATTATTACACAGAAAAAAATAACTTTCGTATTTGAATCATTGATGGAAAATTGAAAAATTTAGATGGTACTGATCACCAAGCAGAAGAGTACTTTATTCAACATATTGGTACTTTTTATAAAACATATTTTTTATTAAAACATATATTCAAAAAATTCAAAAATTAAAAAAAAAATTTATTAATTTCTTTTAATATAAAAAACATACAATGTTGGTTAAGAAATGTACATACAGACAGAAATAATCAATCAAAAATCAAGCTCGATTTTACATTTTTCGGTAGTGAGTTCGCTTAATACTCGTAACTACTTCATGTTAATTTTACATGATTTTACAAAAACTTGCGAACAACAGTTTTTCTTTTGAAATAATTTTAATTCATATTAATACTACATTTACACCTACACAAAATCTAGTACTTAAGGGATTTTGAGCGAAATCTTGCTAATTTCTAATAGATTTCCCATACAAACTAAAATCTAGTTCGTCACTAGATTTTGACAAAATCTCACGAAATCTTGCAATACTCATCGATACAACTATGAATTTCATACTAATGTACTAAAAAATACTGCTCTGAAAAAGAAAAATCTGAAAGTTTGAAAAAAAAAAAAAAAAAAAATTTTAATATATAAAAAGAGCGGGGAAAATAAATTTGCGGTAAATTAATAATCAACACAAATAAATATTTGTGAAAATGGATAAGCCAATAATAAATAAACGGTATAAAAATTATATTACTATAAACTGTGTAGCATTATAAAGACCTTAATTTACAGAAAACGTACCTACAAAAAGGAAAAACAGTGGAATTCCAAAGAGAAGGCGCTTTTAAAACTTTTAATATTGTTTTTCAAGTTTTTATTTGTTTTGGTTTCTTTTGCAATAAAATTGTTAAATTAAAAAATTCGCAATTTTGTCTCTTATTTATTCACCTTTTCTGTTATAGTCGTAAGTAAACTCCTCGCCATTTTGCTGCTCTTTTTCCGTATCAGTCGTCTTTTTACAGGTATCATTTATTGCGGGTAGTACATTTGCAGCAGTTTGTGAAACCTTATATTTACCAAATGCTGGTGTTTTTTACGCAACAATCTTAATTCCGATTGTATTTTTTTTTAATATAATAAAATTAGTTTTTGGCTTTCCATTTTTGCTAATAAAAGTTTACAATACAATTTCATTCCTTTTTCAACAATCAGCTGTTTTTATTATGAAAATTAAATCCGACAATATATCAAAAAGGAATTTGTGTAGGTGTAAATGTAGTATAATTTAACATTCCAGTAAAGTTAAAAAAAAAAAAAATTCATTGATATTGAAATCACGTTGAATGAAAGTTATTTCAAATTGGAACAACGTGAATTTAATGTAGAATCAATTTAATTTGAGTGTGAACAGTGAGAAGAAGCTTTTCAGACAACATACATTGTTTTTGTTTTAGAATGTTTGTAAACACTTACCCCCGGAACTAGAGAGAGAGAAAGAATATTATTATTTATTTTCCTGTTGCACTTCGTTTTTTCCCCAGATATTTTCGGAAGCACTCACAACTAAAAGACACCAGCAGGAAAGTCCCGATATGTTTTCGTCATAATTCTACTTCTACAATTTTATGTATTTAACCAAGGAAAACGTTTTTTTTATGTTTTTAAAAAAGTATTTACCAAAAATAGATAAAAATATTTTGTTTGATATTGTTTCTTTAAGTTCAAAATAATAAAGTTCATAAAAAAAAAACGTTTTTGAGAAAAATATTTTTTTTTTTGTTCTTTTGTACAAAAAATTACGAATTGAAAACTTAATTTTTTCTTTTTAAAAATTTAAAAATCATGCGTACAAAATAATTTTTTTTTCATCAGTTTAAAAAAATAAAAGCAAACACAAAAAAAAGATATTTATTTTTTCAGTACAATATTATTTTGTACATGAAAAAAAAGAACCGAAAACTTAAAATTGAATTTTTTTAATTGACAAAATTTAAACTCATACGTACAAAATTATAGTAAAAAATATAAAGCTAATTAATAATAAGTAGTTATAACATGATAAAGATTATCCTAGAACTAAATAGTAATCTTATCAATTAGCTTGATGTTGAGTTTGAGCAACAATAATTTTCTACATGCTCAGAACTTAAATTCCTTTTTTTTTTGGTCATAATAATTGGCAAAGCACTGAAGGCTGCCTCCACAGATACCTGTGTTACGGGTACAGCTAATGCAACAGCAGCTAGTTTTGATAATTAAGAATCTCTTAGGATTTTTTGCATTTGCAATTTGAAACACAATTTTATATTATAATTTTAATTAAAATTCTCAATTTTAACTTCAAATTGAGTTTTTATTGTTAGTTTCTAAAAACAAAAACAAAAATATTTTTCTCAAAAACGTTTTTTTTAAGAACTTTATTATTTTGAACTTTGAAGAACAAATAAAACAAAATAATTTTTATTTTTTTTTTTTTGGTACAGTAATATAAATATTTTTCAAAAAAAAAAAAAAAAAAAAAAAAAAACGTTTTTGTGTATTTTTCAAATTTTTGTTTTTTTTGTTTCTTTTCATGTACAAAACACATTTTGTACCATAGTATATAACTAGTATGCCGACTGGTGAGAACGTTCTCTTTTTTTTAAAACTCTCATCACACATATAGGTTCTGTGTGAATTCAACACACTTAAGAACAACAAAAACAAAACAAAATTTGAAATTTTTTAATTTAAAATTTTTCACAATATAACACTTCATGCTTAATTTTATGACTTAAACACATAATTAATAATTTTTTTCAATACATTTTGCTAATTTGCTTTTACAAAATGTTTTTATTTTTCACAAACTAAAAATTTTTAAATAAATTTTTTTGACACTAAATTTTTTCTGTTGTTAATATTATTAAAGCCAGCAGAGTAGCATTTTGTGGTATAAAAATAATATTTGAAATCATTAATTATTTATATATTATCCGATATTGCAGAATAAAAATTTAGCAAACATGGCTTTTAAAAGTTTATAAATGCAGCCAGCATTCAATAAATTGAAAATTTTAAGAAAATTTTATTTTGGAAAAAAAAATTGTTGCCACATTCTATACGATTTTATGCAACTATGTTTAGTGGTGGAAATAGTTTTATACACCAATACATTTGAAAAAAATCTTACTAATACAAACATAAAAATGTACCACTGACAGTTGAGTTATGTACCTGTCAAAGAGTCGGCATACTAGTTGTAAACAATGTTTTGTACTTTCAAAATAAATATCTTTTTTGTGTTTCCTATTTTTTTTTTTTAACTGATAGAAAAAAAATATTTATTTTGTACCCATGAGTTTTGAATTTTTCAAATGAAAAACTTAAATTTTAAGTTTTCGGTTCTTAATTTCTGATGCCTGTATTTAACTAAATAATTATAACAAAAAGAATACGGAAATTTTTCTTCTTTTTATAAATTATTTTTAATATGAAAATAAAGAAAAATCAGAATTGTTGTTGTTTTCACACAAAATACGTAAAATAGGATTTTATTGATTCAATATTAAACAATGTCATTTTAACATTTTTCATTTAAAATTAACATTGATAATTTTAAGTAAAGTCCGAACTTAAGCAGAAATTTATTATGATTTTCGATCAACATTACGTCTTGTTAACTTGACATTGGTATTTTGTATAAAATTTTTCCCATTGGAAGCAACCTTCATTTTTTGGCAAAGTTTTAAAGCATCTTCTTATTTCTTAATTCCCGAACAAAGAGTTATTACATATTTTCTAGTGGTGTTCAAAATACGTTTGATAACCATTGGTGAGTAAAAATAGGAAATACATAATATGTCATACTCTTATCGAATCCATGTAGCTTAAACGCATTTAAAATGATATTGGTGCTTGAAGAATATCAATATTTTTGTGGTATTTATGAAAAGAAAAAGTACTGAAAATAGTACCATACTACTGAATTTTTCATTACTGATTTGAATACGAAAATCGAATATTTGGTTAAAAAAAAAAAAAATGTTGATTTTTCTGCGATGACGATTTTTACGGTATTGATTAAAAAGTTTGTAGGTATAGTTATTAAAATTTTAGTCAACATCCACGTTTATTGAAACATTTTTTTTAACAAAATGTTTACGTGATTTGTAAAAATGAATTTTTGGAAATGTTGAATAAATCAAGCAAAATGTTTATCGAATCTTTATTTATTTATTCATTAATTACGGTGCACCGCGGTGTGCTAAATTCCTAATTTTTATTCTTTGATAAATACACTAAAATTTATTATTGGGTGATAAGCTAATTCCTATGCGCATTTCGCTGGTTGTTTAGGCCAGATCATCAGGAAACCTTTCTCCAAAGACTTTGGAAAAACTAAAGACATAATATAAATAAAACTGTAATGCGACTGAGAATTACAAGCACTCAATTCTTATTTGCAGTGATATCAAAGCTATTAAAAAAGGAACAAGTGTTGTAAAAATACTGTCTTTACTTTGATTCAAATATTTTTATTATTGAATATGAAGAAATATTTAATTATTTCAATATTAAATATGTTTTATTGTGTGCTATTTTGCAAAGTGCAATTTGGATAAAAAATTTTATTGAATCAAATAACCTAAAATTTTATTTTTAACAAACTGTGTTAAAAAGTTTCTTCAGATATTTTTTTCTGTGTATGATTGATTTACTTTCCCGTTTTACATATATTTGCTTCACTTTTGTTGCATTGCCTCCTTTGTTGACAAAATTTCAATTATAAAACATATATAGTCAATTCACAAGGTATCCTTACATGTCATATTGTCAAAATGTCCTAATATTTCACAATGGTTTAAAAATATTGTTGTACGGCTCAGCGCTGGACTTTTCTGATTAATTACGACAGCACAATAAACACAGCAAGCAACGTTCTATTTATTTAAGACACTTTTTGTTAACAAACCAACAACAATATTTTTAAACCATTGTGAAATATTAGGACATTTTGACAATATGACATGTTAGGATACCTTGTGAATTGACTAATAAACAATGTATGTTTTTCTTCTATTTCGGTTGTTGTTGTTTCTACACAAAACAAGCAAATCGTATTTTACTTTTGTGGTGTTGTTGTAATTAATACAACAAACGCACGCGTATGCATGCATATATAATGCAATGCTGAGAGATGAGTCTAAAAATTACATCAGATTAAATGGGTGCCCCGGTAGGCTAGCTGGTAGTGATCTAGTCTATCAGTGCCGGGGTTGCGGGTTCGATTCCCGCCAGAGTCTCTGGTCTCCTGCAGACAAGCGAAGAGCTTCGTGGGAAAAAAAGCTCACTTTGTAATTTTACTCTCAGACTGGCACTACCAACGAAAAGTTCAATCAATTTTTTTACTTGGTTCAAGAATTTAATACTTATTTTAAAATTGGTTTTATTGGTTTTAGAAAGTCATCATATTTAGAATTGTTTTAAGTACATTTTATTATTATTTGTACCTAAATTTTTAAGTACGACTCGTACTTAAATTAAGAATAAGAAACTTAATTTATCCCGAGTATTTTTCTTTCTGTGTATTGGCCGAGAAATCTGCTCTGTTGTCGCCTGAATAGTCCTTATGGCTAGGCACCCAGCATAAATTCCCGAGATTCCCTTGACCATTCAGAGATTTAACACAGTCCAAAAAAATAAAAGTGTAAAAATTAAATGCAGAAAATTATAAGTTGCAAAGGGTTTTCCACTTCACGACTTATTAATCATCTTTAATTAGTCCACATGCTTGACATTGATGTGCTCCAAATAAAACAACTCGGTTCGAAGTAGTTCTAAAGATACGATAACAATACATTACTAAGATACGCTGCCAAAAATAAATTATTGGATGAAATATTAACCCGTTATGTTGCTGAGGACGGAAGGCACTAAAAACTCTTAAGTAGTTCTAGCATTTATTCATGCTTAAAACTACAACATTCCGGTGGAATCAACGATATAGAGAAAATTCATCAGCTTTATTTATTAAAACACCAAGAAAAACTAAATTGAAGAAATCAAATAATGTCATGGAAGGTTTTAAATTGTGGTCGACGAAGATAAAGATTTCATACAAAAAGGATGTTCATATTACTATTTGTTTCTATAATCCTGAAACAAAATAATTTGAAATATATAATCCTGGCTTGGAGATTTTGTTTGCAACTTTTAAAAAATAGGGTTGAAGTCTACTGATTGATATAGACATGCTTAACCACCAAAAAATTAAAACTCATTTAAAATAAATTTGGGAGAATAACTCAAAAAATAAATTTATTGAATTCCTATAATTTTTTATTTGCTTTTGCAAAGCGTTTGTCTTGATCAAACATCATTTAACAGTTTCTGACTTGCATTATACAATTTACTTCTTACAAATAAAGTTTAGTAAATAAATATAAATTTTTAAAAACTAAGCTTAAGATTGATCAGTTAACTGGTCACGGTTTTTAGGATTTTATCGTCAAATATTTGTTAGGTCTGAACATACCTTAAGTCATATCTATGTATTTTGGTGGCTCTTTACCATTGTGAACTGTTTTGTTTTTCTTCAAAATAACGTTTTATTATAAAAACTTATTTGATTTTATTTAGCGATTTATTGCAAATTTTTTTAATAATTTAAGAACTTGCTATTTTACAGATATATTTTATTCTTTTTTAGCGATATTCTTTGAAAATCCGTTGGTAACAGTGCACTTGTATATTATAACACTAGTCTAAACATACAATCGATGCAATGATACAGGGGGTTTTGTAAATACGGTAATAATAAATAAAAAAAAATCTGATTCAAAATGTTTTATAAATAAGTAAATGAGTATACATAATGAAATACATTTTCGACCTTTTGTTCTAACTTAATATGCCAGTTAAGTGATAAGTACTCCTTTCACTTATCGTGAGTTCTTTTTTGTTGTTCTTATTATATGTACGTATTTTCACAAATACCAGGACCAGTTCTCTTGCGACAATTGACTCTAATTTCCCGCAAGAGAGTTATTTCACATAATAAACAGATTTACATTCGTTTCACACGGACAAGAAAAATTCTGTTGTATTTACGAATGTAGAAGTAACAGAGTTATTGCGAATTTATACATAAAAATATTTAGATGCATTCGCCTCATTGCTCAATAAACGACGATGTTATAAGCTAAGGTATACATTAGGGTATTCATTTAATTGGACTTTTGCTTTCATCGGTTAATCGTTCGATTAATTAACCGATATTTTGGTTTAATCGGTTAATAATCGTTTAATCTTGTAATTGATCGGTTAACCGATTAATAAAGTTTTTTTATAAACTATTATGTATTCCCTATTATGTATTCCACATTATTTCTATACAAGGATGTTGCAAAAAATATATTACCTATATATGGATTATTTAAAATGCAATTGCTGATTTATGTTTACAAAGTAATACATGAAATCGGTCATCACACAATAAAGTTTACAAGAAATCAAACTGTCTTTAATACTAGAAGTAGCCCTCATTTACGAACCTTAAGATGTCGTTTGGAGATTACGAAACAAAAGATTGAATATGCAGGTAGTTTAGAATATTATAGTTTGCCGTTACAAATTAAAGACTGTTGTACGATATCCTCCTTCAAAAAAAAGTTAAAGGATTATTTGTTGCAAAATATTGATATGCTTCTTGTATAATACTAACACAAAATAAACGTTATTTGTCAAGTTTTGGTATATTATTGAATATAAATATATATATATAAGTGACATACTTTTATGTATTTTAACTGCTAGTCTTAATTATTGCCAGTATGTCTCTTTAATGCCCTAGAGGCGCTGAGACTTTGAATGTTGTATGAAATGAAAAAGAAAAAATTTTGTTTTAATAAAACCTTAAATAAAAAAAAAAAAAAAAAAAAAAAGTAATTTCAACAAATAAAAATGCATAAATTATTTATTATTTGGTGTTTCTTAGTAAAAAAAAATAAACAGGGGTGTTCTGGAAATCGAAAACGCAAAACTCAAGAATTTTGAAGTTCTTTTTAATACACTCTTAATCCAATTTTTTATAATTTTCTTATAGAATTAGGTTCAACAGAGAAATATTTATTTTGTATTGTATTTGTATTTATTTTACAACAAACATTTTATTAAAAAAACGACTTTTAAATTCTTGCGTTTTGCGTTTTCGATTTCCAGAACACCCCTGAAAATAACAAACATAACAATTCTTGAACTAAAACGAGCAAACAAAAAAACAATGCATAAATATGTAATACATATTTTTAATTAAAACATAAATATTATGTATTAATTAAAAAATAAACTGTAGGATAATTTTATTAGTTATTTCATAGTTTAAGGAGACCTTAAAAAGTAATCTTTTAGAAAAATAATTTGGTTTAAATGTTAACTGCCGTATTCATAAAAAATAAAATTATTTTCTTAATTTTGATAAAACTTGGCTTGGAAAAAATTCTTTTGCTTATCGTTAATGATGGAGAAATCGAAAGCAACCCATAATACAGAATAAAATCTTCCACTATGCCATTAGAGTCCTGTTTTAATTTTCTTAAATTTTTAACCCTTCTAATTATTTCGGTTATTTCTGTTTAAAGATTGATATAAGAAAATATGAGAAGAAAAAATAGCTAAACACATACATACATATAAAAAGTACGTGAAAAAAAAAGCTGTTGACAGCAAACACCTATTTAAAATGAAGATCACTGAACCCCTTCTCTGTTTGTATGACAAAATATTTTCTTAATACAAGGCGAATTCACACAAGGTGCCGTAGGCAACAGCTGATAACTAACCATGTGTCAAAATTGTATACCATTCTGGTAGTTATGGGAAATCTTTCATAAATTTTATAATTTTGCACTTAGAATTATGAAATTTAAAACGTATTTAAATTATAACATTTCAAAACACAATTTAAAATTAAAAACAAAATGAAATGTTTGTTTGAATTGTTTACTTCAGTTGTATTATTTTGACAAAACGTTAAAGTATTTTACAGTGTTGTATACGTTTTCAAAATAAGACCACATACCTTTTGTATATCAGACGATAATACTACAAAAAATTAAAAATTTTGTTACGTCGGTGATCGGTTAATCGACTGAAATTAACCGGTTTAATCGTTAATCGAAAATAGCCAGTTTTAAATCAACCGATCAGTTAATCGGGTAGTAATTAACTGAATTAACACCCTACTATACATACATACGTACATATTTTAGATTGTGTGTCAATTACTAAAAATTTCTATTATTTTTACTTAAGGTTAGTTTACACTTTTATATGTCAAAAACTCAACTAATATGTTAAAGTGTGATATGTAGCGTTAATGCAATGTGTTATGAAAATGACAAGTTTTACTAAAAAAAATTTGACATTCCATACGACTTCATCGTTTTTTTGAAATTTTTTTAAACAATATTACTTTTCATTTGATCAGCGTGGCATTTTAACAAAAGCTTGATCATGTCACGGAGTACTATATACAGAGCTGTCGCGAGACGGAAGATATGTCTCTTTTTTTAAAAGCTGCCCTTTTTGCATTTCTCTTTGCACCATCTTTTATGCCGCAATACAATGAACACTTATTTATTTAGTTGAGATTTATTTGCAAAACTGTTGTAAAAATGATCTTTTAAGTTTACCACAACACGAGTAAATAATATTTAAGTAAGTAAATAACATTATAAAACAACACAATATTAGGTACTAAATAATTTTTTTTGCACAAAAAAACGTTTGTTGAACTAATGCTTTTGTTTAAAGTGGGTTGTGTTTTGTTATTTTTGTTTTGGTCACGCAATTTGTGTTGATTGTAGCGGCCTGTCTATACACATTGCCACTTCACTACCAATGAAACGCCGTCGGTCCTTTTCTTCGAAAGTTGCAGGTCACTTTTTTCAACTCTGAATTGTACTCTGTGGTTCATGTGTTTTAGTGTAACAACAAACTGTTATGTAACATTAAATTTTTTGACAGTTGCAACAAAACTCATTAGATATCCATCTGACAAAGGATTATGGAATACGTAAGACTTGTGTGATAGTGTAAACTACGAGTAGTCTTTAGCATTTACACATTAAAGTAAATGCCTGAAAGTCTCAGTACACTCACACATCTTCACTAACACATTTACATTTTTTTTTTATTTGAAGTCAACTTTCATCTAGCTTTAAACAAAAATTACAAAACAGCTATTTTTGACAAGTCCAAGAAAGTAAATGACAATAACCTAAGCAGTGTTGCCAATTGAAAATATTCACACGAAATTTCAGGATTGTTTTATGATGAATTTTAATACGCAGTATTTTCATAAGTTCTGATACACAGAAAAAAGTGTTTTATCAATTGATAAAATGGTTTAAAAAGAATTTAAATTTAATTAATGTGATAATTGAATCAATTATTTTTTTAGTTGTAAGAAAATTAAAAATTTAATTTTGATTTAATTGACATTTTAGTTGTCTTAATCTAAATTGACTTTGTTCGTTTAAAATAAAATAATTTAAACATGTAGAATTGTTGTTGGGAATTATAAATATTTATTTAAATAAATTAACACATGGTTTGAAATGGCAAAATTTTTTGATAATTTTTTTAATTAAAATTAAAAATATAATTTATTTGAAAAAAAAAATATTCAAAATGTTACAATTTTTAGTAATCAATATAATCAGTTTGGTAATACCCAGGAAAAACTTTTTGAATTTTGGTAATAGGTCGTAGTTATTTCATACGTTACCTGGTAAGTAGTTGTCATTACAATTGTCATTATTCTGTAAACCTCAATATGTACTTGCTAGTCATGACCTCAGTAAGTACTTTTCACTACTATTATTTTCCGTTATGATTGTTTTTATTACAAATAATCAGCTAAATAACTACTTATTAACGGTCTAGTTTTCAGTACTTAATATATACTTACTACTTATTAGGTCTATTTACTAGCGCCAATTTAATAAAAACTAGTTATTTTTTTGGCTTCTAGTAAGTAAAATTTGAGTACTTACAATTCAACTTACTGGTAGTTAAATAATAACTAGCTATTTTGTGACTTCTAGTAAGTGTTATTATAAGTCCTGAATTCTGTGGACAACTCGAACAAAAATAAGTAGTTATTCAGCCGAAAAATAAGTAGGGCCTATATTTCTCCAACATTACATGCTAACTTACCAGGTAAGTACAGTTTTTGCTGGGTAGGTGCAAAATCAACAAATTGTTTGCTTGATATTATGAATTTGGTATAAATTTGGTGATTGGACAAATTTAATAATTTTTTCTGTGTACATGATTTTTATGCGATAAAATCATTATTAGAAGTTTTTTTTAACAGCTGCTTCCATTTCATTTGTAACATTTTGGAATTTATTAAAAAAAAATATTATTCAAAATGGCCATAATTTGCCTTCCTTCTAACAGGCCATTCTTCTATGGCAGTACGCATTACATTCATAGGATTATTATTCATCGACCGTTTGGAGAACGGATCGCCTAACAGTTTCAAGATTTGGATACATATAAACCCTATTTTCTCGAAAGACAGCAGATGTCGTTACAAGAGTTCAAAGGTTATGGTATGCGAAAAAGGAGCGAAAAGCTCTGCAGCGGTGTTCTAATCTGACGTGTTGAAGAAAGTTATATAAACCGTTATTTGAAAACCAACAGTGGACCTTTCAAAAGGAATGTGCGCCATCACATAGGGAAACCCCATACAATTGTGATTAAAAAACTTTTTCTTAATTTTATTTCAACTGACTATTGTCCTTCTGAACTTTCAATTGTTGTCTGTGTCAGAGCATGACGTTTAGCATCTAAATTTGGAATCTATAAAGTGTGCCCTTATCCAAACAGTGGATAAATTTCCTTTGAATGTAGTGCGTACTGCAATAGACCAACGTCCTGTAAGACTTTGGGTTTACTGGAAGACAAATGATGGCCATTTTGAATAAGTTTTTGTTAGTACATTCCTAAATATGTAAAAAAATAAAATACGGTTACCTGTTATAAAAAATTGCATGAGAGCCGTGTACCAGACCTTATAAAAGTACTATATATTTATTATTTGCAACTAAATATTAAGCCCACAATAATTCTAATTATAATGTTTAAATATCATTAAAATAAATATGTATTTATATTAATTTATTCCTAAAAATGGACGTCATTAATTGTTTTGGCAACTCCGAAACATAAAATCAACAAAACAGTAACAATGTATGTCGTCCCTTTGACGACACTTTCATGTAAACTTTCATGAAATTCAATTATTTTAGTTGGCATCTTCGTTGTTAATACGTATATGGGAATTTCCATGAGAATGTCAACTACGTCTTGAAAAATAATAACCTTGAAACTTTTTCCAAAAATGGTAAAAAGAAACAAAATACTCAAACTTTAATATAAATTTTTAAAGAATACGGGGTTTTTTTGTAAAACACTTCAACCTCATTTGAAAAATATTTTAATACAAATTTTTGAAAATTCAAAAAATTTTATATGAAAAAGTTTTCAACGCAAGGTGAAGGGATTTACAAAATAAGCACCTAAAAAATAAATGTTTAAACTGACTATATCTTTGATTTATTTTAAGAAATTGCAATCAACTACTTATCTTTTCTGGCGATTAAATTCAGGTACTGGTAACATTGCAATTATACTTTAAAATTAATATAACAACAACAATAAACCATTTCCATGAGCAGCGTCGCCATATTTATTTTTAAAAAACTGACAATCCCAAAAAAAATCTGTTTTTATGAGAAAATAAAACCTGCTCCTTAAAAAAAACTTAAAAAACAATAAGAAAACCATATCTTTGTATTTTTAGTTCATTTTTAATGAAGCAAAAAAAATAACAAAAATTGTTCTTTTATATTTTATCGTCAGCTCATTATTGTTTTGGCGCATATGCCAAAAACTCATAGTAGAGCAAAGAGACAATGCAGATTTACATGAAGCTTTCTGAAAATATAACCGATAGAATTTTCTTGTAATTTCACCACTGCTTCCGGCATATGTCTTAAATAAAAATTTAACATTTTGTGAACGTTAATGAACGAACTAAGAAGTAAATAGTACTTTATTTAAAATAAAAATTATTGTTTTGTGTCGCATACGACACTTTTCTGAATTAATTTTTAAAAAGTAGCTTTATGTGCTGCCTATGTATACTGACTGATGTGTATTGAGGTGTTAACATTTTATTTGATTTAACTAGAGGGAAATTTATTTTCTTGTTGTCATTTTATTTTGCTTTCGTTTTTTCTGCAAAGAACAGAGAAATTTATATTGTACATTTTTTATGATGTATTTGCTGCATTCGCCAAACAGTGGTAGATCAAAACTATACTTAATAAACTCTAAAGTAGTTGATATGGAGCAAAATTAATGCTTTATATCTCAGATCAATTGAGTGGCATAAATTCTAAAGAAAAAAGTTTAATTAGACGGTTACACAATATGACACATCATGACAAAATGTTGTGCTTGAAGGTCCAAAATTAACTATATGCCCCTCATAAACGACCCTCCTTAAAGTTAAAGGCAAACAAATCTCATATAGATAAAGATATCTAAATAATATTCGGCTCAAATAACATAATTTTGTTCTGAGGGGTCTATGATTGACCATGGGTTCCAAATAGGTTACTAATCTCGAAAATTTGTTTTTTAATGCTGTGGTTTTTGTAAACCTACTTTTACAAATGATATTTATCATATCTCATAATAATAAAAATAAGATAGAGAAAAATGTATCACCTACGGTATGTCACGAACGATATTGAATTTTGTTCATTATACAAAAATCCAAAAAAAAAAAATTCTTTTAAAATAACGGATTATGAAGGAAAAATATTTGATTAGATTGAAGAAATTGAAAAAAAAATCAGCTCCCACAATTCGCAGATTTTCGCATATTTTAACATTCTTCTTATAATCAATTCTTTTTTATGTCACGTACGATATGCATCTATTCTGCTCGATATTTTGGACAACAAGGTTCCGAATATGGTAATTTTTTTCAAACTGCACATAATAATAAAATTATTTTCCAGTTACTACTATTCTACCTCTTTGAAGGCGTACAAATGTCACGTACGATGATATGGAAATACCCATATGCAACAACAAGAAATTACTTTCATGAGTAAGTGCAGTGTCATAGTCATTTATTAGAACTGATCCCAATAAACTTTTCGCCTATTAATATATTTTAAGACACCCATTTTTCTGTCATCAGGAGCTTAATCTCAAAAGTAATAAATTTTAATATAAATTTATAAAAATAATTTAAATTCCTTACTTTTTAATTTAATTAAATAAATATTCTGTCTTTTCTTCTCACCATCACCTCCACCTTTTTTCAAACCATCATCAATTTCTCTAAAGCCATTTAAAGGCTCTTGAAATAATTTTAATTCGGCTGTATAAGAGATTGAATTAGAAAGATTGGGAAAAAGTTTTTTCTTTTTTTTTTTTGGAGAGGTGCTAATATTAAATATTACGACGAAAAATTGTAATTGAAGTGTATTACAAAACGTTGACAAATACCAAAAGTTCTGTATCTCAAAAACGTACAACTTTTTGGTTTATTCAAGAAATTGCCTACACTTTTTTACTTTTCCATTCTATTGAATATGAGTGATGAATATGAATATGTGTTCGTAAGATTAATTAATTGGAAGGTAATAACTATTAATTTAAAACTTAATCAAGTATAATTAATAATTGGCTTAAAGCAAAAAAAAAAACCAAATTATCAAAATAATTACTTGAAATGAATAAATTTATAACCTATACCAAATAATTTAATTACAATACTCATTAAAGAAACTTCTAAATTTAAAAATTTAATCAAACATAAATAGTTTCACAAACAATAAGGTCAATAGTAGTTAATCAACTATTCAAACAGTTATAGATCAGTTCAAGTTCTTGTTTAACACTAGTTCAGAGCTATGTCAGTTCTATTTCCGTTATAGTTAATGTCTCGTTCATTAATAGTACAGTTCCAGAATGGTTCTTGTTTGGTTCTTGGTTAGTTCTAATTCAATTCTAGTTAAATTATTGATCAGTTCAAGCTTATTTCTAGCTCAGTTCCAGTTCAGTTTTAATTTAGTTCTAGTTCACTGCTCATTCAGTTCTATTTAAGTTCTTGTTAATTTCTAGTTCAGCTTTAATCTTTTTCTACAAGTCAATTCTATTTAAGTTTTGTTATATTTTTTGCGTGTAGTCCTTACATATTTCGTTAAGTCCTTAAAGGCAATAATCCTTATTTTGCTCTTCATTTAATGGGGTACAAACCTATTAATTGCGCTGTAGCCTCAAACTAATTAACATTTTTAATAATAAAACATCTTCTCAACACATTAAAAACCCCAACCCACAGACTTAAATATAAAAGCATTAAACTATTATAGTGGCGCTTTTCCATTTTTTCTTAAAGTGCTGGAGAAAAACAGCGATTACAGCCACACATACATATACTAAGCATATACATACACACATTTTCACGTATTTATGTCCTGCAAGTGTTTGGAAGATTTCTAAAAGTTATAACTTCACTTCCTACTGCCCTCTAGACGACTGCATAATATTCAGTTCTTTGCCACTTCTGAACGATAATAAGAAGAGAACGCAAATTTTACATAAGAAAACAAGAAGAAAGTATAGTCGGTCAAGCCCGATCATATGATATCCTACACCACAGTATTTAAAAACAAATTTTCGAAGACGATCCCTACTTGGGACCCATTAGCAATCATGGACCTGTCAGAGCAAAATTATGTTAAAGTTCTTTGTGCCGAAAATTATTTCTATATCTTCATCTTTTATAGCGGATTTGTTTGGCCTTTAGTGATCTAAGGATGGGGCTTATATGGAACTTATGTTTAATTTTGGACCTACGAGCACAACATTCTGTCATCACATATTAACCATCGTAAAAGTTATTGTCGCCAATTTGTATGTCAATACCAACGTTTATAAGGAAGTTATGGCATCAAAAGGTATTTTCGGGAGTAGTATTTGTATGGGAGCTGTGGTCAAATATGGTCCGATTAGATAACAATAAAATAAGTTCGAACCAAATTTTATACAAAGACTCTTTTTCTGAAAAGAAGCTTGAATGGGGGCTATATGAAATTATGGACAGATTGGCCCCATTTTCAATAGGCTTGATCCTAATGCCAATTTGGACCTTTGTAATATTATGGACGGATTCTAAACATTTTCAACAAGCTTGGTCCTTAGGACAACTAGAACCTTTGTACCAAATTTCATTTCATTATCTCCAAAATTGCAACCTGCTCTTTGTGCACAATGTTAACATAGTCAGCCTGCCGGTGGGACATCGTTAGATCGACTTAAAGGTGGGTCTAAAACCAATATTTTAAGGTGTTACAAACATCAGCACAAACGCATAATACCCATACTCCGGTATAAGAGAGGGCGGTTATTTTTTTACAAAAACAAAGTTCATTCTTACGAAGGGAGCACACGTTACATAAGAGCAAAATAAAATTGAAGCAAAGCCGCATATATCGTTGTAAAAGGCAAATTTTACAAAACCTGTGCCCATGTTCTGTAACTCTCGCTTCGAGAAACTTTTCGATTGAAATGCGAGAAATGAAACAAAAATTCCATAAATTGAAACAAGCAACTGTTTTTCTCACTTAAGTGCGTCTGTAACATTTTTAGCGAGTAATAGCTGTCTGTAAAATTTTTGTGAAAAAGTTCCCGCTTTGAACTGTCAAATAAACTCACGCATAAAAACGGGGTGAGAAAAAAATATTACTACAAAAAAATAAATGAAATATGCAAAATGCAATGAATAATAACATGAAAGAGATAAGTATTTTGTTTTTGACTGATTTTTTTCATTGTTTAATTATTTTGCTTTGATCATTTTTTAAAAATATACGAATGTTTTCAAAGCTATTTTTTTAACAACAAAAATTAAAGTCGCCCTCTACACTATTTGCTATAGCCGACGGTTGTATTTTCGCCGCCGTCATTGAAAATTTTTCAATTTTAATAATTTTGGCCGCCGTCAACGATATGTGTTATTGGCGATCTCAACATCTGCAAGTTCACATCGGCTTCGAGTGGAATATTATGACATTTATAACGTAACAACGTAATCCCTTTTTATATTTTTCGACATGAGTTACAGGGGCACTTTTTTCTCACTTTTCGAGAAACGATGGAATATTTTGTTTCACATATTTTCGATGCGAGAAGTTCTCACCAAAGTTACAGAACATGGGTACTGGTTTTTGCAGATTACCGTTAAGATAACTTTCTTATATTGCTAAAAGACCAAATCAGCCAAAATCATGTTCCTACATGTAGACAAAAAACATGTTTAAATATGTTCACCTCCAACAGTTACTTTCGACAATTTCGTTCGTTTCATTTCTCCTGCCTGACATTTTGTAATTGTATTTAGACCGCTATTACACCCAGAGAAAAAACATGTTTAAATATGGTCACCTCCAACAAAACAATTTTTAAAGAAAATTTTGAACATATTATGCTTAAGTTAACCATATTATTGTCACCGATAACCATATTATGGTTAAATTAGCCCTCCATCAAGAAGTTACAACTATATTATGGTTGTCTAAACATGTTATGTTTAAATATGACAATAATTTGTTTTCATATTAACAATAGTATTTTCCTCTTTTGTTTAAGAGCAACATGCTATGGTTGAAAATCAACCATGCTATTATAAGTGTTAAGCATATTTAAGTTATTATTAAACATTGCATGTTCGGAGGCAAATATAATATGGTTGTAGTTTCTTGATGGAGGGCTAATTTAACCATAGTATGGTTATCGGTGACAATAATATGGTTAACTTAAGCATAATATGTTCAAAATTTTCTTTAAAAATTGTTTTGTTGGAGGTGACCATATTTAAACATGTTTTTTCTCTGGGTGTAATAGCGGTCAAAATACAATTACAAAATGTCAGGCAGGAGAAATGAAACGAACGAAATTGTCGAAAGTAACTGACATGAGTAACAGAGCTACAAAAACAAAAGTTCATGAGGAAAATCGATAGGACAATGAAAATTATATGTTGAAAATTTGCCGATAATATAGAAAAACGTTAAAAGTACCGTAGTTGGGGGTAATGCACTAAATATTAATTTAAATCAGCATTACACTATCAATTAATAAAACTGCAAAAAAATTAGTTTGCATTATTTTTTACCAGCTTTAATGATGATTGGTATCTTTTTCACTAGCACTAAAAAAATTCAGTGGTATTGCAAATTTGGTTACTATCACTAACGGTGATTGAATTCATAAAATCTGCACTCAATTCAAATAGTGCAAAATTTGTACTTGCAATCAAAAAAACTGCATAAAAACAGACTCTCACTAAAATTTAAGAAGTGCAATTTTTTATGTGTATGGTTTTTGATTCTTGTGGCGATATGCATAAGCAAAGGAAATTAAACAACAAAAATGTTTGTCAATAACGGAATATCTCCTGGCTTTAATCAGGAAAAAAAACAAGTTTTTTGTTTGTAAATTTAGTGCAAAGTTTTAAGTTCCACTCAAATGAGTGAAGAGCAAAAAATTTGCAATAAACTGATGATTGCTTTTTCTTAAATCAAACAATTTTATTTTTGAGTGTAAAATTTTTTAGCATCACTGTCACTCATGTTTAGTGAGGCTGAAAATCTTAAATTCATCACTCAACATTAATAACATGATTGCAATAATTTTGCACTATCACTAACTACGAGTTGAAACTGCAAAATAAGTGCACTACCCCCATCTATGCAAAGTACACACCTTCTGTTGTGAATCGTTGAATAACATTTTAAAAGGCATTAGTCATTATGATTTTCATAGTGGAAAAACGTATTGACTGTCATCGCGTTTTTGGATCTAAAAATTTTTTCCACCAAAAATTAAACTAAATAGTAAATTTACATTAAATTTGTAATTAAAGCTTCGTTCACAATGGCAGCAACAATTTCGTTTTTTCTTCTATATTATTTCTTCGCAAAGTACTTCATATATTTTCCTTTAATTTTTCAAACAACAATTTAACTAAAGTTTTTTTTTTAAGTTGTGTCTTTTTCTACTTCAGCAACAATTTGTATGACATTATAAATGACTTTAATTTAACCTTGAATGAAAATTTTAACAAAATGTTAAAAAAAAAAATAAATACCTAAACTTAATTGAAAATGTAAGTGGTTACGAAAAAAATTGTTGCTTTATTGTGAACACCAAGTGGAAATATTTCTGCCATTATGAAGGAAGCCTTTAATTCTCTAATTTTTCGCATTCAAGATTTTATTATCTTTAATTTTGATAATATAAATAAAAAAAATAGAAAATAGTTATCTCGGCTTTTTAAAACGTTTTTTTTTTATCTTCTAAGAAAGAATTTGTTTGTCACTTACAACGTTATTCGCGGCTTTGGTTCAGTTCTTCCACGCAAAAAAAGGAAGTTTATAGTTTTTTGCAAAAAAAAAACAAAATAGTTATGATCGAATACTTTTAGTAACTTTTCATAGACCCTTAAACGAACCTTCCGCAATTGTCTTCTTAGTGTGTTTTGGAATTCTTAAATTAAATAGGACGCTTCCACGGTTAAAAAGTCTTTCCGACGGAAGCCTACTTACAATAATTATTTGCGATAATTTTAATGAATATTGACTCTTTTTCCGAACTTGCGCGGTAACAAATGTTTGCAAGGTGTATTTAACTACTTTGTTGCTTCAGCTTATAAAGTTGTGGAGCAGCATATTCACGTACAACATCTATAAACTCACTCTCATGTTTGCGAATTCTACTAGTGACCTGAAAACTTAATGTATTTTTAAGCCTCCTTTTTCATACACATGTAAACAAACAGCTTAATATACCCAGCGGGAAAAAGAAGGAGTACGGATGCCTTCTAGAAGGCCTCTTTACTGCTCGCTTCATTCCATACTCATATCGTTTTTACACACGTTTTCTTTGCGAGGTAGGCCTTCCGCTCTCGCTTCTCTTGCCATAGCTTATGAAAGGCATTCAAATTAATGGCTCTAAGAAGGCTTTCCAGAGAATACTGATTTTATAGCGAAATCTGAATACTTTTTCTTTTGCTTTTGCAAAAAACAAAAAATTGTACCCCTTCTCATGGAAGCGAATGTAGAATGTGTAGCTTATATTTTTTACGGAATAGCCGATGCCTTCTAAGAGGCATTCTTTAGCAGTTAGATCAGAATGGTAATTGAATCAAAAAATGTCTAACCAGACCTTCAGTAAGGCCTGAAGTAAGAGGGTCTTCTGAGTTTTCCCGCTAGCTATAAACTATAACACAGCAAGACACACTTACACACATTATTCTGAATGACTTTGTTGCAAATACAACAAAATTCATACTAATTAAACACATGTTCTATAGAAAAAGTTCATTAAAACCACAACGTGATTGTATGCGTAAATGTATGTATATGTGAGGGTTCATGTACACATAACAGTTGGAGTTGGGAGTAAGTATTAATTCTTACTACCATAAACTTAGCTATGCATTTTAATTTTCTTAGATAACATGTATGTATCATTGTGCGTTATACAATATAATTGTTGTTTTTGCAACTACATCAGGACTACATACATAAGTGTTGTGCTTAAGTGCAGAATGGAAAATCATTATAAATAAGAAATTGACTTGCTCACCATAAAAAGTTTCTTTAATACAAAATCCAGGCAAGAAGACATGGTGGATAAAATCAATAGATTGTATAAGAGAGTTTTAATAAAAAATAGTTATAAAAACATACAACATTCATACCTGAAAACATAAAAAAGAAAGTATTATTTAATTATTGTTTAAATGGAATTCTTAATTTTAAAAAAACAAAGTTAAATATTTTACTTGCTAAGAATTAGTTTGTTCATAAGATGTTTATTTTAAGTTAAGTTGGAATTCTAGTTCAGTTGTTGTAACACAGATCTAGTGCTTTTCATTTCCCGAGAAACCGGGATGAATTTTTCAATATCCCGGGAATCCCGAAAATTCCCGCCCAATACAAAACGATGCAAAATAGAAAATTTCAATTAAGTAAAATAGTATTTAATTTAATTTATGTGAACAAACAGCAAATAAGAATTTATGATCTAATATATAATAAACAATATAAAAATAATAAATATAAATAATATATAAATGCTTGAAACTTTAGTTAAAAAAAAATTTTTAAATAAAAATTAATTTCAATTAAAAAGTTGGTGATATTAATCAAAAAAGTAATTGAATTTGCACCAGTAAACAAATTTATAGTATCAATTAAACGTTTAATTGCCTTCATTAAACATTTTATTCACTTGTTTAACCGTTTAATTCACTTGATTAGACATTTCATTCACTTGATTAAATTTTTAATTAAAGCTGATTTTAATTTTGAATAATGCTTAATTGGTTCTAGTTCAGTTCTAGCTCAGTTCTAGTTCAGTTCTAGTTCAGTTCTAGTTCAGTTCTAGTTCAGTTCTAGTTCAGTTCTAGTTCAGTTCTAGTTCAGTTCAGTTCTAGTTCAGTTCTAGTTCTAGTTCTAGTTCAGTTCAGTTCTAGTTCAGTTCTAGTTCAGTTCTAGTTCATTTCTAGTTCAGTTCTAGTTCAGTTCTAGTTCAGTTCTAGTTTAGTTCTAGTTCAGTTCTAGTTCATTTCTAGTTCAGTTCTAGTTCAGTTCTAGTTCAGTTGTAGTTCTAGTTGTAATTCAGTTCTAGTTCTTCGTTCTAGCTTGCGTCGCGAGAGACTGGAAATGAACATGAACACATCACAATATCCTGCATGTCAGTTTTGGCTATTTTTATACTACCGTTGCTAATTTGTTTATTGGGCAAGACTAAACCACATCTCCCCTGTCGTATAAACGAAATTAAACAAACTCATAACTTATAAAACTTATACCGTTCAGTTGCCTTATTCTGTAACTCTCTAAAGCAAATCTCCATCGCTGGAAATCTATAAAGTCGACTTGGAGGAAGAAGAGCAAATAAACTACGACGAAAATATAAAATTTATGTTAAGCGATTAGATTTAGCAACATCGCCAAAATAGTTGCCCTAAGATTTGTTTAGCATTTTAGTGATTGAGATTTATCTGCGACAATTAAAGAATGAGGTCAAACGCCATTTTTAAACAGATAATTCTTGTTTTTCTTTCCCACAAGTGCAAGTGATGGCATATTGCTATAACGGTAACTCAAAGAACCTGACTTCGTCAAAACCTACCCTTGAAATCTTCCCTACCAGTCCTTGTCGCGTTATTGTTCTTTTTTGTCTTTTCATTTTTATTTATGAATTTGAAGGTCCGACGCGTCATACAAAAACAAAATATAGTCGCTGATAATATCTCTGTTCTAAAAAAGTTTAATGATAATAACAGTTCTATCGACGGATTGTTGACACAAATCTGTTTTAATATCACCAACAAAAATGTATCAAGGGAATAATAATCCTGTTTTTCACAATCTGGTGAAAAAACTCTCTCAGTTTATTAAATACAGAAAGTTAGGAGTGAAATAAGTTATATTTTCTGAAAACAAAGCAGCCTATAATTGTTGCCCATTTCTTTACAATATAATTTAACATAGAAATATATATAATATTATAATAGATGTTTTTTAAGCCCGATAGAAATTAAAATTGTAGAAAATTCATACAAATGTAATATTAATTATACGAAATAGCAATACATACATTGCATCAACATTTGGAACTAATTTCTGCTATATGGCCATTCTTGACATTCTGGGCGTCCAATTTTCGACCACTTTTTCGGGCATTGAAATTATACGAGCAATGGTTGCCTCCAAGGCGTCAATTGTTGCTGGTTCATCATTATAAACAAGTGACTTCACGTAGCCCCACAGGAAAGAATCAAGAGATTTCGAATCGCGCGATTTTGGAGGCCAATTGACAGGCTTATTTCTCGATATCAACTTATCGCAAAATATTGATTTCTATAATTTGATGGTTGATGTCGCCATATGGTAAAAAATTCCTTATATAAAGCTGATCATTACGCCTACCAAATTTTATATGCGTTGAATAACGAGCTTTTTGTGTCCAACGTATATTACTTGGAAATCGCCATATAAAATTCATGCTTTCCGCAAGAAACTTTCAAATTTCTCCCTTACAAACCTTCTACGTTAAAAGCATCATTTTTAATTGCACAGTTGATTTAGCAAGGTTGATTTAAATAAATTTGGTATTTTACCCTATTTTTCGCTTTTAATGGATCAGAAAACCTTAATATACAAACCATTTTTACAGAATTTTTTTTTACGTTTTTTGTATTTTTCTTTTAAATATTATTTCATTTCATTAATGCTTTTTTCCTGATTTCATTTAAATACTTGCCTACTACTTTCTCTATTGACCTACTTAACGTATGACTAATATTTACATAAAATTTAAAAAGTGTTCTTTCGCATGCAATTTTTATGTTCTAAAAAGAGAACTTAGTATAAGCATGAGAACCATTAGAATTATTTATGAAGCATAAACTTTAAGTTCTTGTAACATTCATTAGCATAACAGTGTGGTCAAATTGAAAATGATGTTAAAACACTATAAAAGAAATGTACCCTTTGGGCTTAGGTTTTTTCAAATGTACTTAAGTTGAGGGAAATCCGCTCCAGATTGATTTGTGTCACACCTTAACGCATTACGCCTTTAAAAAAAACACTCCATTGTTACAACATAATTTTTTTAATGTTCAAAAGATTTTTAAAAGATTTAGTTGTGTATTTTTTTCTTGAAGAGTTTTATTACTGCATAAGTATGATATTAACCGAAGAGGATGGCCCAAAAGAAACGAAAAGGGTTTCAATGTTTTTTAATCTGAGGAAATGTAAGAGTGAAAAGGTACAATAACAACAAAAAAGGTCAAAGAAAATCTTGATTTTTTACACAATCTCAAAATGAGTGACGACACCCATTTTCAATTAAATATCTTCGTCAGTAAACGAAATTGCAAAAAATGGTCAACGGAAAATTCTATCTTAATTCATCAGAGATAACTTTTAAAGTGTATAATTCTTAGTAATCATCTAAAAGAATTATTGCTCCATTTTCTTTGAACATAAAATTCGGTCATGCAAGTACCAAACCAGATGTGTAATTCTATCCACAAAAGTGGTGGTTTTAACCAGATGTGGAAAATATTCACATGAATACCTGGCCTAAGGCCTTCCTACGCCAACTGGATGACAAACAATGCGAATACCCAGCGCCCCGAGTGTGAGAGCACCCAGCAGGTAGCAATTTGAATCTTGGATTATACATTCACTCCATGTTAAGAACTTGAGGCGATCTAACCTCTGCTGCTTTTAAGCAAATGCTAGCAGCATCTGCTAGTTAGAAACACCACTACTATATAGAAAGTTTTTTCATTTAGATTATTAATAACAGAAATCATTCTACAGGATTTCGTAATGATAAGACCATAATTTACAATGGGTCTTTTATAAATTCCCCTCCTGAAAATCATTTTAGTTCGGCATATACTGTAAAGAATCATGATATTTTATTCAAGTTAGTTCAAACTGTTGGAAATAAAAGCATAGCAGACAATTTGCTTAGGCCGGAACCAATTTTTATACCAACGTCCGTTTTTATAAAGATTAAATTATAATTTATAGCTCTCTCATATTCTAACTGTCGGTGGAGGGTATCAAAGATTCGGCACAGCCGAATATAGCACTCTTACTTGTTTTTAATGCAGTTCCTTTTAAATGGTTAAATAAAGCAAGAAAATGCTTCTATATAAGTAAATTTCAAATCGATATTTGAAATATTGCATCGCCAATTTCAAAGAATTTTTATTTTAAAAAATATTAGAAAATTTTTTTAAAATTTCTTTTATGCCGAAAAATGTTGGAGTCGTAATCGCGAGTTTTGGTGGATACTACGAATTCGACTCCGTCTCCGGTACAAAAACTTCGACTCTTCAATTCCGACTCAGACTCGACAACCCTGATAATCAGTGTTGAGTACAGAGGGAATAAAATACAACTGCTGATACGAGTTTCTGTTTCAAATCCGAATTTCAGTGCTGTCAAATTAAAAGTGTCAAATGAAGAAAACGTAGATTTTTATTGGCTGTGTATTATTTTGGCAAAACAAATTTAAAAAATTATAACGTGTTTTTTAAAAATCTTTAAGCAACATATTTTTTTTTGAAAATTCTGCTAAATCAAGAAAAATTAGGGCCGTCTGGCAAGCCTAAATTTAATGCATAAGTAGCGGCAAATTCAAATCAAAATGTAATTTTGGGCTACCCTTTACTATTCTATTATATTTAAAATGTCGTACTATGAGCATAAGTTCTATTTGAATTAAATATTAAGTACACGCCACCACATCTTTGCTTTTATAAAATTAAATATTAAGTATATTAAGTCGGGTGGCCGTATTTTTGAAAATCACAGTTCATATTTTTTATATTTATTTATTTTAAAATGGATTATTTTTAATTTGCTGATATCGAAAAGAGTGTTTTTGAGCCTAAAGTGGTCCTAAGAATAAGATTTGTGACACTATTAAAAATTATAATTCCCTTAAATATTTCCTAAAGAAGGAAAACTTTTGCATGTTTTTAGTAATGAGAAAAATCAGATAAAGTGGGAATGTATTTCTTTTAGTTATATTATTAAATGCAGCATAATTACAGAATATTTAATTAAATACAGAACAATTCAAGGTTATTGACTAAAAAACCATTCACACAAAATAAAGCTCTTAAATACAGTATTGTTCTCTATTATACAAACCGTCATGTAAAAAATCGCTAAAATCGCCAAAGCCTTTATTTTTAGTTTTAGAGAATAAAATATATAGTTTTTAAATCATAAAAAATTTATTTGTTCTGAATCGCCAAAAAAAGCCAAAACTGCAAAAAGTGGTCATGATGTATATTTTCTCTATTTTTAATTAAAAGAAAGTAAATATGATAAGTGAGCACAAAAAAAAGTACAATATTACCATAATATAATTTGTAGTTGTCTATTAAAAATAGCAAAAGGAATATCTTTAACAACAATGGATTTTGCTTGTGATAATAAATTGCCACATTTTATAATGGAAACATTTTCGTAAACTTTAAATATGTTTCCAGGAATTCTATTTATTTATAGTACTTGATTTTTTTAAAAGTACTTAATTCTATACATATCAATGCCTGAAATTTCATATGCCAAAATAAAAATAATAATTTTTTTTATTGATTTTCACGATTCTCAAAACCAATTCATGGCTCATCAAAAAAGCCAGCAAAATCGCCAAGTCAAAAATAATAACGTTTAACTAGTTTTAAAATCTGTAGGTTTGGTGAGAAACTACCACATCTGGCCCCTTGCAGCCGTTAGTATACGTCACCAATTCCTTGCTCTTGCTTTATTCAGTAATGGAAATTTTTTATTTTTAGTAAATTTGCTTCAACATTTAAACATCCATTGAAACTAAAATTAGCAATTTTAATAACTTTTTAAAGTCCACCTGTTTTGTTACACCTCTTTATTAAACTGCAAACTTTATTATAAAGAAAATATGCCATACCAAATTTGATGAAAAATACTTTAAAACTTTTCATTGTTAACACTCTAATAATAATTTGTGACCAGCTCAAAGTACACAAAAAAAAAATAATAATACCAAACAGCAGCACTTTAATCTGATTTTATTGTTAAGGTTTTTTTTGAATTCAAGCACAATATTTATATCACAGAAAAAACCGCTTGAAAAAACTCGTACAGTTGGTCGTAAATTTGTTTTGTTTATGGTTCTTATCATCATTGGGTGTAAACATTTATTCTATAGAAAAAATATATAAAAATAAAACGCCCCTGATTTTTAACAACAATAAAAACAGTGGGGCCAATTAATGATTAATTCATCAATTCATATCTCCTATGGAGTTCCTGTTCCAATTTAATTCTATTTGAGTTATATTCAGAATTCTAGTTCAATGTTGGTTCAGTTTTACTTAAGCTTTAGTTTTAGGTGAGCCTTATTACTGTTCAGTCCTTTTTTTAAATTATGTTTGAGTTCAAATCTTGTTAATTTTGGCTCAGCTCTAGTCCATTTCTAGTTCAGTTTTACTTCAGTTCTAGTCCACATCAAGTTTAGTTCTAGTTCAGTTCTATTTCAGTTCTAGTTCAGTTCAAGTTCAGTTCTAGTTCAGTTCTAGTTTAGTTCTAGTTCAGTTCTAGTTCAGTTCTAGTTCAGTTCTAGTTCAGTTCTAGTTCAGTTCTAGTTCAGTTCTAGTTCAGTTCTAGTTCAGTTCTAGTTCGGTTCTAGTTCAGTTCTAGTTAAGTTCTAGTTAAGTTCTAGTTCAGTTCTAGTTCAGTTCTAGTTCAGTTCTAGTTCAGTTCTAGTTCAGTTCTAGTTCAGTTCTGGTTCAAATCTAGTTCAGTTCTAGTTCAGTTCTAGTTCAGTTCTAGTTCAGTTCTAGTTCAGTTCTAGTTCAGTTCTAGTTCAGTTCTAGTTCAGTTCTAGTTCAGTTCTAGTTCAGTTCTAGTTCAGTTCTAGTTCAGTTCTAGTTCAGTTCTAGTTCAGTTCTAGTTCAGTGTTAGTTAAGTTATAATTCAATTCTAATTAAGATCTATTTAAGTCCCATTTTAAACAAAACTAAGCTGTTTTGTCAAAATTTTGTATACAAATTTGGTAATGGCGGCACAAATCTCTTTTCAGATTAACTAAACCTAGTTTATCGAAGATCTCAAAAACCCAGCCAAAACATTTTAGAGCTCTAATTTACCTTTAATTTAGTTCTAGTTCAGTTTTAGCTTAGTTCGTGCTCATTTCTAGTTCAGTTTTAATTCAGTTGTTATAGCAGCGCTTTTTTTGTATTCTATGTCACTTGTAGTACACTTTATGTTACATTCTGCATTAGATCCAGCTCAGTCTTATCTTTTTAAACTACCTCACTGTTTACTTATTTTCTTCCCATTCTTTAGAGTAAATTAAATGCCTTTGAATTTGTAATAACAATTTTCTCTGTTCACAATTTAGTTCACATAAAAGACATTGAAATCACAAGCAACCAGCCATCAGTTGTTTGTCATAAGAAGCAACTTCCGTTGCCTTTTTCATTTCCTGTTTAGTGCTGATAATTGTGAATGTTCAGGTTCTTTGTAGTCAAAATTACAAAAAAAAATTCCTGGATAAGTTTAGAGAAAGGACTCTAATTACCATTTTTAGGAATACATTTAAAATAAAATATCCAAAAAAAAATATTTGAATAAATAAAGCTCTTTGTAGAATATTAACAGGTGCTCAGTACAGAAAAAAATAAAGGCGGAGTTCAGTGTTATGTGGAAATGGTCTTGCGAAAGAGCAAATGCAAAATATCATAGCTTTTTTGTTAAATCCAACAACAAAATACACAGAGTTTCCGTTAGATTTCATAAAAAAAGCTACGAAATTTTGCATTTGCTTTTTCGCAAGACCATTTGCACAAAACACTGAACTTCGCTAATGTTTTTGTTTTAAAAGTCATTTAATTTTTGGAGTGATTTTACAAGATATTAAAAAATAAATAAAAGTAAGAAGATAACAACAAACAATTTAATATTTTGTTAATATTTAATAATTTTACTTATTCAACAACTGTTTTTGTTAAGGTTCATCAGGGGTGGGAAAGTTTATACGAACGTATTTTTCATACTTTTTTTCGTCTGTGTACCATATGTAGTTTTTACAACCAATATGAGTGACATATTTAAACTTTTAAAAAAGCATTTGAAATTTTATATATATTTTTGTCTTTTTGCATTTTTAGATTAGAAAAAATAATAGTGAAAATTTGTGAGCAAAATGTTCCATCCCTGACTTCCTTGTTGTGCTTCTATAATCTATATATCGTTTAAGGGTATAATAAACCACAAAATTCTATGTTTGTACAAATATTTTGTGTTGTTATTTTGGGTGTTTGTTGTTTGGGTAAACATTTTAAGCAATGTTTGTAGATATATTAAAAATGTTTACCGCCTTATGCAAAAAAAAAAGTTAAAGTTCAAATAAGTTAACCAACACATTAAACCCATTCACTTTTGCCGGGCTTAATGTTTTTTGCATGAGGGGGTTTATATTTGGCAGACATACTGAATATTTGTCAAACTTTTTGTGGTGTCTAGTGCCAAAAGTAAAATTTCAGCGAAAACTTTGCAGAGTAAAGACGTAGATGAAGAAGCATTTAAATCATGTTCAGCCGTAAATTCTAATGTTTTTAGTTAGCAGTATTGTTTGCCCCATAACAGCTCGTTGTTTAGAGCACTCTTTGCTCCAAATTCTTTTTCTTTCTTTTATATTTCTTCTCCGTTTTAAACAAATAGCGAGCAAAATTGCCGCAGCGCAATCGTCGTCTGCATTCGTTATAAGCAAAACAAAAATGAAAAATTAATGTTTGTTCAAATATGATTGTGTTGTTTATTGGCAAACAGAAGCAAAAACCAAGGGCATGTTTGCCAAGCAATTTGTGTGGTTTATTATGCTCATTTAAAAAAATTTCAAAAAAGTGGTGAAAGCCACACGACTGTCAAATTTGTTAGCGTATCTAATAACAAATTGTTTTCCCACTATTATACATTTTTAATTTATTTAAGTTTTTAAAATATTGTAAGACTCCGTATTATAGTGTAAAAGGGCCTTTAGTAGTATTTTTTTTTTGATTTTTTCCTCTTAGTTTTAAACTAATATAGATTATGTTGTATTTTAAAAATTACGTGTAAATGTTTGTAAGACATTTTTTCCGTTAAATTACATATTTATACTTGAATAAAAACAAATCATCATAAAATACCGCCGCCTGCTAGTGAAAATGTTAATTTCAATGGTTTTTACGTAGAAGCAAGTTAATTTTGTTATCAAAAGCAAAAGTATTTAATATTATAAAGAACAAAAATTAATATTGCCCCACTAAAAATAAAAAAAAAAAGATTTAAGTATTTAATAACGAACAAATGGCTACATAAAATAGGGGTGATATGGTTAAAAATTAACATTTTGTAGAATTTTGCACAACAAACAAAATCTTATTAATGAAAATCGGTTCTTTATGTCATAACCAGAGAAGACCAATTTGCTTTTTTTGCTGTTTTGCTTCTTTTTTGCTGTTTTTGCCCATATTTGCTTTTTTTGCTGTTTTTGTTATTATGGTGCTTATTTTGCTTTTTTCCTATGTTTTTGCTGTAAAATAGATTTTTTAACATAATTTTTACGTAGAAATATTTTTTTGAGAAAACATGAGAAAAAAAAATAATTGACAACTTTTTTCTGGGTTAAAACAAAAATATGTTAGTTGTGGACTCAACGTTTTTGGGCGCTTTATTACAACTAAAATTAATAAACTTACCATCCCAAAAAAAAACAGCCATGTTACTTATTTGAGTTTAAAACAAAATAAGTAAGCCGGCCGTTGTGAACGAAAAATTAATAAAAAAAAAATGCCGAAAGAAAAGTCAGATATGTTATTTTTGCTAAAAATGGTAAAATTGTATCCTGAAGTTTTTAAAGTTGAAAAAGATTGGCTTTTTTGTAATGTGTGTTCGAGTAAAATTAATAGCGAAAAGAAGTGCAATGTGGAGCAACATTTTAGTACAAAAAAACAAATTAGCTGCTTGCCAAGAAAATCGTCCACAAAAACTTATAACGGAATTTCCTGTTACTATTACTGCTAATATATTTCACGAAGATATATGTAAATTTTTGTTGGAGACCAATATACCAGTAAAAAAAGTAAGCCATCCCAGTTTCAAAAACATCTTTCAAAAGTACGCCAATTTTTCAGTTCCAAGCGAAAGTTCTATTCGAGGTAAATACATACCTCAAATGTATACGGAAGCTATAAAAAAAGCTACAAACAGTTGGGTTAGCTATTCACGAAAGTGTAAATATTGTGTCAAATGTACGAAAAGCTCTTGAGAATCTACATGAAAAAATATATATGAAGAAATTTAATGCAGTATGTATTTCAAAGAAATCCGGGGTTCAAACAAATTTTACAAATAAACAGCATTCTTCAAACTGGTGCTAAACCTGATGACGAAATGAAATTTTGAAATATAAATTTGCTCCAACAACATCCATTGACGTGCAAAGAAGTTTCTACTTATACAATTCACTTTTAACAGAAAGACGAAGAAAAATGACGTTTACAAATATAAAAGCCCACATGATTGGTTATTGTAACTGTTTTCACGAATCTGAAGAAATAGAATAACTGTAATTTTTTATATTTAAATGTATATATTAAAAAAATAAAAATGCTTTTTTTGCTGCTTTTTTTCTAAATTTTTGTGCTTTTTTTATATATTTTTTTTGCTGTAAACACTTTGTTTTTTGCTTTTTTTTTGTCTTCTCTGGTCATAACATTATTTTTGTTTTTTCAATTTCAATTTATTTATTTATTTAATGATTTTCTAATACAACAAGTTACATTATCTTATAATTAAAGTATTAGAATCAGAAAAGTTAGTTTAAACATATGTATGTGTCCTATTATTTAAAATAAAATTAATCTGCAAATATAGTAATAATAATAGATAAATAGGTCAATTATTACAATTAACAAAAAACTTAATTAAAATTACGGAAATATTTAGATTTTATAATGTTAAAGTTAAGTTAATTAGTATTTTTAAATTTAGTTGCGTTGGTTAAATTTTGTAAAGATACAGGAAGTTGGTTCCAGAGACGGATTGAATATATAAAAAATTGTTTCTCAGATGCTGCATCACGATGTCGAAGTTGGACTAGGCTGTTTACTTTTGAAGGCCTCATGAACTGAAGACGGTCATACAGGTATTTTGGTTGCGTTGTCATTATAATTTTGTGTAAGAACACAAGGTTTTTTAATTTTAAATAGTCTTCGAAGCTTACGTTGATCACACGACAGTAGTATTGGGATACGTGATCAAATTTTTTTAGACTATAAATATAGCGTACAATGTTATTAAATGTCGTTTTAAGCCTCATAAAGTCTTTTAAGTTACATCCAGAAAATATTTCCGATGCATAAAGAAGAGTAGGTAGAAGATAAGTTTTTGCCAGCAACAGTCTTACTTTGGGTGGTGTAGAATATTGCACAGTCCACAAATTCCGCAGCATACTGTACACTCTACCACATGCTTGGCTAATGTGGTCAGACCAGGTAAGTGTGCTGTTAAAGACAACTCCAAGATTTCTGACCGAGCTTACTACTTCAATTTTAGCATCTCCCAAAATTACGTTAATTTCAACATCAACTTTAACAGATTTTTTGCTAATAAGAACACACTTTGATTTTTTTGGATTAAGGCGTAATCCATTAGCCTATGCCCAAAGAAAAATTTTGTTTAGATCATAATTCAGTTCATTTACTTTGGAGTTAATACAATAGTTAGAACTTTTAAGGTAAATTTGAATATCATCCGCATACATTTGAACACTTGAGAATTTAATTTGATTTGGTATATCATTGGAATATATTGAATATAATAATGGTCCAAGTATTGAGCCTTGAAGGACACCTCTACAAAATGTTTTGTCATAATATTAAAATGTTTGCATAAAAAACCAGCTCGTTTTAAACTGCGCTATGCTACCCCCATTCAAATAAAATTTATTTAAAATAGATGGTTCGTTATGACACAACATCAATATTTTCCATAGAGAATTTGTTTGTTTTGTCATAACATTACAACATGTTTTGTCATAATATAACAATTTTTTGCATAGAAAACCAGCTCGTTTTAAACTGCGCTATACTACCCCCATTCAAATAAAATTAATAAAATTTATTTAAAATAGATGGTTCGTTATGACACAACATCAATATTTTCCATAGAGAATTTGTTTGTTTTGTCATAACATTACAACATGTTTTGTCATAATATAACAATTTTTTGCATAGAAAACCAGCTCGTTTTAAACTGCGCTATACTACCCCCATTCAAATAAAATTAATAAAATTTATTTAAAATAGATGGTTCGTTATGACACAACATCAATATTTTCCATAGAGAATTTGTTTGTTTTGTCATAACATGAAAGTATGCTTAAGAAAATAAAACATTTTCTATATAAAATTTGTTCGTTATGTCATATGATAAACATTTTTAATAAAAAATTTGTTTTTTTGCTTTGCTAAAACAGTCTTTTCTAATAATATTTTGCACTTTATGTCAAGGCATTAACATTTAATTCTAGAAAGATTGTCCCCCTTCTGCAAAAAAAAAGTTAAAGTTCACATAAGTTAACCAACACATGAAGTTCATACACTTTTGCTAGGATAAAAGTGTTGGTTTACTAATGCAAACTTTAACTTTTTTTTGCATAAGGGGGTAAGAGTTTAAGCATACCATCTACATATTCTCTAGAAATTTTGGTCGTTATGTCATATAATAAGCATTTTTATTAAAAGATTTTGTTTGTTGTGCTTAATTCCCTATTTTTATAATTAATAAAAAAATACTGAAATTTATTGTTGGAGGATAAGCTGTTCATATGCGCATTTCACTGGTTGCTTAGGCCAGATAATCGGGAAAGGTTTTCCTAAATAATTTTAGAAAAACCACAGCTTTTAGCAAACAAGACTACAGAGGGAGTTACATACATACACTCAAAAAATCTTATTTGCAACAATATCAAAGCTTAACCAAAACGTTTCCTGATGATCTGGCCTAAGCAACCAGTGAAATGCGCATAGGAACAGTTTATCCTCCAACAATAAATTTCAGTATTTTTTTATTAATTATAAAAATAGGGAATTAAGCACAACAAACAAAATCTTTTAATGAAAAATAATTTATTACCAAAAACAACTTTTTTGATAAAAAGCATTTTTATATAAAAATTTTTATCGTTATGTCATCATTTTAAAAACAAAAATATTCGTTATGTTGGGATTTTGTTCGTTATTATTTCACTAAACTTACAATGTGCTTGTTATGTCATAAAATGAACTGTTTCTGTAGAAAATTTATTAGCGAAGTCATAACATTTTAAAGAAAAGCAGTTCGTTATGTCATAACATCGACATTTTCTTAGCGGAGGCTTTTGTATATATTTCATAGAAACAGTTTCCTTGTTCTGTTATAAACAGAGCTCTTGTTGCAAAAAAATTACTAGGTATGTCATAACATTGAAATTATCCACAGAAAATTTTTTTGTAGAAAATCAGCTTATTATGTCATTACATTCACACTAATCCCATAATATAATCTTTTTTTATAAAAAATTTGTTAGTTATGGCATAACAAAAGATTTTCAATAAAAAATTTGTTCGGTATATCATAACAAAAAATGTTCTATAAAAAATTTGTTCGTTATGCCATAACAAAAAGTATTCTATAAAAAATTTGTTCGTTATGTCAAAACAAAAAGTTTTCTATAAAAAATTTGATCTTTATGTCATAACAAACAGTTTTATATGACCAATTTATTCGTTATGCGACAACGAACAAATTTCTGTTGTTCCGTTTTTTTTATACAATTTAATCAAAAGTTAAAATATGAGTAAGAATGTTTGAACTATTTTGATTAGGTTTTCTATTTTTATTAACAAATCATGAAGAAAGAAACTCCATAAAGACTCACATTCTATTCTATTATTGGTTTAATATCTAAAAATATATTTACATAAATATCTTTTTCACACACACACACACACACAGCAACAGTCTTTATATCTATCCAGAGGGAATACTCAGACAACCTTCTTACTTCAGGCCTTATTAAAGGTTGGTAAAAATGTTTTTGATTCAATTACCATTCTTATGTAACTACCATAGAATGCCTCATAGAAGGCCTCGGCTCTTTCTTATAAAAGATAAGATACACATCCCACATTCCCTTATATGAGAAGGGAGAAGAGAAGGAGTAAAATTTTTTGTTTTGTTTTTTTGCCAAAGCAAAAGCAAAAGAATTATTTTTTTTTATCCAGTTACCATTCTTATGTAGACACGAAAGCAGCGAGAGCGGAAGGCCTATCCGGAATGACAACGTATGTAAAAAAGATATGAGTATGGAATGGAGAGAGCCTTGTATATCCAAAAGTTTGAGTACAGAGGCCTTCTTGAAGGCATCCGTACTCCTTCTTCTCTCGCTTGGTAGTATCTGTCTAGATTGTCTGTGTATGTAAATAATATTATCTCGTTTAGGGTATACATGGGGCATTTCCATAATTTCCTGATAATAGAATATAAAATATTTTAAGCTTAAATAAAAATAATAACAATCCCAAAAAAGTGAAGACTTACAAAAACTTTTCACCTATCAAAAGACACCCTTTTGTAACAAAAGCAGCAAATATTGAGTAGAAAATATCTTGTGTAAAAAAAATTAAATCAAGAAAACCAGAAAATTCTAACAAATAACTTTTGAGGCTCCAGAACTTTGTAATTTTTCTTTTAGAAATCAAATAAACTCTTCAGGTATTTATACAAAATAGTACATGTAAGAAATATCAAACTAAATGAAACAAAATCGAAAAGAAAGTTTTAATAACTTGGGATTTTTTAACTGCCTATTATACAGTGAAGGATGAAAAATATTGTATTTATCAGAACAGTGAAACACGGTTGTAATGATTAAGGTCAACAACAAAAGCTTGTCTTTGTTCCTATTGATTTTTTTTTTTAATTTAATAATAGCAAACTTTTTTATAACGAGCACATTTTCAAGCTCCGGAAAAACTCATACAGTTGGGGAAATAATGTAGAAAATAAGGAACTTGTACCAAAAAATTATATTTATAATTACACTGTGCAAGAAATTGACACTTTTTTTCGTGACGTGGGCACCTGGCGTATTAACATAACTCGGGTACGCTGAATCCAATGGTGCCCGCGGTTTTTTTAAATTGGCTCTGGTTTTCGAGATATACCGTTATTTCGAAAACGGAGGAGGCTGCACAACATATGTTCGCATAACTCAAAAAGCTTTAGCTTATTGAAACAACTTAAAAAACCGAAATTCCGCAATAAAAAGAAAAGTAAAACCTCTTTCTAATATCCGCAGTAGTTTTAGAAACATAATTTTTTTTTTTGGAAAAAAAATAATTTTTTTAACAAAATTTCGAAATTTTTGTTTTTTAAAAATTCATAAAAAATTGGAAAATGCAGCTAGGCTTCTAATTTTTCACACGTATAAAAAACGAAATTCAAACAAGCCATAAATGATTAAAATCTGTTTGCAACTTTTGATTTTATTCACAAAAGTCGACAAATTTTAATTAATTTAAGAATTTCATAAAACGCAATATTTGTATGGGAGCCCCCCTAAGTAGTGAAGATAAGGGGCAAGTATGTCTCGAGAAAATGTTAAGGACAAAAATTATTTGAGGTCGGTCATACATTATATACCACTAGGGGCGACTTCTGGGAATTTATGGGACTTTTTCTTCCATATATATGAAGAATATAATTTATATGGAGCATTGCATAAGATTTTTTTTTTTTATTATTAAATTCTTTATTCAACATTATGTATATATGAGAAAATTTATTTCCAATGACATTTTGACATTTTTTGCTCTTATCTAAGCCATTTATGGACCGATCTGGCTAAATTTCAATAGTAAAATTTAAAGCAGCATATCTGATACAAATATAGGTTGATTCGTCGTGAGCTTTCATTAATACTGTAAAATGAAATAATGAAAAAAAAGAACAATTAAAAAAAAAAAAAAAAGTTAAAAGAACAATTTATGGCATTTACTGTTTGAAAATTATATCACGTAAATGTTGGCCATGATTACGTTTGAGGTTTTCCATTCGGAAAGTCCAATTGGCTTATTCCTGAAGATCTCAGACTTTACATATCTTCAGAGAAAATAGACCAAAGGTGTGGTACCGTAGCAAAACGTGAAGTTGTTAACTGTAGAATGCCGGAGCTTAACTGTAGAATGCCGGATATCTTTGAATGAGATGGCTGGGCATTCAAAGGTAACGCTTATATGGATACCAGTGCACTCAGACTGCCCGGGAAACCGGATATCAGTTGAGCTGGCCAAGGAAAGTGGTCGCATGGATGACACATTCATTGATCAATTCATTGGTCTTCCAATGGCTCACTATAAGTCACTCATCAGGCGCAAGAGGGATGGACCTGTGAGTCCACCTGCTCCATATCCAGGGCATTTTGGCCTGGTTATGATGAACGGAGAACTAAATCTCTACTTAGGTTCAATAGGGACCAAATCAGGTGTCGGTTGTAACTGGACACTGGCCTCTTTGGACTCATGATAGGAGAATGGGTCTGGAATTCAACGACTACTGCTTCACTTTCTCTGTGAGTGCCTGGGTTACGGGCACACACAGATAATTAAAAAGTACACACAGATATGTAAAAAGTGACGTGTGCAAAAGGCCCAAATCAGTTGCGAGGGCAGCTTTCGAAGAAAGAGACAAAAAGCGTTTTTAGGTAGTGAAGTGGCAATGTGTAAAAACAGGCCGCTACAATCAACGCAAATTGCGTGATCAAAACAAAAAAACAAAACACAAACCACGTTTAACAAAAGCATTAGTTCAACAAACGTTTAATTTTGTGCAAAAAAATTTATTAAATAGTAGTATTTTGTTTTATAATGTTATTTACTTACATAACTATTATTTACTAGTGTTGCGGTAAACTTAAACGTTAATTTTTACAATGGTTTTGCAAATAAACTTGAGTTCATTTTAATGCGGCTTAAAAGATGGTTCAAAGAGAAATGAATAAAGGGCAGCTTTCTAAGAAAGAGGCAAAAAATATTCCGTCTAGTGACATATCTGTGTGTAATCTGTGGTTACGGGGCATTAGGGAAAAATAACTGGGAGAGCCGGTGATTTCCTGCTTTGAGGATATATCTACAATAGAACTTAGATTGCTTCTTCTCTTCATTAGGAAGACGAATTGGCTTAACTCTGCAGTGACGCCATCTGAGTCACTGCTCTATGGGATGGGCATTGGCGCTGGGTATCACAAAGGGACCGCTGAGCTGTCTCTCGATGGCAGCCCATGGAACCTAATCTAACCTAAGGCCATTGTTTCCAGCTTTGTATGAATCATAGCGCCGTTTCGTTGAAACCAGAGCTCACCAAATCGGCTCATCATGGTCGCTCATCAGCCCAAATAAGACAATTTTGTTTACTAACGTATCCATTGAGCCAGAAATGTGCTTCAACACTGAACAAAATATCACGATATAACAACGGATTTTCATTTCTCACAGAACGCTGATTTTCGTAATACAAATGAACAATTTGGAGATGCAGTTGTGGTGTGAGTCTTGCCGTGATGACTTGCCAAAAGATACTAAGCAAAAATAACAAGGCAGTTTGATATGAGTCATTCGTGATATGTAAAAGAAGCATATTGAAAATCAAACATCACGATGCATCACCCTTTACTTGGTCTATGGTAAATTGTGGATCGATCTTAACAAAATTTAACAGTATGATTTTCAGTCATATAGAACGAATTTGTACATTATTTTTTAACAAAATTATCAACTTTTAGTGGTTCCACATTTGGATTCATAAGTCTTATCTCACCGAATCGATTATGCTGGCTTTCAATTCCAAATAGCTTAGGATAACTAGAAGCAATTTTGACACCAATATTGTTCCTTTCGTTTGAGTTGATCGAAAGTAAGCGTGTTTTTAACAGACGGGCAGACAGACGGACATTGCTAAATCGACCTCGAATTACTCAGGGAGCGAGAATATATATATGTACTTTATGGAGTCGGAGGTGAATAATAAAAAAGTTGCACACGGAAGGACAAACTTATTCACCACTAGTGGTGGTGGAGGGTATACAGATAATTGTTTAAAATAAAAAAATGCTTATAAGAAAATATTTTGTGGCATTTTTTCTTATATCCGTTACCTACTGTATTCTATATTTGTATTGTTATGTATTGCTTTCCTTTGGTTTTTCTGTGTTATATAATAAATTTAATGTTAACTTAGTAGTAAATTTTTTGTGATATAGTTAACCAGTCATCAGCCAAAGTAAATACAGTGGCTTACATTTAAAGTCGGACGGACGCATGAAAATATTTCTGCACGCTATATCTCTGTTTTGATGACAGAAAATACATCTAAATCTTATCTATATTATCACAAAAACCCTTTCATTTGAAAACAACAAACAAATTTGTTCATAGTTGCGGTATAAAATGTACATGAAAGTAAAACATAGAAAAATTCACTTTTCTGTCTCACATTGGAAGTCGGGCATTAAATAGAAATTCAATAATACTTAAAAAAACACAAAGTAAGTATTTTGTTGCGCAACCTTTTTGATTCCCAACATCATGTCGACGGTTTGGCATCGACTTAATTAGTTTTATCCAAACATCGGGACTAATAATATTGCACTTTTCCTGCAAAGCAATTTTAAAGAGTTGTTTCGACGTACCCAGCCCTTCCTGCATCCTGCGTCCAAATTCTTCCCATGAATGTTCAATGAAATTGAGATCGGGACTTTGTGCAGATGTTTTGATCACCTTGGGATAATTATACACCACCCAGTTTTCACATCAGGTGCGGAATGCTTCGTGTCGTTATCCTGTTAGAATTTGAAGCTAGCTTCAATGCCTAGATTTTTAACACTTTCTTTCAAATTGGTCTTTGAAATTGTTAAATAAACATGCTTGTTCATTATTCCATTAAAGAAATGCAAGTTACCAACTCTCGAAGCTGCCATGCACATCCAAAACATCACCGATCTGACCCACCTTGTTCTTGCACGTTAATATATGCCTGAGCTTTTAATGTTTGAATCACTAAAAAGTAGGGACAAAAATAACAATTTAATGATGTTAGAAAACTTTAAAGGTACTATTTTTTTCTGATGAAAGTAAATTAAATTTATTTAGGTATGATAGAAGAGGTTTAGTATTTGGCAAACCAAACAAAGAGCTAGAAAAGAAAATTAAGGAAAGCAGTTAAACTTGATGACGGTTTGAGTGAAAATTAGGAAAATCAGTTAAACTTGATGACGGTTTGGCGGTACATGGCAGCTTCGGGAGTTGACAACTTGTATTTAATCGATGAAGTAATTAACAAGCATGTTAATTTAATAAATTTAAAGACCAATTTGAAAAAATTTGTGTTGAATCTCGCTAGCTAGCTTAAAATTCTAGCTTAAAATTCTAACAGGATAACGACCCGAAGCATTCTGCACATGATGTGAAAATTGGGTGGTATATAATTATCCCAAGGTGATCAAAACACCTGCACAAAGTCCCGATCTCAATTTCATTGAACATTCATGGGAAGAATTTGGACGCAGGATGCAGGACGGGCTGTGTACGTCGAAACAACTCTTGAAAAGTGCTTTGCAGGAAGAGTGCAATATTATTAGTCCCGATGTTCGGATAAAACTAATTAAGTCGATGCCAAACCGTCGACATGATGTTGGGAATCAAAAAGGGTTGCGCTACAAAATACTTACTTTGTGTTTTTTTAAGTATTATTGAATTTTTATTTAATGCCCGACTTCCAATGTGAGACACAAAAGTGAATTTTTTTATGTTCTACCATCATGTACATTTTATACCGCAACTAATAACAAATTTGTTTGTTGTTTTCAAATGAAAGGGTTTTTGTGATAAGATAGACAAAATTGAGATGTATTTTCTTTTATCAAAATAGAGATATAGCGTGTGAGCCACTGTAAATGGCGCTATTCCATAAAAAGTAGCAATTTTTTAAAACTTCAGTGCTCTTTTGGCACGAGATGGCAACAGGGTTGTGAACTATTTCTGATCAAAAAGCGCCATGTCCCCAAGTGCAAAAATGGGCTAAATCAGATTAAAATAAAAAACTTAATGAAATAGTTGACAAAAAAATCGTTTTACATAAAAATATATTAAATAAAAAGATTTTAAAGCGATAAATTCAAATCCTCTTTTAGTCTTTTCTATCATGTCTAGTTCTTTTATGGGCTAGACTAATAGAACAATTTGTGCGATTGTGATCATTTACAAAATGATTAGGAATAAAATTTTCTTTAAATCTTCTAAATAAAATTTTTCTATTTCTTAAAATTATCGCCACGTATTCAGAAGTTTGTTTTCAAAAATTCAATAAAAGAAAATTATAAGGACAAACATTTTACATTTTTATTATTTATCAGAAATCCAGGTTTATTACGAATAAAATACGCCTTAAAATCTTGAAAATCAGTAAACAAAATGATAACTAAACGTTATTGAATCAAACTATGAACAGATTTGGATTCAGCACGGTAATGTCAATTAAAGTCACATAATAAAGTTCTAAGTTTCCCCCGACTTTTTTGTTTTTTTTGCTGACCAGTGTTATTAAAATATTAAAATTTTTACAAAGCATTTTCGGATATTTCAGGTAAAGTAGAGAAATATGACTAATATGAAATATAAAGAGTAAAATAATATCAAAAAATATATATAAAACAAAGAAACAAACAATTTGAAAATGCTTGAGTTCTTTAAAATTTAGGTATAAAAATTAGTTTTTTATATGAAAAAACAATATTAAATATTTTGATCTAAATTCCTTAAATAGAAAGTGTAGCATAATAATTCCAAATATTAACACATATTTTTACATTTGCATTGCTCATTTGCTTCATAGCACAAAGAGTGCCGAACTCTTAAATTGTGGATATGAGGCAATGTTAGGTATCGATATCACTTAATACATATGAACATATACACAAAATGGATTTAGGATTTAAAAAGAGGACACACTTATTATATAGAATTTTTTTATGCCAAGCGGCATACCAATAACCACCAGACGATATGTATGTAGTAATATAAGAGCCGATGTTGAATGTAAAGCACACCTAAACGTCAAGTTTTTTTCTGCATTTGATTTGAAATTTCTCAATTTCAGACTAACTCAATTTGAACCATGGAAAGATACACAATCGAGCAACGCGTTAAAGTTATTCAGGCTTATTATGAAAATGGGCGTTCAAATCAAAATGGATATAGTGAAAATCATCTTCAGTGATGAGGCACATTTTCCCTCAGTGGATTCCTCAATAAGCAGAATTGCCGCATTTGGGCGAATGATAATCCAAGAGTGATTGTCGAAAAACCAATGCACCCACAAAGAGTGACTGTTTGGTGCGGCTTATGGGCTGGCGGCATCATCGGTCCGTATTTTTTCCAAAATGAGGATGGTCAGGCAGTTATTGTGAATAGTGTTCGCTATCGTGAGATGATAACGAACTTTTTATGGCCCGAATTGGAAGATATGGATATGGACGATATGTGGTTTCAACAAGACGGTGCCACTTGCCACACAGCTAACGAAACAGTGGCTCTTTTGCGCAACAAATTCAACGGCCGTTGTATCTTACGTGGTGGCGATGTCAATTGGCCGCCCAGACCATGTGATTTGACACCGTTGGACTTCCTTCTTTGGGGTTACTTGAAGGAAAAGGTGTACGTCGATAAGCCAGCAACAATTCAAGAGCTAAAGGATAAGATAATTCGGCACATTAACGGCATAGAATCTCAATTATACCTCAGCGTCATTGAAAATGTAGACCATCGGATGGAGGTGTGCCGCCGAGGTCGAGGCGGCCATTTGGCCGAAATTTTGTTCCATACATAATTAAACCATACCAATATTATCATAAACAAAATAAATGACAATAAGTTCCTAAATAATTTGTGTTTTATTCAAACTCAACATCAGCCCTTAAAATTTAACCACCCTTTAGTATACAATTCAGTATACCATATATCCAAAGTATTGAAGAAACGGTAAAAAATTTTAGTTTAATTGGCCCCTTTTTTTAAAAAAGTACTAAGGGAAAAATATGCGCCTTCTTGACAGTTAAATCTCGAGCCTAAGGCGCTAAATTGCCAACTCTGGTTGGCAAAATCCGATTGAGCTTAATCTTTAGCAATTGGATTTTTTTTACTAAATAACATTTCTGGGCGTGAGCACACACTAATTTTAAGAAAAAAAAAGTTACTAAAACTACCTTAATATGCAGTGTTTTTAGCAGAGTCCTCTTATTTCAGTTTGAAGTGACTTATTTAAATTTTCATAAGATTTATTATCCCATATTTTTTATAAAAAGAAAATCACTTTAATACAATATCTGAAGAATTTTTCTTGTACTGTAAAATATTTTATAAAATGGATTTTATGGTGGTTTAGATGGTGAGAAGAAGTATGTATGTGGAGTAAACTAAACATTTTGTTGCCATCGTAAAAAAGCAAAAAAAAATGTGTTTTAGATTTGGCGGATAACGGGGTAATACAAAAATGCCATTTCTTAATGTGAGAGCAGCTTCAGCTTCTTGATCCCTTTTGGGTTTGGAAATTTTTTTTATTGTTTTTATAGTTTTGAATTTTTGCATAATGCCAATTATTTTTTGCTCCAAAATTTAAAACAGGAAAGTTTCTTATGAGCTGGTCATATTTATTGGAATCGTAAATCATGTTTTTTCTGCAATATATTTCTTCGACGGTTTTTATTGGTACTATGAAGAACTTTTTTAATGATTTAAAATATTGAGATGGTTGTTGAAGAGATTTTTTTTATAAACATTATTAAAATATGAATAAATAATATTGGGAAAAACTAAAAAATTCAGTTTTTTACTTTAAATCGTCGCCTAAAATACAAAAGGCGTTTTGATTAATTATAATAAATTATAAGTCGATTTTGACTTAGTTGCAGCTTACGGATTTACGATGACGAAATATTTAAAAAAAAAAATTTTTTTTAAATTTATTGTTTACCAAAAGATTTGAAAATAGATTGAAATCAAAAATTACAGCCAAACTGATTTCATTCTTTGATTTCAAAATTATATCAGATTTCAAAATTAAGTCTTGTAAAAATTGCAATATTTTTGGATTGCAATCATTTCTTTTTAGAAATCTTTGGATGCAATCAATTCGATTGAAATCAAATATTTTTGAAATCATGCGATTTCAATCAGTACCCCTGAAATAACAACTATAGTGAAAATATATACGCTAATTATGTTTACCAATTTTAGAAAGCTTTGTAAACAACTATTTACATATAAAAATCAATTTACTTCAATCGTTTCTATCGTATTGATTTCATGATTTTAAATTAAAATCATATAATCAATTTATTTCAGATGCAATCAAAAAATTAACGTGGAATCATTTGATTACAATTAAATCTATTGCAATCTTTTACAGCTCTAGTTCTTTGGAAGTGTCATATATGTAAACTTCGAAGCCAATCCTTCAACACTTTATACCAAACTTTGGTTTTTGTTGACAACAGCAATACAAATCCGGCAAGAAGACAAGTATGAAAAGGAAGAAAATTACCAAAATAAAAAATGTTAAGAGTCAATGTCACTGACCTTCGTCAACACAAAAAAGACGTTAAGAGTTCAGTTCTAGTTCAGTTATAGTTCAGTTATAGGTCAGTTCTAGTTCAGTTCTAGTTCAGTTCTAGTTAAATTCTAGTTCCGTTCTAGTTCAGTTCTAGTTCAGTTCTAGTTCAGTTCTAGTTCAGTTCTAGTTCAGTTCTAGTTCAGTTCTAGTTCAGTTCTAGTTCAGTTCTTGTTCAGTTCTAGCTCAGTTCTAGTTCAGTTCTAGTTCAGTTCTAGTTCAGTTCTAGTTCAGTTCTAGTTCAGTTCTAGTTCAGTTCTAGTTCAGTTCTAGTTCAGTTCGAGTTCAGTTCTAGTTCAGTTCTTGTTCAGTTCTAGCTCAGTTCTAGCTCAGTTCTAGTTCAGTTCTAGTTCAGTTCTAGTTCAGTTCTAGTTCAGTTGTAGTTCAGTTCTAATTCAGTTCTAGGTCAGTTCTAGTTCAGTTCTAGTTCAGTTGTAGTTCAGTTCTAATTCAGTTCTAGTTCAGTTGTAGTTCAGTTCTAGTTCAGTTCTAGTTCAGTTCTAGTTCAGTTCTAGTTCAGTTCTAGTTCAGTTCTAGTTCAGTTCTAGTTCAGTTCTAGTTCAGTTCTAGTTCAGTTCTAGTTCAGTTCTAGTTCAGTTCTAGTTCAGTTCTAGTTCAGTTCTAGTTCAGTTCTAGTTCAGTTCTAGTTTAGTTCTAGTTTAGTTCTAGTTTAGTTCTAGTTTAGTTCTAGTTCAGTTCTAGTTCAGTTCTAGTTCAGTTCCATTTCAGTTCTAGTTCAGTTCTAGTTCAGTTCTAGTTTAGTTCTACTTCAGTTCAGTTTTAATTTAAGTTTATTTCAAATAATTTTTTATATCATTAATTTTTACCAGTGTATACTGTTCTTAATGCCTTACACTGTTTCCAAATTCCGTTGTAATTGTAGAAAATTATCTTAAATTACTTTAACTTATGAACAGACTTAAACAAATTGCTAGCAAAAAAAAATATATTATCATGTTTCATGCCATTTTGTATAAAAATTATCTATAAAGCAATTTCTATTTAGAGAATTTACAACGATTGCCAACTTAAATATATTTAAAGGGCATTTAGAACAGAAACTGTTAAAAGGGGAATTAAGAACAAAATCGAAAAATATTAAAAAAAAAAAACAAAACTACAAATTGAAATTTTCATAGAGAAATTACAGTTTTGCGTGCCTGTAGAAATTGTTTATTCAACCACAAAATTTAAGGAAAAACCTAAAAATCAAACAATTTTTATTTGTTTATCCCAAGGGTGGGAGGGCGAAAACCACTTCAACTACTAGCAATCTAACAGACATGTTTGTACCTTCAAAAAAATTGGAATACATAGACAAAAAAGAAAATAACAAAGACCTGCAAAAAATCAACTTCAGTATAATAAAAAATAGATAAATTGTTTTTTTCGTTCTAACGCGGGTTGGAGGAAAGAAAATAAACTTAAGCAGGATTAAAAAAAAATTGGGTCGTACCTTTAAATTTTGTTTTTGTGATAAAAGTTAAAGGCATTAAATTTTAAAATGACGTTCAAAAAGTTAACCCAGCGAACGTATTAACCTAGGATCATTGGTAATGTTTCATGAACTAAATTTTTAAACGGTATTTTGTGCAAATTTTTTATCCTACTAGATTTTTTTTTATTGTGTCAAATGTCTTATTGTTTCTCCCGAAAAAAACTTTTTACAATTTAGATTTCTTTTAGGAAATTTTGCCGCATAGGAGACTTAGACAATTTTGTAGCATTGAAACTTTTTCTGCGACAAATTTTGTCGCATACTGAATTTTCTTTAGATAATTTTGCGGCAAACAAGATTTTTCATTTAAAATTTTATCATAAACAAAATTTTGTCACATACCATTTTTAAACAATATTTTTCAGAATATTTGGTTACTTATTAGACTTTATATAAAATATTTTGCTGCATGTACGATTTTCTATATAACATTTTTAATAGAAAATTTTTTCGCTTGCAAGATTTTTTATAAAAAATTGTAATGATAGATTTTCTATACAAACTTTTATTCAAAAGAAATTTTTCTAAAAAAAAAAAAAAATGATTTTAAATTTTTAAATTAATATTTAGAGTAAATTTTGTCTGAAATAAAATTATTCTATTTAAAATTTAGTTAAAAATGAGATTTTCTATTATATTTATTTCTATAGAAAATTTCTAATACTCTATTTCTAGCAACAACATTTTTTAAAAGAAATCTAGTTTTTGGCAAAATATTCTATATACAGGATTTTTTTTATATTGTAGCATACAAGATTTTCCATAATAAGTTTTTGACTTACAAGAATTTGTTCTTAAAAATTTCTAACAAAATAAATTTCTTATAAAAAATTTTATCGCAAGGAAATTTTTTGTAGACAATTTTGGAGCATTAGAAATTTTCTATAACAAATTTTGTCGCACATATAATTTTTTATAAAAAATTTTTTTCGCGTACCGGATTTTAAATAAAAAATTTTGTCGCACATAAGATCTCCTATAAGATTTATCACAAACTAATATTTTTATGAGAAGTTGGTCTCATACTTGATTTATATACAAAATTTTATTAAAAATGAAATATTAAGAAAAAAAATTGTCCCAAACTAGATATTCTATTGTATCTATTTAAATTATTCTAAAGGAAATCAAGATTTTTTTATATACAAGATTTTCTTTAGAAAATTTGTTTCGAGTGCATGGGTTTTTTATAGAAAATCTTTTCGCCTACAAGAATTCGTATACCAAATTTTGCCATAAACTAGCTTTTCTTAATAAATCTTGTCACTAACTCGATTTTGTCATTAGCTTGATTTTCTAGTGATACAAGATATTTTTTAAATTAATTTCTTATAGAACATTTTGTCACAACCTAGATTTTGTATGGACAATGTTGTCTCTTACTAAATTTTCGTTGAGAAGTATTGATCACAACTAGTCTTGCTGTACAAAATGTTGTCCTTAATTAGATATTCTATAGAAATTTTGCCACAAATTAGAATTTCTTTAGAAAATTTTGCTACAAACTAGATTTTTTTTTCATAGAAAATGTTGTCCCAAACTAGATATTCTCTACAAAATTCTTGTCCCAGCTAAGTTTTTTTATGTTTGCAAAATATTTGCCTGCCACAAATTTGATTTTCTATAGAGAATTTTCCAACAAAATAGATTTTTCGGCGGCATGAAATAACCCCCCAAAATATAACGCCCCAAAAAAAATATGAAATAACCCCCCAAAAATTTGTACAGAGAACAACAAAAACGATTTTTGGGGGGTTTTTTCTTTTTTTTGGGGTGTTATTTCATTTTTTCAATTGGGGGATTATTTCATATGAAATAACTCCCCAAAAATCTGAAATGAAATAAGTCCCTAAAAATATTTTGGGGACTTATTTAATTTTTAAATTACATATTTTAAAAGTCATAATGATGACAAATTGTGTTTTGTTATATTCACTGCATACGTTTACCAAACATAAAAAAGGGACTAAGTATCAAAAACTATAATTTCAGAATCCTAAAAAAATTGGGATTATTTTTAAGTCCTGAATTTCAGAAATCGGAATCTCTAAGTCCCGAACTTTATAATTTCGAATTCGAAAATCCCGAATCGCTAATTTAAGCTTTTCTGCATAGCCGGCCTTCGGCCGGGCGCAATGATTTTATCCTCTATGGTATTTCAAACATCGGCTTCGCTTACTAAAGCTTTTCTGTTTAGTCGGCCTTTGGCCGGGCGCAAGAACTTTTTCCTCTATAGTATACAAACACCGGCTTCGCTAACTAATGCCTTGTGCCCGACCGAAGACCGGGTTAGCAGAAAAGCTTTAGTTAGCGAAGCCGGTGTTTGGAATACAATATAGGGGAAAAATCCTTGCGCCCGGCCGAAGGCCGGCTATGCAGAAAAGCTTTAGTTAGCGAAGCCGGTGTTTGGAATACTATAGAGGAGAAAATCCTTGCGACCGGCCGAAGGCCGGCTATGCAGAAAAGCTTTAGTAAGCGAAGCCGGTGTTTGGAATACTATAGAGGAGAAAATCCTTGCGCCCGGCCGAAGGCCGGCTATGCAGAAAAGCTTTAGTTAGCGAAGCCGGTGTTTGTTATACCATAGAGGAAAAAGTCTTTGCGCCCAACCAAAACTGAACAATATGTATTATATTGGGGTCTTATTTCATTTCTGGAATTGGGGAACTATTTCATATGAAATAAGTCCCTAAATATTGGGGACTTATTTCATTTTGATTTTGGGAGTTATTTCATTTCATTAGGGATTTATTTCATTTTATGAATTGGGGATTTATTTCATATGAAATAAGTCCCTAAAAATTGGGGATTTATTTCATAACTTTTTTGGGGACTTATTTCCTGGGGAGTTATTTCATGCCGCCAGATTTTTCAATGAAAATTGTGCCCTAAACTAGATCTTCTTTTAAATAGACAAAAAAAAGCTATTAAACATTTTGTTACCAAATATATTTTTAATTAAAAAATTTTTTTTCTAGAAAGTTTTGCCCCATATTAAGTTAACAATACATTCTTTTTTTGGTGTGTATAAGACAAGTTCTGTCGGGTTATGTTGCCTCCCAACAAACACGAAGCTAAATGTTTGAAATAAAATGACTTTATCATTTGACATCAAACACAATTTTCAAACCTTTTTCAACTGTTTGATTTTAACATTTGAATTCAAATTAATAATGATTTGAATTCAAATTGATAATGATTTGAATGTAGACATTTGACATTCAATGTTTTACTAATTTGATATCAAATTCTTATTAAATGTTATTCTCAAACCAAAAAAAAAATCTTGACTGCACTGAAGCGGTATGTAAATGAAAACGTTAAAAAATTGGCGATAAAAAATTAAAAGTGTTACAGAATGAAAGAACAGTTAGATCATAGTCTACAACTAGTATGTTGACTCTTTGACAGGTACATAACTCAATTGTCAGTGGTACCTAACTTATGTTTTTATTAGTAAGATTTTTTTTAAATGTATTGGTGTATAAAACTATTTCCACCACTAAGCATAGTTGCATAAAATCGTATAGAATGTGGCAAAAAAATTTTTTCCAAAATAAAATTTTCTTAGTTCAATAAATATTAAATTTATTCAATGCTGGCTGCATTTATAAACTTTTAAAAACAATCTTTGTAAAACTTTAATTCTGCAATATCGGAAAATATTTAAATAATTTATGTTTTCAAATATTATTTTCATACCACAAAATGCTACTCTGCTGGCTTTAATAATAAATTTAGTGTCAAAAAAATTCTTTTAAAAATTTTTAGTTTGTGAAAAATAAAAACATTTTGCAAAAGCAAATGAGCAAAATGTATTGGAAAAAATTATTAATTATGTGTTTGTGTCATAAAACTAAACAAAAAGTGTTATATTGTGAAAAATTTTAAATTTTGTTTTGTTTTTGTTGTTTTTATGTGTGTTGAATTCACACAGAACCTATATGTATGAGGGGTGAACTAAAAAATTGAGAACGCTCTCTCGAGTTGGCATACTAGTTCTATACTATAAGTTAGATACGTTATGACGTGAAGTGCATTCGCCTTAAAAAAACTTAATTTGTTGTTAAAAAATATAAAATATATATTTGAGAAAAAATTTAATTGAACAGTAACTGCAAGCAATAAAAAATGGAATTAACAAAAAGTACAAATAACGTGAACGGAGTTCGCCAGTAGAAATCCTTAATTTCTTCTGAAAAAATAGAAATAAATTGTTAGTTAAAAATTAATTACAAAGTGTAAGAATGGTAATAAAAATAAAACGGAAAAGTAAAGAATATATAAATTTGTTGTACGCTCGCGGTGCTACGCCTGACAATCCTCAAAGCAAAAAGGAGCCAAGTATTTCGTCTTTGCAAGAATTAGAGGAAGGAAAGAATACTATTTCTTCTTTTAGCTATGGTGCCGAATGTGAAGCTCACAGTTTATTTAAATAAATAATGAATTTAAATAAAAAAAAAATATTTTTCATTTATGTTCCACACTGTATTAATATTCACAGTTGAAAAACTTTTGAGAATAACGTTTGAAAGCAAGTTGAAAATAAATAAATTTCCCATTTATGTTGAGAATGCTATGACGTTCAAATTATTTTCAAATCATTATCAAACGTTTGTCGTTTAAAGGACCATCAAACCTTTTCTCAATTGAGAAAAGATTTGATTTCAAATCATTTTCAATTTGATATCAAACCTCCGTGTTTGTTGGGCTTATACATATGCAAGTCTGTGTGTGTATTTGAAGCAATGTACGTATATACACGCCGCAGTCAAAAGATTCAATTTATGACGCACAACAAATTTTTATTAACTTTTATTGTGTCTGCCTTCAGGTCTAGTCTAATCCAAAAAAGTTCAATTTGAATGTTTTTCACGAGGAAATAAACAGTCATTAACATTGTTTCGTTACTCCAATGAACGATATTGCATGTATGAACCCATCGTCGAAAAAGTCGAAAAGCAGAATTGACATAAAAAATAAATTAATTTTCCTTCTATCCCTCTTTATCTTTGGAATGAATACAAAGTAAATAATTAAGCCAACCACATGAACATAAGTGGTCTGCAAAAGTGGTTGTCTCTTTGAATATCAGTAGGAATTAAAATTTTATATATAAATTTTAGTATGAAGCAAAATTTTCTATTGAATTTTACATTTGGGACAACATTTTCAATTGATAATTGAGCTTTAAATAAAAACTTCTAAATAAATAAATGAATAATGCAAAAATTTTCAAAAAATTAATGTTTTGTACAACAATTTCAGTTTAGAACACAAATTACTCTTAGTTTTTTTACAGAAATCTTATTTTGGGAACACAATATTTTATAAGAATTTTAGTTTCAAGCAAGGTTCTAGATATTCTAGCTGAAATTTAAATCACCTGCCATTTTCTACAATTCCAAATCGAGTGGAATTGAAAACGAAAGAAATTTTTAGTTATATTTTTTTTAATTACTTTTGTTTTTCCTGGTTTCAAGAGTAATTCTGATAAAGATAATTTGTACTTAAAGGGAGAATTTTATAAAACAGTAGCTCGTTTCTGTATTTCTCGCATCGCAAAATTTCACACATTATGCTAGGAACACAACTGGGGCGAACGACGAATTTTTGGCCGCGAATATTCGTCGCCAAAAATAAAAGACGTTTGTGTATATGAAAATGCACACAATCAGGGAGCCGGCGAAAATTCGCCAGACGTGGCGAACTTTAAATAGATTTAATTCTATTTCATACGCCGGCGAACGACGAACAAATCAGTACTAGGTAACCATGTTTGGTTTTAGTTAAGAAGTAGTTTAGTAAATAAAGTTACTTTTTACTTTAATAATTGTTTTTTTTTTTATTGTATAACACATAAAATAAGTATACAAAGTATTTTGCTATAAAAATAGTTTTTAGTTCTGTTTTTGATTATGGTTTTATTTTTAAGCATTATTTTTTTGAATATTTCTCTTTCTTTGCAAAAATATTGATCAGCTTTCTCAATTATAAAAGCTGTCAGCTATTCGTCGTTATTGTGCTTCATACGACGAATTTACTCAGCGAATTTTTACGGAAAATTCGCCGTGTTGGGCGAAATTCGTCGTTCGTCCCAGTTGTGTTCTAGCATTCAGTGTGAAACAAAAAATTCCATCGTTTCTCGATTTGGGAGAAAAAAGTGTTTCTGTATTTGAATGCGAGAACAGACAACACAGATTCTGTTTTAACTGGAATACTTCCAGTAATTAAGTGTCAAATACAAGCGAAACGTCAACGAAAGAAATATATATATAATAATTTGACGATTTTTGTACCAAAATCGGCAAAGTGCCGATTTGCTGATTTTTTTCTAGTGACGATTTTATTCAGTCTTCGAAATAAAATAATTTTATATGTTTGTGTATTAGGCACCACAGAAAAACGATATCTTTAAAATAAGGCAGCTTAAAAAATTTATCGGCAAAATCAAAATTTCGAAGAAAACTGTTTAATTTTTATTTCCTTAGATTATTTAATACATTTGTTTATGTGATAAAAACATTAAACTATTACCTTATTTTTCAGTCAATGCAGTATAGGAAATTGTTGCCTTTTTTTGGTTAAAAGTGTTAGTTTTATTCCAATATGATATTTTGTCACGTCTTTGCGTGATTTTTTGAGGAAAAAAAAAACATTTTGAAATTTTAAATTGTTATCGGATTAAAGAAAATATAAAAAAAATAATTTTATTTGAAAAGACCTCAAGCTTAAGTATGTATGTATGTATAAAATATGTATTTTACCTATGAACTTTAACTATTTTTTTTTCGTCAAAACCGTCATATAGACTAAGCTAAAACGTCACAAAAATCGTCATTGTAAAAAACCACTAACTAATTTAACTAATTAAAACTTTAATAAGTTTTGAAAATTAATTGTGATTTTAAGTTTACGTTGCTTATTAAATTTAAATAACAAAATAAAAATAACAATTTTCGTTAAGAAACTTATTATTAAAGTAAGACAACCAAACATTTTTCAAACGTGTCATTTATAAGAAAAGTTAGTAAATACACTAAAACCAAGAAATGTCAAACACATATTTTACACGTCGAAAAACCTGCTAAAGTGCTTAAGTCTGCGTTCACACTATGCAAGTTTTCTTTCAGAAGTCTGAGTTTATTGGTGCGAGGGAAGAGAAGAATAGCGTGTTATGTTCCCCTTTCACCAACAAACTCAGACTTTCTGAAAAAAAAAACCAGACTAAAGAGAGTGGTTGTAAAATGGATGTAATAAAACAGTACTAACTTATCAAATAGAACACCTAAAAATATGCATTGTGCTAACAAATCGTATTTTATGTATATGAAAATTACTGCCAATCAAATAGATGAAAGTATCTAAGAAGCTTAAATAAAATTTGAAATTATATTAAAACCATTTGTAAATTTGTTATTTGAAAAATCGTTAAATTTGGGGTATAAATCGTCCAATCGTCAATAGAACATTTGTGTATCCAAAAATCGTCAAAATGCCGATAAATCGTCAAATCTGGCAGCGGTGGGTCTGAGTTTATTGGTAAGAGGGGAAGAGAACATGCTATTATTCTCTCCCTTCTAATCAATAATACTTTCGTAGTGTGAAGTTTGTGTGAAACGCCATTTTTTTTATATAAAAACGCGTTTTGGGCAATATTTTACTATAAAAAAACGTGTTTGGGAAAATATTAGTCCCCTGCGGAAAATTTGTGTCAATTGTTCCAACAGAACTGGTCCTGGGACTTGTGAAAATAGAATAAGAACAAAAAGAAATAACTAATGACATGTAGAAGGAGAACTAATCACTTAACTGGTATATTAAGTAAGAACAATAATAATGTGAGTTTTTTTTTATTTTTTATTAATTTTGTAATATTTTTTTTTAGAAAAATGTTTATTTATTTATTATTATTTTTGTAAAAGGTTTAGTATTCACCGGTGTTGAGATACATTTTTTTTTTTACCTATACTATTCCCGCGACGCTCTTCGCTTGTCTGCAGGAGTTCGTAAATGCATCACTGCGCCGCATCAGTGATTTCAAATGTTTATATATATATTTCAATGTGGTAGATGTAGACCAAAAAATTGTCAAATACTCCACTATATAATATATAATAGTCACACAATAAAAAAATTATAATTACTTTTTTATCTGCAATTAACAAAGTTTGCTTTTCTGATGCAGCGCATTTACGAACGCACCCTATTTAAAAATGTGTTCTTAAAATTGTAAATTCTATAACTTTTTTTTTGGAAAAATACCAAGGACCAGCATTGTAGTAAATAACACTTAACACGTTTATTGGGAATAGATATGTGACTGGTCAAATGATGGCTGTTAGGACCGGTCTCTGTCAACAAAGAACCTATCACGATTCTATCAGCTCCTCAACTTTTCGAGATATACCGTTATTTCCAAAATTAAGACACTTCCACTACATATATTGCAATAACTTGAAAACCAAAATTCGCTAACAATATTATCTTTAGGCCCTGCTTACATTGTTTTTAAATTTGGCCTGTAGTTTCACAGATATCTATGAAGTTTTTGAAAAAAAAGAAAAATTTAAAAAAAAAGGATTATTTTATTTAAAAATTCATAAAAACTTAAATTTCGTCAAAATCACAGTTTTGGTATAAAAAAACTGTTAGCTTAACATATTTCGAATGAAATGAGCTTTATTTCATTGTAATCGGTGGACAACTTTTGGTTTTATTCACAATTTACTGAGACAATTAAATTGATAAAAATCCAATTTCTATACAAAAATAACATTTTTTTTAATGTGTGTGTGTTTGCTGCTGTTCTATTTATGGACGTTTTTTCCTTCACTTCACTTGATTGTGAATAAAAGTAAAACGCTTTCATCGATTTTGTTGCTCTATCGGGTCTGTTCTAAAAATCACTTGAATTCAAATCATGTGCTTTTAAAATCACATGTGTGATTTTGTGGTGTTCTGAAAGTCATATAGTTTTTGTGTTTCTCGGGGTGCTTTTGGCAATTGAAAATCTCACCGGAACACACAAAAATGGAACACCAAAATATCACACGTGTGATTTTAAAAGGCACATGTGATTTGAAATCACGTGATTTGAAATCACGTGATTTGAGTTAAAGTGATTTTCAGAACAGGCCTGGATATCTCATTTTATTGACAGGTTATGTGACTTTACGTGAAAGTAATAAAACTTTGACTTTTTATGTTTTGGATTTTTCATGATTTTTAAAAATAAAAAATTTTGCGAAAAACTTTTTTGGTAATTTGCTAAAATTTGATTGTTTTTCAAAGCTAACAATTACATCTTAAAAAAAGAAGAATTCTGCAAATCGCTTCACGAAGAGTGCAGTTATAATTTTTTGAACTTTTTATTATTGGAAAAAAAGTCAAAAATTCGATTAGCACCTGTAACTTAAAAATGCGAGCTGATAGAGTAAAACGGAGATTAAATTTGAAATCAGCGACTTCAAATTAGTAAAAAAAATGGCATCAAACTTCCAATCAACACACAAAAAGTTCGATTTTGTTCCGCTGTGTAATTTTTCTATAGAAACCCGTTATTTCGGTGAAAATTTTGAAATAAAAATCATGTTTCGAACACAAGTAAACAAATCGTATTTGGAACATTTTCTAAAAGCATACCTATATAATCGTTTTTGGAACAAAGATTTAAATTGAAAGTCGTGTTTTTGGATATAGTTTTCTTTATAAAATTATGTATAAGAAAAAACATTTTGTAGAAAATAATGTTTGAGACAATATTTTTTTTAAAACATTTTGTTTGGGTAGACATTTTTTGTTATAAAGTGTTTGTACATTTAGGATATAAATAATAACTCATTTGGGACAACATTTTCAGTAGAAATCGTGATACACTCATAGAAAAAATCCTCTTCATATTGATGATGCTCACACATCAGAATTGTGACATCAATGTTATTACAAATTGCATAACTGAGGCAAAAAGTGACATCAATCCAATGACGAACGTCATCCTAAAATGTTGTCATATTTTATGCGTCATCTATGCTATGACTACAGTCATATTTTATACGTCATTTATGCTATGATGTCACTCAATTCGATGCCATATTTTGTGTACAATGTTAGAAAAGGCGTCATAACGCTGATGTATTTTGACATCAGTACAGACATACTGTCGATGACATAATATATCATGTCATCAGTGTGATGGCAAACTGTCATCAGTGTGATGGCAAACTGTCATCAGTGTGATGGCAAACTGTCATCACTGCAATGACAAACGGCCATCAGTGCGATAACATAATATATCATGTCATAATATTTAATTAACATTATTTTCATGTTTAAAAGTAAAATTAGAAGCAAAAATTCCCATTTTATATTTTTTTTTTTAATCATTTATTTAAATACATCAAATTTTTAAAGAAGAGAAAACCATATCGGTCTTATAATTGAGAGTTCTTCTGTTAACAAAGGGCGGAATACAACAAAAGTGAAACAAACATGTGTAAAGGGTAATTAAATAATGATATTCTCTCAATTTGACTTAAGGTTTTACCATGACTCAATTTGATGACAGTTTGTCATCTCACTGATAACATGCTTTATAAAACCGACTCCGATTCGTCATTTCTGTAATGCCAATGTGTCATCCCATTCATGACATAATTTACATTTTTGATCCTGGTGACAATTTGGCCAAGTGATGTTAAGGCTGACATCACAATAATGTAAAGTATCATGGGGTCAAAAACGAAGACACTTGTCATAGTACTGATGTCAAAATACATCAGCGTTATGACGCCTTTTCTATCAGCATTTTTATTTAAAAATCGTATTTGAGCCAAAATTTTTTTTTTTTTTTTAGAAAATTATTTTTGAAACAATAGTAAATTCCTTTTGGGACAATACTTTCATTGAAAATTATTTTTGAAACACCATTTTTCATAGAAAATCGTGCTTGGGACAATTATTTCATGGAAAATCAGTTTAAGAACAACATTTTTTAGAGGGAGTTATGTTTGAGATAATTTTTTCTAAGGGAAATTTGTGAAAATATTTTCTGTAAAAAATCATGTTTGGAACATTTTCTACAAAAAATCGTATAATATAAAAATTTTTTCTTTGAGACAATAATTATCTATAAAAATGTGTGTTTGATACAAAAACCTTAATATAAATTTGTATTAATGGCAAAATTTTTTCCCCCATATTCATAAAAAATATTTTAGGTTTATAGCAGGTTTATGAAACGAATTTTCTATTAAAATTTGTTAAATAAACATTTCATTAATCAAAAGTATTTTTTATGAATATGGGGGTTTATGTGTAGAATGTTCTGTCTGGGGGGAAATTTTAGTTTGGAAGAATATTTTTTGTTATAAATGTTTGTTTTTTTTTGGCAATAAACACGTTACTTTTTGAGGTCTATTGACATTTATTAAACAATGTTATTTTTTTAATTATTTTAATTGTTGTTTCAGTTATTGCTTAACACATGTTTCTTTTAACCTTAATTTAATGTACAAATACCATTTTATTTAATTTCAATCAATTAAAATTGCGTGTAGCTTTGTTTTTATTTTTTTCCATTTTTATTGGAAAACTTTTTTATCTAAACCCCTAGACATAAAAAAATACCTCCAAGGCACCGAATAACATGCTCATACTTCAACATCCCTTAAAATTCTTTGAATTAAAATAAAGAAAAAAAACTGTTGTGTGGAGAGGGTGCTAGAATTATTGAATGAATAAAGTAATCAAAAAACTGGGTTGCAAAAATTTTGTTCATTAAAAAACCCCCTAGTTCTGCCACCCCCTCACAATGTGTTAAAGCATTTTAACCAACAACAAATGAATTTTTTCGCTCAAGCACACAAATGTAAAAATATATATGTACATCTAAAAGATGAATAAAAATTCAAAATTTTTTTTTTTTTTTTTTTTTGAAGGAAATGGATTTTGAAACTGTTTTTGGACGAAAAGAGCATGAGATAGATTTTCAAATATAAGAACTACATAGAAGCTGCAACATTTTTATTCATATTCTAAGCAGAGTGATCCAACATAAATTTAAATACGGCTGCTTTAAATCATGAATTTGATGAAATTTTCTGTGAAATAAATACAAAGACAACTTTTTCTATAGATGTGTAAGACAAAATTATTTATAGTAAATTCTAAATGTATTAAACAAAATTTTCTATGGAAAATTTAAAATTATTTATAAATAATTCTTTGAAATATGATTTACAATTTTATATTAAAAATTACTTAAAAGACTGAAATTCATATTCAAATTCATATACAAAGACAATTTTTTTCTATAGATGTATAAGACAAAATTATTTATAGTAAATTCTAAATGTATTAAACAAAATTTTCTATGGAAAATTTAAAATTATTTATAAATAATTCTTTGAAATATGATTTACAATTTTATATTAAAAATTACTTATAAGACTGGAATTCATGCAAATTTTATGTACAAGACAAAATTTTAAATAAAAAACTTTGTAAAAGACAAAACTTTCTATGGAAAATAGAAATTAAAATTAAAAATTATTTATATAAAATTATGTCTAAGTCAAAAATGTATATAAACAATTTTGTATTAGTCAAAATTTTTTATAAGAAAAATAAGTATAAAATTAAAGTTTATATTCAAAATTATTTAAATGACAAAAGTTTAAATAAAAAATTATGTATAAGATAAAATTTTCTATTAAAATTATGTATGTATTAGCGCATTCATTCCGTTAATCGGTTAACCGATTAACTACTACCAGATTAACTGATCGGTTGATTTGAAATTTCCTATTTTTGATTAACGATTAGACCGGTTAATTGCAGTCGAATAACTGATTAACCGATGTAGCGAAATTGTTTGTAGTATTATAGCATATTTTTTTTAATTTTTAATTATTTGTTTCGTCTCATATACAAATGGTATGTGTTTGAAAATATTTTTTAATACAAACGAATTATTAGTGATTTTTATTTCAAAATTTTTTTTGTAAAAACAACCTAAATGAGTCTTTTCAGATTACTTTTGAGATTAAAAACTGTTGTGTCACTTGAGCAATTTAAAATGGATTCATTCATATGTTCAAATAATGATTTCTAAATGTTTTGAATCGCTCTAGTTTTAGAGCGATTGAAAAAGGATTCACATATGATTAATTCATATGATCAAAAAGGAATCAGCAAATTGTATCACAAATGATTCTTCGAGGTGATTCATCGGTAGGGTACCATTTTCTCAGAACGAGAGTATCATTTATGATCGAAAAATGAGCTTATTATTATGCTTATTTTGCTCTTGAAGCTGATTCCTAAAAAATTCGATTTTGATACAAAATGCTTGCTGCGAAGTCTTTGCTATCAAAAGCGTTTTGTTTCACGTACTTTTTATATGTATATGCCTACACAGAAAAAATTATCCAAAAATTTTGCCTTATTAAAGCATTAGTCCAAAATCAAATCGGTTTTAATTAAAAATTTAATCAGTTGAATTAAACGTTTAATCAGTTGAATTAAAGGTTTAATCAAGTGAATTAAAGGTTTAATCAAGTGAATTAAAGGTTTAATCAAATGAATTAAAAGTTTAATTGATACTATTAATTTGCACATGTAAACAAATTAATAGTTACAATTAGACATTAAATTCACTTGATTAAGCGTTTAATTCACTTGATTAAATTTTTAATTAAAACTGATCTTATTTTTGATTAATGCTTTAATTGGGGCAACATTTTTTTTCTGTGTAGCGATATGATTCTTCTCATATAATATCAATATTTTAACATAATTAACCGAAACAATTAGTAGTACTAAACATTTCAAAAAATTAAAACAGGACTCTAATGATATAATGGAAGATTTTATATGTTTAGAAAAATCCAGGAAGAGGACTGAGAAATAAGATATTCTTTATTATGGGTTGCTTTCGATTTTTCCAACATCTACGATAAAGGAAAGAAACTTTTCAAAGTGAAGTTTTAGCAAAACTAAAGAAAAGAATCGCTTAAATCCTGAACATTTTCTAAAAGATTATTTTTTAAGGTCACCTTAAACTATTGAAATAACTAACAAAATTATTGTGCAGTTTATTTTTTAATTACTACATAATATCTTTCTATGTATTAATTAAAAAATATGTTTACATATATGTGAATTATTTTTGGTTTGATCGCTTAAGTTCAAGGATTGTTATGTTTGTTACGTTATTTTTTTTTTTTTTTTTTCTAAATAATAAATAATTTATGCATTTTTATTTATTGAAATTACTTAATTTATAAAGAAAACTTTATTAATCGGTTAACCGATCATTTACAAAATTAACCGATTATTACCAGATTAAACCAAAACCTCGGCTAATTAATGGAGCGATTTACCGATTAAAGCAAAAGCCCGATTAAATGAATACCCTAGTGTGTATAAAGCAAAACTTTCTATAGAAAATAAAAAATTATTTATAGAAAAAAATTTATAAGTTAAAAATTAATATAAAAGATTTAAAAGAAATTTTTATATAAAAATCCAGTATAACTTGAATTTTTATATAAAAAAATTATGGATAATACAAAAATGCATAAATCAAAGTTTCGTGTAAAAGAGTATGCTGTAGAAAAATTTTTGTTTAGAAAAGTATGTATGTATAAATCAGAAATGTATAAGACATAATTTTATAAAGAAAAGAATGTAACGGGTGGTTAAATTTTAAGGGCCGATGTTGAATGTGAACCACACCTAAACGTCAAGTGTTTTTCTGCATTTCATTTGACAATTCTCAATTTCAGACTAACTTAATTTGAACAATGGAAAGATACACAATCGACCAACGCGTTAAAGTTATTCAGGCTTATTATGAAAATGAGCGTTCAAATCAAAATGCATTTTGTGTAAACGTCCTCAGTGGATTCATTAACAAGCAGAATTGCCGCATTTGGCCGAATGATAATCCAAGAATGGTCGAAAAACCAATGCACCAACAAAGAGTGACTGTTTGGTGCGGTTTATGGGCTGGCGGCATCATCGGGCCGTATTTTTTCCAAAATGAGGACGGTCAGGCAGTTATTGTGAATAGTGTTCGCTATCGTGAGATGATAACGAACTTTTTATGGCCCGAATTGGAAGATATGGATATGGACGATATGTGGTTTCAACAAGACGGTGCCACTTGCCACACAGCTAACGAAACAATGGCTCTTTGGCGCGACAAATTCAATGGCCGTGTTATCTCACGTGGTGGCGATGCCAATTGGCCGCCAAGATCATGTGATTTGACACCGTTGGACTTCTTTCTTTGGGGTTATTTGAAAGAAAAGCTGTACGCCGATAAGCCAGCAATAACTCAAGAGCTAAAGGATGAGATAATTCGGCACATTAACGGCACAGAACCTCAATTATGCCTCAGCGTCATCGAAAATTTGGACCATTGGATGGAGGTGTGCCGTCGAGGTTACGGCGGCCATTTGGCCGATATTTTGTTCCATTAATAATCGAACCATACCAATATTATCATAATAAAAAGAAATGACAATAATTTCCTAAATAATTTGTGTTTATTCAAAATCAACATCGGCCCTTAAAATTTAACCACCCTTTATTAGTCAAACTTCTTTGTAAAAAATTATGTATAAGTCATAATTTTCTATAAAAAGTTTTGTATTAAACAAAATTAGGTATGAGAAACAATTTCCTAAAGAAAATTGTGTAAAAGACAAAATTTTCTACAGAGAATTGCTTATAATTAAAATTATGTACAGAAAATTATTTATAAAACAGTGTAAAGACAATGTTTAATATGTTGGACACCAGGGTATTACATATAAAAAAAAGTTCATTAAAATGATGACTTAAAATTTATGTTAACTTTTATTGCAGCTTAAACTTCTTTCAACTACGGAAATTTACAAGAACGATGACGTCATAGTCCAAGGGTTTGAGAACATGGACACTTATGAATGTTTGCTTATACAAAGAAATTTAATTTGTAAAATACGAATAATGAAATTAAAACATAAAGTTTAAAGTTTTCATGTTTTGAGTGTTCATTATGTTTTTAATCGCACATCCAATAAATACAGTTAATGGTTTTGTCTGTTTAATGAAGCGAACTTTTTTTTTAGAATATTCAACAAATTTAAATTTACTTATTATTTGTTTAAACCTTTTTGTTGGCTGAATTGTTTGTTAATAATGCACTGCAGAACACAATATGAACATAAGGCTGCATGTATTTCAGCATTAACAAAGGACTATTTACAAAATGTATGAATGGTTTTCAATCACAGCAGTCCAGTATGTTTATGTCATTTAAAGGAAATACAATTTCAAAAGATTTTCATAAAGAATGTACGGAACATTTTGTTTAAAACACGAAATGTTCTAAAGTTATATCAGTTTTTTTCAGTAAAGTTAGTTTGTCACAAAATTTTAATAGAAATTCTTAATTGTGACAAATTTATTTCCAAAAATAACATAGCTAATGACGAATTTTGCAAAAGATTTACTAGATAGAAACAAAGTTTTTAATAGAAATACAATTATCTTTAGTAAATATATGTAGTTTATGTCAACATTTGCTATAAAAATTCTGGTTTGTGACAATTTTTTTTAAGAAAATCTATGTCGTTTACGAGAAACTTTTCTACGGAAAATTTAGCTTGTGACAAAATTGTCTATTAAACATCAAGTTTGTGATAAAAGTTTTTAGTGAAATTCTAACATATGAAAAAATTTTTTATATAAATTCTGATTTATCACAAAATTGTCTTTTAAATTCTACTCGATGACTTAATTTTCTACAAAAATCTTGTTTGTGACAAAATTATCTATTGTAAATCCAGTTAATATAAACATTGTTTACAATTTCAAAAGATTTCAATAAAAAATATATGGAAAATTCAGATCAAAACAAATTTTTTGATATATAAAGTTAATTTTTTTAAGAAAATCTAGTTAACGAGAAACTTTTCTACAGAAAATTCAGTTTGTGACAAAAGTTTCTATGACAAAAGTTCTTATCAGCGTTGCCATAATTTTTTTTTTAAATAACTGCATCTTAAGGAAAAAAAACTGAATTTACCTTAAAAAAACTGCACATAAAAATAGCAAAAAAATATATATACATGCATATATAAATTTACCTAATTTTTTTTAACATACGTGTAATACAGAAACAAATACCATATTACATTTATTTATTATTAACAAATAGAATCTGGGAATTTTAGTTCTCATGTTGAGTTTAATTTTTATTATAAAAAAAAATGCTTTTCATTCTGCTGGTATCTAATAGTTTACAATTTAATTCATTGCTAGCCAAAGGCTAGCTAAAGTAAGCCTCGTAACAAAAATATACAAACAAAAATTTTGATAGTGCATAGAAAATATTCCTGGAAAATATTGAAGGAAAAAGACTATTACAGAATGAAAGCTTTTTAAATTGTAATTTGACTTAGAATACACATTCGAATTAATATAAAAATGTATAATAAATTGTTAAGGAATATCGGTACTTTGCAGTCTAGATGAAAGAGAGTGGAATTAACAGCGGTACACAATAAAATATAGTCTTGCGATTTGTTTTGTTTCCTCATTTAATACAGAATTAATTTTGGTTCGGGCTCAGATTTGCAATATGTCAAGTGAACATACATGAAAAGATGCTGCAATAAAATTTAAACATCCAAAATCACAAAATGTAAACAGGGACATAATTAAACTATCAAAAGAAAAGCCAAATAAACTACTCAAACGGCACGTCAAACAAGTCAAAATTGTACGTTTGTCAAGTGAACATACATGAAAAAATGCTGGAATAAAAATGAAACATCAAAAATCACAAAATGTAAACAGGGACATAATTAAACTTCCAAAAGAAAAGCCAATTAAACTACTCAAACGGCCCGGCAAACAAGTCAAAATTGTACGTGTGTACGATCCTCATGCGTTCTTAATTGGAGTATTTGACAAACGATTCAATAATGTTTGTAGAAAAATCGAAATATTGTATATTTTCCAAGGCAGCGCTATCTACCCAGAAAAAACTTTTGGAATTTTGGTAATAGGTAGTAGGTTTTTCACACGTTACCTGGTAAGCAGGTATCATTACAATTGTCATTATTCTGAAAACCTCAATAAGTACTTACTAGTAATGACCTCAGTAAATACTTTTTACTTCTATTATTTCACTACTGAATATTTGCTTACAAATAATGAGTTCAATAACTATTTATCTATATACATATATAAAAATGAAATTATGTGTGTTTGTATGTTTGTCGCTTTATAGACTCCGAAACTACTGAACCGATTTTCCTGAAATTTTTACAGTAACATCACGTGAGCCCTAAAAATAAAATAGGCTACTTATTTTTTCGATAGGGGCAGGGGAATTGGTACCCCCCATAGGATGCCAATGTTAATTATCGCACGATTTTCCTGAAATTTTTACAGTAACATCACGTGAGCCCTAAAAATAAAATAGGCTACTTATTTTTTCGATAGGGGCAGGGGAATTGGTACCCCCCATAGGATGCCAATATTAATTATCGCACGATTTTCCTGAAATTTTTACAGTAACATCACGTGAGCCCTAAAAATAAAATAGGCTACTTATTTTTTCGATAGGGGCAGGGGAATTGGTACCCCCATAGGATGCCAATATTAATTATCGCATATCTTAAGAGCCGCTGCACGCATTTTGCTGAACTTTTTGTAGTAGGATCTTCTGAGCCCCGGAATTGAAATAAAATAGCATCGGGGGTATAGGAATACCCCATAGGACGCCAATGCTTAACATCGCATATCTTAAGAACTGTAATAGTGAGAATGTTCAAACTTTCTAAAAGTCACTCTTATGGTATACTACACTTTTGAAAATAAAAATAAAGCGGGTAGGCGCAGGGGGGGAAATACCTCCCATAGGATGCATACATTAAATATCGCTCAACTGAAGAACTATTAAAGGGAGAGTCTTCAAACGTGGTTAAAGCTACTATTATAGTAAACTATAAATTTCAATATAAAAATGTGCGGGGTCAGTGTAGCGAAGCGCACCGGGTTAAGCTAGTAAGGTATAAAAACAGTTTTAATATGTTTTATATATAAATTCTGGTTTATGCTTATATTTTCGTTTTGGCAACTAACTAAATAAAAACTAGTTATATTTGGGCTTTTAGTAAATATATAGTAAGTACTTACAATTTAACTTACTGGTAGTTAAATAATAACTAAATATTTTTTGACTACTAGTAAGTGTATTGTAAGTACTGAATTCTGTGGACAACTCGAACAAAAATAAGTAGTTATTCAGCCGAAAAATAAGTAATGTTTATATGTCTCCAACATTACTTCATAACTTACCGGGTAAGTAAAGTTTTTGCTGGGTAGGTATAAATTTAATAACTTGAGTGAACATTTTACAGTCAAGAAGAAAACGACGAAACATACAAATTTTAAAAAAAAAAATAAAAGTATTTTATTGGAATTTGTTGAAAAATGATTAATTAGGCTTAGGTGGTTTATTTGTTAAGGAAAAGTGAGTGTTTACCAAGCCGATTGTGTTTTTTGTTTGACACCTAAAACTTACCTCTGTTACATGAGTTTGTGTTAAGCAAATTAAGAAATAAAAAATAATATAAAAAAATGTTAATGCAAAAACTGCAAAATCTGCACAATTTACAAAAATCCTATTTTTTTTTTTTAACAAAAAACTTCAAAACTGCCCAATGCTTAGAAAAACTGTAAAGTGCAGCTAAATCTGCACATTTGGCAACTCTGGTTCTTATAGAAAAATCTTGTTTATGAGAAAATTTTCAATTTTAATTCTGGTTTGTCATAAAATTGTCTATACAATTCTACTTTGTGACAACATTTTCTACAAAAATCTAGTTTTAGACAAAATTATATATAGTAAATCCAGATTATATCAAATTCTCGTTTGTGACGATATTTTCAATCGAAATACGGGCTTGTAACAACATTTTTCAAGAAAATCTAGTTTATGACAAAATTTTCTATAGAAATTCTGGTTTGTTACATTTTTATGGAATTTCTGGCTTATAACAAAATATCCCAGTAAAAACTGACATTGCAAAGAAATGAGCTTAAAAGCTAATATAACTACTCTTCACCACTTCTACATTGGCATTTTAACTCATTATTTTAACACGGTGATGTCATTTGAGGCAAGTACTTACCACCCTCGCTTACAAATAGGGAGTTAAATAAGTCATTACCACATTCGCTTACAAATAGGGAGTTTAATAAATTTAAATAAAATTTTACTACCCTGCATCAAGGACATATTCATACCCAATAAACCAGAGAACGATATGATTGCAAAAACGTTATGATATTTTCATGGAAAAACGATATTATAAGGACAGGTACAATTTAAATACTATTGTTTATGATACAAGACCGATATCATATATTATAATTTATATCACCTAGACGATATCGTTTGGTTGATTGATTAGTGTGGCTTTTATTCAAAATTTTAATTTTAAAATACATACCAAAAACAATAAAGTACTTAAATTTTTTTATATTCAAATTCATAATCATTTATTACTACTAAAAAAAACAAATTGTATGAACAAATATTTAAATATCAATTTGTATTAGATTTGAATAAATAAAACCTTAAATGTATTTTATTATGAATTAATTATAAATGTCGTTAAACAACTCATAAACAAATACTTATGTATCAGATTATATGTCAGCCATTACTTAACTACTTCTATGTAATGCAGATGGTATGAAGTAGTCATTGAAAGTTAGTTGTTCAGTAATTTCAAGTCATTACCTAGTTTTTGCTGGGATGTTTTTAAATAATATTATATAGAAAACTGAATCCTTGCAAAAATTTTCCATAAGAAACTCTGGTTGACGACAATATTTTCTAAGAAAATTCTGGGGGCTAATTCTGGCAGTCGTGATCGAATACTTTTTCGATTCGAATGCAATTTTATTTCTTATTCTTTTAGTCGATACTGAACGAATCGAAATTAGTTTTTGACTGTTGCAAAAAATTTATTTAAATTTTTAATCTAAATTTAGATATTTTTAATTAGGTTTAAGTTCATTGAATTTAATTTACATTAAATTATTTTTATGAAGACAGGAATTTTACAACATGAAATTAATTAAAATTTTATTGATAATTTTTCATTCTTGACTGCGCTGAGATTTGAACCCAGGAGTTCACGGACAGGTTGCCCAGACTAGTTTCGATTGTAACCACACAATCTCGTCAGTGGGGCTTGCCGTTTTACTCACTCGGCTATTGAAGCCGGATGACGTCAATAGCCAAACATCAATCCTTAAACCAAATGGTATTTCACTTTGGTAGATCGAAAGTTGCTTTTGAATGAATGATTATCTATTTAAATTAATTTACATGTTCTTCCTAACTTCTGTTTTTTCGTACTTTTTGTCAAAAATTCTTCTTGAAATTTAAAGTACATTTTTGTTTTTCATGTTTTTGTCTTTCTTTTTTCTTGTTGACCTTTTTTCAGCACAACTTGAAGGACAAATGTAAACATTTAATTTAATTTTCATGAAATTAAATTCAAGGTGTGGTTACAATCGAAACTAGTCAGCAATTAGTCTCAGCGGAGTCAAGAATGAAAAATTACACTGCGGAACAGCCATTTTGCGGCCTGGAACTTTGTGTAATTTTTTTACTAATTTGAGGTCGCTGATTCCAAATCTAACCTTCATTTTTCTCTATCAGCTCCAGTTTTAGAGATATACCGTTATGTCCAAAATTAAGGCACTTTCAGCACATATATTGAAATAAATATATAAATAAATATTGAAAATGGTGCATCATATTCCCTTAAGAAAAAAAAACCGAAATTCGCTAACAATATTATCTTTAAGACGTACTAACATTGTTTTAAATTTGGGCAGTAATTTCAGAGATATCGTTGAAGTTTTTAAAAAAACAAATAAAAATTTAAGAAAAAAAAAATTTTTTTGTTCTTTAAAAATTCATAAAAAATAAATGTGCAACAAAAATCACAGTTTGGGTCTTAAAGCATTTAGTTCAACATATTTCGAATGAAATGAGCTTTATTTCATTGCAATCGGTGCACAACTTTTGATTGTGTTATTTCAATATATGTGCTGAAAGTACCTTAATTTTGGACATAACGGTATATCTCTAAAACTGGAGCTGATAGATAAAAATGAAGGTTAGATTTGGAATCAGCGACCTCAAATTAGTAAAAAAAATTACACAAAGTTCAATTTTGTTCCGCAGTGTTATCAATAAAATTTTATTTAATTGTTGTAAAAATTCCTGTCTTCATAAAAATAATTTAATGAAAATTAAATTTAATGAACTTAAGTCTAATTAAAAATATCTAAATTTGGATTAAAAACCATTAACAGTTCAATAAAATAACCACAATACTAATATTTATTTGAATTTTCATAAGAAGAATAAAGAAGAATAAAGAAAAAATAAATTAAATTGTGCTTCATTTACTGTTTTTATATTTTATTTTGTGAATTTTACATTTAGAATTTTGTTTTTGTTCATACATATACATATCGATGGTCTCAAGTAGAAAGGCCCTAACTCGCATTTTTACGAAATTGAGTTTTCCAGTGATTCCAATAAATTTTACACAAATACACCTCGTCACAAAAATTCATTGCATTGTTGTAAAGAATAACGGCTTTACAAGCAGTTGTATGAGCAAGTTTACATTATGATACATACAGTTTCTATTATGTTTTTACCTTCTCCTATACAGTTGCAATTATTTGAGTTAGGGCCTTTCTACTTGAGACCAACGATATGTATGTATGTAGTATGTATGTAAGAAGTTTGGCTTCAGCCACTTTAAAAACAACGTAAATATTGTTCGTCAAAATAACGAAAAAAGACTGCTTGAAGTAACAGCTGACTTTAATCGACAGCGAATATCGTTAAAAATATTACTGAATAGCAAATTCGATAAATTTTCGTTAAATTTATTTTAACGATACGATTATCGTAAAAAAGTTAGTGAATCGCACAACTGGTTTGTTTTTTTTGAAGAAAAATCTAGTTCAGACTTGTCTATAGAAAATCCAGTTTGTGACAAAATTGTCTATTAAAATTTAAGTTTGGACAAAACTTTTAATGGAAAATGTAATTTATGATAAAATGTTTGGTATAAATTCTGGTTTGTCACCAAATTGTCTAGACAATTCTAGTTTGTGACAAATTTCTCTACACAAAATCCAGTTTGTGACAACATTTTATTCACTAAAGTAGTCTGGAATACAATTTTCAGTACAAAATCTAGTTTGTACCAAAATTTTCAATAGAAAATTCTTTAAAGTAAAATATTTTGTATACAAAAATGGCGTTTCTTTGGAAAACGATTCGCTTTAAGAATAGTTATCTATAGAAACGTCATAAAAACGAACGGTTTTCTGTAGAAAATTCTTCAAAGTGCATAGTTTTTATAGAATGTTATTTTAAGCATATGATAGATTTTCTATAGAAAATTCTGTTAAGTGAAAGGTTTTCTAGAATAAATTGTTAAAAGTTTTTCTGTAGAAAATACTTTAAAGCGAATAGTTTCTATAGAAAACTCTTTAAGTAAATAAATTATTTATTAAAAAAAAATTTTAAGTGAAAGGTTTTTTATTGCAAATTCCTTAAAACGGAAAAGATTTTCAATGGAAAATTGGAAGAAAATATTTTTTATAAAAAATTTCTTTCAAGCGAAAGATTCTCTACAGCGAATTATTTAAAGCGAGAGATGTTCTATAGAAACTTTTTTAAAGCGAAACATTTTTATAGCAAATTCTTTAAAAAATTCTTTTAAGCGAAATATTTTCTATAGAAAGTTTTAAAAAGCGACAGATTTTCTTTTGAAAATGTTTTAAGGCGAAAAATTTCATACAGAAAAAATATTTTCTATTTCTTTTTTAACTATAAACATTTCTGTTGAATTAAAGTTAATATTTTATTTCGATGTTTTTTTTTAAAATTAATCTTTAACAAATAAAAATAAAGTTTAAGAACTTACCATTTTCAATTGTTTCCTTAGCACATGATATTATTTTTCCCTTGCGTCTCCTGAGATTCGATTCAAAATTATTATCATCCGTAAAATCGCCATCGCCTTCTATGGCCGCATCTTCTGCGGTAGCGGTAGATTCTTGTACGTCTTCAGATGATTGACGTTCTGAAGACATATTGCCGCTGTCGTGTTGAATTAGACTCTCAATACTTTTATTCATAATATTTTAACGCTGGTTGAACAATATTAATTTAAAATTTTTTGGTTTTTAATCGTTTAAATTTTTGTAATTTTTATTTGAATGAATTTCTCTTTTTAATAACTTTTAAATTACTTTTTTATTGATTTAATTTTTTTTATAGCTTTTTTTTTTGGAGGATTTCAATAACACTTTGTTGGGTTTTGTTGTTTTATAATGTGGGTAAACATCGGGGTTGTGTTTTCATATATATTTCCATATACATTATTAGCATTATTTTAAGTCCTCGAACTGTAATAAAATAAAATTGTATTCATTTTAATTATAATTTTATTTTACAAAATCCTTTTTTTTTTTTTGTACCAGACCAAAAGCCATCAATCATTTATTTATGACTGTGTTTAAAAACAGATTTATTTCCCTGTTGAAGTTTTAAATTGCTTCAATTTACGTCTTTGATATGGTCAATGAACTTAATCGTCATGTGTGGTTAAGGATAGAAGGTATTTGTTTTGCTGTCCAAAACAATAATTTTAAAAACTTATTAATAAAAAGTTTATGACGAAATAATTAATAATAAATTTGTTAGATAAGTTCACCGTTAGAGCGAGCTAGTCTATCAGTGCAATGGAAGAATCTAGTATGTTTTTCTTCTGAGGGCTGAAGGTTTACGATTCAATTGCTACTTTAATTAAGTTAGAGTACAGTGGAATGTCTCATGACCGAACACCAATGGTACCATTCAAATATGTCCTTACAAGGGGTATATCCTCTCAAAAAAACTCAATGTTTTTCTTTAGAACGCCGTTACCAGGACATACTGTCCATCTAAAAGGGTTCTTCGCTTTAGAAAGTTGCCCGTTTAAGAAGATTACACTCTATATTTTCCTTGCACTTGAAACATTAACGGCTTATTTCAGTTATAATTAACTATTGCATTAACAGTCAATTAGCATATTTTTAACGGGCAGTTATAGTTATAGTTAACTATAGTGATGGTTAGTGAGTTAACTATAACTATAACTGAACTTGGTGAAGTTGTCCTTTAATAAATACATTTGTAAGAAAGTGTTTATTAAAGAAAAAATTGCTACAGTAAATTTTTATAAAGAGTAAATTGCTTATGAAAAATTTTTATAAAATGAAAAATTTCCTAAAAAATATCTGTTTGAGAGAACATTTTCTATGAAAAATCTATTTTAAGATAATATTTTCCATAGGAAATTTTTAAAGCACAAAAATATACGATTGATATTATTCTAAGAATGTGTTTCTAAAGAAAATTCTTCCAGACAGGCCAATTTTATGTTTTCAAATTGCTGACTTATTCTCACGCTAAAAATTTTTTCAGCAATTTTTGTAAAGGGTCCGTCATCTAACGTTTTTTTTTTTTGGGTCCGCCATCTGACGTTTTTTCTTCAACTAGTGCTTATTTCGTGAATGGTAACACTTAGCTCATGTCTAATTTGACAGATAATTAGTTTTATCCTTCCGCTGAAAGAATATGGTTGTGTATACGCTTGAACAATGCTAAGAAATATTGCGACATTACTTTGAAAATCATGGTAATGTTGCAGAATGTGTGCGAAAATTGCGTACGGATTTTGGAAGAAGAGAAGCACCGTCAACTCCGTATGTTCGTTATCTTGTGAAAAAAGTGAAAGAAACTGGCATCCTCATCGATAAACCAAATAGTGAAAAGCCAAAAACATTGCGTACACGCGAGAATATTGCTGCTGTGGCAGAAAGTGTGCGTGAAGCGCCATCAACATCAATTCACCGTTGTTCTCAACAGTTGAACATTTCGGAGACATCATTGAGACGAATTTTGCATAAAGACCTTGAGGAGTTGAAGCCAACTTACCATCCAATGCGCTTTCGCTTCGCTAAGTGGGCCTGCGATCGACTTACAGAAGATGCCGATTTTGCCAAAAAAAATCATCTTTTCAGATGAAGCTCATTTTGATCTTGGCGGGTATGTAAACAAGCAAAATTGTCGCATTTGGGGCACAGAAAACCCGCACGCATACATTGAAAGGCCGATACACCCAAAACGAGTCACTGTTTGGTGCGGATTGTGGTCCAGAGGCATAATTGAGCCATTTTTCTTCGAAAATGTGCAAGGAGTGGCCGTTACAGTCAATGGCGATCATTATCGGGCCATGTTGATCGAATTTTTGTTCACAAAAATTGAAGAGGAGGATATTGGCAACATTTGGTTTCAACAGGACGCTGCATGGCCAGCCGAGGCAGCCATTTGAATGAAATTATTTTCCATTATTAACCGGAAGGATTGTACTTTCCAATAAAAAAAGAAATTTGAGAAAAAAAAAGTTATTTGGCGGACCCATTATTTTCTTTAGCATTTATGTTCTTACAATTTGACATTAACTTAATATGCATACTAGGGTGTTCAGTCGATTAATTCTTGTTCGATTAATCGAACAATTTTAAACGATTAATTGTTCGATTAATTTAAAATTGCTGGTTTCGATAAAGGATTAATCGAAGAATATATGGTTGATTAATCGAATAACAATACATATATGGTTTTTCTGTCAAATGTATAATTTATTAAAGTTTTAAGTCGAAACAAACCAAATGTATGTGTCCTTTGGAATTAAAAAAAAAAAGTGATGGTTAGTGAGTAATTCACACTTACTGAAAAAATATTCAGTAACCAGTAAATTTTTACTGATTTTAATCCGATAATTTTTACTTATAATTGAAACAAATGCAAAAAAAATATTTTGAGCCACACGTTCAATAAAATATATTTTTGAATTACAAAAGGTTTATTAAATAAATTTTCATAAAAAATTCGTTTTATAAGCCTGCTATAAACCTAAAATATTTTTTATGAATTTGGGGGCTTATGTTTAATATCGTATGAACAATGCCCTTTAAAAATTGCGTTTATTTATTCAATTCTTTTATTTTTATGTTTAATGTTACAATCTTTTATTGTGTGACGCATATGAAATTGCTACGAATTATTCATCATGTACTATAATTATAAAACTTTGGGCCCTGTTGTATTCGAATACCAATAAATAAAATAAATAAATAAATAAATTTGCTTTTCTTAGTTTTGGTTTTGTTGTAACATAATTTTTCTGCGATATTTTATCGCCATGTTGGCATAAGTATATAATTAACCCTAAACCACCTTTTAAGCTTTCGCTTATTTCTGGTATTAATGTTGAATTTTCGAATTTAGTGTTTTGGACGAGCTATAGTAAAATTGCATGACATTTAAACAGAATATTTCAATTACATACATTCCTGTTTTAAAGGTGAAGGAACTTTACCAAAACTTTCTACATTTTTTTACTACACAACTGTGCAACTTTAAATAGGCCGTAAAATGAGTTTCAAATGTAAGCTTTTAGAACGCCGCACAGTGGCTGAAAATCGTTTTTCATTCGCCAAAAATTCGTTAAATTTAGAACGGAAGGAGATATTTTAGTGAATTTTTTTTAATCGACAGATAAATTCTTAAACTTTGAATTTCATTAAAATCGGTTGAGTAGTTATTGGGAAATTTAAGGGCAAAGAGGAACTTTAAATTTTTTTAACTTTAGCGTGAAATATTTTTTTTTAATTTTTTTTTAATTATTGAAAAATGTCATATTTTTTTAATAATGGGACACTAAAAAAAATTTAATGTTTACACTAAAAAAAAATTTTACCATTAAAATAAATAATAAAATCAACTGGATATTTTGCTATTATTACTGAAAAATTAACAATTTTTTTGCTGTCAAATTTGTTTACACTTAAAAAAAACTTTAGAAATATTATCTAAAATCTTGCTATTACTACAGAAGAATCTATTATTTTTTGCTGTAAAATTTGTTAATATTAGCAAAATAAATCCGCTGAATTCTGATTTTTTTTTTTAAATTTTGATACGAAAATATAGGTATTTATTTTTTGATAATTTTTTATTTATTAAAACATTTCATTCATATGTGGATAAAAAAATAAAAGCAGCAATAGATTTTAATAGCGTTTGTAACAATGTGAGGTTCTGTTTATTATTATTTTTTACTAATACAATGTTTGTCTTAGATCTAATGAATTATAATTATTGTTCATTTAATTGAAAGATTGATTGCAAATATTCCATATTCTGTTCTGTGTTATTTCTGTTCTTTAGTAGTTTTTTGACTTCTTCATCTAAGTCCCGATGTTCCACTTTCCATTGATTTCGAATACTGGAGATGAACGGATCTGACGTTGCCAATAATATATTAAATAGATCTTCATTTGTGGAATTTCGTGAAATTTTTCTAGTATTCTATTTCTCTATAAAATCTGTAATCCTTATTCCTTTTTTTCCTGAGCTTCCTCTGATAAATCTCCAAGTGGCACCAACTGATATTTAATGACATCTTCTTCATGATAAAGGATTTTGTGAACTGTAGCAGAAGAATTTCTCTATGGTTACTTGGTTGTACATTTTTTTGCTTTCCTGTATCGCTGTTTCAAATTTTTGATGAAAACAGATAATTTATTTTCTAGGTCCAGTCGTATTTCAGTGCCATAAGAATATAAGTTTCCTTTTTTTGAATGTAATTTTAAGCATCTTCCTCGTTTTTGTTTCTAAAATACTCTCCGGCCAATTCTTTATAGCTGCAGCTCTCCATGTTTTTATGAAAAACGTTGTCTTTGCTCAGATATATTATATCCACGGAGTTTGCATCCGAATGTCACTTGCTTTTAAACCTTTTCATACCAAATTCAGGTAGAATAAAAAGGATTAAAAAAACTCAAAATCCTTTTACTTATATGCTATTAAATACCTGACACAAATTTAACAACGCATTACATAGTTATAGGGTCATAGAATATTATTGGAGTCATTAAAACAGATAAAATAAAAAGACCAAAAAAAATATTTAAAAATCGCTTCTAAGGTGTTACAATATACCTGTTTAGAGTAAACGCGTGTTTGAGCTCTTTATTTTACTATAAAACACGCTAGTGTGAACGTAGTGTAACGGATAAGGATGAATCAGGGCAGCTATACGTTTTTCTGATTGTGTAACAATAATAAAAATTTTTATGCATATGTACTACCTGTATTCTGTTTGATCACGATAAATATTCCCTTTATCATGAAATTTTTTAAGGCAATAGCACATGATTTCTGTAACTTCTGCAAACATTTTTGCGGAATAAAAAAAAATTCAAACAAAAAAAAATTTTTTTTTTGAGTTATTTCATTAAAATTAGAAAAGTGTTTAACAGACGGGTCCAAACGGGTACAAGAGTACATACAGGGTTAAAGAAAACACTTTCACCTTTCCCTCAGTGGTTTTACCTTCTTAATCCCTTTTCATCCGCAAAAGTTCTATTCTACTAAAGTTGAAATTTGACAAAAATATAGTAGTTTGGAAAATATGTCTTAGCATCTCAAATATAAAAAGCACAATAGTTGCACATATTACTTTTTTAAAGATAACGAGACTACCAACCTAGTAAAAAAGCTAGCAGGTCATTATCGATGATAGTTTTTGAGCAATGATAATTTCCTTTGGATTAAATATAAAAAAAAATTACTTTTTTCTGAATTTAAAAAAAAGTTGTGTTTAACAAAATGGCACGACCACAATTACCAATATTTTGACCTAATTTTTTAGCTACCTTAGTTTTAATATGTTAACTATTAAATAAAATTAAAATTTCTTAAATCCGTGACAAAGAAAAATTGGACTTTTGGCCAAGGAAATAAAATTTTCAGCCACTGTGCGCCGATACACGTATATTTCTTTAAGAATCAGTTGGCAGAACATTGTTAATTTTTTTTTTGTGTGTTGGACAATATAATAAGGATTGTGATTATTTTACTGAACTGCCTATGGTTTTTTTATCCCAATTTTTACATTTTAGTCAGGCTTAAGTTCATCAAATTAAATTTTCATTAAATAATTTCTATGAAGAAATGTCATTCAAGAATGAAAAATTATCAATAAATTTTAATTAATTTTATGTTTTAAAATTCCTTTCTTTACAGTAATTTTTTAATGAAAATTAAAGTTGATGAACTTAAGACTGACTAATATTTGGATTAAAAATAAAGTAGATGACCCGTGCGAATATTTCGCACCGTAAGTTGTCATTTTTGTAACATAAAATGAAAATAATTAATAGAAATTTTAGTAACTTCAATACATTTTGTTAAAAGTATAAAAATATATCATATGTTTAAATGCTTTTATAATACTTCTTTGAATACAATGTTAGAGGTAATGACATGATCATCGTTAACTTTTTGCCCGTACAAATCCTTAATACAAACAAAAATATCTTTAAACGTACGCAATTATATATAACTGACTTAGTAATAAACGGCATTATTGTAAATAGCGGTATTGCCAGAATGGATTTTAATACATACTATATTATGTAGAACTGCATTACTATTAAGCGACCCTATATTACCACACTTGAACAAAAACATATAATCATAATGACAACAGTATTATCATGCAGTTCTATATAAAATATAATTTTTATCAATGAAAATATTAATTTTTCAATTTCTAATTATTTTTCGTCATAAGTGTTAGAAATAAGCTTTAAAATGAGATATCATTCATTAAATTTGATGCGGTGGTATGGGAGATATTTGCAACCGACAAAAAAAAGTGCTTTAGAAATAATATATATATGATGATAATTTTTGTAGAAATAAAAAACTTAAAATTTAAACCCCTATATTCATAAAAAATATTTCTGGTTTGTAGCAGGTTTTTGATACGAATTTTCTATGAAAATTGTTTGAACAAACCTTTTATAAATCAAAAATATTTTTTATGAATATGGGGGGAGGAAAGTATTTAAATTTAATGTACTCAAATATACTCACTTTAAAACCTTTTCATACATATCATTTTTTTCCATTTTTAAATTTGTAAGCATTAAGGCGAAAACTTGGATTGTATTTATACAATATTTGTATTAAATTCTATAAACTTTCTTTCGTTCTATTTACATCGCCCTGCTTTACTGCGTAAAAAATTTTTTTCTTATATTTTTCAAAACAATAGAACAAAAATTCATTTTCTATATCTATAACAATTTCTATTCTATCAAAATTTGCCTCAAGCTGTTACCCTGAACAATCTATGAAAATAAGAAAAACTACGTTTTCAGTTTATTTAAAAAAAATATCATAAGTCACTTTAGATTGAAAACAAAACATTGAAGTAGAAACAAAAAAAAAAAAAAACGAAGGTACTCGTGAAACTTGTACTATTTACAAAAGGAACAGTTGTGTATTTGTTACATATGAAACAAAAATCAAGTTGGAAAGTTTGCCGACAAAAGAAAATGCCATCCTATTTTTAAAATATATGTATACATACAAAACTCTTATTTGTAATTGTTTACTTTTATTCTAACTGCCGCAACGACTGTTAACTTCTTTAAAATCTGCTTATACTTATGCGCTTAAAAAAATATTATATTTAACAAGGTTACGTTACATCAGTATCACTTACATACATACGAGTACATATCAACATTATCCCCCTTAAAAAAATGGTTAACAAAGGAATTTTATAAAAAAGCAAAAGGCTTGATAGAGAGAAATACAAAGATTTAAGTCCTTAAACATCCTTTACAGATTGTTAATATCAACATACAAACAAATCTCGTTTTTTTTGCAATTTAATATAAAAAATAAACAATCGATTGATATCTTTTTTTGTATTATTTTTAATGATTCTTCAAAATTAGTTGTTACAAAAGTAAAACGAATCATAAACAATAAAAAAATATTAAATTCCAGTATTAACTTTTAAAGGCGAAATGTTATGTAAGACAAACGATTTTCTTAAGAAACCCGTAATGGCGAAATACTTACTTACCGTAAAAATCTCATTAAGGAGGTGGATTTTCTAAGATGAACTCTTAAAGGCAAAATACATATTTTCTATATTAACTGGTTTAGGAGAAATATTTTTTAAAGAAAACTCTTTAAGGATAAAAATTTTCTCTAGGAAACACTGTTAAGCGAGGATTTTCTAAAAAAGCACCTTTAAAGCGAAAGATGATTCATAGAAAAGGCAAAAAATTTTCTAAAAATCTTTAAGGTGAATAAAAATGCTTTTATTACGAGCTCGTGCTCAGTAGTGAAAATAAATTTTATTTTTATTTGTTTCGATACTCTTTGAGTATCATCATCTGGGCTTGTCTATAAATAGCTCTGTTCCAGATGCATAACGAAACAGTCCGAACTTGCACAAAGTTACCCAAAAGCGTTCCACATAACCATTTTTGTGCAATTAAGAGAGTAATTGAGAGAGTATTTTTTTTAATTTCCTGTACAAATTTGCACGAACTTTTTATTTGGGTAAGTTCGGACAAGAATAAACAGTCAGCTGTTTTTTTTTTAATTTGAAACAGAAAAATTAATCAGGAAATTTACAAGCAAAAGAAAAAGTTTAGTTTTTATTAAAAAATATATTAGAAAGCAAAATGTAAAATTTTTATGAAAAAATTCAGTTCAGCATTATTGCATACATATTTCCCTTAATCTTTAACATAAAAGAAAACAAAATATAAAAAATGACAATGATGCAAATGTTTTGGTGTTATAATGTTATGACTTTTAAGCGTCTTAAATCATTGAAATAGATCTTAATTTGAAAAGTAAGCATCATTAGTATTTGAAGAAGTGCAAAAATGGTTTTTTGCGTTCCAGCAATTTTGGGTAGTTTTGGCAAATTCAGAGAGTAATTTTCATTTTACTCTCATTAGTCCGAACTTGCCCGAGATCTTGTGGAACACACCTAATATAAATAAATATATGTAAGAACATTGTGAACAATACTTTTATAAACATAAGAACATATTAAACAACAATTTTACCTGTTTAAGTACAGTAAACTTTTAAAGAGGAAATATTTTCAATAAACAATTTTATATTTTCTATAGAAACCTTTTTAAGGCAAAGGCTTTTCTTCTAATTGTGTTTTCTTTTCTACAAAAAATGTGACATTTTATTTTAAAAAAATGCAATGAACCCTTACTAATGGCATATAGAATTGCACTTTACGCCCCGTATAAATCGACAGTGTTGATAATGCCCTGTAAAAAGATGGATTCTGTTTATATATAGGGCTACCAGACGAAGTTGCGAAAAAATCGCCTCTAATCAGGACAGTAAAAATTTTAAATTTTAATAGTAATTTTTTCTATTATTTAATAGTAAAAACATAAGAAAGCAGTACATTGTTAATGATATAAATGTCAGTGATATAAAATTTAAGTGGATTCGGTGTTGTACAATTGTTTTTGAAAAAAAAAAACGTCAAATCCAAAAATCTGAAACACTTGGTGCTAATAAATCAGCAGTCTGGCAAAGGTATTTTCTTGTTTACATATTTTATAAAAAACAAACTCAAGAAATTGGAATTTCGTCATTCATTTTGTTCATTTATGTAATATCAATCTATTAACAAATTTTGGTATATGGGGGATTTCATGTCAAGTGACCCAACTTTTGAAATTGATGCACCAAGGTTAGTCCTATTGACTAGTAGTTTAGACACAAATTTTTAACAAGATCGGTCAAAAAGTTTCTGAGTGAAAAATTTGACATTTTGACCAAACCGGTGTTCTTTGTCATCCATGTAACTTATTATCTATTGGTGTAAGCAAAATTTGTCCCAAACAAATTAGACAGCTATTTCTTTCAAGCTTTTTTTTCTCCTCTAACTCAGAAACTTTTTGACCGATCTTTTTTTGAAAATTTGTGTCTAAACTACTATCCAATAAGACTAACCTTGGAGCAAATTTCATCCAAATCGGAAGACATCGATTTCAAAAGTTGGGTCACTTGACATGAAATCCCCCATATGTATACTTTTTTAATATTTCGACGAACAAACTTTTTAATTTATGTACATATTTTTTTGTCAGCTGTTAAACCCAGGGCGGTCCAATTTTGTGTTTCGTTCTCGTCAAATAAAGAATTGTGTTATTACAGGGTCGGCAAGGCATTTAATACATGTATCTTTTAACAAGGTGGACTTTTTTGTAGAAAAGAAAACACCATAAATATTAGAGCGAACAATTTTCTATTGAAAACCATTTAACGCCAAAAAATTTTTTAAAGAAATATGTTCTATAGAAAACAGTTTTAAGCAATTGATTCTCTACAAAACCCTTTAAAGAGAAAGATTTTTTTATTGAAACCTTTTAATTCTAAAAATGATCTTTTGACAACTCTTAAAGGCGAAATATTTTCGTAAAAATCTTTATAAGGAGAAAGATATTCTATTGGGTATTTTTTTTTTAAGGGAAAAGAGTTTTTTTAGAAAACTTTTTAAGGAGAAAAATGTTCTAAAGAAAATAATTTAAAGCAAAAGATTTTCTATTAAAACCCCTTTAAAGCGAACGATTTTCCATAGAAAATCCTTTCTGCCGAAAAAACTTTTTAAGGCGAAACTTTTTTAATGGAAAACTCTTAGGTCCGGAACAGTTGGTGAAATGCAACTGCAATGAAAAGCTTTTTTGATTTGAAAAAGTTTCAATCGTTTTCCACACACCTCGCAACGTAAATTGTACCACAATGTGCTTAAACTATCACAATCATTTTGGTTTTCTTTGAGAACAGATGAAACCCAAACACAAGTTTTCCGCACGCTGGTTTCAAAATAACTGATTTCCAATGCGTTTAAAGCCGGTTTCAAAATAGTCGCACCATGTGCGGAATCTCAAAGAAGTCTATTGCATAAACTTAAATGAAACTCAAAACTAACTAGAAGTTGCAGTTTCGTGCAGTTGCGTTTCACCTGTTCTGGGCCTTAAAGGCAAATATTTTCTTAAAAAATATTGTCTATTAAACTTTTTAAGGCGAAAGATTTTCTAGAAAAAAACACTTCAAGGCGAAATATTTATTGTAGAAAAATCTTTAAGGCGAAAGATTTTCTAAAAAAAAAACACTTCAAGGCGAAAGATTTATTGTAGAAAACTCTTTAAGGCGAAGGATTTTCTATAGACAAACCTTTAAGGCGAAAAATTATATATAGACAACTTTTCAAGGCGAAAAATTTTATAAAGAAAACTCTTAAAGAGTGAAATATTTTCTTTAATAACTTTTTAAAGCGTCCCACCCATATTATTCATATTATTTCCATTTTGTCCTATATTGTGCAATAAGTGGCACATTAGTTTCAATTAAAATATGGCGCAACTTTTATTAAAAAAAACATCATATAAGCAAAACAACATTGTACAATGTTGCCAACACATTTCACAGTATTTTGCACTTCTTTTGGTTGTGCAATAAAAAACAAAAGTCTTCTGATTATTGGTAATTATGCCACCTTCGAATATCACATACACATTGGCGATGTAATTGCACAATACGTAAAATTTAACAATTATATTGCAAGTGTATGGGCCGCTTAAGGCAAATGATTTTATATTGAACTTTTTAAAGCGAAAGTTTTTCTATAGAAAAACCTTTAAGGTGAAAGATTGTTTATAGAATACTCTTTAAGGAGAGAGGTTTTCCAAAAACCAAAACCCCCTTTAAAGCGGTTAATTTACACCATAATTCAGTTTTCTTTTTTATTTCTCTGAAAAAATGGTATTTTTCTTTTCCTTTTATACAATAAAAAGCTTAAAGACTTTACCGACAATTGCTTGATGATAAAATTCCATTTAGAAATTATTACCGCATATTTGTAATTACGTTTTTAGCCTGCTCCCAAAGAAAATATCCAGTATTTGACATCCAATACTCTTATAAACAAAAGAAATGAAGAATTTCCAATTAATACTATACCACTTTAGAGCTTGTTAAGAGCATTTCAATAACAATATTTGGATGTATGAGCGTTGGTACCCTGCAGCTAAAATCATTACTAGTTACGCTTTAAGACAGTCCTATTACTAGTTGTAACGACACTTGTTGCCAAAGAACTTGATTCATACTAGTCTAAAAGGAACAAGAATAAGAAAAACTATAAAACATCGACCACACGGTTTTATAAATGATGATCTTTGCAAAATGTACGAATTTTCTTTTTATGAAAATAACAAAAACAATAGCTTAAAACGTAAATACTGGGGCCAAACTGCGGCATTCGATATCGAAGAAAATTACAATACAATTTAAATGGCAATTCCTTTCGAGCATTCCTTTCTTCTGGTTTCTGAAAATTGTAAATTATTGTTCAAAACCAGGGACCGTGACGGTTATAAATTTTATTTTAAATATTACTTTTTAATCATTAATTCTTGAATTTTATTGTTTGCTTAGAAAATAAAAAGTTATTAATTCCTTAGAAATAAAAGTTTTTTCTTGATTTTTATTTATACCTCAGAAAAAAAAATTATTTTTGTGGTTTATTTATTCCTCAGGAAATAAAAATTATTTTTGAGTGCAATTTTTGGCTTAGAAAATTAAAAATTATTTTTTGAGTTTTATTTTGTGCTAAGAACATAAAAATTGCTTTTTGAATAAATTTTTTTTTGCTTATAATAAAATTATAATAAAAATCATTTTATGCGCTAAAATTAATATTAACCGATTTAAGGGCCAATTTATCGCCACAGTCCGTGCAAAACTTTTATTTGTCTATTTTATTGTTTAAAAATTACTTTTTTCTAAGCAAAAAAAATAGCTTTTATTTCTAAAGCTGGGATCACACGATTGCCGCAATGCACCAATTTTCACACTTTTTAATACCCCAATCGTGTGACTGCACAATCAAATGCCTCATGTACCAATCGAGGGCAATATTGTGCTTACTCTTACCATTAAAATGCAACCCTGGTGCGGCAATCGTGTGACTACCTGATATGCAACCGCGCGTCAATAAAAATAGCAAAAATGGACCAATATTTATTGGGTTCTTGTGCGGCAATTAAACAACACAATACGCGCCAATATTTGCCTTTTTAATAAATTTACTTTTGTGTGTTTCTTTTAGTAGGAATAAATTAAAAATTAAATTTGTCAAAAATAAAAATTGGGAATTTAGCAAGTCGTTAATAAATAAATTAATAATAAATCTTGTATTCCCGAAAATAACTTTTGATATATACATATATATATTTTTTTTAAATTAGGGCAATTGCTGTTCAGGACAATATAAACGAGTATACAAATACAGGAAAACGGAGCAAAAAGTATTGAAATTCTTTAATACTACATTTACACCTACACAAAATCTAGTAGATTTTAGTTCAAATCTTAAAGAAATTTTTTGGCGTTTACACCAGTGCTTTTTGACATATTGTCGGATTTCAAATTCATAATAAAAACAGCTGATTGAAACAGAAAGAAATTGTATTGTAAATTCTTATTAGCAAAATGGAGAGTCAAAAACCAATTTTATTATATTAAAAAAAATAGAATAGTAATTAAGGTTGTTGCGTAAAAAAACACCAGCATTTGGTAAATATAAGGTTTCACAAACTGCTGCAAATATACTACCCGCAACAAATGATACCTGGGAAAAGACGTTTTATACGGAAAAAGAGCAGCCAAATGGCTTTGTAGTGCTACACAGTTTATATTAATATAATTTCATACCGTTTATTTATTATTGGCTTATCCATTTTCACAAATGTTTATTTTTGTTAATTACTAATTTACCGCAAATTTATTTTCCCCGCTCTTTTTATATATTTGTGATTTTTTTTTTTTTTTTTTTTTTTGTCAAACTGTCAGATTTTTCGTGTTCAGAGCTGTATTTTTTAGTACATTAGTATGAGTATTGCAAGATTTCGTGAGATTTTGCCAAAATCTAGTGGCGAACTAGATTTTGTTTTGTATGGGAAATCTAGTAGAAATTAACAAGATTTCGCTCAAAATCCCTTAAGTACTAAATTTTGTGTAGGTGTAAATGTAGTAAAAAGGGAATTTATTTTTGAATATAAATTTTCTCTATTTCTTTATATATTTAAAATAGAATTTTACTTTGTTTAATTTTTTTTAATTTCATATATTTTACTTAAAAAATTTCAAATAAAACTATTCAACAAAAATTTGTTTGAATATATGATACAATTTTATTTTTTTTAATGAACAAACCATCTAGAACTACCAAACAAATAAAAAAGCTACCACAACAACTGTTTTCGCAATTGGCACAAGTAAGAACAATCGTCTGACTGTGCTGCGGCAATTATTGTACCCATTTCGCTTTGTACCAACTAGCGGCAATTAAATTTGTATAAAACGGGGCAATCGTGTGATTTCAGAATATTTTATTAGTGCAATTTCATTATTGTGCGTCAATAAAGCACAATCAAAATTGTGTCATATTGGTGCATTTGCGGCAATCGTGTGATCCCAGCTTAAGGAATAAATAAAAATAAACTAGAAGTAAAAAACCCTTTTTAAGAAACAAGCTTTTATTTAAATGCGCTAAAAAGAAAAACTAAACTTTTACTTTAAAATTTTAACTATCTACTTATAACGTCATTAGACATTTTATATGATATAAAAGCTTATCGCGAGATTAACTTCTGTAGATTACAATTTTCAAACTAAGTAAATAAGAGTAATTAAATCTCGCGACAAGCTTTTATATTGCAAGTTAAATAAAAGCTTTTAATTAATAAAAAATTACGTTTATTTTCTGAGGAATAACTAAAGCTCAAAAAACAATATTTATTTTCTAAGCAAAAAATAAAACTCAAAAATTATTTTTATTTCCTGAGGAATAAATAAAACTTAAAAATAATTTTATTTTTCTGAGGAATAAATTTTACTACACGTTTAATCACTTGTGTTGTGTTAACAGCACATTAATTTTATTTCGAGGAATAAATAACACTTAGTAAAAAATAAAACTTAAAAACTATTTTCATTTTCCTAGGAATAAATAAAACTCAAGAAATAATCGGTAAAGTTGATTTTTTTTAATAAAACTTAAAAAAAAATATATAAAAATCTAAAGTTAGTATATGTTACAGGGGTTATCTTGGCGTATTCCTCTTGTACGTAGCACTTCTGTTTTGGTTTGATTTTTTTTATTGTGTTTAATTTCTTCGACATTTTAATATTAATTCCTCTTAAAAAATTCTCCAAGCTCAAGGTAAAATTTATAAAAAAGATTTAATAATTATCCAATATTTCGTTATCTCAACCCTGCAGGAGATTAAGAGTTAATTGTCAAAATTCCACTAGTACAATTACTAAAACAAGAAGTACTAGTGCTAACGGGGTTAGAGCTTTTCTTATATAAATACTAGTGGTTATGCGTAACAGCACTTGATGTAGTACAAGGGCACCACTTTTATACTGATAGAATTGTTTGTAACACAAATTTGTAATTTGATACTGTTTCTTAAATTTGATTTCAAATCATTTATTTATTCCATTTTTATGTTAAAAAATGTGAAAATGCATAATGCAAATTTTTTCTTAAGACAAGAACTAGTAACAAACTGGTTCTTAAGCAGCAAATGTGGTCCTAGTGTACTATAGAACACGTCTATAACCAATAGAACTAGTGATTTTCGAAGCACACTCAATGCTTATTAGAGCAACTAGTACTGGATATTTTTGTACTATTTTGGTACTAGTTAGGCACTAGTTCAATCTCCGGCAGGGAAAGGATAACTTCTTCAAAAAAAAAAAAAAAAAAAAAAAAAAAAAAAAAAAAAATTGAGATAACGAAATATTGGATAATTAATAAATCTTTTTTATCAAATTGAATTTATTACGAGGAATTGATTTTTTATAGTTAAAATTTTAAAAACAATCGTTATTTGCAGTTCCTTTGCAGAACATAACAAAGGGAAGATGCAGCTTAAGTGGGACATGTAATAGGAAGATACACAATAATTGTGCTTGTGTCTAGAGTTATTCCAAAATATTAAAAATATGTATGTCTCTGTTCTTCTCTGTTAACCAAAAATTGGCTTAAAAGCTATTAATATTGGCTTATAAGGCATTCTACTTTTATTTGTGTACTACTTTTTTGGTTTATTGAATATAAATTATCTAGTTGGGCTCCTACGACAACTCAATGTCAAAATCGATAGTTTGATATATGAAAAAAACTGTTGGGCAACCAGTCTGAAGTAAATAGCAATTAGTATATTTCTTACTAAATATTAGTTACTTTGCCTACCAGGTATTTAGAATAATATATGTTTGTGTGTGTGTGTATTACACTGTGTAATATACATTAATATTGTTATTGTGTGTGTGTTTGCACTAAAAACCTTTTTTTTTTTTTGAGAACTTTCCCAATAAGCACTGAAATTTTAAAAAATTCAAGTGCTCTAAATATTGCTGGAATCTATCTAGCTTTAATTTATGCCCTATTTTCAAGTAGAGATCCAGTTCATACAAAAATGTTTGAAACTATTTTTTTACTTTTGTATTGCTTAAGCTATCAAAAAAAAAATATAAGTGAACAAATATGTGTAAATATTTCTGTGTACCGAAAGGATTTTAAACTTTTAAAAAAAAATGGAACCATTAATTTACTGAGTGTAAATTAATCTTAAAATGAAGATGATGATTAGGAATTTCATATACATACCATTTTTTTTCTTTATGCCATGTTAAAAAAAATTAATATGATTTCCATTGAAATTGTAGGCTTGATTTATATTGGTATTGTAGGTTTGATTTATACTTGGCTTCAATACTTGAATTCAAGTATAATTATTACGTGTTTGAGACTGGAATTTCACTGTAATTCAATGCTTGAATTTTACTGTATTTACATTGTTGTGTTTCTCTGTCAATGCCCTGGGCTACGGGGCATCAGGGAAAAATACCTGGGAGAACCGGTGTTTTCCTGTTTGGAGGATCTATCAAAAATAGAACTAAGATTGCTTCTTCTCTTCATTAGGAAGACGAATTGGCTCAACCTTGCAGTGACGCCATCTGAGTAGCTGCTCTTTGGGATGGGCATTGGCGCTGGGTATCACAAAGGGACCGCTAAAGGACCCAAGTGTGCTGTCTCTCGATGGCTGCCCATGGAACCTTACCTAACCTAACATTGTTGTGTTTGACTGGATTTCCAGTACCCGTTTTGCTGGAGTATGCTATTGAATTCCACTGTAATTCAAGAATAATTCAAGGCTTGAAAATGGAAAACAGGACTGGAATTACACTGGATTTATACTTTTATTCCATCAAAATTGCTTATTGGGTTATTATTTTGCTCTTAAAGAAACAATATCAAACAAAATATTTTTATCTATTTTTGGTTATTGTACAATTTAAAATATTTTTCGTACACCAATGATAAATATTTTTTAAAAAACATAAAAAAAAACGTTTGCCGGTCCTTGATTTCAAGTTAAAAAAGGAATCTTACCAGCTCCTTTAACATTCAACATTTCTAAGCCTAGCGATATCGTTATACTTAAATTGAATTTGCATAAAGCAAGCAACACTTCGATATTTTTTTTATAAAAAGGATGGATCCTTTAAAGAAAAAAATATCATCCAAAAAACGGTACCCCAACAGCTTTATCAGATGTGGTACGTCAGCAAATACAAAAATCCGCTTACTGTTGTCGGACGGATGTTTAATACGAGTATATGTTTTTTATATGATATTTCCATTGAGTTCCAAAGTTGCACATTGTGTTTTTGCAGTCTTGGAATATGCAGTTCATTTTCTCTTTGTAAAAATTTTAATTTAAAAACTTTTTGTGTTGTGGATTTATTCGAAATAAAATTTTAATTTGAAAATTAAATGAAAAATATGGTAGCAAAGTTTTCACAAAATACGTTAGTTGTCAAAGGGCAATATGTCACAAAAAAAAGAGAAATTAGCACTACCGCATACACATTGGCGATGTAATTGCACAATCCCAGTTGGCCACGTCTTTAAGACATCCTTCAAGGCGGATGCACGACAATGTTAATTCCTGCACGACATGTGAAGACAGCCAGAACAAATCGTCAATAACATTTTCGAACAAGTGTCGCGAAAATCATGGACGACACAAAGAAAGACATTGTCGCTCTTCATGTCGTTCATTCGATCGAAAGATTACATAGTACTTTCGTGTATAGTTGTTGATGAGGACTCCTTACGAGACACTGTCGCTCATACTGTCGTGTATAGGTGTTGATATAAGACACCTTATAAGCCAATGTCGGTCATGTTTTCGTGGTTAGGTTTGTATAAAAGACAACTTGGAAGACAATGTCGGTCATGTCGTCGTTTATAAACTTCTTAAGAGGACAGTGCACTATATAATGTCGAGAATTTTGTTGTCCACGACATTTTCCTCAAAATTGTCTTCCATAAATCCCAAGTGATAGAGGACATGTCGTGCATAAATAGTTGACGACAATGTCGTCCACGGCAATTTTGCCAACTGGGATACGAAAAATTTAAAAATTATATTGCCTGTGTATGGGCCGCTTATGGCGAAATAATTTTTATAAAATACTTTTGAAGGCAAAAGATTTTATAGCACAGTTTTCACAAAACACGTTAGTTGTCAAAAGGCAATATATCAAAAAAAAAAAAAAAAAAAAAAAGAGAAAATGGCACTACCTTGTATTCCTTATACCATGATCCTAACTGCTAGCATTACGAAGAATCTCTTATATTTTTTTAAAAAATTTAAATACATAAATTTAAGAATGCGAGTAATTGCAAAACTTTGAAACTAATTCGTGTGCGTGCAGTCTTGTAAACAAAAATTTTGTGAGTAAGCGTACGTGAATGTGACGATTTCTAGAGCTTAAGCATGCGTTATTACATTTCCTGCCCTTGTGGGCATGCGTTATCGTGAGCCCACCACTCACGGGCACAGCTCTAGCTATATCTCGTCACTACATAGTTAAAGGAGCAACACGACCCAAGCACTACTATGTACATATTGTAGTTTAAATAACCGAAAGGTAAATATAAATAAATAACCTAAGAAATGGGTCGATGTACCAAACGCGCCCAATGCTACAAAACTAACGTTTGATATATTTATGTACCTTTTCAACGTTCAACATAAAGCGTGGTACCAAGAAACAGTTAAAAGCAATTGCAATTAACGTTGCCAAAAGCTTGAGAAAGAAAATTATCTTTTGGCAAAAAAAAAAATCATATTTTGAAAAACATAAAAAAAAATTTTAATTCAAACATTTTATTATTACAAAGGCAAAAAAGAATAAAAATTAATTTTATATAAAAAAAAAACATATTCACCCCTATTCTGACTTTGGATTCGAATCGAAATTTTCTCCGTTTGGCATCTTAGTATTCAGAGTTTCGATTCCGCTCCGTTTCTTTCGATTGTAGGTATTCTGTTTGACGATCGTAGTTAAGTTTTTCTACGCTTATAGTATGGCAACGGAATTTTTTTCGATTGCTCTTTTTATAAACTTAAAAAGTGTTTAATTTATTAAATGTAAGTATAAAATCTTTAAAAAGTGATTTATATAAATTTTTGTTGTACTAAAATGTAAAGATTTATTTTTCCAGGTCAAAAACAACGACATCAGAGCAATACGAAAAGCTGATGTTAACAAAACAGGATATTGCTTACGGCTACCATAAACGATCCAAGGATGAAGTTCAGGTATTTTGGCAGGAGGTATCACAAACCCTTAATGCATTAGGACCGCGAACAAAAAGTGACACCGCATGGAAGAAGGTATTTATGACTTATTATAAATATGTCGCATGTACTTATTCCTCTCTAGGTATGGATTGACTGGAAGTGCTACATAAAGCGGCAAATAAAAAAGAAAGCACTGGAGGAGGAAACTGTCGCTTGCAGCGCATAAGCCCATTAGAAGAAACAGTTATCCACTTGACGGGGCTTGAAACACAAGTGGTATTAGGGGTGCAATAGATTTTGGAGTGGCGAGTGAGGTGCAGGATGAAGTGTCTGAAATGGATATTTCCTGTTGCTCGGAATACCCTTCGGACGTACCCACCACTTCAAAAAAAGCTTCCAAGTCCAAAAAACAACACCTGGTCTTTGTTGAGACAGCAAATAGATGCCCAGAAAGAGTTTTATGAAGGATCTAAGAACTTCCATGAAAACTGTTCGAAAAAGTTTGACGAGGTGTCTACACATTTATTTCTTCTAAGTCACATTGTTGTCCTCTTCCACCAATAAAGCCACTGTTATGGATTACATTCCTTCAAAAACAAAAATTAAAAATACCACCTTCGGCTTGACAGGATTCTTAGCGCTCAAATTTTTTGCAAACAAAAATGATTACCTTTTTATTATTAATTCGCAAGTCTTTTGTATTATTTTATTTTTATTATTATTAATCGCACAAATTTTTTTATTTTCCTATTTTTATTGTTTGTTGTGACTTCTGTTTATTAAAATAGTAACAAACTTGCTCATTTCTTTGTTTCCATTCCACATTCCATAGTAAACAAATTGGTTTTGTAAACATTGTTGTCTTCTTCTTGTTCTTTCGAATCAGTTTTTGTTTGGAATACCAATTTTCGATCATAGCGTAACTAAATGCAGAGACGTAATCGAAAGTCAGAATAGGGGTGATTTCTTAATATGTAAACTATAAAAATTGAAATACTTGCATGCATACAAACTTGTCGTATGGGGAGATCGATTATTCGACTTTTACCAAAAACTGGTTTTCGAATATTCCGAATAGTTGCTACTTAAAAAACCGTGTTTAGGCTAAGCATTTAAAAAATAACCACTTAACCGGTTAGAATTCGAATAAATAAAAACACCAAAATCAAATTGGTTTTTAAAATAAAAAGGTAATTTGAACACAAAAACAAAACAATTCGCAAAGATAAGAAACCAATCAAATATATACACTCATAAAATGATTACAGTAACTGATTGTAGGTTATTTAATTCGTTTTCTGTACTGTTAAAATTTAATGAAAATATATTTATTTTACGAATCAATTTATTTTTTAACATTTATGTTTGTTATTCAAAAAACAAACTACCAAAAAATACTTTTTTCCGAACTTATTGTTATGTAGTTTGATTTTTTGTCAGTTAAATTATATTTTTTTTAGAGCAATAACTGTTTACGGAATAAACTGTTAAATAAAAAAAAATAAAAAATTTATGTTAATTTCATTTATTTTAAAAGAAATGTAAATGATCCGTTTTTTAAATAAATTTTTAGTTGTTTAAAATGAATTTTCTGTGGAATTTACCTACATAATATTTTGAGTGTAGACTTAGAGTTTTTGAAGAACTTTGGTTTTGAAAATTATAGGAATTTAAGTTACAAACAAAACCTCTTAGCCAGGATTATATATTTCAAATAATTTTGCACGAAATAATGCGATTATGATAATACATTTTATCATTAGTTGAGAACGATTTGTCCGATTTTGATTAAAATACTTAAAGTTGATTATGAGTCAAATTTTCTTTAAAATTTCCCAATTTTTCAGAGCTATTCAGAACTTAGTGGCGATACGTTTTTGAAAAATAAGTACTTTTTTGAAAAATTCATACAAAAGTTATAAGTACAAACATTTCAAATTGTTATAATATATCTGAAACGTATTAAATACGACATACATATGTCATGAAAATCGTAGGACAAATGTTAGTTTTATGTATTACGTATTCATTGATGTGGGCATGACTAAAATTTCGCCTGATATAAGACGAATATTATAATTTATTTCATCATGACTTGAGAACGATTTAGATACAACCACTAGCGAATGATTTTGAATAAAATCCCCTTTGAGACATCCTAACAATAGTTTTTTAATACACAGATTAAACAGTTTTGGATATATTCAGAAATAGTAGCGGTAAATTTTTTAAAGCAAAATGAATGCTATTTTTTGTTTTCAAAAATTCATAAAAAAAAAATTATAAAGGAAAAAGTCTTACACCCAATTTTCACGATGATTTAAAAGACATGTCTTTTTGTATTTCTTTTTTAAAGAAACTTCCAAAAAATTGTTAAATTTTAACCATGTTTTTTTTCTTTGCAGTCAGAGCTGATTTTTTCTTAGTTTCTTATTCGTAACAATATTTAAAATTTCGTTATTCCACATAATTTTGATATATTTTGAATATTTTTTAATTAAAATTTTTTATATTTCTATTAATAAGCACATGTCATTTTGAAATAAGAATAAAACAGAAATTAAAAAACACAAATAAGTGCAAAGAGGAATGTCAAAAAAGAAACACAGAAATACGATTCATGTCTTTTTTTCTACCCTGCTTACTTCTCTACCCCGCTCACTAACAAACAAAAAAAGACATGATTTTAAAATAGGGGAAAAAATCATCGTGAAAATTGGGTGTTACATATTTATAACACTGCTTTACAAAATTTTTAATTTGGAAAAATACCAAGAACACCATATGCCTAGATAAGTTAGTTGGGACCTCCTGAACACGAAAAACGCTGTAATTTTTGTTTTTCTAAGTACCGTTTTTTTAGATAACGGTACTTTTGTGTTTTTCGGTGTGTGGTCCCACTCAAGCCCTTGTGGAGCCCAGCCGATGCTGGTGGGATGAACAAATGATGGCGGACTATTGTTGGTTCCTCATTCGCGAAGATCCATTCGAAAAAAAACGCAATAGTTCAAGTCGCTCGTCATTTTAATTAAAATTTTTTGAATTTACGGCGAATATAGTGTGTGAGCAATGAAGAGGAAAATATTGTCGTTCCACAAAATCCTTAATAAAAACTGTATTTTTCATCCGATTTTTTTCAAATTACGCTTAAAATATTGGTAATTAAATAAACTATTTGGTAAAAAAAATAAAACATTCCAGATCTTTACTATAACGTAGAAAAATTTTGAAAAAACGTAAAAAATAGGCAAATTTTGAACTTTGAGGTACCACACACCCTCTTCTCAAATCCCACTCACATTTTGTCGGATGTTGTGTATTGATAACCAAAATGGTTGTACCTTATTTGGAAACTTTGGCTTTTGCAATTCTCCTGATATATTGAAAAGAACAACAACAACAAGGGATTTATGGGTAAAGATAGAGGCAATCATTATTTTTTGTTCATATATCAGTTATTTGTGCACCGATCTGTATGAATTTTAATGGCAAATCTTAACGGAGTATAGGTGTCATAAAAGTATAGGGTGTTTTTTTTAGCTGCATAAGAACTTTAGATATCGATAACTATGGTTTGACAGTTTAGAATGTCAAACTATTTTCACATTTCTGTTCAGTAAAGTTTTGCAAGTCATCATGAACATAATCCCCATAATTTCTGGGGTCTTCGGAAAACCCCTTTCAACATACACACGAAGAGACGGTACTTCGCTACTCATAAGGACCAAGAATTATTGTACAATTGTACAAATTACAAATGGAATGACAAACCTAGAAGAGCTATGTATATTCGGCTATGTCGAATCGTATCTGCCCTTTACCGCAGTATTATAAATCGTACCAAAACCTTAAGTTTGTATAGGGACCAGGTGAAATAATGTGCGGGTAAACATTAGAAGCGGTCGTGGTATTTTGCTCATATCTCAGTCATTTATTTTGTGTAGTACACTTTAACGAAGTATATGTGACATAAATATATAACAACCTAGTCTCCATCATAGCTGGGGTCTTCGGAAACCCCATTTTAACAGACACACGGACACACAAACTGACGGAAGGAGAGAGGGACATTGTTTAATCAACTCCGCTACTCAAAGGGTTCCTTTATATATATCTATAAGGGTAAGTCTCATATCTAAAGAATATTTAAGCTCAACGGACTAACGAACGGACAGAGGGACATCGCTCAATCAACTCCGCTACTCATAAGGGTGCTTAATATATATATATTTAAGGGCTAAGTCTCATATCTAACGAATATTTAAGCTCAATTTCATCAATCTAGCTTTTTTGCAAGGACTCTATCGTACCAAAACGCTCAATCCGGAAGGACACTTGTATGGAGGCCAAGTGAAATACTGAACCGATTTTGCTCATTTTTAATAAAGGCTCCGCCATCTAACGTTTTTTTTTTTTTTTTGGTTCCGCCATCTGACGTTTTTTTTCAAACTAGTGCTTATTTCGTGAATGGTAACACTTAGCTTATGTCTGATTTGACAGATAATTAGTTTTATCCTTTCGCGAATATGGTTGTGTATACGCTTGAACAACGCTGGGAAATATTGCGACATTACTTTGAAAATCATGGTAATGTTGCAGAATTGGTCTGTCTGCGTACACATATTTTGCATAATTTTGTACAAAATGTCGCAAAATCTTGCAAAATGTTGTCTGCGTACTCCAAATCTCTTACAGCCAGAGAGCCAAAAAGAGAATTTTTTGACAGTTGCAAGTTAGAGAACTTGCAAAATGTTACTGGAGAAATTTCCTCTGGTAAGATTTTGCAACTAGTTTGAACAGCTGTTTTTATATACTGTTTGAATGAAAGAGTTTACGTGTGCCAAGATAGCGTCGACGAAATAGCGTCGAATTTGGGAATTTAAAAACCGGAAAACCAAAATACCCAAATAATGGGGATTTACAGTATATGAACAAAAAGTTTGCGTCGAATTTAGGAATTTAAAAAGGGGAAGTAAAAATATATTTATATTTTTAATAAAAATATTAAAAATATTTACCACAGGCTTTTGCACGGTATAAACTGTATATTTTCTGAAAGTAAATAGTTTTCTGGACAAAATGAGCGATGCGTGCAAAAAATATATAGTTTATACCGTGCAAAAGCCTGTGGTTCATTGCATAAATCAGTAAAGATTTTTACTGACCATTTTGGATGAACCCAGATTTCTCGGAAACTGTCTATACGATTTTTTGCACGCATCGCTCATTTTGTCCAGAAAGCTATTTACTTTCAGAAAATATACAGTTTATACCGTGCAAAAGCCTGTGGTAAATATTTTTTGTATTTTTATTAAAAATATAAATATATTTGGGCTTAAATCTGGTTTACCGACGCAGCTCCAAATAAAAAAAAAGTACCTAGGGTGATAGAAAATGGAAAAAATAAGAAGAAAAAATAAATAAGAAAGTTGGCGCAAACGCTTAGTTTTCGAGTTATGGGCGTTTTAAGTTTTTATATAAATATGTGATTTTGCAGAACATTTCCAAATGTATATGGCTAATATTGGTATCATTGCAAAGCGTTTCACTAGATCTTTCTGGACATACAGAGATTATTTTAATATTTTTAGTTTATTAAGAAGTGGGACGAGTTTGCAAAATACAAAAGTTTTTTAGTAAGCATAAAAACAAATTTATTAATTTTTTCTAATTCTTTAATGTATGTATATACTACATACTAATTTATTTAAGAATTTTAATTAAAATACAAGTAAAACCTTCTTTATGTTTATGTTGTACTAATGAGGAGAGAATCCTTGCCCATGGGCAAAGGCCGTCTATGCAGAGAATCTTTAGTTAGCGAAGCCGGTATTAGTTATACCATAGGGGAGAAAATATTTGCGCCCGGCCGAAGGCCGGCTATGCAAGGATGCTTTAGTAAGCGAAACCGGTGTTTATTATACCATAGAGAAGAACATCCTTGCGTCCGGCCAAAGGCTGGCTATGCAAATAATTTTTTTTTGCGATGCTAGTGTCTGTTATTTTATAAAATTTGTATTACACTTTTATTTAAATAAACTACATTCTTTCCTAGTGCACTTCCGTAACATTTCGACGTAAAATGAAAAAAACTGTAATGTGATCTAAAGAGTTTAATATTTTAAAATAAATTATGTATATCCAGAAAAATCTGTTTAAGAGCTTTAAAATGATACCAATATTGGCCATATACGTTAAGAATTGTAGTGGAAAATCACATATTTATATGAAAACTTAAAACGTCCATAACTCGAAAACTTAGCGTTTGCGCCAACTTTTTAATTTAATTTTTCTTCTTATTTTTCCATTTTCCATCACCCTGGGTACTTTTTTTTTATTTGGAGCTGCGTCGGTAAACTAGATTTGTTCCTATATTTTAGTACTTCCCTATTTTAAGTTCCTAAATTCGACGCTAACTTTTTGTTTATACTGCAAATACCCATTATTTGGGTATTTTGGTTTCCCGGTTTTTAAATTCCCAAATTGGACGCTATTTCTTCAACGCTATCTTGGCTCACGTTTGTTATTTCAATTGTTTATACACCGATCAGCTGTTTTCTTGCAAGATTTCACTGGATACTGTCTGCGTACTTTTTGAGATATTCTCAGCCGAAAGAGTAAAATTTGTCTTACTCTCCCAAAAAAATTTACTGAGTATTTGCTACTGGAAAAGTACGCAGACAGACCTAATGTGTGCGAAAATTGCGTACGGATTTTGGAAGAATTTTTGTTCATAATAGGGCCGCTTGTGAAAAAGTGAAAGAAACTGGCATCCTCATCGATAAACCAAAGCGTGAAAAGCCAAAAACAGTGCGTACACCCGAGAATATTGCTGCTGTGGCAGAAAGTCAATTCACCGTCGTTCTCAACAATTGAACATTTCGGAGACATCATTGAGACGAATTTTGAATAAAGACCTTGGTATGACGCCATTTGAATGAAATTATTTTCCATTATTAACCGGAAGGATTGTACTTTCAAATAAAAAAAGAAATTTGAGAAAATATTCAGTTTTTTTTATAGCATTTTCAAAAAAAAAAAAAAAGTTATTTGGCGGACCCTTTATTAAATATTGTTATATCTAAGAAATGTCTAACCTAAATTTGGTCCTTCTAGCTCATATGGAATGGACGATATTATGCCAAAACCATTATGATGTGAGGAAAAATGTTTTTTGTCTATAACTCGGTCATTTTTGGCTTTCACTGCTAGTTTTATAGTAAATTTACTTAAGATGAAAGTGAAAAAAATAAAGTTCATAGATTAAAAGGAGACTTCAAAAAGTAAAAATTTATGGGTAAAAATTAGAGGCAGTCTTGATTTTTGCTCACATCTCATCAATGTGTGGACCGACCTGGATGAGTTTCAATAGCAAATTATACCCGAATATATGTGATTTATATACATATCAACCTAGTTCCACATCTCACATCTGGGATCTTCAGAAGACCCATTTGAACATGCATACGGACTGACGATGGACTTCGTTATATCAACTTTGCCACTAATAAGGATCCAGAATATATTTATGTATTTTATAGTCTAAAATCAATATTGTAGAAATTACAAACGGAATGTCAAATTTATATACATATGTGTATAATAGAGCGTACCATCTTACAAGCAAAAAAAAAAGTATTTTTGCAAGGCGGTTTTGAAAAAATGTTGGCCTTCTAGAGTCCAAAACTTTGATATATTATACTTTAAGATCCTACTGCGAATGCCAAAAATATAAAGAAAAATTTAAAAATACAAAAATAATGACAAAAATAATGTCGAAAAATATTTTATATTAGGGGGTATAGGGGGATTTTTATACCCACACAACAATAGTGGACAGGGTATTATGCACTTATGCTGCTGTTTGTAACACCTTAAAATATTAGTCTTAGACCCACCTTTAAGTATACCGATCTTAGAATCACTTTATGAGTCGATCTAATGATGTCCGTCCGGCTGGCTGTCCATATAAACTTTGTGCGCAAAGTGCGGGGCTCAATTCTGTAGATAACTTTATGAAACTAGGTTCAAATAGACATAAGGACTAAGCCTATTGAAAATGGGGCGAATCGGTCCATAATTTCACATATCCCCCATACAAGCTTATTTCCGGAATAGGGTCTTTGTACCCTTAAAACTTCCTATTATGTTGATATTAAGATTAAATTTGGTCCAAATTAATTTTATTGCCATCAAAATCAATCATTTTATTGGAATCGGTCCATATTTGTCAATAGCTCCCATACAAATACTACTCTCTAAAATAGCTTTAAATGCTATAACTTCCTTATAAATGTTAGTAGTTACATAATAATTGGTGACAGTGACTTTTAGGATAGCTACTAAAACAAAATGTGATGGTGGGTCCAAAATTAACCATATGTCCCATATAAATCCCTTTGCTAAATTCACTTAAAGGCAAACAAATTTCATATAGATGAAGATATCTAAATAATATTCGACACAAAGAACTTAAACTCAATTACATCATTTTGTTCTGGCCATGGGTCCCAAATAGGTTGCACTTACAAAAATTTGTATTAAATTTTTTTTTTTTTTTTTTTGGAAATAATCAATTGTTATAGTTTTTACAAATTACATGGACTTTGGGAATTCACTAAAAGGCAAACAAATTTCATATAGATGAAGATATCTAAATAATATTCGGCACAAAGAACTTAAACTCAATTGCATCATTTTGTTCTGGCCATGGGTCCCAAATAGGTTGAACTTACAAAAATTTGTATTAAATTTTTTTTTTTTTTTTTTTTTTGAAATAATCAATTGTTATAGTTTTTACAAATTACATGGACTTTGAGAACGGTTTTAAGTTGTATGAAAGTGAACAGAAAACTTTTTACTCACCCCAAACAACAACAAATTGCAAATATCTAAAAACATATAAAAATTTATTACAAATTGGTTACACAAACTATTTTTAACTATCTTTGCCACCCTTTAAATTCGCATTACAGTGGGGTAAGAGGCAATGCAATCTTTGAAACAGAATACAACACAATCATGAGGGTGGTAATCAAATAAAAAAAACAACAGACATACAAAATATAGAGAAAATGTCTTTAAGGCAACAAAAAAGGCCCATTATTTACTCTTCTAGACGTCATATATGTACATATGTATACCAAAACACGTTTTCAATACGATGAACGTAAAAATGCGAACCTAAACAAAGAAATTTTTATTAAAAAAAATGTTTAACGGTTTATTTAAGAAGCCAGACAGACATACCTACAAACATATTAGATCAAGGCAACACACTGAAAGCCAAACCCAATAGAGAGTAATCGAGCAGATTACGTATAAAAAATCGCATAGACATACAACAGGGTTGCCGAATTTGGTCTTTTCCGACCAAAATTGGTCGGCAATTTTTCGTTTGGCCGGATGGTAGGCCAAACATAATTTTGGTCAGTTTGAGAAAATGTACTATCAGGGGTGTTCTGGAAATCGAAAACGCAAGAATTTTGAAGTTCTTTTTAATACACTCTTAATCCAATTTTTTTAAATTTTTTTTATGGAATTCTGTTTAATAGAGAAATATTTGTATTGTGTTGTACTTGTATTTCTTTTACTACAAAAATCTTAATAAAAAAAAACGACTTTTAAATGCTTCCGTTTTGCGTTTTCGATTTCCGGAACACCCCTGTATATTAATTTTTAAAAATTTAAAACACTGGTCGCAAAGCAGACAAGTGCAAATCTAATACATATCTTTTTTTAACAAAACATAAATTTATTATTTTTTTTTTTTTTTTTTTTGATAAAATATGGATGTGGCAATGAAATTAAATGTATTACGTAAGTAGCAAGTTACTTTGACGATGTTAGTTCTATAAAGGATAGTTTTGTTCCCGTATTTATGGTTATCAAGTCAAATGCCGTTTCAATTTTTCGTCTTGCAAAAAACTATTCATCAGCAAGCCATATTCCTTTTAAAAAGTTGATCGGATTGGCAACAAAAAAATATTAGGGTGTCTGTGGTTATATTCAAAGTTTATTTTCGCCTAGTCCAAAAAGTATGACATAAATAAAAGTATTTCAGGAACACTGTTCTGTACCAACCCTAAAGATATTACGTGTTTTTAATACAAGATGGACTTCTTTGGAGGGAGATATTGTAAGACTTATAGAACAGTGGGATGCGTTAATACTGTATTTGGTATCATGTTTTTATAAAGTCAATGATATAACTTGCAGAAAGTATGGGTTAGTTCCAAAACGTCAGTTGCAGAGCCACTCGATTCTTAAAGCATTCTACAATGCAACCGTCTAGAATTTTACAATGTTATCCGTTCCAAAGTGTACCACAAAAGTTATCAACGCGTAAACAAAAAGCAAACTATGCATTGATTAACTATTTGGTACATTTTTACTTTGTCTGCAAGTTATAAGGATGTTTTAGAGCTCAGCCTATGTACACGCAGAGAAAAAACATGTTTAAATATGGTCACCTCCAACAAAACTATTTTTAAAGAGAATTTTAAACATATTCACCCCTATCGTGAAAAACAAGTGGAATTTTTGTTCCCATGAAATTTTTATTTCCTTCGAAGGCAAAAATGCTATCGTGAAACTCCCGTGAACAATTTTTCACGCTATCAGTTCTCAGTGAATGAAAAAAAAGAAGAAATATTAAAACACATTTTAAAAAAGCAAAAAAAAAATTTTTTTGAAAGAAAAGAAAGAAAAAAACAAAATAAAATATATTGTATTGGAGCGATAGTTTGATTGCAACATTAGCTTATTGCCCTTTTATGTAGTAAAATAATTTCTGCCACCACGTCTTTTAAATGCTTCATAACTCCTCAGGCAATCGAACTGTTTTTTTTTTTTTTTGCATTTTGTTGAACAAGATACATACATAAATATAAGTTTTTGCCTCTTTTAAGGGATCTTGACCTTAAAATTAATTTTGTATACTTTAATGTTCGAATTATGCGAAGAATTACTTACATAAATGTTTTGTTCCCCAGCAAAAATAAAGTGAGAAATTTAAAGGGAAAAGTGAACAAATTACGGGTGAAAAATTTTTCACGATAAGGGGAATTTTTTCCCGCGAACATTTTTTTTACGTTATTATTCTCCTATGAATTAATTTTTTTCATGGGAGTTTTTCACGATCGCAAAAACGTGAAAAGGTGAAAAATTACGAGGGAAATATTATTCACGATAGGGGTGATTATGTTTAAATTTAACCATATTATTATCACCGACAACCATATTATGGTTAAATGTGATCTCCATCAAGAAGCTACAACCATATAATGGTTGCCTCTAAACATATTATGGTTAAATATGACAATAATTTGTTTTTAAATTAACAATAGTATTTTCCTCTTCTCCAAGAGCAACAAGCTATGGTTGAAAACCAACCATGCTATTATAAGTGTTAAACATATTTTAGTTATTATTGATCAAAGCATGTTCGGAGGCAACCATAATATGGTTGTGCCTTCTTGATGGAGGACACATTTAACCATAATATGGTTGTCCGTGATAATAATATGGTTAAATTTAAGCATATGTTTACAATTTTCTTTAAAAATGGTTTTGTTGGAGGTGACCATATTTAAACATAGTTTTTCTCTGGGTGTATAAAGCTATGTTCACACCAAATAAATATTTGACGTCCTACACGTAACCACTTGTTTTATTAAAAAATTGTTTGCTTTTGCAAAACGTTTGCTAGATCAGACATCATTTAATAGTTTCTTTATCATATTATACAATTATCTTCTTACAAATAAAGATAAGGAAGTCAATAAAAATTGTTAAAAATAAAGCTCAATTTGCTGGTTATGCTTTTTTTGTATTTTTTCGTCAAATATTTATTAGGTCTGAACATAAATTTATAATGTTAAATACTATTTTTTTTTTAAATTTGTACAAACTTAAGTTAAGTTAAGTTAATCACAATTTGTATTAATTTTTTTAATATGGATTTTTTTATATGTATTATTACATATGTTCAATCAATAATTCTAGTTTGTGAGCGTTATTAAATGAATGTTTATATTATTTTGTTTTTATTATTAATTGCATATTCTAAGAAAAAAAATACGTTAATAGCTTTATCATATAAATATTATATTAACAAAAATACTAATACAAACAAACATACATATGTATATTTGTTTTCAAATATTTTAAAAATTTGGTCGGTTTCAAAGGATTTTGTAGGTTTTGCAGAAAATTTTGGTCGGATAAAAATTTATAGACGGCAACCCTGGCATACATACATATACGTTTAATAAAATGTACGAATAATTTCCATTTTTTTTTTCTTTTTGGCAAACAGTGCCACAAAAAGGATGTTATTTCATAACACTTTTTTTAAATTAAAGAATTTTTCCTGCACTCACAATATACACTCTTTTTCACTTTCTATTACACTTTTCTGGAAATATTTTTTTTAAAAATTTTTAGATTTGTTTTGATTTTTTTTGATTAACTTTTATTTTGATTTTTTTATATTAATTTTTACTCTACCGCAAAAAAAAGAAAGAATAAATTAATGCGTTTGAGAACCAACCCGTTTCTCTAATTTGTTCTTTGTCAACCGTTTAGTTAAAGTTACCGTTAAAGACTAAAGAAAAGTTGCGTGCGGAAAAAATAAATAGCTCAACTGTTAATGGTGGTGAACTTCTAATATTGATTATTTTCTTTTTCTTTAGCCCCCTTTGTTTCTTTTGCTCTCTTTACATTTGTTTTCTTTTACTTTGTTGTCATGTTTTTTGTTGCTTTTCCTTGTAACGAATGCCGGTTTTCTAAAGTTTGTTTTGTTTTTCTTTGGTTGCATTAAAAGGAATGTCAAAAATGTAATCACACGGTTCTCAATGAGAAAAAATATTTAAGGGTTGCTGATAAATAAAAAAAAGTTTGCAACAAATTCACCATTTTTTTACATTTGGTAGTTTAGACAACAACCTTTACCAAATAAAACCTGTGAGAATGTCATATTCGCCCGTTCAAATCAATGATACCCACCAGATTAAATAAGCCGAAGGAAAATTATAATCGGTGGAATGAATGAGGGGGGTTAGGTCAATAAAATCGTGACTTTTTAAAGGAAACACAAGTTTTTGGATAAAAAATCATTTTATTTTTTAGCGTAGTCTTCTTTGGTCTGTAAAGCTTTCATCCGGCCGGCTTTATACCTTGGTACAAATTATTAAATTTTCATAAGGACGAATAGCAGGAATCGGCCTTTATAATGCCCCTATATAAACTTCTTTCCAGAATAGAGTCTTCAATGGTTTATACGAAAACATCTTATTATGCTGGTATTTCGATTGAACTTGGGCCAGAAATATTTTATTCAAACTTTAACCACAGCTACCATAAAAATACCTTCCCCCGATATAGCTTTTAGCGTCATAACAACCTCATAAATATTGGTATTGATATGCAATTTGGTGACGATAACTTTAATGTCATGACATGAAGGTCCAGAATTGAGCACAGGTCCCATTGAAACGCTTTCCAAATAATCTTATTCAGATGTAGTAGATATCTAGATAAAATTCGGCACAAAGAACTCGTATAAGTACATAAATCTTAAACTAATAACATAATTTTGTTTTGTCGCGTTTATGATTGCACATTATTCCCAAATAGGGTACACTCACGAAAATGTTTGTTTGGTGTAGGGTATTATGCAGCCGAGCTTTCTCAATTGTTTTTTGTAATATGGTAAATATCATTAAAATGGTGCAATATTCTCAGCAAACAGTAAAGCTTGATGTGAAATTTATATTGATATTTAATTAATTTAATTAATTTCTTGGGATTATATTTTATTTCGGGGGAACTGATTTATTAGGAGTCTACTAACATTTTACTTAGGCCTTAACTTTTCAATTTTAATTTTCAATTTATTTGCCTTTGATTTTTTTTTCTAATATTTTCAAATAAGTCATATAAATGAAAATTATACTTATGTATTTTAGTAAATGGTTTAAGAACTTCTTGTCTTAACTCCAAACATGTGCATGTGCTGGTTTTTATTTTGCTTAATTCTTACCATGCTAAAATCTTGCTTTATTTATTTCGTACAGAAACAATTGGGGGATTCACAAGGTGTCATAAAGTCATATGTCTTAAAATAATAATATGAAAAAATACGACTGTTGTGAGCAACCCCTCATAATTCAATGTGCTATTAATTACGACAGCACAATAAACATAGCAAGCAACGTTCTATTTATTTAAGACACTTTTTGTGAATACCCCAAATATTTATTGTTTTTGTGTCTTATAATTGAGAACAGAAATTTTCTTTATAAAGAGAAGGTGTAATAAAACAAATACACGAAAAAAAGAGAATGTGTTTAAGTATTTGTGTTTTGTACTTTTGCAAAAGTCTACTGTGCACCATTCCATTCTTTGCCTTAAGCTAACTTGGAGGCCACACGATAAATTTTTGTCTTTCAATTCCTTTCAATTTGCTCTCACTCTCATTTTTTTCACTAACACACTCACTTTTTAAATTGATCACGAGATTGCTCTCAATTTTAACTATCCATTTGTTTGGCAATTTTACGCTCAATTTAACAGCTGATTAGAAGTTTAGTGAGCAAATTTTTCGTTTGTCAGTATAAATTGTTTTCTTGATGATATCTTGAAAGTAAATTGCTTAAAAATTGCGTGCAGCCTACGTCACAGCTTTCAATTTATATAAATTTTGACAAACAGTGTATGTAAAAGACTATCAACAAAAAGTTGATCGTGTGGCCGCAGTGTAAAACAAATGTGCAATTTCTCGTCAACAGCATTAAAACTCTTATCATCATACCTAAGTGATAGAAGTCAAAGCGTATACTACAAAAAACTGTCTGCAGAAGTTGTATGATGCCAAGAGGAGTACCCCAGGGATCGATACTTGGGCTAATGTTATACTCTATATACGCTAATGATCTATGTACCTTTGCAAATAAAACATTGTCAAACACAAATGAACGCTGATGATGTACAACTGTATATAAATTGTAATGTATCAGACGCATCTAATTGTGTACAACTAATAAACCAAGATCTACATCAAATTTATCTATGGGCATCTGCAAATGGCTTGAGTTTAAACCGGAAATCTGTAGCTTTAGTGATTAAATCATCAAGACACCTTACAACGTATCTTCCGCCAATACAGATTAATAGCACAACTATAAATTATGTAGACACTGCAAAAAATCTTGGTGTAACTTTTAATAATGAACTTTATTGGTCAGATCATATTAAAATAAACTGTGGAAAAACTTTTTCTATGTTAAGAAACCTATGGATGTCGCAACATTTTACACCGACACACATCCTAATGCTACTTGACAAAACATATTTACTGCCAACTCTAATGTATGGTTGCGAGCTGTTTGCTAGTTGTAATGCTGAATGTAGACGAAGGCTGAATGTAACATATAACAATATTGCAAGCATTTCACGATTTGCATATAAAATTTATAACGTCACCTTTGACAATTTATTAAAGTGCCGAACACTTATCTTCTGGCATAAAATAATATACAACCGACAACCACCATATCTCTATGAAAAATTAACATTCTCAAGGTCGAATAGAGGTAACAAGATAAATAGCGTTAAGTATACAAAAGCGATATCTGAGCAACACTTTTTCATTAATTCAATTCATCTTTGGAGCCAATTACCCCCTCAAATACAAATTATTAGCAATGCAAGACATTTCAAATCTGCCATATTTAGGCACTTTAAGTAGTTATTTTACCTTCTAGATAAGCGATTTTGCCTTAATTTTTTTATGTTAATTATAAATAAATTAAAATTGTTAGTTATTCACTCCTATTATGAAAGTCGACGTCGACATGAGTCGACGGCATCGGAACAGTTATTATATTTTCTAAATCGTTATTGACGATAATCGATTACTATTGGCAGTCACTTGATATTTTCTATGGCGCTTTTAAGTCGACGTCGAGTACAATTGTCTCTGTTTTAGTCGACAGGAAATTTTGCGATGACTCAAATGAAAGTTTAAGAAATTTTAAGTTGAATGTAAACATTTTCATTAATTACGTTAAATAAAAAATGCAAATTTAAAAGAAGTTATGGACACAAATTTTAATAGTAAATTAAACTCTAAAATTCGGAAAAATTGCTAAAAATAACGAAAATTCGCGAAAATTTTTAACTTAAGACGATTGCCTCAAAGAGCAACAAAACTACGCGAAATTGCAAAAATTTTGAAAAGTTTGCAAAAATAGCGAAAATTTTTAATATTTCAAACAAGCCATAAAAATAATTAAAATTCCCTAAAACTATAAGGAATGTCAAAAATTCGGTAAAAATTGCTTAGTTAGCGGAAATTCGCAAAAATTTGCTAACAGCGGCATGATAGCAAAGTCTTATATTTACTAATAATCGTTAAAGCTACAAAGAATCAGAAAACTTGCAGTAAAAAATAGCTCTTATCGCGAACCTGGCAAAAATTCGTGAAAATTTTAAAATCAAACTCTAAAATGAATTTGAAATCGCTTAATCGGTTAAAAAAACAAAATGTCGGAAAATAGCATAAATAACGTTAAAAAATTAACTTTAATGATGAAGAACAAAAATAATAGATGGGATTTCTTTTTGTCAGATTTTCGATAATTTGTCGACGTCGACAAAACTTTCTTATAAAGTACCAAATTACCGTCGAAGTGATGTAGTCGTCGCCTTAATGTGACAACAAATAAAAATTAATGTCGACGTCGACAACGACTCACATAATAGGGGTGATTATTTTGCTTTTTTTTTTAAATAATTATTATTATTGTTTAATTTACGATAATATTTACATATCCTTAAATATACCAAATAACTAAGCAATACTTTAAAATAGGACTTAGGGAATGGATTCTGGACGCGACCAATAGGGCCTGGGGGAACCGAACGGACTGCCGGGTATCACGGACGATGTGGCCGGTGCTCAGGAAGTCCGACTCGGAGTTGTTGCTGGGCAGAAGCAGGGTCTGCGTGAGGACCATAATAGGAATCATCACGGGTCATTGCATGATAGGCAGGATGGCGATGAGGTTAGGATCCGACGTGTCGGATATGTGCGGGTTGTGTGAGGACCCGGAGGAGCTGGAGACGGTTGAGCACATTTTGTGCCGCTGTCCCAGGCTACAGGGCAGCAGGCTGAGGTGGCTGGGCAGCAGATTCCTAGGCGAATTAGGGGACGTCCCGGGCTGTGGGCTCGAGAGTCTGATAGGATTCGTAATGGGGATGGCCTGGCTGCGCAGCAGGAGACTGGGAGCTAACCGCACATAGGGCGGATTGGTGTTGTGTTGAGTGAGGCTTTTCTCTCGGGTTTGGTCAGAACTTCCTTTTCTCATCTATTCTTATCTTTTCTGATGCTTTTGCTGTTTCTCTTCACCTTCTTTTTCAGCTTCTTAACTATAAACAAGGCATCACAATGGTCCGTATTGGTCTCTGGGTGAGGGTGTGAAGGAGACTTCACACCAGCCTTTCTACCTACCTACCTACCTTAATATAGGACTTGTTTTGTTGTTAACATAAGTAAAAAAAAAAAAAAAAAAATTTTCGTTAATGAGCCACCCTAATGTTAAGTAGCTCATATTACAAATAACTGATTGTCTAATTTAATGTGGTCATATCACATTACTGTTATTTTAAGTAATTTTAATTATTGTTTAAAAGACCTTGAGTTTTAAGGTAACATTATTTAGCTGATGCAGCAGTTATTGAAATCTTTATTTCCATTGGCTAAAAAGCCAAAAAACTTTCTATTAACCTAAGTTAGCTAAGTAAGCATTTTTAGTTGTAAAATTAAATATAAATAGTTGTATAAAATTGTAAATTTTCGTCATTTTAAGATCAAAAGAACATTTTGCATTTTTATTTTGGCCCACCACTCTTCAAGTTTCAAGTGCTTGAAGAGAACATAAAACAAAAAAAAAATCAAAACAAAGAAAAAAACAAAATAAAAATTAATGTTAAATAAAGTAAAGTGATAATTATTAAATAAGAATATTAATAAACCAGCATTTAACCCGCTACTTCGTTAGCGTCTCCTTTTCTTTCGTGGACATATTTTTACGCCAAAGTTTATGTTTCTAGGTTTTAACCTTTACTGCTTTGTAATAGGTACGATTTTCACCTCTAAAACGTTCGAATTTCGAAAATGTACCAAATCTGTATTTGTATTTTTTAGATACATACTTAACGAATGTGATATTTTTTTAAATGTTTATTGGTTTAACAGATAGATTGCGTGGCAAAAAAGTTTTAAAATACAGGTTTTACCTGTTAACTTCCCAAAAGGATCGAATTTCAAAGTAGTAACAGACACCTATCCGCTTATTTTTTTCATGAATATGAGGTTTGGGAATTTACCCGTTTTTAGCTTTGTTAACCTCTAACCATAAAAATTTCCAAAACTCCCATCCTAGGAAAACGATTGCTGGTGCATATTGTGTTCAATAATATAACCAATTCGGGCGGCAAACAAGCTGATGCCAAGCTGATTTGCATGAGCATCGCAAACTAATCATAGATGCGCATCAGATGCAGCGCAGTGATGCATTTCCGAATAGGCCCAAACCGTCAATCCAACCAAGGAAAAGCTTGATAATTACTATGGGGACTCTGCACCATCGATTTCAATGGTAAAAAAGTGGTTTACTGACTTTCGTTGTGGTCGCACAAGTACAAATGACGCTGAACGTGTGGACGGCCAATTGAAGTCAATATACCCGAAAATGTCGAAAAAATTCACGATATGGTGTTGGCCGATCGAAGAGTAAAATTGTTGATGCGTAAGATTGTTGATGCCATAGGCATTTCATATGGCAGTGTGGTTTCGATTTTAAATGATCAGCTGGGTTTAAGAAAGCTGTCTGCCAGATGGGTGCCGCGTTTGCTCTCAATTGACCATAAACGTAATCGTGTGACAACTTCAAACGATTGTTTGGGAGTTGTTTAACCGCAATTATGAGTTTTTGCGTCGTTTTGTAACTGTAGATGAAACATGGATCGATTACAACACTCCGGAGACCAAACAGCAGTCTAAATGGGTTTCTCCGGGTCAACCGGCTCTGAAGAAGCCCAAGGTAAGTCTGTCGGCCAATAAGGTGATGGCAACAGTTGTTTGGGATGCACGCGGGATAATCCACATCGATTACCTTCAAAAACGAAAAACAATAAACGGCGAATATTATGCCAACTTATTGGACCGATTTAACGAGGATTTAAAAAAAACGACCCCATATGGCCAGTTACTATTTCATATTTCCGAACCTAAAGAAATGGCTCGGTGGAAAGACATTTAGCTCCAACGATAAAATTATTGGTCAAACAAATGCCTATTTTATGGACCTCGAAAAATCCTATTTTTTGAAAGGGATATACAAGTTGGAGAAACGTTGGACTAATGCCCGTAATTTCTACTAACAGATATCTGGTCGTGTTCGTACCTAACAGTTATCTTTACTTATCCAGTAACACTTTTTTGTCAATTTCAACGTTAAATTGGCCCACGTGAATTAACTGTCGAAAATCGATGGTTTAAAATACACTACACTTTACCCCGTAGTTAAGAAATAGGTTTTAAAATACGTTACACAATAGATATCAATACACAGCTAGATATCTATTTGTAGAAATTACGGGCATAAGTGTATTGAGCTAAAAGGAGATTATGTTGAAAAATAATTTTTTTTTTTTTTTTTTTTTTTTTGTAAAAAAAAACTGTGTTAAATTCAAAAAGGCACGGACTTATTGATCCGCCCTCGTATATCAATGAAGTAGATTTGAACCAAAATATTGTCAAATACTTCACAAAAACATTAGTCATAAAATAAGTAAAATTATAATTACTTTTTTATCGGCATTAAAAAAAATTGCTTTTCTGATGCAGCGCAGTGATGCATTTACGAACGTTCCCATACTTTCTTCGTATAAAATATGAAACTTTTGTAAATAGGACACAAAAAGAAGCGATAGTATGGTTCGCAAAATGGGCATTCGTTCGTAAGCCATTTTCTGCCTATTGCATACAATGATAAGAACATAGCAAGAACATCAATGGTTCTGACACTTCTGCGATAATATTGAAAATTAGTGATTATTAAATACAATTAATCCTTTGACTACAAAGCCAGTTAGAATAAAATAACCAGAGTCCATATTTTAGATAGTTTATACAAAAAACAGGTATAACCATTTATTTTCTTTTTTTTAATAAGTATTAAAATATTAATTAGTTTTAGAATAATGTAACTTCATTTACATTTCAGTTTATGTTTATCAATAGAATTTTTATTTCTCTGTTATTTTCAAAATTAAATCATTTAAATTAAAAAGGAAGGCTAACTACTGGGTGTATTTTCAAAATAATTTAAGAAGTTAGAAGGATTAACTTAGATATAACTTATAAAAGGAATTCGTTTTTTTGTATGCAACTAACGATAATGGAAAGAGATTTTTTTTAACAATGTCAATTCATAAGATTTGCTTTGAGTAAAAAAATGAATAAAGTTATGTTTTTAATAAAAGTACGTATGAATGTATGAATATGTAGTTAAATTGAAAAAATAAAAATGAAAACCAGTTCATTGAACTCTAAAATAATGAAAGGCAAAGGAAGAAAATTAAATTTTAATTCCAGTCTTCGTCTTCTTCCAAAGCACTGGGTCCAGAAGAAGACACAAAATTATCATCAGTCTAGAAAAAAAGGGTGAAAAAAGAAAACTAGTGCTAGAAATATATTTTTATATACATAAGCTTAAAAATTACCTGGAGAACTCCCTTCCGCACATCACGGCCACCAAATTTACTGCCATAACTAGCGCCGCCGCCTCCAGAACTGTAGTTCTTAAGAAAATCTGGTACTTCTTGTCCCGCACCTTCCAAAATGTTTACTAAATCTGCTGCAGTGTTTGAATCACTTTCTGGATCAAAGAAACTAGTGGCGCGACCATTATTACCCACACGCCCTGTACGGCCAATACGATGCACATATTCGTCTATTGAAGAGGGCATATCGTAATTGATGACATGATTGACATTTTTAATATCAAGACCTCGAGCTGCTACTGAGGTGGCAATTAAAACTTTCATTTTGCCGGATTTAAAATCAGCTAATGCCATTTCTCTTTGACTTTGCAAACGATCACCGTGTATTGAGGTCGTAGGGAATTCTGTTTCTGAGAGTAGCGAAGCTAGAAAATCGGCTCCACGTTTGGTTTCGACAAAAACGATGGTGCCATCGGGATTTTCTTTTAAAACTTCCTAAAAAGTGAAAATGATTCGAAGAGAAATTTTTTTTTATTTTATCCGCAATCAACCCATTAAAATACAAATTTGTTTAAACAAAAGGTTTCCTTTTTAAAGATATTAGTATTATTTAAAAAAAAAATACTTTAAAAAAGTACCAAAATACTATTTTGAAACAAGTATTTAAAACAAAAACCTCCCTTTTTTATAAAAAAATTCTTATCAGGCCTCTTCTGAAAATCACTTTTATTCAAATAACGTGATGTTAAATGACATGCGCCATTTAAAATCACACGTGTGATATTTTTGTGTGCCAGTTTTAAGGGTTTCGGTGTGATTTACAATTGCCGAAAGCACACTGAGAAACAAAAACGGAATGATTTTTCAAACATCATAAAATCACGTGTGATTTTAAAAGCACGTGATTTTCAGAACAGGCCCGTATTTTTAAAAATATAGAATTAATATAAAAAACTTTTTTTAAGAAGGAAACTTAAAGTATTTATTAAAAAAAAGTTTCCTTTTCTTGACAAAAAGTAAACTTTTTAAACAAACTATCTTTTGTGTAATTAAAATGGAAAAAAATATTTTTTTAAAATAATTTATAACTTTTAGAAAAATAATTTAACATTGAAAAAGATCTTTTATTAGGCATCATCCAAAAAGTACTTTTCTAAGTGGTTTTATAGTTACACTTACCATCAACTTGGACCGCTTTTGGAACTTTTTCACCTCATAGATATTTTGTGTGACATCCGCGCATGCACCTCCGACAACACCAATCGATATAAAAATATACTCATTCAAATATTCTCCAGCCATACGTTGAATTTCCGCGGGAAAAGTGGCAGAAAACATAAGATTCTGTCTTTCTTCCATGGGACGCATTGTAGAATGATTCATAATTTTGGCCATACTTTCTTTGAAGCCCATATCCAACATGCGATCCGCCTCATCCAAAACCACAAATCGTGTATCTTCAAACGTAATAAAACTTTTTTCCACAAAATCCAACAAACGTCCGGGAGTGCAAATCAAAATATGACTACCACCACGACCAATATTTTCACCCTGATGTTTCGAAGAAGTACCACCGTACACAATTCGAATGTTTAAATAAGATCCCAAGGCAAATTTGCGAGCTTCATTGAAAATTTGTATGGCTAATTCGCGTGTGGGAGAAACAATCAGAGCATGAGGTCTGCCTATTGAAGTTTCAGCACCTTCACTCAATAAACTATTGATGATGGGTAATAGAAATGCGGCTGTTTTTCCGGAACCAGTTTGAGCACAAGCCATTAAATCGCGACCACCTGTTATTACAGGTATGGCAGTCTTTTGTATGGGAGTAGGCACTGTATATCCTGAACGCTTAATATTATTAATGACAATATCACGTAAATTTGCCTCCTCAAAGGTTTGAATAGGGGGAGGAGCATTTTCCCCAGTGACCTAAAAATTGTAAGACACAATGAATTTTTTTTTTTTTTTTTTTTTTTTTTTTTTAACTTGCCTTCACCGGTATATTGTCATATTTTGAAAAATTTATACCACTCGTAATACCACTTCCAAAAATTTCATCTTCATTTTCTGTTGGTTCTGGTGGAATATAAAATTCACGTGGTTTTTGAGGTTCCTCTCCATCGCCACCATCTCCACCACCACTATTATTGTGTTCATCATTTTCGCCTTTGTTATTGAATTCTCTACGTCCGCCATCTCTACCCCCTCCCCCGCGGCCACCACCGCGACCACGACCCCGACCTCCGCCATTACGGCGTTCTCCATCAAAGCCTAATATAAGAAAGGAAGTATTCAAAGTGGAAATAAACTTCGTAAAGTTTGGCAAGATATTGAAAACGCGTTTAATTGAAAAACTACGAATAAATTGTTATTGGGTTTTACATTGTTATTAGGTTTTACACATTGTTATTAGGTTATATGACCACCTTGTTATTTACTTTTAATATTCCATTAATTTACTTATGATTCTACATTTAATTAATGTTTAATTTAAAAAGTTTCCGAAATTTTTATTATGCGAATTCTTTCTAATATGTTTTGAAAAAAAGTCTTTAAAAATGCAATTACAATTTTAAGAAACAAATTCAAATAGTTTAATTTCGGTTCATAGTATGATTTGCCCAGGGGGGTTACCGCGTATTTCGATTCGAAAGAAATAATTTACGAGTTCGAACAATTTGTACTGTGTATTACGATTTTCGTACAATTTGTTTCGAATGAACGGAAATTTTTTATACACTATCGAAAACCAAAAATCCCTTTCGAAACGGCAACTCTCTATTACGAACAATAAAAATCCCTTTCGAAAGTGCAACTCTGTATTACGAAAACACGAGTCTGTTAAGCAAAAAGTGTTAGGAAATTGTTCGAAAGCTATTTTGTTGGTGACAAAGTGAACGAAAAACAAAAAATGTAAATATTTAAATCTTTCAAGATAAATAAAAGCGTAAAACAAACAAATTAAACCAAATAATGTTATATTTGATATAAACTAAATAATTACTAATGTTATTATTGTAAATGTTTTAATATTTGTGGTCTTGAAATTTGCAAAAAAAAAATATATTAAAAAAAATATGTACATATGTATGTACATGTACAAAAAGCAGTATAAAGAAGTGATTGACTTTTTCTTTGGAATCTTCAAACCACAGGGAAATGCAATCAGTTTTAATTAAAAAAAATCACAATTATAACATTTTTACACATTGAATAGTATTTAATATGTCTTTTGTTTTGGGATATTTTCGTCCATTTTTGTATTTTAGTAACAGTGCTACCAACTTTTTATCAAATTTCCCATTTGTTTATAAATACAACTCTGTCATCGTTTCGAACGAGTTACGCAGTACGGTTCAACTTTCGAATCGGAAATTGCTTTCGAAAAATGTTTCGTTTCGAATCGAAATACGCGGTAACCCCCCAGATTACTTTTAATTATAATTGTATGCGGTTGTTTATTTGTAATTTGTTTCTAAAAAAAATACAACAAATTCGAATTAACTTCTATCAATATTAATTATTGTACAGTGAAAAACGATTTTAACGAACTATAACAATAAAGAACACTTGTCTTCGGTCCTATCGATTTTACTTGAAAATTTCATATTAATCACTACATTTATAACGAACAGCTACATGACCGGTATGTGATGAAAATCGATCGATCTCAAAACGATCGTTTTTAAAATGTGTGATGAATTTAGATCGATTTTAAAATCCATTTCTGAATTAAAGTCTTAATTTTTTGTTCAGAATATAGTTAAACTATATATGTATATATAACAGTGATGGAAAATTTAATATGGTTCTGACCACCAAGCAAAAGAGTACTTTTTTCAACATTTTGGTACTTTTTTTAAACATATATATTTTTTTTTTTTTTTTTTTTTTTTGGAAAATAAACTTAAAAATAAAAAACTAAAATACATAATTTTCAACAGCAAAATTCTGATGAGGATATCTGACATTTAAATAATCAACAAGCTGTGTTGCCATAACCTTTTGATAAGAATTTGCCAAAACTTTAAAAAAATATGATAAAATCTGCTAAATCGTAAAATGAAGAAAATCGGCTAAGATTAAAACAAAAAAATTTTTAAATTTGCTTACAATATGATAATCTTCTGAATTTTTATAAAAAAAATTATGCTAAATATTTGATTAATAAAAATGAATTTAAGTTTTCTTGGGGTTAAAAATTTTAATTTTTTTAATCAGGCTTAAGTTCCTCGAATTAAATTTTCATTAAATTATTCTAATGAAGAAAGGAATTTCACAACACAAAATGAGTTAAAATTTTATTGATCATTTTTATTTTTGACTGAGCTGGGGATCGAACTCGGGCCGAATTCACATGTTTCGAGAATAACCGCATTCTCTTCATCAGAGTTTTTGCAGTTTCACCCTTTCCATCACTACGACGGCTGTCAGTCTATAGTCAAACATCAATATTTTAACCAACGCAATTTTTTGGTGGATCAAAATCCGCTGTAATTGATATTCAAGTTTTCAATTTATCTACGCCTCTTCCTTACTTGTGTTTTTTAGTACTTTCATCAAGAATTTTTCTTGAATACCAAAGTTCATTATTGTGTTTTTTCTCTTTTTATATTGAAATTTTTTCACAGCCTGAAGGATATTTAAATTTTTAAACATAGACCTCGTGCCATAGCTTTACAATAATTAGTTTTCTTGTGGTTAATTGAATCGTTTATGATTTTTAATACAAGTTTTGATTCATCTTGTTTTATTTTCATTTAATTATCCTTATGAAGAGAGGAATTTTAATACAAGTATATATCATAAAATTTCTTCTTTTTTTTTTAAATAATATTAAATTATTAATGTGACAAACGAATAAGTAAAAAAAAAATTTATTAAGAAATGTTTTAAAAATATGTGTGTACATATGTAAATTAAGTCGTTTGAGAAAAATATTTTCCAAAATAAAAATACCTCGAAATTGACGATGGAATATTTAAAATATTGATTCGAAATTTTTACGGAATAATTTTCTAGCTATATTTAACAATCTAAAAGGTACTGCGTTTAAAAAAAAAGAGTTTAAAGTCAAATAAGGACCAGTCTCATATACATTTGGCATTAAGGTAAGATTAGGAGTCGGAGTTGAAATTTCAGCGGTTGGAGTCAGAGTTAGTACTTTTTGATGACGACTCCACAGCCCTAGTTGTCAATGTTAAAACATAGCAACGCTAAATTTCTAAGCAAAGAATTATAACAAGAAAAGAGTACTAAAACGGACGTAGGGGTACCGTGGTATTTTTGAATGGAAAAAGTACTGAAAATAGTACCATAGTACTGAATCTTCCATCACTGATATAAAGGGTGTTTTTTAAGCTAGATAGAACTTTAAATTGTAAAAAGTAACACAAAAAATTAAATTTTGATGAAATATTTTTTTTTATCGTTTCAGTATACTCTGACAAATCATCATGAATAGACTCACGCTTGAACAACGCTACGAAATTATCCAAATTTACTTTGAAAATCAGTCGTCGATTCGCGCAACTTATAGACGACTTCGTCATTTTTATGGCGTATATAATCGTCCATCTGAACAAGTAATTCGTCGAACTGTGGATAGATTTCGTACCACATACTCTCTAGAGGATGCAATAACACCAACACGTCGAAGGAATGTGCGTACTGAAGAGAATATCGCCGCTGTAAACGAAAGTGTGGAAGATCCAAATTTATCGATTCGTCGTCGGTCGCACGAATTGGGGCTCTGTCCGTCCACTACGTGGAAAATTTTGCGCAAAGATCTCGGCCTACACCCGTATAAGATCCTGCTGGTGCAGGAATTGAAGCCACGAGACCATTATATGCGTCGTTCTTTCGCCGATTGGGCTCTAGAGCAGTTGGCAACTGACCCGTTGTTTTATCGCAAAATTGTGTTCAGCGATGAGGCGCATTTTTGGCTTAACGGGTTTGTTAATAAGCAAAATTGCCGCATATGGAGCGAGACCAATCTACAAGAGACCCTACAGACTCCATTACATCCAGAAAAATGCACCGTTTGGTGCGGTTTTCACGCTGGTGGCATCATCGGACCTTATTTCTTCAAAAATGAGGCCGGAGCTCGCGTTACGGTCAATGGAGATCGTTACCGCACCATGATCAATGATTTTTTGTTTGAAAATATGGATGACATTGATCCGGAGGAGATGTGGTTTCAACAGGATGGCGCTACGTGCCATACGGCGAACGCAACCATCGACTTATTGAAATCAAAATTTGGCGATAAGTTGATTTCGAGAAATGGACCTGTCAATTGGCCTCCAAGGTCGTGCGATTTGACACCTCTCGATTATTTCCTGTGGGGCTACGTGAAGTCACTGGTTTATGCTGATAAACCAGCAACAATTGACTCCTCGGAGGCCAGCATTGTTCGTGTTATTCGTGACATACGGCCAGCAGTGCTCGAAAAAGTGGCCCAAAATTGGACGTCCAGAATGCGCTTCGTCAAGAACAGCCGAGGTGCCCATATGCCCGAAATCATTTTCAAATGTTAATGTCACGTATTGATCTTTCGAATAAAAAAAAAAATTTTGATTACAATTTAATTTTTTGTGTAATTTTTTACAATTTCAAGTTCTATCGGGCTTAAAAAAACACCCTTTATAACATAAAATTTAAAAGAATATAAACAGGATATAAGAAGAAAATGTATTAAAAATCAATTTTTCGTATCAACCACTAATCGTTTCGTTTCCTAAAACAATTTCCACCACATACCTACCTTAATATTTTTTACAAATAGAATATACGTTTATAAAGATCTCTCCTATACACACGTGTTTTTAGACAAGAATGTTGTTGGTATCTTAAATTTAATATGTATGTATATACATATGTATATCGCACTTGTGCAACAACACTGTATTAACTCAAAATTTAAAAATGTTCAGTAAAAGCAAAACAATCATCTTTAATTTTGCAGTAAAGCCATATGAAAAAGAATTTTTTACCTACCGTTTCATTACCAAAAAGTAGACAAAATAGCACGATATTTTTACAGCGGTTGGATATGAATATTGCGTGTCGATTTTTTCCAGAACGTGAAAAACTAAAAATTTTGAGTTAATACACTATTGTTGAACAAGTGCGATATGTATTTCTTAGTATCTATCGCTTAACAAATTATTTAAAGATTTGGTATTTTTTGTTAGGGATAAAGCAAACTATGTTTATAACGAATTAAAAATAATGTCGGTACTTTTTCAAATTCGTTTTAAACATGTTCTTCATGTACATATTTACAGTGACACCCAAAACAAGTTTTAACCCTTTTGCATTCCCACTAACACTGCCCCACGCCATCTATGATTTTTGTGGGTCAATTAGACACAACTATTGCTTAAAATGAAAATAGCAGATTATGTACATATGCATGTAAAGAATTTTACATCACTTAACTTAATTTTCTTCTTAATGCCATTATAAAAAACATACAAGCAAATCTGCAAGAAGCTTCCAAAACTACAACTCTCTCATAAAAAACGTTAAAACTAAATACAATGTACCTCAAATTTTATTCGCATTACTAATATGTACAATTACACTGTGCTAGAAATTGACATTTTTTTTAGACAAGCTGGGAACCTGGCGTTTTAACATTATTCGGGTACGCTGAATCCAGTGGTGCTTACCGTTTTTTTAGGTTAGCTCTGGTTTTCGAGCTATACCGTTATTTCGAAAATGGAGGAGGTTGCACAACATATGTTCGCGTAACTCAAAAACGGTTTAGTTTATTAAACAAACAAATTTTTATTTTTTATTTCTAACATACCAACCCGCTATCCATTCATTAAGGGGACCTCCCATACATAATGTTCAATACAAACTAGAAATATGTTAAAGACAAAGTGCCATAAATGCCCAGGAGTCACCCCTAGTGGGATATAATGTATGACCGACCTCAATTAGTTTTTTGTCCTTAATATTTTCTCGAGACATACTTGCCCTTTATCTTCAATTCTTAGGGGGACTCCCATACAAATATTGCGTTTTATGAAATGCTTAAATTAATTAAAATTTTTCGTCTTTTGTGAATAAATCAAAAGTTGTTAACCGATTTGAATCGTTTATGGCTTGTTTTGTTTGCAACTTGGTTTTTTTATGTCTGGAAAAAATTAGAAGCATAGCTGCTGCACTTTCCCATTTTGTTGAATTTTTTAAAAACAAAAATTTCAAAATGTTGCTAAAAAATAATTTTAACCTTTCTTAAAGAAAATATTATTGTGGAATTTTTTGAGTTTGTTCCATAAACTGAGCCGTTTTTGAGTTACGCGAACATATGTTATGCAACATCCTCCATTTTCGAAATAACGGTATATCTCGGAAACCAGAGCTAACCTAAAAAACGGTTATCACCACTGGATTCAGCGTACCCGAATTATTTGAAAACGCCAGGTCCCCGGCTTGTCTGTTTTTCCAACTAGCACAGTGTTATTAGTGCCATATGAATATAATAGATAAGTTAGAAATAAAAGACAAACTTTTTTGTCATCCAATAATTAAGGCCAACTATTCATATTCAGCTGGTTCTCATTGGCCCAACAGGACTACAGTATGTACATAAAACTTTTTTATTTTATTGAACGAAAAACAAAAATAGTTATTTCCATTTTTGTTTAGAATAAAACAAAATTTCAGGTCAACGCTGTATCATGAAGATTAAAAAAAAAATTTCAAAACTAAAATTGGGTCATATTGAGCCATGGCATGCAGAAAGATTAAGCCAAACGAGAAGGAATTTTCGAAACAAATTTAAGAAATGCAAAAAAAAAATATTGTTTGCAAAAACTTTTTGTTTTAAAAATAGTTTTCGAATGAAGTCGTAATAATTAATAATTCTTTACTAAGAACTAAATTTTTTATTAGTTTTTAAAATTCATTTATTCGAAAAAGATTTCGAATCTAATCGTAATAGAATATTAAATTAATTTAAATAAAGATTATACATCTGTTTTCAAATTTTTAGTAATAAATATTGTGATTACAATTTAAAAATTATACATTTTAGAAAACATTCAATTAATTAATTTAATTTAAAATTAAAACAAAGAAATATTTTCGAACAAAAACAAAAATATTCTAAATATGTACATACTTTAAAACAAAACGAAAAAAATAACATAAAATTAACACAGGGCCACAGTACGACCATCTGCACTTAAATTTATAATACCAGACGATTTCAATTCCAATATAAAAGCAAATCCTATAGCGGCAGTCATGCGATTTGTAACACAATCGCATTTGGTAAAGTCAAATGAAACCTGGCGAATGATATTTTGCAATATACCTAATTTGACCGCCAAACGTTCTTGGGAAGCATTTAACAACACAGAAGGATTAAAATGTTGTACATTTTGCTTAACAGTACCAACAGTTTGTTTTGCTTGCAAACTTCGACGATGATTATCCAACATAATACGACAATTATTTAGATTATCCATTATTGTGCTAATATTTTTAGAATTTTCTAAAATAAATTGATCATATTGTTGCTGTTGGGAAGAGGTATTACCAGCAGGACTGGTATTTATGTTTTGCGCTGGGGAATTATTTGATATAGGCGCTAATATGCTAGCTAAAGTTTGTTGCAATATATTTTGATTTTCTGCCCTTTGTTGTTCGAGTTGTTCTAGTTGTGATATTTGATTAATTAAAGGCAATCTATTGCGAGGGCGACGATGTTTTGGTTTACGTTGAGGCGTTGTAGCATTTTTGAAATTGGTATTTAGTAATCTAGTCCTAAGTATTTCATACCAATCTTTGCGATAATCATTATCAGCAGTTGTTTGGTGAGTTAAGTTACTTTCAATTGGCGGATTTACTTCATCAGCTGCATGTTTAACTTGAAGTTGATTATACGATTCTTTCCCATTTAAATCCATTACCAAAGGGGTAATATGACTTTCTCTTGTTTCTAATATAGGCTGCAAAACAGGCTGTTCCCGTATAGACGCGCTTTGCAGAATTTCTTGCTCACTTTGCCTAATTTCACTGCCTTCAACATCACTTGCATTCCTTGTTTCAGCTTCAATTTGTATTAGCAACGTTTTTCTCTCTTGTAAACTTTGTGATGTCAATGGAGTAGATACATCCAGGACACGAGTTTTCAAATTACTTTGAAAGTGTTTCTCTTCCACACTAGACATAGTTGCTGTCGGCTGTAAAATTGTATGAGCCGGTATTTGAGGAGTTTTAAATATACCTGTATCACTTGAAACGGGGAGGTCGGGTGCCATTTGATCTCTCGTTATCGATCGAGGACCAGTATCAATATTTGATGTTGACACAAGAGCAGTATCTGTTGTTCGAAGGTTTGACGATGGTAAGTGTATACCACTATCTGCAGTAATTTGTGGTGGGGGTTCAATTCTTAGTAAGGGAGTTTCTTCCACAACGTTAAGATGTTCAAGCTGTTGAGGTTGGAGTTCTAGGGATTCTCTAAATTAAGACAATGTTGAAAAAAAAATAATTTTTTTTAGATACTTGAGGCCGCATTGGATAAAAACGAGCTTCTATAATGTCCGCTTAAATAATGAGAGCATCAGGTTATAAAGGCTGTTAGTAATATCAGCTCAACTAATGATAGGTTCAATTATGTTCACATAGAAGCGAAGGCGCTGATTACCTAATTAGGTTTACTCAACGAACTAACCAGGCGCTCCTTTACAATAATTTATTCTTCCGACATTATTGTACTTATATTCAACAAAAATAGCCAAACTACACGATCAGTCTACTAAGAAATAGTAACCTACAGTTTCTCCCTCTCCTAGTTTTATACAACTACTACATAAGTTGTTATATGATTAATTAATACCCCTATTACGGTTTGCAGCTTAACTCAGTAAGTTGAAACTTATGCCCCTATAACGGTTTACAATTCAACACAGTTAAGTTTAAATTAAAGCCACTGCTAGTGATGAGTTGTAAATTTTTGATGTTTTTGTTAACCACACTAACACACGAGTTGTAAATTATAAAAAAAAAAACTGCAAAATTTTCACTAACCTGGAAGTTATATAGCGTAATAGGGCGATAAAACAACTTAACTTAACAACTGCTAGAGATGCGTTGTAAACCGTAAAGGAAGAAGTTCATACCACGGGTCAGTGTTCGCGCGCTCTGCAGTGTATTTTCATGAAACAAGTTACACAACAAACTTTTTGACGCTTTGAATATATTTATATATATATCGATTACGGATGACAATTGGACCGAAGTTGAGTTGCCAGCAGCGAAATCAGGCAAACGCCGCTCATATTAAAATATAAAATAAAATAAAAATTTGGCTGTTTTAACATGAACGGCGTTGCCTGATTTCGCTGCTGGCAACTCAACGTCAGTTCAGTTGTTATCCGTAATCGACATATTAGACAATCGTAAAGTTTTTGTCTGTGTGTAGAATTTTTTAAGAAAAGAGTCGCTAAAAGTTTAAAACTAGTAAGGTTTTTGTTTAGTTTGGAATATTTTATTGCACAAAATGGATAAAAATTAGCACGGGACAACAATTTGACTTAAGCCGGGTTTTTGAGATGTGGATTAAGTTTAAACTTTGTTTAACGTAGTCTGAAACTCGGATTTTTCCGTCGAAATGTGATTTTTTTATCGCTTCATTAAATACAAACATATTAAGCAAAACTAAGCCGTTCCGTCAACATTTTGTATACGAACTTGGTAATGGCGACTGAGATTTACTAGCCCACCAACAAATTGAATTGAATTCACGTACATATTCAGGGTTGTTATAAAAACCAAGACAGAATTGTCGTATATCAGAATTGAAAATCGATTCTGATTTCAATTGGTGTTATGAAATCGTCTTGGTTTTGTCTTGATTCGATAAAAAGCACGATAACATTTTTTACCAGCATTTAAAGCACAAATTGAACATTTATTAACAAGTGAGAAATTTATATAACAAAATATTTATTTTAAGACGCATAAATTGTGTTAAAAAGAATTTCAAAAATGAACTGGATGAGGCTGAGGATATCATATTTATTGCTGGGGGAAGAAAAATATTGAGATATCATAGCAGCCCGTTGGAACTTTCAGAGTCAGTGAAAGTATGAGTTTCTGGTAGGGAAGTTGTATTTACAATTTGTTTTATTTTATGAAGTTACTATTTAATTTTTTTTTTCATATGTCCACATGTGTATTCCATTTTGATTTGTGCGCCAATCTTTAACAGATTAAAGCAAAAATAAACATAAAACAAAACATTTTTTTTTAAATATTTATTTATTAATTTAGACTGTAATGCAAAAAATATTTAATTTTTATTACATTTTAAGACATTTTGGAACCAGAAACTGAGGAGACAGTATTTCATCTTCTATGTGATTGCCCAGCGTTTAATTCAATACGCCATGGATTATTTGGGAATTACCTTCTACAAGGACTCTCGGAGATATCGCGGGTGAAACTCTGCAACTTGCTGAAATATCTCAACGCAACGGGCTGGCTGTAGCCACCTCAGTATTGCCCCTGGGTCAAGTTTGATTGGGGGTTTTATTATAGATTTGATTTTATGAGTACATACTTTTTTAAAATTTTTTTTTCAACTTGGCAATGTCATAAAAAGTTGCAACATTCTCATAATCTTGCACTTACTTAGACCCTGGCAATTTTGCATCGTTTGGGCGAAATAATTGTCATGTCGTTGTTGTTATGTTTTTGCAATTATGCTTTTTCGTAAGAGTGCATACCTTTATAAAAAATTTTGACTGCAAATAATTGCACTCAAAAAGAAATTTCGTATGAAAATGGATTAATTTTATCTTAAGAAACGTCTTATCTCTTTTGTAAAAAAAAAAAATTTTACATTTAGGGAATTTTAGAAATGCCATAATCATATTGATTATAAAAATTATTTTCCATTTTTTATTACGTATAAAAGTATAAGGAAATTTTACATTGTAATGTAAAAATTATATTGAATTAATCCAACGAAATATCTAAAAAAAAATTTCCTGGTAACTGCTCAAAAATAATAATTTAGAAATTTCACATACATTTAGGCGCTAATGGTGTAAAACGCAACGCAATGCCAAAAATTACATTAAAAGCAAAAACAAAGTCAAAAATATTTTATAATTTTGTTGTTGCTTTCTACAGAAATTCTAATTCTAATTCTAACAAAATTATAAAATATTTCTCTTTGTTTTTGTTTTCAATGTAATTTTTAGCGTTGCGTTGCGTTTTATACAATTGGGGTCTTAGTAGTGCCAGTTTTTTTCTAATTTATTATTATGGACGAGAATGGGAGATTTTTTTAACCGAATTTGAAATAACGTGTGCCGCAAAATTTCAAATTGCATATTTGTATTCGGCGAATTTTGGCGCAGATATTCGTATTCGCACTCGTATTCGCGAATATTAAAAAATTGATATTCATAACATCACTAGTATTTATTACACCGACAGCAGGCTTAGGGCTTTGCAACAAAGTTGCATACTGTATAAAAATAATTAAAATACATAGATAAAATAAGATATTTCATTCTTGATACCAAAGACAAAAATTAATTTTTTTCGAGTGGCGATGTGGTGACAAAAATCAAACGATTTATTTCTTAGTTCTTGTATATGGTTTGTGCCATCGAAAACTAGAAAGAACTTTTTGCTAATATGACTGTAACGCTAATAATTTGCTTCACTTTTGCCTTTGCAAGTCGCTGATATATAGCATATACATACATATCTATGGTAAATGTGGTTATATCGCTAAATGGACTTTCTATTGAATTTACTTTTAACGACAAAAAATGTACATAAAATTTAATATATCGCTAAAGAAACTAAAGTACTGTACTCGTATTATGAAAAAATTAATATATAAAAAAAAACCGATAACTGAACTCGTTTTTATCCAAGATAATAAATTAAAACTCAAATACCCTTCTACCACATGTGGACCTCCTGAGGTAGCAGAATTATTGCTAACATTAATCTCATTATTTAGAACACCAACAGTTTCAACACGAGGCGAAATATCATGCTGCAGTATGTCAAGGCTACGTTCTTCTCCAATACGTGACACATCAATTCCAGTTGCCACTGGCGGTAAAGGTCTGCCAAATGAAGACAACTCCATCATAGAAGATGGGGCTTGTCGTACAACATTTAAGCTGGAAAGATTGTCACCAGTGGTTGCTGCCAACAATGAGTTGGTTAATGGTAGTGTTATAGGTGGTACATGTAATTGCACTTCAACTAAATTATTGTCATTGGCTTCGTTGTCGTTAAAACTCGACCATTCTTCTTCGATAAGTGTCATATCCATGGGAAAATAAGCAAATGATGAAGTTTCAATATTATATTTTACACGAGGTAGCTCCGTGATCTCTAAAAATTTTCTACGTGGCAAACGATAACGTAAACTATATTCCTCTTCAGTTATGTAAGTACGATGTTTTGAACGTTTTGTAGTTGCTGGAGTGCTATCACCTATTGGAGAATTAGTTGTGGGTGTTTGAGCAGTATGTGAAGATCTTTGGCTGTAACGTAATCTTTGAGTTGTTACATAAGAAGGCTGATGCCCCTCATTTTCAGTAAAAGTTGTTGAACTCTGAGCTTGTAATCTTTCACTTCTTCTTGGGGTTATTTCCTCATTTGTTGTCTCTTCTGGTTGTTGCTGTTGTTGAATTTGAGGCTGCCTTAAAAAAGTCAACTGCAATTCATCGGAACTATTTAAATTTTCATTTTCGAATAAAAAGGGAAAATTTATGGCCGGTAATTGATGTGTTGGTAATGGCAATGTTAAATTTTCTTCAAATTCCAATTGGTAGCTATTATTATGCTGTAGTGTTAAAGAATCTCGAGCATCCCAGTACTTATTTGCATCTTGTTGAAATATTTGTAACAAGTCCGTTGTATCATTTTCAGGAGATGGCGATAACGATTGTTCGAGAACTTCTATCAAACTTTCTTCATCTTGCTCGGTGGCATAAGAGCGCTGCATTGTTGGCGACAAAGTTCCTTCCGCTAAAGTTGTTTGTAATGGCTGCAAACTCCTATTTTTAGTTTTAGTATCGGGCTTTTTGTAATGAGGCTTATGTTTCTTGGTCGTTTCACTGGATCTTTTAAGAATTCTTTCATAAGCCTGCATTACGTACTTCATTAAAATATATTTTTGTAATAGAGTAGCCTTTAAAAATAACGCAGGCATATTATTCATAAAACGATGTAAAGTTGTTTGAAAGAAGTCTTTAGGAGTTAAAGCAAATATAGGGTTTTGATAATGCTCATGAGTAGTAATATTTGCATGAGCTTTAATTTGAATTTTAAAATATAAAACACCACAAAAAAACATAAAAAATAAACAAAAACAAAAAAAAAAATACCGAAAACCAATCACAAAACACAATACATATTAATTATATAAGTTAAGTTAAAAAATAAAACATTCATGCATAAGTTCAATACTTTTGAATAATTATAAAATTCTTTCTTTTTAATAAAACGTACCACCAGTTTCTCCATTATCTTCATTATCTTTGTTATATCGGTTGAATCCGTTTCCTGTGCGCCCTAAAAAAAAATTAAAAAAAGTATTAATTCTTTTGAAAACGTTCGAAAATACAGCCATGTCACAGAGTACAATTCCGTTCGGAAACGGAATTCATTCAGTATTTTGGCGCTTCAGAAAATTACGAAAAAAAAACTTTTCGGAATGAAACCATTTCTTTTTTGTTTTCATGAACGTAATGTAGGTTTTCTGTATCTTAAAGGCCAAAAAAACTATCAAAATATACTTTCTATAAATAAACAAATGTTTTCTTCGGTTCCGAACGGAATTGTACTCTGTGACATGGCTGGATAAAGTTTATATTGTAAATGTTTTAATTATAAAAAAAATTCTCTTGATAATTACCATGGCGAATTCATTCCAGGTTATCTCGGTAGTACAACAAGTACAACTCGTACAAAAACCACAAGCAATTTGTTTTTGTAAAATCATTGTACAATGTCAAAAACCGAAACAAATCAAAACAAACACAAAGATAATAAACAAAATTTTGACATCCAACAATTATAAAGCTAAAGAAAAAAAATATCAGCAGGGCTTTTAGGATCACCTGTAATGAATTCGCCTTGGATAATTACAGAAAACAAAAAAATTTTTATTTAAATGTTCGAATATTGAAAATTTTCTATTAAAAATGTTCGAAAATCAATAAAAAAAAAAGATTTTATTGAAATTGCTTGTTTACCGAAAATTATCTTAACCCTTTAAAGCATAATGTCCGCCTAAGTTATAAAAAATAAAACAGTTTAATAACAGGTAAATAAAACAGGTTATGAAATGGATTTTCATACAAAGATACAACCAGGAAAAACATTGTAATTTCTGTATTTGATTGAACACTTTGCTAAGATTCAAAAGCTATTCATCATTTAGAACAATTAAATAACGGGAATCTCAAAATTTCAAAATTTTTAAATGTTTAGAAATAGTCAAACTTTTAGTCGTATTTTATTAGTAACTGTTCTTTTTAATTTAACCAAAATTATATGTATTGTTAAATTAAACTATAACGTTTTAAACGAATTTGATTTCAACTTTGGTTTTAATGTCACTTTTAGTGGTTGTATCTTAAAAGATGCATTATGCACTCCGCACTAGCTGCGAATGTTCATTGGTTTTTTTTTAATACACCGTGCTTTTTTTTAACAAAAAACAAATGTTTCAAGAGTTTTAATCTTATATCGTAATGTCTGACCGAACGTTCAGGTCAAAAAATTATGATCGGCCAAAGTTCGGTGTTCGGCGAAATTTTTACCGAACACCATACTTCTAATGAAATAAATAGTAGTTATATATGAAAATAACACGAAAGCACCACATATAGAAGTCCAAGAAGAACAGGATGAAATTATGGTTGATAAAGAAATCAAAATGTATTTGACTGAATCTTTAAGTCCTCGAAATACAGATATTTTTCAATAATCGAACTCCAGCCCATTTATAAATCTTAAGGCTGTGACCAGAAAGAACCTTTTAGCACCACCAAACACCGTTGTTAGTAAGCAGCAGCTATTTAGTGCTGATGGACAACTTTAATCAGACCGAAGAAATAATCTACATAGCACAAATGCAGAAAAATTGCTTTTTAGGTATTATCTATTAAAGAGCTGCACAAGCACAAGAAAAATTGCTTACAAGCAATTTCATTAAATGTAGATAGTATGTGTATTGGAGATGAGCGATCCCGTGAATTTTAAATATCATCGTGATTAGTGAACGTGATTTAAAAATCACTGCTCCTTTAAACTGTTATTGTGATCACGGTTTATCAGTTTTCTGTTCTTTTATAGCAATTGCGGCCAAGCTATATGTACAATGCGCGAGCTTTCGCAAGAGCTTTTGTAAGCACTTTGCAAAGATACAACAACAAATTGTAAGAGCTTTCAAATCTGTTTACTTATACATACATACTTGAACAAATAAACTTTGGCTTAAAAAAATACTAATAAGATAGAAGAGAGAATGAAAGGAACAGCAATATTATTCGCCATTTCATTAAAAAAACGCTATTACCCACACAAACAGTGAAATATCATAAATTTGTATATCGTTACCTTAATATAAAAAGGCCCCAACTCATCAAAAACACTTTTTACAGGAGAAGGAAAAAACTTAATAAAAGCTGAAATAATATAGCTACACAACCATTGTCAAAAAACATCTTTATTAAAATTAAACGAGGAATTCAGATTGAAATACATAATATGTATTTCTTTCGAAAAATTGTGTGTATGAGTTAGGCCTTTTTTTCTTTAGAAAAATTGTGTGTATGAGTTAGGGCTTTTTGTATTCTGCTTATAACTTCTTTATTTTTAATCTAATTTGCTTGAAATTTTAATAGAATGTGTATTAGCAACCATTCTACAATAATCAATAAAAAAACGGATTTCCAAAAATAATGAGTTGGGGCCTTTTTATATTAAGGTAACGATATGTAACAAAATACAAAAAGAACGACTTAGAAAGTACCTGTTACTTGACAAATTTGGTCACAACTGTGATTCGTGATTTTTCAGTAACAGTGATTAAATCACAGGTACAGAAATATCGCTCATATCTAATGTGTATATTACTCTCTCATTACAAAACTCATACTTCCAAAAACAATTGTTTTGCTTTACGATCAAAATATAGAAGAATAGAACAAAACTGCACAAGAACAATGCTGAACTAAAATAAAGCTGAATTAGAACAAAGATGAAGTAGAACATTAAAACAGAAATAGAACATTCCAAGCATGTTTGAATGTTTTGATTGTAAACATAAACCAAAGAGAAAATTGCAAAGGGAGAAACTTTTGATTTAATTTCGTTTGAGTGGTTTTCAATGGGTTCCGTTGTAGGTTCCTTTAAAATATTATTAAAAATTTAGGAAATAATATAGGTAACTAAATTATTAAGCTTAAAGTCTTTTTTTTATTTTTATATAAAACTTTAAACGTTTATTTAACCAATATTTCGGCACTCCTTTGAGTGCCTTCTTCAGGGTTTTTTCTTCCTTATTTTATAAATTTTCAACAATTTTTAACAAATTTAACAATAACTGACAAATTAAAAAATTTTTTAATTAGAAATATTGGTTAAATAAACGTTTAAAGTTTTATACCTATAAAAATAAAAAAGGCATCAAGCTTGATAATTTAGTTATACCTAATATAATAATAAAGGTCGACTAAAATAAATAAACATTTAGGAAATAATTCAAAAAAATCAATTTTGCTTACATTTAATGCATCCATTTCTGTTATAAGCTAAGATCACTTTAAATTTTTTAAATTCCTAATTACGTGCACTCGATGCTTTTACTATAATTTACCGTTTCTTTATTTCATTGTCTGTTTTTGTGTTGATATTCTGTTTGTTTTGATAATACAAGCACTAACAAAGCAGAAGAGAAAAACTTTTCAAGTTATGCTTGTTTTGTTTCGGTGAGAGTAATGTGTTGTTATGTTTGTTTTGCTATGTATGTTTACAGTGAAATAATATGATTGATAGTTGTGTGAAGTAGAACACAGAACATTAAGAATATTTTGCGCAGCCCTTTATTATCTATATATAAATCGGCAAAGGCAAAACGGTTAAAAACACTCTCCGTCTCTGTTTGTCAACCGATTTAAACAAAAAAATATACCATTTAAAAGGCATTTACCTACAGAAGAGCACAATGTATATTTTATTAAGAGTGTAAAAAGGTTAAAAATTCGATGACTTCATATCTCCAAAACTAATAGAAACCCAAAAAAAAAAAAATTTATACTTATCGTTGTTCATTAAAAAAATAAGCGGACTGGTTCTGTTTGCAATTCGGCCCTTTAAGAGAGTAAACTGGTTTAACCTCTATTTTGGAACTTTTGGGTTCCCCATTTAGCTTTTAAATAAGTATAGGAATAAAGGCTATACCAAATTCGTATATTATCTAAAAAATACAAATATAAATTTTATGGGATAAACTCGTACCCATTGGTACGTTTTTTTAAAAACATTTTTCTCTGTATATTGACATATAACGCAATAAATTATGGTCTCCCACTACAACACTGAAATGTTTGATACTTCAACGGAGCGAAATAATTTTTAGAAAGGGGAAATACGGGAAATTGAATTACTTTCTTTTACTTTTCCCTTCTGCGTGTGGTAATTTTTAAATTGTTTGTAATATTGAACTTAGAAATAAAAAATTATTTGTGCAAGGTCTTGAGTGAATGAGAACCTATTGGACGAAAAATGTTGGCACTTTTTTGTTCTTCAACTCGTACTTTTTGAATTTTAGTTAATATTGGACCTAGAAACATAAAATTAAGCATGCATTGTTCCGAGGGAATAAGAATCTGTAAGGGAGAGTTTCTACAACTGGTACTTTTTTTAATTACCTTTAATATTCGACCTAGAAACATAAAACTAAACCTGCAATGTCCCGAATGGGTGAGAATCTATAAGAGGGAACTTTTTTGGTCTTCAAATGGTCCTTTTTGCATTTCCGTTAATATTGGACCATGAAACATAAAATTAAACATGCATGGCTCTGAGTGAATAAGAATCTGTAAGGAAGAGCTTTTTGGTACTTTTCGTTCTTTAACTGGTACTTTTGAATTTTTAATAATTTTGAACATAGAAACATAAAATTCAGCATGCAGAGTCCTGAGTGATTGATAAACTATATTTAAGAGGCGAAATTTTTGTACTTTTTCTTTTTCAATTGGTACTTTCTGACTTTTTTTTCATATAATTCAACATAAAAAACTAAATTAAACATTCACGGACTTGAGTATAAGAGAACATTTGGTGCGGAGGTTGGTACCTAGCCAAATCGATCCACTAAGACGAAAAAAACGAATTCTCTAAACATTTAAATTCGTAAATACTTATATGTATGTTTTCTTCATATTTGCATAAAAAATTATTTCCGAATTTCGAACACTTGGCAAACTCTAGTAATATTAAATTTTGAGTACTAATATCGCACTTGACCAACAAGAGCGTATTAACTCTAAATTTTTGTTTCCACTTTTGAAAAAAAAAACGCGTAATATTAAGGATGTAACGAATACCGATATATAAGCGATACTTCAGATTTTCTGATATATCGGTATCGGCGATATTTTGCTATCGATACACCGATACTTTTTATATATTTTTTGGAGTATTTTTAAACAAATAATTTAGTTTCCTTATTTTTTGTATAGCAACTAAGAGAAATAACACAATAAAAAGCCAAGAATAAAATTAAAACAGAATAATGAAACCGATTTACATACATACAGTGTTAGATTTATCTTATTTTGCAAGTTTTTGAGATCCAAAAAAAGTTTTACAGTTTTCTAAAATTTAAGTTATTTACATAAGTTTAGTTATAATTCGTAACAAAAATAAGTCTTCACTCAGTTTAGTTCATTTATAAATATAAGAATTTAGTACTTGATATAAAATTAATGGATGAATTTAATTTTGATGGAAAATAGTTCAAGTCCCCAATTTTGCGGCTGACTTAGCATTAGCTAGCTTTAAATAAAAGATCTGAGGCTTTAGAAAATAACTAAACCAACCTATTGCTTATCTGCAATTATTGGCCCTTGATAAAATGTTAAAATATTTCAATCGTACCTATTGAGCTACTTAACATTTCTGCATTCCAAAAGTGTTGAAAACACGGTCAAACCTACAGGTGGTGCAAGTTCTGATAAGTCTACAAGAACTGGCCTTTCAAGCCTTTGTGACAAACTATTAGAGGATCCGAGGTGGATAAGTCCCTCTCCATCCTATGCTGTAATTCTGCCAAAGAAGTCCAGAGATACCTTATATCTCCTAATATATCTAGAGACGCAGATCCGCATGTTTACGGGTGCAATAATATGTTATTGCTATCTTGAAAAAAATAGCGCAGGAATTCCTAAGTTTTCAAATGAGTTGATTCGCATCTGAGAGACTTTTCCCCACTGCAGGGGGGTTACCGCGTATTTCGATTCGAAAGAAATAATTTACGAGTTCGAACAATTTGTACTGTGTATTACGATTTTCGTACAATTTGTTTCGAATGAACGGAAATTTTTTATACACTATCGAAAACCAAAAATCCCTTTCGAAACGGCAACTCTCTATTACGAACAATAAAAATCCCTTTCGAAAGTGCAACTCTGTATTACGAAAACACGAGTCTGTTAAGCAAAAAGTGTTAGGAAATTGTTCGAAAGCTATTTTGTTGGTGACAAAGTGAACGAAAAACAAAAAATGTAAATATTTAAATCTTTCAAGATAAATAAAAGCGTAAAACAAACAAATTAAACCAAATAATGCTATATTTGATATAAACTAAATAATTACTAATGTTATTATTGTAAATGTTTTAATATTTGTGGTCTTGAAATTTGCAAAAAAAAAAAAAAATATATTAAAAAAAATATGTACATATGTATGTATGTACATGTACAAAAAGCAGTATAAAGAAGTGATTGACTTTTTCTTTGGAATCTTCAAACCACAGGGAAATGCAATCAGTTTTAATTAAAAAAAATCACAATTATAACATTTTTACACATTGAATAGTATTTAATATTTCTTTTGTTTTGGGATATTTTCGTCCATTTTTGTATTTTAGTAACAGTGCTACCAACTTTTTATCAAATTTCCCATTTGTTTATAAATACAACTCTGTCATCGTTTCGAACGAGTTACGCAGTACGGTTCAACTTTCGAATCGGAAATTGCTTTCGAAAAATGTTTCGTTTCGAATCGAAATACGCGGTAACCCCCCAGATCTGTTTAAATCGAAAATCGAAATCGTCTATATCCACAAAAGATGAAAACACTTTTTTTTTTAAAAAAAAATCCTTTTAATATTTTTGTAAAAAAATGTTTTATTTTGTGTTAATTGTATCATGAATTCAAATTAAACTTTTTCGTTTTTTGCGTCTTATTAATATCAATTTTAAATAAAAATAATCTTTTACACTGTAAATTTGTGTAATAAACAATTTTCTCTACTTGAGTTTTGTTAATTTCAACTTGAATTCAAATTCAATATGCGTATCGGTATCGATATCGACGATATTTTTGTTTGAGTATCGGTATCGGTATCGTATCGAATTCGTATGAATATTACATCCCTAGTAATATTCATATCTGCCCGCTGTAAAAATATCGTGCTATTTTGTCTCCTCTTTGGTAATGAAAGGGTTGGTTTAAAAATTCTTTTTCATTTGCCTTTAATATTAAATTTAATTAAAAAGTACAATTGTTCAGATTTAAAGACAAAAAGTTCGGGTTTGGCCGAACTTTGCCAAATTCACCGAAGTTAGAAAAAGCGAGTTGGGTCAGACACTATCATAATCTTTTAAATTTCTACAAGGTTATTAAGGGTATTTTCCAATTCAACTTCGTTCTGAATTTATATTTTCTCATTCCAGTATAAATCCACATATAACACTGTGAGACAAATGGTTCAAACTACCGGGGAAAGTTTTTTTTACCGTTGACACTTTTTTTACCGTTTTGGATTTTTTATGAATTAAAAATAAAAAAAATTCAATTTTTTAGGCAAAAAATGGTTTTTTTCTTCAAACATTTATTTATAACTGCGAAACTGTTGCTTATGTAGCGAAACGTTGTATGAACAGATTAAAGGAATTGTAATTCCTAATTTTTTTAAATTTGTTTCAGCAAAATCGGTGGTGGTTCTCGAGTTATGTCAAAAAAAGACCACCAAAGGTCACAATTTCCCCTATATGATAGTAACTAACTTCAAATCGATATATCTCGATTCCTAGACGTGACCCAGCGAAACGCCGGGACACGTATAACTTGTTTTTTTTTACCGATATAACATTTCCCATTGGTTTCATCCCATCCCGATTTTGACTGTCGCATAGTGCATTATTCCAAGTTTTTCATACTCTGTATTTGAACTGTCATTTATTATAATAATTGCGCGCTTTTGGAACATCTTTTCAATTAAACTTCGTTTGTCTTCACATGCGTACAATGTATTTCGTTTACAGCTTCTTACACACTTTTTTATAGACTACTCGTTTTTTATATATTTTAAATTTTTAATAGCGCTTATTTTTCTGGTTCGATCATTTTAAGAATATTAAATAAAACAATTAAACCTATCACTTCTTTTTGGACACTATTTCCATACGATCTTTTTTATAATTTTTTTTTTTTGGACTGAGTTAGCCAATGAGTGAATTATTTTATTAGTTATATTTAAACGTATGTTTATAATTATTTATTCAAATTATATTTGTATTCAGGAATACATGTTTGTAAAATATGTTATATAACTGTGAATGGAATAAATAAAAAATAAATAAGTCAAAAATATAGTTGGTTCCCATTAAACTCTGATTACGGGCACCAAATGTAAAAAATTCTTCTTGTGATAACATGTTTTCTGTATTTAAAAGAAGTATAAAAAAAATGTGAAACGGAACATAACAATCACGCCCGCCGCCTATTCAGTAATAAAAAGTAAACAATTTTTTCCCTCGAAATTTTGCTTTTCCTTACATATTTTTTTTTTTTTTTTTTTGGAAAGAGGGAACAAACTTTGAGGAAAAATTTATTCTCAATAAGAGCGAATATTTTCTTGCAAGTCTGAATCTTCTTAATATGGTGATGAGTCATGTTCCTCACATAGAGTTGAACCTTTTATGTATTCAAAACAATGAAATTATAGTACGAAAAGTGTTTTATTAAAAATGCTGCAGCCAGTACCGCACGACATGTACAAACAATTTTTTAACAAAGTTTTTTGGCGAAATCTGACCTCGAGCTCGAACGTTTAGTCGGACCATAATTACTATACCTTAATATTTTATTTTAGAATTTGAAAAAATCTTGCTTTACATACCACCTCCCCGACCACCACCACCATTGAAACGTTTCTTATAGCCGCCATTGTTATTGTTTTCATCATCATTCTGATAATCATCATTATTGGACTTATACACATCGTTATCATTGCCAAAACCTTTACCAATTACCTATGAACGAAAAAATGTATGATAAAATTTTTTAAGCACCACAATTAATATTGACTAAAAAACTTACTTCGGTTGTTTCCTCATCACCCCAGTCGGACATTTTCTTTGGACTGTGTTCTTTTTTGGTGGTCACAAAAGAATCCCTAGAAGAATTTGCACCTGTAGCCTTTTTAGTTCGAATAGAAAAGGGCACCTTCGTTTTAGGTAAGCTTCCAATAGCTTTCCGGGAGGAATCAGTGTCTGTGTTAAAGTTTTTAGTTGTTTTAGAGCTTTCAGTTATTCCAGATGTTGTCGTTTGTTTTTTTTGATCTTTGGCCTCTACCTTTGAAGAATTCCTAAAACGATTATTAGTTATTTGAGATTTTACTATTGAATCGTGATCATCTTGAGAAAAAAGTAAATTTATTTGTTTGAAAGAATCCATATTTAGTTTATTTGTTGTGTTATAATTGTATGCGGCCTAGTGTATTTTCAACAGAGTTGCAAAATTAACTAAAATCAATTTAAATTTTGAAATATTCAAGAAGCGGCACTATGTAAAATTATTTTTTCTTGTTTTTTAGTGTTCCCCTTTCATTTATAACAGAAGCACACAGGGTAGTATTTTATAAAGAACATGATGAGGCAATGAAAAACGGTTGACATTTCGCATGTGGATATTCTTGTGAAAATAACAAAACTTTGTTTTGAATTATTTAAGGTTAGAAAAAACAAAATGCTTAAAACATGTGTTATTCATTTGTGTTTTTTTGTAAAAATAACAAAATTTCATTTTGAATTATTTAAAGTTAGAAAAACCATTTGGTAATAATTTGGAAAACACATAGATTATTTTCAGGTAGTTTAAAAAATTTTTATGCTGCAATTTACCCTTTTTTCATATTTAATGTTTAAGATTACAATATGTTTCAAGTATGTACCTATTTCCAAAATATGTAATTCGATAGGATTTTTTTTTAGAAAGATTTTTTATTCTATTGAAATATGTATGAAGCCGATATATTAAGTACCTCTTTTTTCCTTACAGCAATCCCTCGATTAAAGTCGTGATTGGTGTAGAAGATTTATATTATTAAGAACTTAAAAATTACGAAAAGTTCAGTTAGTTAAGTTACAAAAACTAAAAACAAATTAAAGCAAATAATGCAACAACAAAATAATCAGCTTTAATAAATATTTGAATAAAAAAAAAAAAAAAATATAAAAACAACTTAAAAGGGTGCTTTTTTAAGCCCAATATAACTTTAAATTGTAAAAAAAAACACAAAAAATTAAATTTTAATTAAAAATGTTTCTTATTCGGAAGATATATACATGGATACATCCATTCAAATGCTAATTAAAATGATTTAGGTATATGGGCACATAGGCTGTTCTTGACAAATCGCACTCCTGTCGTCAATTTGCTAGCATTGCTAGTCATGTCACGGATAACACGAACAATGTTGGCGTCAATTATTGCTGATTTATCAGCATAAACCAGTAACTTTACATAGCCACTCACAAAAACAATATAGAGGTATAAACGAAATTGTCGCCAAATTTTGATTTCAATAAATCGATGTTTAGACTCGCACGTAGCAAACAAAAAATGTTTGATCAATGAAGTGGACAAAAAAAATTGATTTTGTTACCACAGAAACAAATCTCATAGAATATGTTAAGAAACAATCTGATAAGCCTTAAGGTGTACGAATTATATTTGGCTTTTGCTTTTGTTTCTGATTTTGGTTAAAGCGTATATATAAATTTAGTACATTTTTTTAATACAAATAAGTAAATATGTATTTTTTTCATTATTTTTTTTTAACAAAAGGGACATGGATAATATTTATTTTAAAGAATTTATTAAAAACTTACCACCAGTTTCACGATGTCGAAAGAACGCTTTCTTTCACAAAAATACGTCTGAAATAAAAATAAAGTTTATAGATTTTTTTTTGTTTTAAATGTAGTTGTGCGAAAGAAAGAATTCTTTCGCATTTAGTGAAATATGCTGTTGTAAATTATGTGTTTGTCGTTTATTCGCAAATGGAAAATGTATTTTTGTTAAGCCTTGGTTATTTGACATTTAAATATAATTTTTTTTTTCTTTCTTTTTTTGTTTATATTTTCCTTTTTATACTCTACTAGCCGTGCCTGCGGCTTTGCCCGCCCAGATTAATTTTTTTTTACTATCTATAAAAGTAAACTTAAAAATCAGTACACAATTTTATTTTATTTATTTTATTCATCGGTCCAAGGTTTGAAAGTAATAAAAAGATTGTGTTTTATTTACGCTGATCTATCCATGATTCATATTTCATCAAAATTGGTTAGATATTTTCGGAGGCAGTTATTCTCCCTATGTCCCCTTGGTCTTAGTTTAAAAAAAATAGTCTATATTTCTAATTTCATCCAAATCGGATCAGCTATTTAGCCGATAAAGCGAAGCAAACGCAAAAGTCACCTTCGCATTCGGTCAGGGGTCGGTCGAGCGGAAAAATAGACTGGAGGCGGAATGGAGGGAGAACAGCGTACTCACGTTGAGTACGGAAACTATGCTTTAATAGATCTCTTCTACAACATTAATTATTATTTTCTGAGTATAAGAGATTTTGCGCCCCTAGACCCTTTCCTAAGCACTTTAGTGGAACCTTATATCTCCTAGGACCGTAAGGAGGTTACATTCTCGATTTTGTTGAAAAAGGTAATAATATTAATAAAAATAATATTATTACCTTTTTATAATATTAGAATAGATTGTCAAACACCGAATATGTATATTAAAATGGATTTTCACACCGGTCCACAGGGGGGGTCGTTTTGCCAATCTAGCCGGACAATAATTTTTTTTTTTTTTTTTTTTTTTTTTTTTTTTTTTTTTATTAGTTTATATTGCTTCGTTTTGAGTGCCCATAGATCGATGAAACTTGGTAGAAATAGTCATAGGCTGTAATAGTCAAAAATAAATCAAATCAAATCAAGGGGAAAAAGTTCCCCATAGAAGTACTAATCCTACCTCTGAAAAATGCAATTTTTTCAAAGTTTTTATCTATTCACTACTTTTGCTTTGCAAATGCAACTTTTACCGTCAACGAAAGTTAAAAACCCTAAATTTGGACCCAAAAGATAGTTATATGATATTTTTCGTCCCGCCCCTTTTGTGGGCGGTTACATAAAATAACACATATTTGCAAAAATAATCTAAATAATAAAAGAAATGAAATTCTTACGCCTTTATACAATAATAATGAAATTTTTCAGATTTATGGGTAGGGGGAAGTATCCCTCAAATCCCTCCCCCTGGAAATACATACCGTCAAAAAACTTTTTTATTTTATTTTTTTTTATTATTTCCACAAAATATTCATTTTTAAGCTTTTATGTCGCTTTTATGCATTTTATAGTTTTATTCTTAATTATATCTTATTTACAATAGTAACAATTAATTTTATTTCGAATAATAACAACTAATTTATTAAGTTGTTTCTACTGTTTATAAAATTAAGGTTCGAAATGTCCTCATTATTTCTTATAATTTTCTTACAATCGAATTAGAATTTTAAAATTATTCAAACTAGATTTAAAAGTTGAATTAATGCCCATTCGATTTTAATCAATAAAAACCAACTAAACACATCCAATTATTTGATGTTTTGTTTGTAGCATTCTATCGCTTATGGAACACATCCACAAAAGGCAGTCCCCAAAAAGGGAAGATGTTTGTTTTCAAGTACACATATACTTCTTTTCGTATACATGGAATCATAGAATGCAAAAGAATAAAAAAAAATAAGCCCAACTGTCAAAGTGAATGGATACAGATAGAGAGCGAAAAAATATATTGAAAAGAAAATAAAATACAGACTCACTATATTGTAGTAGTAATACTACACACAGCGCCAGAGATTATATTATTGTCTTTTTATTTATACTCTTTTATCATTTATTTAATTCTTATTTCATATCCATCCATCTATCCATCCATCTAAATTCGTATTTTTGATATGTGTATACCATGCTTTTTTCTTCAACGTTCTAAGATTTAATAAAAAGACATAAGAGAGTGTGTGTGCAGAAGAACGCAAAAAATAAAATACCAAAATTAAGGTTAGCAGTCCGCTAAAAGATTTTGGGTGCAAAACTTTAAAATACAGAGGGGAAAAATAGAGAACTGAATTAAATTCAATAAAATAATAAAAATAAAATATTAATTTCAAAACAACAATGGATTCAGCTGGGAAAAATCGTTATGAACTTTTGTTCATGGACGATGATATTAGTGATCCATTAGATAATCTTGTTGCCAAGAAGAAAAAGCAGGTTAAGACTGCTGCTGCTGCTGGTAGTGGCGCTGCCACAAATGTGGCTGCTGGCGCTACTGGAGCCGCCAATGGAGCCAAGACAGCGAACAAACCAGCCAACAATAATCAAGTTAAGAAATCCAATCAAGCTGAAAAGGAAAATAAACCCCTAAATAAGAATGATACTAAGAAACCAAATGTCTCGGCAGTTGGTGCTGCAGATAGATTTAATAAACAAGGTGGGGCCAACGGCGCTAGTGGTGCTGCTGGTGGCGCCAATCGTAAACGCAATAACGGTGAGGCACGTGAAGGTGGTCAAGGGCAACAACAACGCAATGTCAACTTTAGACAACAGAATGGTGAAACACGTGAACAACGCAATAACCGTCGTAATGTACGTGAAAATGGTCAAGCTGGTGGCGCTACTGCTGGCGGTGAACGTCCTCCTTTCAGAGGTGGTGATCGAGTTGATCGTCCTCCACGCAATCGTACTTTCGAAGGCGGCAATCGTAAACGTGAATTTGATCGTCAATCGGGTTCTGATAAAACTGGTAAGTAACAGAAAGTTATGGCCAGAAAAGTTTTTGGTACTTCATACTTCTAACACTACTATTATTATAACATACATATACAAAAAGTGTAAAAATAAACGATTATGTAAAATTCTCTTCAAAAACAATTTTTAAACAACGATTAAAAAATGTTTAAGCTTTTCAAACCTTAAAATTTAAACGAACAAAAACATATGGTCGAGTTTAATGAAAAAGAAAAGTGGGGTTAATAACATGATGCATGATCACTATAGAGACAGACGCAATATTGAACACTTAAAACCCCCTTCTCTCCCTTTCCACCCTTTACGGGAGGCAATAAAAACCAGCAAAATAAAAAGGAATTTTTCAATTTTATATTAAAATGATATCTTAAAAGCTGTGCAAAAAAAAATGGTTGCGTTTAATACAAAGTTTTCACGAAAATATATATTCATAATTTACTTAAATACAAGAAAAAGCGATCGGTCAAAAAAATTCTTAAAAAATAAAAGAAAAATACATATACAAAGAGAAATGTGTTTAAAAATAGTTTAAATTTACTCTTTTAAAAATAATGATAAAAAAAAAAGATACTCTATTACAAAAAAAAAAAACAAATTAAATTTGAATAGATATTGTTTTAAATGAAGACGAAAGTGAAAAATAACATGCTTTAAAATTTGAATAACTTTACAAGTGTCTCCCTTATTCATACATCTTTTCTCTTATTCTATCTATCTGCCATTCAAGTTTTAAAGAAAACTGAAAGTGACTTCCCAATTTTGTCAAATCAAAAAAAAAAACGATTTTAAATAAAATGATTTAATTTTAGCTTTTGTGGCATTTCAAAATCTACTATTTATCACGTGTTTTTTTTTTTTTTGTTTTTTTGTTTTTATTTTAGTTTTTCTCCTTTTCTCCCTGTTACCATTACAAAACAACTTGTAAGCAAATTAGTTTAAATTTGGAATTTAAAAACGTTCCAAAGTTTGCTTTCTTTGCACACAATTTGTGGTATACATATGTATATTTTTATAATTTTATATATTTTTCTGTCTTTTTTTACATTGTGTGTGGTTTTAGAAAAAATGTGGGCGTTTTAAATAATTTTCTTGTATATTATTTATTATGTCCAGTGCTATTGTTTAAAAAAATATATGATGTATAAACAACAGGAGAATGTAGAAAATGATAACTGGAATGAACAACCTTATATTTAAGAGTTAAAACTTTGAAATTAGATTTAAAAACGTTTAGAATAGCCCGATTGAGTTAAGAACCATTTTCGCTGAAAATGGTCAAGTTTTCATTATACTAAAAATAATGTTACTTTAAATAAATAAGTAGCGGTTTACACATTTAGTGTTAAGTGTACTAATGTACAATTAATACCGTTTTAAAACCATTTAAATCACTTGGTTCTTTTTCTGCAAAGCGGTCACCATTTGAAGATTTTTAATTTCCATCCCTGTGCGTGTTGTTTTATATATACTAACGCTTTTTTGTTTATGTTTGTGAAAAACAGATAGCACGTTTTAACATGTTCTATAAGTGCACAAACTAACCTACAGTACGTTACGGTACGTTACATTGCAGTTCATATACATTTACGGTCGGATAATGCGGCCTTTATTTAAGTACTCTTCAAGTATTAGTAAGAAAACATGTGTGGACATGCATGGGTAAAGATCAAACCATACGTACACATACCGTTACCCGTAACAAGTTGAAGTTAAATATGCATAGGTATACGCTGGCAATGTGTATTTGTATATTCATTCTTCTTTTAGAACGTACATGCAGATATAAATAAAACTTGTATTGGCTATCTGCATACCCATAAGAATAAATAAGAATGTATGTATAACGTAAATATACACAGAGTACTGTCGCAGAGATGGCTAATGCAATTGTAAACATTTTGGAATTAGGCAGAATTTCTATTTCGTGTTCTCAATCAACAAAAAATCGAAGTGATTTTAAGATTTGACTTAGGCGGTAAGCTTTTGTTTTTTTTTTTTTTTTTTTTTTTTTTTACCAACCAATAATTGGAAAGGGGTGATTTTACTAAGCCTTGAAAATTAAGACCACGAGATGCGGTAGGGGGCAATTTCTGCTTCTTGTAAACTATCTAACTTATTTTAATGGAAGCTAAAACATAGATAGCACATAAAAACCGGCAGCGGCGGTCCACTATTGACGCAATCGTTAGCCGGCTGAAGTAAATATTTTCCAATACCGATATGTGTATATTCATTTCGCCACTTAAAAGAAATTATGTACATACATACATATATATATAGAAAACGTTGAATTTGTATAACCTAAATTTGTACTTCGCACGCTATGCGAAATAAATAGAGACTATGTCAGAAGCAAATTACGTGTACATTTGTGATCGAATATTAAAAACCTTTTGTAAAAGAGCAATTTTGACAAACATGCACAATTATATGGGCATTTCCATGTCATCGTACGTGACATTTGTACGCTTTCAGAGTGATAGAGTTTTTGCAAAAATAGTAGTAAATGGAAATTTTTTTATCATTGTTTCATTTACTATATATGAAAAAAAAAAAATTATTACATTCGGAACCTTGTTGTCCAAAAAATCTAGCAAAATAGGTGCATATCGTACGTGACATAACACGGAAGTGATTTTGGGGTAGATGTAAAAAAATCCGAAAATCTGCGAATTGTGTGAGGTATTTTTCATTTTTTTAATTTGTTACATTAATCCACATATTTTTCCTTTATACTCCGTAATTGGAAAGAAAAAAAATTTTCTGGATGGTTTTATAATGAACAAAATGTAATATCGTTCGTGACATACCGTACTTGACAGATTTTTCTCTTATAGTATTTACAATGTATCAAATATATTTTTGGTAAATATATGTATGTATACAAAAAAAAAAACAAACAAGTAAAAAAGTATAGTCAGTCAAGCCCGACCATATGATACCCTACACCATAATATTGTAAAAACAAATTTTGAGAGTGTACCCTATATGATACCCATGGCCAATCATGGTCGCCAGAGCAGAATGATGCTATGAGGTTAAGAATTATATAAGAGTTATTTGTGCGGAATATTATTAAGATATCTTTATCTATATGAGATTTGCTTGCCTTTCACCGATTTTAGGAAGGGTGTTTATATGGGAGCTATGGCTAATTTTGGACCTACCAGCAAAATTTTCTCATAACATAGTACCTATCGTAAAAGTTATTGTCGCCAATTTTTATGTCAATACCAACATTTATAAGGAAGTTATGACTTTAAAAGCTATTTCCGGGAGTGCTATGGTCATATATGGACCGATACCAATAATAGTTGTTAAGATGATTTAGATTGCAGTTAAATAAATTTGAACAAATTTAAACTTAATACCAACAGAATAAGATGATACATTTAGTAGTTGCATTTATAGTACTTGCAATATCGTACGTGACGACCTTTAAAAGCTTATAAAATTTTTATTATACCTATTTAAAAACAAATTCCGATCAATATTTTTTTGGAACAAATATCTTGCTTTGGTCTATTATTTTGAAACACCTACTAGCGATCAAATTCAAATGACATAGACAAATGATGTTTTTGCACCACGTACGTGACATGCATATAGCATCCAAAGCAAACCAAAAAATATAACGCTAATCGACTTATATGTTTGGCCTTTCCTCGTGGATCCTATTTATTGTTGTTGTAACAATAATTTTAAAGTATAATTCCAATGAAAAATTCCAGTATCTGTATTTAATCGGCAGAGAAGTTAAAATTGTTATGCAGTTACTAAAAATGAATCAAAAAGTAAGTGAGCTTTAACTCTTATTTTTTGCTCTTTTAAAATTTTAATAAGCAATAAAAACATTTGCATAGTAAAATTTGAGTGTTTTATTACTTTCTACCATATTCCAAAAAAAAGTTTCAAGGGTTTTTATTTTTTGAGTCGTGGTTGATATTCTCATGGAAATGCCCATATGGGCTTTTCCATGTCATCGTACGTGACATTTGTACGCCTTCGGAGCGATGGAATTTTTGCGCAAATAGTAGTAACTGGAAAACTTATTAATCATTCACCCCTATCGTGAATAATTTTTCACTCGTAATTTGTTCCCTTTTCACGTATTTGCGATCATGAAAAACTCCCATGAAAACAATTAATTCATAAGAGAATAATAACGTGAAAAAAATTTTCGCGGGAAAAAAATTCCCCTTATCGTGAACAATTTTTTCCCTCGTAATTTGTTCACTTTTCCCTTTGAATTTCTCACTTTATTTTTGCTGGGGAACAAAACATTTATGTAAGTAATTCTTCTCATAATTCGAATATTGAAGTGTACAAAATAATTTTTAAGTCAACTTCCGTTAAAAGAGGCACAAACTTACATGTATATTGTTCAACAAAATGCAAACAACAGGTCGATTGCCTGAGGAGTTATGAAGTTTTTCCAAGACGTGGTGGCAGAATTTTAGAAGTTATTTTACTATATAAAATCGAAATAAGCTTATGTTGCAATCAAACTATCACTCCAATATAATATGTTTTATTTTGTTTTTTTAACTTTTCTTTAAAATATACGTGTATATTTTTGAACAAAACAAAATTTTTTTAAAGTTTTTTAATATTTCTTCTTTTTTACATTCACTGAGAACTGATAGCGCGAAAAAATGTTCACGGGAGTTTCACGATAGCATTTTTCCCTTCGAGGGGAATAAAAATTTCATGGGAACAAAAATTCCACTTGTTTTTCACGATAGGGGTGATTGTTTCTTTTAGAGGGTACTATATATGAAAAAAAAAATTATTACATTCGAAACCTTGTTGTCCAAAATACCTAGCAAAATAGGTGTATATCGTACGTGACATAAAACGGAAGTGATTTTGGGGTGAATGTAAACAAATCCGAAAATCTGCAAATTGTGGGATGTATTTTTCCTTTTTTAAATTTTTTGCATTAAACCATATATTTTTCCGTTATAATCCGTAATTGGAAAGAAAAACATTTTTCTGGATGGTTTTATAATGAACCAAATGTAATATCGTACGTGACATACCGTACGTGACAGATTTTTTTCTTATAGTATTTACAAGATATGAAATATATTTTTGGGAAATATATGCATACAAAAACTTAAAACAAACAAGTCAGAAAGTATAGTCGGCCAAGCCCGACCATATAATACCCTACACCATAATATTTTAAAAACAAATTTTTGAGTGCCCCTATTTTTGACCCATCGCCAATCATGGTCGCCGGAACAGAATTATGGTTTGACGTTAAGAGTTATATAAAAGTTATTTGTGCCGAATATTATTCAGATATCTTCATCTATATGAGATTTTCTTGCCTTTCAGCGATTTTAGGAAGGGGGTTGATATGGGACCTATAGTTAATTTTGGACCTACCAGCACAACATTTTATCACGACATAGTACTTGTCGTAAAAGTTATTGTCGCCAATTTTTATGTCAATACCAGCATTTATTAGAAAGTTACAGCATTAAAAGCTATTTTCTGGAGTAGTATTTGAATGAGTGCTATGGTCAAATATGGACCGATACCAATAATATTTGTTTAGATCATTAAGACTGCAAAAAAATAATTTTTGATCAAATTTCAACCTAATACCAACATAATAAGACGATACATTTAGTTGAATTTATAGTAATACAATATCGTACGTGACGACGTTTAACAGCTTATAAAATTTTTATTATACCTATTTTAAAAAAAATTCCGGTCAATATTTTTTTGGAACAAATATCTTGCTTTGAACGTTTATTTTGAAACACGTTCGACTGATCAAATACCAACGACATAGACAAATGATGTTTTTGCACCACGTACGTGACATTTAAATAGCACCCAAAGCAAACCAAAAAATATACCACTAATCAAACTATATATTTGGTCTCTCCTCGTGAATTTTGTTCATTGTTCTTGTAACATTAATTTTAAGGTATAATTCCAATGTTACCAGTATCTGTATTTAATCGGCAGAAAAGTGAAAATTGTTGATTGCAGTTACTAAAAATGAATCAAAGAGATAGTCAGTTTTAACTTTTATTTTTTGCTCTTTAAAAATTGTAATAAGCTGTAAACCCCTTTGCATAGTAAAGTTTGAGTGTTTTTTTACTTTCTAACATATTCGAAAAATAGTTTCAAGGCTATTTATTTTTTGAGTCGTGGTTGACATTCTCATGGAAATGCCCATATGTGAATTGAAAAGTTGACAAGTCAGTTTTAAAAAACATGCCGTACCTTAAGCAAACACTATAAGTACATATATAAATGTATTAAATGACAATTACACTCTTTCAGCCGTATTCATAACGAAAATTTGGCATGAAGTTAGCACAAAGTTCATTCATAATACACTAAACGAACTCAGGCTAACGATTTGCTAAACTCTTGTTAACGATCTGCCAAACGTTTGCCACATTGTGAAAAACAGGCGTTTAATGTTGAATAATTTTGTTTGTTTTTTTTTAATTCACTGTCTTTTTTTTTTAAATAAGTCCTTTTTTAAATTTATTTTAATTAAAAAACATTTAACATTTTTATATGGGGAGGCAAAAAATAAAAAAATTATAAAATGAAATGACAAACCAGCGATGACGTGTTGCATTTTGAGCACTTTAATGTGGCATCATTAATATTCAGAGTTGATTTATTAAAAGTTAGCAGACGGATAAAATTCGTTATGAATAAACTATGTGCTAACAAGCTGCTAAGCTTAATCGGCATTCTAGTTAGCAGCTCGATGTACGTAGTACACAAACTGTGGTTAACTTTTTGTTATGAATACGGCTGTTTGTTATTAGCACAATATACAAATCAATACTTCCATAAAAAAACAATACAGTCCGTCTCGTTTCACATCTCTATGCAGTGTGCGTGTTATAGCGACAAATGCAAAAAATTATGTGGATGCGTAGTTTTCTTACATGCAAAAATAAATAATTTTTTGCACTTGTCGCTGTCACACGCACATAGCATAAAGTGGTGAGACGAGACGGAAGATATGGTTTTTGATGTATGTTTTTTTATGTATTCAATGTTTATTTTATTTATTTATTTTATGTAAATAAAAAATATGTACAAAGTCCCATACCTGCCTACTGATAAAGCACATTTTGATTAACACATTTCAAACAAAAAAATTGGTTTCATATTTACTCAGTAGTGCCCAAAATACTGAAGGTACTCACTGTATATTTTCTTACACATAGATATTTTATATGTATGGCAGATAACCAAAACGCATTCATGGGAATTGTATAATATCTGCATAATATTCGTGTATTAAAGGTTATACTTAAATGTGGTTGCGTGAAATTTTGCCGTGCATAAGTAATACACATATGTACATTTTGCAACACATAACCAAAGCTGTTGTTATTATTCGTTCTATAAATATGTGCATACCACAATTAAGAAAAGCGTGGGTAAATACTAGGGTATTCATTTAATCGCGCTTTTGTTTTAATCGGTTAATCGCTCGATTAATTTACCGAAGTTTTGTTTTAATCGGTTAATTTGGTTATTGATCGGTTAACCGATTAACAAAGGTTTTTTAAAAATTAAGTAGTTTCAATATATAAAAATGCATAAATTATTTTTTATTTGGAGTTTATTGGTAAAAAAAAAACCAATAACATAACAAACATAACAGTGCTTGAACTAAGACGAGCAAACAAAAGAATAATTCATAAATATGTAATACAATACATATTTTTTAATTAATACGTATTATGTATTAATTAAAAAATAAACTGTAAGATAATTTTATTAGTTATTTCAATAGTTTAAGAAGATCTTATAAAATAATCTTTTATACAAATAATTTGGATTAAATGTTTAGGATTTAAGCGTTTATTTTCTTTAGTTTTGATAAAACTTGACTTTGAAAAAATTATTTCATTTATCGTAGATGTTGAAGAAATCAAAAGCAGCCCATAAAACAGAATAACTCATTTCTCAGACCTCTTCCTGGATTTTTCTAAACATATAAAATCTTCCATTATGTCATTAGAGTTCTGTTTTAATTTTTTTTAAATTTTTAGCACTTCTAATTGTACTAACCGAAGTTCTATGAAAACAAATAAATAAACGCATATATAAAAAGTACGTGAAACAAAAAGTTGTTGACAGTAAACACTTATTTAAAATGAAGAGTTTGTATAAAAAAATATTTTCTAAACACATACCTTTTGTACATGAAAAACAAAACATGTGTTATAATACTACAAAAAGTTAAAAATTTTGTTTCATAGGTTAATCGACTGAAATTAATATGTTTAATCTTTAATCGAAAATGTGCAATTTTAAATTAACCGATCAGTTAATTGGGTAGTAATTAATTGGTTAACTGATTAACGGTTAACCGAATGAATACCCTAGTAAATACATCCGTATATTTTTCTTATGGGTACTTGTTGTCATTCTCTGATACGTACGTAGAAATTTACTTTAAAAACAATAATAAAGTGAAAACTCGAACTTTTCTTTTACTACATATAAAAAAAAACTGGCCTAAAAAATCTTTTTATAGAATCTTTTAAATCGGAGGAAAGTATAGAAATAAGATTGTTTGTATTTGCTTGTATGAGAGGTCTGCGGGAGGCCGCCTAAATTTGACATTTAAACTCAACTACTACCTGTGCTTCATATATGGGTATTTCCAGCGAAAAGTCTAATTATTGTAACGTAAATTATTTCTCAAAAAAAATTTATATGTAAAATTTAAAGAACATGTGCCTAAAATACAAGCTTATTTTTATTTGCTAGCTGGCGTTACGTTACAAAAAGTAGACTTTTCGCTGGAAATGCCCATATATAAGAAAGTGATTCATCGTGGGTTTTGATTTAAAATGTAAAATACAACACACAAAATTGAAAGTGGACTTAAAAATTTTATTATCGGTTAAAAGAAAAATGTGTGTTATTAACTGTTTGAAAATGATATGCGGCCCAATTATGAATAAACATTCCCCGGGAGTTTTTTCCCTTTTCCCATTTTTATAATTGAATTCACATAGGAAAAATGGGAGAAGGGAATAAACTCCCGGGGAATTTTTATTCATAATTGGGCTAATGATGTAAATTTTGGCCATGAATACGTCCGAGATTGGTCCAATTTTGGGCGACTTGTTGTGAAATTAAGTGCTCACAAAAATGATTTCTCAACAATGGCAGTGTTCATGCGCTGTGTGGTTCGTAGCGCCGTCTTGTAGAAACCAGAGCTCACCAAAACCATGCGCTTAAATTTCAGGAAGCACATAGTTCGTTATCATGGTGCGATAACGGTTACCATTGAAGGAAACATTTTGATTTTCCTTATTTTTAAGAAATATGTACCAATGATTCCAGTACCCCATAAACCACACCGTACTGTTGTTTTAAATGGATGTAATGGTAGCTCTTGGTACTCTTCGGGTTGCTCATCAAAATTTCACGATGAAACACCAGATTTTCATTGAGTTCCGAAAGGACCATAATTTTCAAACAGTAAATGCCATAAACTGTTCTTTAAAATCATAATAAAAATTTTAAGTTCACTTTCAAATTTATGTGTGTTATTTTACATTATAATCAAACCTCACGATGAATCACCCTTTATATATGAGGAGCCGCAGAACAAAACGTACTTTTCACACATTTAAAATTTTTGGGAAATTGAGGATTATTTATTTCGGCCTTTTAAAAAACTGCATGAACCTGGAAATGGATACAAGTTTTTTGCTTACCAAAAGATGAATCAAACGGCCGTAAGTCGACACATTAAATGTCAAGGATGTTTAATATCAAACCAATTTTTTATCGAAAAAAGTACGTTTTGTTAAAAAAAATGAAAAAAGTACGTTTTGTTCAAAAATATAGAAAAAGGAACGTTTTGGTGTGCGTTTTTTTAGACGATAATATTTTGACTGAATGTTTTTAAACCTGAACCATTAAAGTAAAAAATAAATAAAATATAAGTAAAATGAAAACTTTATTATTTTATTTCAAATTAAATAGAAAACTAAACAATTCTTTTTTATAATTTAATACAGATTTTAAAGTTATTAAGTAGGTATAATACTTTTTAAATAGTTAAATTTTTTCCCAACGTCGTTTTCAAAATGTTGAAATAAAACTCGCAATATTTACTTTTTTTAGCATTTTTAAATTTGTGCTTTTTACGTATTCCCATATTTAAATTTTCTACAGATTCTTGTAATTCTTCCATGTTTTAATTATACTATTGTATTAATTATTTTTTTCATAACACTCATTCACCAAACAATAGTTAAATTATTGCAATTATTGGTGGATATTCTTGAAAACGCGTCGAAGAAATACAAATTTACATTAAAACAAAAGCAAAGTTTAAAAAATAGTTTTTGTTTGTCAAACATTTCTAAATTAAATATACATATGTACATGAGAATTTTGACGCGTTTCTCTCTCTTTAAAAAACGGTAAATTTTATGATAAACAAAAAAAAATTTCTTAAACTTTGTTTTTGTTTTAATGAAAATTTTCACTTTTTCGACGCGTTTTCAAGAATTTATAATTCAACAGTTAATTTTAACGAAAATTAAATGACATAAATAAACGTCAAACAAATTAAGAATATTAAGAAATGTTATGTTATTAAAACAACTACTCGTAGAAATGGCAAAAACAATGAAAAAAGCACATTTTGAAAAATACAAATGAAAAATGTACGTTTTGTTATGCATCAATTTTTTTAGATCCCATTTTCTTGGTAAAAAAAAAATAAAATATACTAACTAGATTTTTTCTTAAAGATTTCAACCCAAATATTATAAAAATATCAAAAAACCAATTTGTAAAAAAATGCGAAAAAGTACGTTTTGTTCTGCGGCTCCTCATATGGCGTTATACCAAAATCTATCCATTTTAATATTGCCATTTATTTCAATTTTGTTACAAATGAATCACCAATATTTATTTAGTTTAAAAAAAATTTTTTATTATTAATAAAATTTAACAAAAAAAAACTTGAAAACATTTAAGCATTATTTTAGCCATTTTTTAAAATAATTTTTTGGCATAGTCCGAGCCAGATTTAGCTGTAAAAAATTGTAAGACCTGGTCACACTGGTAAATACAAAAAATTAAGAGCGCGAATCGTTATTCTTCAAATGAGTTTTAAATCTGTATTAAACGTTTGACGTTTAAGAGACAGTTTTATTTAAAACTAGCTTAACCCGGTGCGCTTTGCTACCCCTATCGAAATAAAATACAGTAACCGTTCAACAGATATACAGAAATTATAAGTGTCTTCGTATGGGAGGTGTCGTGCCTACTTGTCCCATTGAACCTGCCTTTTAAAATATGTTGTAGGCTATTATCTAAGCTACTTGTACAAAATTGGAATACTTTCACTATTACAGTAGTCCAAATAAGTAGAAATATTTATTGCCATTATATGGGAGGTGCCACGCCCGCTTGTCTAATCCAGCCGACTTTTTGGAAGATGTCGTATATTGATAACGAAGTTATTTGTTTCATATTGGAAGACTCTTACTGTAACCGTCCTTCAGATATAAGGTTATTCATATTTTTATTGTGTTGGTGCCACGTCTACTTGAAAATTAAAATATATTAATACCCTTTGTTAATTCATTTTCAATGGCACTTCTTGTCGGAAATTGTTCATACCAACATAGAAACCTTTGCCGGCTCATGCGCAACAACTTTACTAAAGACCATAGCATGATCAAATGATATAATTTATTTTGAGTAATTTTCAATGGTGCCGCCTATCGGAAATTGGTCATACCAACCTAGAAACCTTTGTATGCTAATGCTCAATAGATGTGCTAAAGATCATAGCATGATCAAATGCACAGTTTATGATTTAACTCATTTCGAGTCATTTTCAGTGGCGCCACTTGTCTGAAATTGGTCATATCAACTTATAAACCTTCGCCGGCTCATGCTCAACAACTTTGCTAAAGATCATAGCATCGTCAAGTGCAGAGTTTACGATTTAATTCATACTGAGTAATTTTCAATGGCGCCACCTATTTTTTGCTATTCTTCTTACTTGGTCAGAGACCATTCCGAATTGGTACGAATCATCGAAATCGGTCCAGCCGTTCTTTAGCTATAAACGTAGTAACTAACGCCACTTTCTTTTATATATGTATGTATATAGATAGATAGATAACTCTACATAGGTATTTAACAATTTTTAAAAGATAAAACTAAGAATATTTTAATTGAAAATTATTAGAGAAACGGTTTGAATTTGAATCATTCTCAATTCAAAGTTGAGCTCAAATCTTTGCTGCAATTATAGATTTAAAATCGTGAATAACAAGTGGAATTTTTGTTCCAATGAAATCTGTTCATTTCATTAATACATATATGTAGTACCAAAGATTTATATAAGCTAAAAAAAGACCAGGATATTATTATTGCATGAAATATAAAAATAAAATTAACGATCAAGGTTTGCCAATACTGATTTTAAGTCTATAAATTTGCACATAATCATAATGTGGAACATATGCACTTGCAATATAATAAATAGGCTGGTTTATTTAGTACATTGTTATGAAATTATAAACAATAAAAGGTTATCAAGTGGTTTAATGATTAAGCGAAAGGTTATTCAAGATGTACTAAAAAGTTTTAAATTATTATAAAAATAAAAACACCACCTATTCAAAAGATTTTTTAATTTAAAAAAATGGTCTTTATTTTAGGTGTTAAATCTGTAGATAAACGTGATGGCGCTGGCGCTCACAACTGGGGTTCCGTTAAGGACACCATTGAAGAAGGCAACAACAACACCAAGAATGTTGAAGAAAATGGAAGTGCTGCTAATGCTGCTGAGAAGAATGAGGAATCTGGTAATGAACAGGCCGCTGAACAAACTCCTGTTGAGGAGGAAGTTAAGGAATTAACTTTAGATGAATGGAAAGCCCAACAGCAACAACGTGCTAAGCCTCAATTCAATATACGTAAAGCTGGAGAAGGTAACTATTTAAATATTTCCCAGCTGTATTTACATCGAAAATTCGAGAATTTATGAAAAATTAATATTGATTAGGTCATGTTTTATTTAACTTTTGATATTTTCCGAATTTTCGATGTTAATACAACTAGGAAATGTGAAAGGATAAGGTAAATTTGTTGTCTTCATACAAAAAAAAATATTTTTTTAATATATTGTTACAACAAAAATTTCAGGTGAAGACACTACCAAATGGAAGAAAATGATTGTTTTAAACAACAGCAAAGCTACTAAAGAAAAGAAGGGCACTGAAAGTGAAGAAGAATTAGAATTTGATCCTGCCATGTATCCCCAGCGTGTAGGAAGACAACAACGAGTTTTGGACATTCAGTTCAATTTTAATGACGGTCGTCGCTTGGGTGGTTTTGGGGGCCGGGGTCGTGGTGGTAACCGTAATGGACCTCGTAGCAATAATAATGCTGCTGGTGAGGCTGGATCTGCTGCCAGCAAACCTCGTTTTGAAGGTGGTAATCGTGGTGGTAATAACAATGCCGGCGGTAGTCGTGCTGGTGGCAAACGTCAATTTGGCGATAAGCAAAATGCTGCACCAAAAGTAAACGATGAACGTCAATTTCCTACATTGGCTTAAACCGTTTCATGTTGTGTCTTTGTTAAATAAGCTTTGTATACAACAAAAAAAATCTTTTTAACCAACAATTAGAAGGTGTGTTATTACACCACATTTTTTAGCCACAGCTGAAAGGAGATGTAAGATCATGAATTAACTATTAAAAAATTTTTTTTTCAAGCCAAAATAAACAAGTCATTTAAATTTAGAGAGAAAAATACCCAACCAACAACCACTTCCGCTACTTTTACTACACAAACAAACACACCAACCCCTTTTTAGGAAGCAGCAAAATATTTGTTTACAGAAAATTTTCTTATATAAATTAACTGCTCGTTTTTTAATTTAAATGAACATTTTCATTTGGGAATTTACTTTGAACCAACAATAAATTTGAATTTGGTTTTTGTTTTCAATATAAATTTCCGAATACAAATTTTTATTTTTATTACAAAAACGGAGTTTTTGTTCAAAAAAAAAAAGAAAAAAAAAAAAAGAAAAAGAAAACCAAAAATTATCAAAAGCCTTGGTTTAGACACATTTGTATTTTGAAGATGGACCACATTGGATCCTCAAACTGCAAGAAAAAAAAAAACGTTTAGCACTGAGTTTAAGAGAAATATATTAAACAAATTTTTAACAAAACAAACAAAAAGTAAAAAGGATTTACTACACTTTTCTAAAAAAAAAAACCTTTTACAATATATTTAATTCAATTTATTTAAAATATTATGAAAATGTTTCTCTTACAACCTAAAATGCACGTTAATGTTAGTCAAGACTGTTATTTTTTTTTTACAAAATTTTTGAATTAACAAAATAAAAATGGAACAAAACAAAGCCATAATAAAATCAACGACATTTTTTCCAATAAATTAGTAAATCGTTAAAATTATTCTATCATTAGAAGTGCATACATATAAATAAATGTTTTATTAAATTTGAATATTATTAAACATTATCATCATCAAAAACTATCATCAAATTCACTTTAACTTTATTTCATTATAAAAAATCATTCATCATGATTTTTAAGAATATTAATTAACTAAAAATAAAAGTTTTAATAATAAAACAAAAAAAAAAAGGAAAAGCAACTAAAGTCTTTAATTATATTAACAAAAAAATATAAGTAAAACAAAAAGTTTGTAGCAAACAACAATAAACTTAAAACAAAACACAATTATATAAAAAAAATTATAAAAATTAATTTTAAATTAAAAAATGAAAAAAAAAATAAAAAATATAAAATAAAAAAATATTTTAAAATAAAACTCAAAAAAAAAACATTCTTTTCATTTTTTTTCAGATTTTAAATAAAACTTTTGTATAATTTTAATAAAATAAAAATACCTATACTAAAAAATGAAATTAAGTTAAAGAAAAACCAAACTTTTGATTGTAAATTACAAACGAAATTACCCATTTCTTAAACAATTTACACAAAGAAAGTCTGCGTTCACAATCTGAAAATTTTCTTTCAGAAAGTCAGAGGTGCTACTCTCTATTGCGATGCGAAAGAAAATTATAGAAAATCTAGTGATTGGTACTCTTTAGTGCGTTTGCACATTTGTCTTTCGCATCTATTTTTTCTCTTCGAAAATCGTTCGTCACTATTTATTTTATTTAAATTTTATTTTATTTTTTTTTATTTTTATTTTATTTATTATTTCAATACATTGGAAGCCTTAAAGGCCAATTATACATGTATTGTTTGATTAATATCTATGTTATGTATATGTATGACAAAGATTTTGACTATGAGCTAGAATTATGTTGAGATACTATGCAACTTAAAACTACTTTACAAAAAAGAAAAATACGTAAGTACTATATAAGTGGCTCCCCAACCACACAAAACTGTACAAAAACTAAAAATCCATAAAAATTTCCATAAATCCTGTATACCAGAGATCTAATCCCGTAAAAAACTAAGGAAGAACAATCATATAGACCTAATCAAAAGCATTTTTTTATAAGTGAGGTAGGAGTATGAAAACAGTCGTAGATTAGGTGGTAAATTGTTCCAAACACGACAAACTCTTATTTTAAATGAATGTTCATACATCGAAAGATGTATCCGAGGTATCTCAAGTTGTATATTACGCGTTGAGTGAATAAATGTAAATTCATCGACAAGAGAAATAGGCTGTCTTAATTTCATGATTTTGTAAAAATATAGTAAAAGACGTAAATGTAGAAATTCACGAAATTCGCAACCCAAAAATTCAGGGACAAGCTCAGTCACTCGATCATGATCACGAATACGAACATTAAATACATATCGAACAACTTTTCTAACAATCCTCTCAAGAAGGTCCAAATTACCAGACAATGTTCCAGAAAAAACTTCCAAACAGTAGTTAATTTTAGCCATTAGCAAGGCATGAGCCAAGCGATATCTCACATATCTTGGTGTATATGCTTTCAAGGCATACAGTCTTCTCAAAATAAAAGAAACTTGATTTGATATAAAATTAATATGATTTGCAAAATTAAGATTTGAATCAACAATTATACCAAGGCATTTAAGTGAGTCAACATAACTAATTAATTGATTATCAATACGAATTCTGGGATAATTTAAAATCTGATTAGGTAAACGAAAAAATATTGCTTTAGTTTTAGTTAAATTTATTTCCAAACAATTTAAATGCATCCAATTTAGAACAGTATTAATATGATTATTTAAACGGATCTCAGACATTATATTTATTTCAGAATCCATTTTATACACAAGAAAAATGTCATCCGCAAAAACATACGATTTACAAAACTCATTATCCATGAGAGGAATGCAATCATTTAAATAAGCTAGAAAGAGTATTGGGCCTAATACAGAACCTTGTGGCACACCGGAGGTAACGCTACCAACACTAGAACTTAATCCACCAAAAGATACAAACTGAGATCGATCATTCAGATAAGAGTATATCAACTTGCACGCAGATTTAGAAAAACTGAATTTATCCTGAAGCTTTTTAATAAGAACATTATGGTTTATCCGATCAAACGCTTTTGTGAGATCAAGAGAAACCATAACACAATTCTTACGTTCATCAAGTTGCTTTCTTACAGAATCAGTAAGGGAAATAAGTAGAGATGTTGTATTGTGAGTACGACGAAAAGCGTACTGATTAGGGTGAAAAAGTGAAAAACGTTGACAGTGTGATAAAATCTGAGACTTCATTATATTTTCAATTATTTTTGACATAGCTGGCAATATGCTTATGGGTCTCAAATTATCAATGTTGAAATTATTTGATTTAGCAATCGGTACTATACGACCCAATTTCCACGCACTTGGAAATTTAGATACTGTGAACATAGTATTTATAAGTTGAAGAAGCATTCTTGAAATCAGCGGGTATATAATTTTTAAAAACTTTATTGGGACCATATCATAACCAGCTGCATTAGACTTTATTGAGTTAATAGAAATGAAAACATCATATTCCGTAACCGTATTAAAAGAAAAGGAGTTCGGGCCATCAATAAAGTTTTCAAAATTATAATTACCCATGTGGCTAGGATTTAGGTTATTTAAAAACCCAGTTGCAATCGACTCAATGTCTGCTTCATCAAGTTTAGTACTCTCACGACCAACACAGCCCAACCTACGAATGTTACTCCACATTTGAGTGTTATCAACACCAGTAAATAAGCCCTTACCATAATTTCTACGAACTCTTCTAATGACTGATTTAGTTTTATTTCTAAGTTTACAAAAAATTTTCCAGTTATCATCAGTGCGATCTCGTAGGTAAGCATCATATGCAGCGTCTCTCAGCGATCTAACTTGAATAATTTCCCTAGATTTCATCCACTTATTGTCATTTGAAAACGGTTTAGTTTTAAAAGTAGGAACCAAATTATGTAATCCATTTACCAAATCATTTAATGTTGAAAGTTGCAAATCTACATCATTAGTACAATAAACAGGCGATGTATCAAATCGACTTACATATTGACCAAATTCATCAAAATTGATTCGTTTATAGTTCTTAAGTTCAATTCCATTTTCCCGCTCCCTAGGGGCAAAATTCAGTGAAATAAATATAAGACTATGATGGGAATTGAAAAATGGAAACAACATTTGACCCTTATGCACTACTAAAGATGGCTGGCTGAGCATGAAGTAATCAATTAACGAAGTAGTATTGTTTCGTACACACAAGTGTGTAGGTAAACAGTTATGTACACAAGTCAGACCACATCTGGAAATTAGAGAACGAACAGCTTCAGAAATCGAAACATCAAAGAGATTGCAATTGAAATCACCCATAGTAATAATATTTGGAAAACGATCAAATAATTCACCATGGAGTTCTTCAAATTCATTTAAATCCCCATTTGGCAGATAGACAATTCCTACTACAGCCGAAACTATATTGCCAAAAACTTCAACAAATAAAGATTCACAGCGATGATATTGTTCCCCACGAAAAATTATTCTGTAACGCAACTTTTCTGAAATGTACAAACAAACACCGCCACCTCGATCTCTATCAGGACGATCATTTCTAACAAGATTGTAGCCTGGAAGAGCCAACGATTGAGAGTATATGTTAGATTTATACCATGATTCTGATATACCAATAATATCAAGACCAGAACGCATAAAAATACTTTTGAATTCCTCTAATTTAGCATCGGAGACTGAAGGGTTTAAACTTTGAGCATTTACATGTCCGATATTTAAGCAATTAGAATATGCAGACAAGTTTGATTGTAAAATAGATTCATCTCTAGCAACAGGACCAAGGTTATTATTATGGTACATCAAAACTCAAGCATTTGTGTGTCAGGGGGAGCCAATTATTAAACAAGAATTTACGCATTTTCAAAATTCATAAAACGAAAATTAATTTTTAATTATTTTTATTTTCTGATACAGAAATTTAAAAACCTCTTTATTATTTTCTGATACAGAAATCTAAAACCTCTTCATATTATTTTCCAATTGATTGAAAATTATTTTACAGAAAAAAAAAACTAAAACATCTCAGTAAGAAAGCAAGTTATACAGCAAAAAAAGAATTTAAAAATGAGATGAATAGCATAACAGAAAAAAGATAAAAATAAGAAAAATATGTTACTTTAAGTGTCCAATTTAAAAAGATCAATACATTCATTTATATTTACAGTCTTTACATCACCATTCGGCATTGTTAACTTTGCTTTCAGATTTTCACGGTTTATAATGCTATAACGTATAATTTTGCCATCTTGAGCCAGCTTCCAGCAGATCCTTACAAATTTGTTAGCCAATGGAGAGTAGTTATCGTTTAAATAGACTCTTGAAGTATCATTTCCTCCTTCAACATCGGAACGGGTCAGAGACTTTCCTTGAAAGTATTCAGACATTATTTTATCACGAGTAGCAATTTGACGAAATTTCACCAGCACAGCTTTTTTCTTTTTAATATAAATAACGTTCTGGATATCTACCGGATCTATAGAAATTTTTAAATAAGTGCACAAAGCGATGACAGTTTCAGTTAGATTTTTCAATGTATCAGAAAGGCCAGTTATTACAATGTCCGATCTGTTTAACCTAAGTTGAAGAACATGATTCTGTAGCTCCAGTTCATACATTTTCTTTTTTGCAGCTACATCATTAGTATTAACTAGCTGTTTACAAACAGTAACTTCATCTTTGATTTCCTTCATGTTTACCGAAATTTCATTTCGTATTTCACCAATTACAGACTCAAATTTCGATTTTATTTCTGCCTGCTCCTTTTTTATATCATTTCCATGGGCACGAAGTGCATTTTTAAGGGCAGCAAATTCATTACGCATTTCTTCTTTTAAAGAGACATTTTCATCTTCACGCTCTGGTGGGTTTTGCATACATTCCTTACATGTGTACAACAAATTTCGGTTTTTATCTAATATGGTAAATACTTCCTTGGATACACCTTCACAGTCAATATGGAACCATTGACTACATACTGTACACAACAAACTGCGCCTACGGCCAACACCAACATCAATATTGCAAACACCACAAGGAGAAACCATAATTATAAGTTATAAAGTTTTTTAATAAAATTTTGTTTTAAATAGTTTGTCCAATTATCATGTAGCTTTCCAACGTTCCAGATCTGTTTTCCTTTTATATTTGATTTGTATGTATACTAAGCAAGGCAGAAAAAAACCATTTAAGAATGATATGATTCATGTAAGAGCAAGCGAGACAGCAAAAAAACAGCAAACTAACAGGGGATCACGTTGCAAAGAAATGATATTTATTATTCTTTTATTTTGCAATTTTCAAAGTAATAACAAAATAATTAATGTTTTTTAATCAAGCCGGTGGTATAATTTTAGTCAAAATATTTTATCTTTTGTTTTTAGCACTTTATTGATAATAGAATTAATTTTCAATCAAGAGTTATATATTTTTACATCCACCACAACATAGTATTTTCTTTTACGTATTTTAACATTTCATTACTGTTAATCTGCAATATCTTTAATTTTTATTGTCAATATTGCTACATTTTGAAAAAAAATTTGCGAAACTGATAGAGGTACCAAAAGGCGGCATTTAGCTTTCGTATCGAAATTGTATTCGCATTGCAATAGAGTAACACCCATGCTTGCCAAATTTGCCGATTTTTTGCCTCTAAATTACCCAATTGCCGATATTTGTTAGAAAAATGCCGATTTTTCGATAATAAACACTTAATCAAGGTAACTTCTTCTTTGTTTTAGTATTACTTATTAATTTTGAGCAACACTGAGATACTTGTTACATTAAGAAGATACAACTGTTATTAATTCAGCGCTTTTACTTAAAGGAAAAAAGGGTTAGGTTTATTCAATAATGTAAGCCGTATTTGAAATGTGTGTGTCTTCCCCAATACACACATCCTTTTTTAAAAAGTGTTCAAATGAATTTTATTCAAATCCAAATAAAAGAAAAAACCCAGCGGGAATTTTTTGACCAAAGCTAAAAGAACAAATTACTTTTAAACCTAAAAGAATTCAATTAAAATTTCTTTTTTTATAATGAAAATATATAATAGCGGGATTCACCCTTGATAGTAACGTCCCTTGTAGACCTTGTTAATCTTATAATTTTAGTATAAATACTAACATTTACAACACTGCAACAACAAAATGTATTAGACTTAAATATACTAGAAAAAATTATTATTATAAAATCATACGCAATTGAAGAGCATGTACATAAATTATTATTATAAAATCATACGCAATTGAAGAGCATGTACATATGTATATCCGATAGCCAATCTAATATAAGGAAGTCTAATAAATTTGCAAACTTTGGCAAAAACATTCAGATTTAAAACAGGGTTTAAAAAACTGCAGTCAATGTTGAAAAACTGCCATTTCTTTTACTTCTTCATTTGCCATTCGCAAAAAAAATGATGGTTTTACTTCTGATTCATTAAATGTAAACTGTCGCTGCTGTCAAACCAACTTATAAAGCGAAAAGGTGTACACAAATTTTCGTTTTTTGTTCAATAGTTTTTGGCTTCTACTGCAGTTTTTTAAACCCTGGGGGGCTACTCTCTATTACGATGCGAAAGAAAATTGTAGCAAATCTAGTAAATTGGTACTCTTTAATGCGGTTGCGCATTTGCCTTTCGCATCTTTTTTATTTATTTCATTCACAGTAATATATAAAAGCCCCCTAGGCCAATTAACAAAGATATATTCCTGAATACAAATTAATTTAATTTTAATACATAGTTTTTATTATTATCATAATAATATGAACTAACAATAAAAATACTTTTACTTATAACTGAGGGGTGCGTATAGATGCAAAGGCTACAATATCCACTTTTTTCACAAACGTAACCAATAATACCTTTTAGTTTTACTTAATGAATGCTTCCGATTAGTGGATATGGTATTACCACATAGAATTTTATCACATAAAATATTATGTTCAAAAATTAAGAATTGATGCAAAAACGGCCATGTTTATTGGAGATTGTTGTTTTTGCCATGATCACAGCTTGTTTAGCTCTTTTTCTCTCAACTATTTTCGGCAATGCATGCTATTTTTATTGTTCTGTTTCTTTTAAAAATTTATTTTTGATATGAAATAGTTTGATTTAATGTTCATTTTATAACTTTGTTATTAGTCATAATTACGGAGCTGAGTTATTATGAATATGAATTCATAGAAGAAGCACCATAATTAAAAATTTGATTTCATAAAAATTTAAGTTCTTTGCTTAAAAGTTTAAAAGCTGGATTTATCTCAGATCAAATCAAACAATACAAAATCCATATTCGATTAATTCAAAATCAGCAATGTCCATTCGATACAGCAATCTCCAATTTCATTATTATAATTTTTAGCAAACCGCTATATCGATTTGGTTGAAACTTGCGTCAATCTTCCTCATATTCTTAATTACTGAACAGCATTACATACAATAAATAAATATGAATTAACTTTGAGCAAGAGGTTTTTACTATTTATTAAGAAAACTATAAATGTGGAGATTGCAGTCTTTGCATCTATACCTCTCAACTAATAAAATAACTCATTCATCGGCTCCCCAGCAAAAAAAAAAACAAAAACTAAAAAGTTATAAAAAAGATCGTATGGAAATGAAGTCCAATAAGAAGAAGTGCGTCTAATTGTGTTTATTTAATAAATCAAACAAGAAAAAGAAGCGAGAATAAAAATTAAAAACAAAACAAGTAGTCTATAAAAAAGACAAGTGTCTAAAGCCTATAGTACACGGCATGTAAAAAGACACATGCGCATGTGGTTCACACGCAATGTTTATTGTGGCTTTGCATTGACGTCAAAATTTCGTCAGAACCACATGCGCATGTGTCTTTTTACATGCCGTGTACTATAGGCTTAAGATGCTTTAAACGAAAAACATTGTTCGTATGTGAAAACAAACGAAGTTCTAGAGGTAAGATGTTCCAAAAGCGCGCAATTATTATAATAAATGACAGTTAAAATACAGAGTATCTAATCCTCGGAATAATTATTGGTGGATTTCTGCTGGAATGGGAAAATATAAATTCAGACTGAAGTTGAACAGATAAACCACTTTTAATAACCTTATAGAAATTTAAGAGATTGCGATATAAAATAAAACTCTTGAAAGAACAACCTTAGAAGCATCGAACATTATCAGATATATGCATTCTATTTCGAACATTATTAAAAATATTATTTATTGTATTTGAACTAGATATTTTTAATTTGCCGATTTTTTTTTTAAACTAAAATGCCGATAATGCCGATTTTTTTTTTTTTTTTGAAAATAACCCCTGCCACCAGGGTTTATTGTTGAGAGGGGGGAAATATAATGTTCTCTCCATCTCTCACCAATGAACTCAAAACTTTCTTAAAGAAAACTTTCATAGTGTGAACTCAGACGTAGTGCTCCTGAGATAGAATATAGTTCATTGATGTCAAATTCCTTCAATTTCATAGCACAATTGTGCTTGCTAACAAATCACACACATTCTTACTCTCTTTCATTCAGTGTCGATTTGTCAGCGACGATTAAACATGTATAGCGGATGAATTGTTTGTTTTCTATTTTACTACCCAACAAACCATAACCACCAAAAGAAAAATGAAATGCGAAAAATATTTTATGATGCAAAATTCGTTTGGCAACATTCAATGTATTTTTTTATTTTACAAAACATTTAAAGGAAGAAGAAAGTATGTATTAAAAAGCCATTTTTATTATTCTCATAATTACTAAATTTTTAATATTTCTTCTTAATTATACAATTAAGAACAAAAGTTTCTTTGAGGAAGTTTTATATAATATTCCTATTTATAAAAAGCTTTTAACAAAATTTTCATATTCCTTAAAGTTTACGAGATAATCTAAGAAAACTACTCGCATCCACATTTGCAAGATAACGAGCGGTCGCTACCATCTACGACATCGAAAACGACAATTTTAGCCCATGATCACACGTGTAAGTAAACACAAAAACTATTTTTTTAACAAGCTCATTCTCCAGTTCAGATATATCTCGCTTAAGGAAGGGTTGTTTAGGTAATTTAAATTTTTTTTACTCACAAACACAACTACAATTTTATTTTTGACATCAATGATATAGTTTATAGAAATTAAAAAGAGAGGAAAATGGAATATAAAATAGTTTTCTCTTTTCTAAAAACTTAAGACTTGTGCAAGAAAACTTGATACCATTAACAATTTACTCATAATTGGTCAATTACACACAGCAAGTATTTATTTTGTTTATAGAAAATGCTAAAATAAAACAATTTTACTTTTGTTTATAAAAAACACTTTCAACACTTGGCCAAAAAAGCCCGCAAAAACGAATTTACTTACTCGAAACTATTGGAATCCACATACGACAATTAAATTATCAGCCGACGATATATAGTTTAATCATGCTTAAAAATTTCAAAATATCCTTTAAAAATGAATAAAATATGAATTTTAAATAACACTGACAGTGAACTTACCATGGTTTTTTTTAATTTTGACATACATTTTAATAACATAAAGTTACTTTTGCTTACAAACATGAACTTTTTTAAAAGTAAACGAAATGTTTTATTTTATAAATAGGCATTTATTAAAAACTTTTATATTAGTTCGAATATATATTCTAAGTAAAATTACAATTTATAAACCTTTCTTTCTTCAATATTTTCAGAATTTGCATAACATTATATGCAAATTTATATGCATTCTTAAACATTATATGACAAAAAAATTGTTAAATATAAAATATGCACTAACGAATCGATACCATTTTTTTTAATCAAAATGTGTGATCGGACGGACAAATGACTTATAGCCTATTTCCGATGTGTGAAAGAATTCTTTCTTCCGTATAACTGCATTGAAACTAAAAACAAATGTTTAAAATTCGTTGTTTTTTCAATGTAGTTATGCGAACGAAAGAATTATTTCGCACATTGGAAATAGGCTATAATTCATATAGTATTTGAACGTTTGAGGAAAAGCATGCGTTTTCATGTAATTCCACGCCCTTTTAATCACACATTTCAATTTAATGAGTTAAATAAATTTAATCCTTTTATAGAAGAGAAAAAAGTAGAAAAACAATTAATAAAAAAGTTTTCAATCTTTTACTTTTTTCTATAAACAATATATCGTTACCTAAAACGCAAAAGGCCCTAACTAACCAAAAATTCTGATGTATTGCATCAACACAAATGTCCACAACAAATGTTGGAATCTTTCGACCAAAATTAGCGATTTTATTAACAAAAAACCAAAAGCCCTATCTACAAAATATTATATGATAAACGCTAATAGACATAACTAACAGTTTGCATTATACGCAACATTGTTATTTGTCAAAACCACTGATAGGTTTAACAAGAAAAATAGAAGAAAGAATAATTATAAACAGTTTGAGGCAATTAATCAATTTACCATTTTAAATAGTTTTTTGCTTCTCCTGTAAAATTTTCAAAGTGTTAGATAGGGCCTTTTGCGTTTTAGGTAACGATATGTAGGAGTTTATGAAAAAGGAAAAGGATAAAATATAAAAATGTTTTTTATTTCTACTCAGTCTACTCAGTGTTGCCAGAAAATCCAAATTTGTACTTATAGTTTTTAATCCAACAACATGTTCTAGACCATTGGTCTCAAAAATAAAATTGAATTTGTGTTTGTGAGTAAAAAAAGTTAAATTACCCACCTAACCATTCTTTAAGCGAGATATAACTGAACTGGAAAATGAGCTTGTTAAAAAAATTATATTTAAATATTAAATCATTTTTAAAAATAAATTGTTTAGCATTTATTTCGTATACCTATAATGCAATATGAAAAAAAATGCCTACTTTTTGGCAAGTAGGTAGAAAAAATCAGTCCGATTTTCCCTACGCTCCTATTTTTGTAGCAAAAACCACTACATGTATGGAATTTTTTCTAATTTTGGCAACACTCAGTATACTATAAGTTTAAGACTTGCTTGTGCTTGTGTACGCATTAGGAAGACGTCCATTAAGAGAGATTACACTATATTTTGCTTTTTTTCTCTTACAATATTTTAAAATTAAGGCAAGAAAAGTTGTGTGTAATAATAGAAGGTATGTATGTGTAACTTCTTATAAAAAGAATTTATAAAATCATCTCTTTAAAAAAAGACTTAAACACAATATAAAAGAAATAAAAAAAAAAAATAATTAATTAATAAAAAAAAGTCCAACACACAATAACAATATTTAATATTACTAGTACATGTATTTCATAATAAGTGAGGTTATAATTTTGGTTTTCATTTAGTTAAAAAAAACAGTTAAATAAAAATCTTAAAAATAAGAAAAGTGAATTAAAAAATACAAAAATAAAGTCGAAAAATAACAAAAACATTTAGGCCCTAATCGTGTAAAACGCAACGCCAAAGAATAACATTGAAAGCACAAGCAATGTCATAAATATTTTGTAATTTTGTTGTTGATTTCTACAGAAATTCACATTGCGTTTTAAAATTTCAAACGCTCCATTGTTTGTGTCGGTGAAAAGTTTAAAACGATACATGAATTGCTGTAGAAAGCAAGAACAAAATTATAAAATATTTATGACACTGTTTGTGCTTTCAATCTAATTCTTTTCGTCGTTGCGTTGCGTTTTACATGATTAGGGCCTTAAGTTTTTTGTTTTAATTTTCTTTGTCACAAAAAAAAACAGACTTACACTACTCACGTTAAGTTATAAAAAAATGTTTAAAAGTAAAACAAAATTTGTTTTTTTAAGTGACAAAAAGAGTCACTACTAATCATCATATCGTTATTTTAGTTTCGAAAAGACGTATCTAACATATAAAAGATTTTAATGATCAAAAAGAATACATATACATACATACATATGAAAAGGCTTATATGTATAGTTTTAGAAATTTAAGATATTCAGCCATGTCACAGAATACAATTCCGTTCGGAAACGGAATTCATTCCGTATTTTGGTGCTTCAGAAAATTACGAAAAAATTTTGCGAAATGAAACCATTTTTTGTTTTCATGAATGGAATAGGAGTTTTCTGTATCTAAAAGGCCAAATAACTATCAAAATATACTTTTAAGCAATAAACAAATATGTTTTCTTCTTTTCCGAACGGAATTGTACTCTGTGACATGCAGAGTTCCGAAAAATTCATATATGATCGCTCATATTTAACCATTCATGAATTTTTTCATGAATGAGGAATTTAAAACGTGTAATTTTTTTCACAACCATGAATGAATTGTGAATTTTTTTGCCAATTCATTCATGAGCGTGAGGAAAAATAAATTTTTGCCTTTCCTCAGTCATGAAAAATGAGGAAACCAAAAATTTTTTTAACGCTCCTCACCAGTAATGTTGTTGTTGCTCGGCAGTTTGCATGACCACAGCACGAAATGCCTTTGTGTGTATTTTGTTTTTGTTAAAGGCAACGAGCCAAAGTGTGTGTTGAATTTTTTGTAGGCAAATATTATTTAAAAAAAAAACTAAAAGAACTGCACATATCGTCATCTTAAATGCAGAATAATATAACATCACAGTTTTCATGAGAAGCAAAAAACGTTGTAAAATGGAAATTAATTGAGATATAAAAGCAATTTTAAATATTTAGAATAAAAATGCGATAACCAATTTTTTTTTTTTTTTTTGATAAAAAAATAATATTTTTACTGTTATTTATTTAGTTATGTGTGTTACGTTTTTTTAATTTGTAATTCTCTGAAGCAAAACGACGAATCATCAACGAAAGTATGATAATATTAAGTTAAACAATCATTTAAAACATTAAATAATTAAATATTTCTGTTAAGTTACAGGTATAATAGAATATAAAGATAAATATGGTTAAATGCACATATAAAAATGATAATCACACAATTAATATGCAGCATCATTAGGAATGCGTTGACATGGTGAAATAAGTTTGCTTTTCTGATGCAGTGCAGGCAGTACTGCATTTGAGAACGTAGAGATGTTATATTATTAGAGATATTATTATGACATATTATTTATAGTTTTTTATTTCTAATAAGAAGTGGATTAAACTAAAAAAAAGTACTTCATTAAATTTAAATTAATTTTAAAAATCCAACTTTTCCATTATATCTAACGTGTATTTTGATGTCCTTTTAATGAATTTTCTCAATTGAATTTTTCTTTACAAGAAACAAGTTTTGTAAAAAATTTGACTCAATACATATATGCATATTTGCCTCCATATAAGGAATTATTTCGAAAAAACTTCTGCAAGAAGTAAATTTTAATTAGTTAATTTCTGAAAAATTTAAATAAGAAGAATGAAAGAGTTTTTCAATTAAAAGTAGTATTGATAGCAGCCCGCGTATTCAGTGAAAGAAAATGTTGTATAAAGAATCACTTATCCTAAAAAAAAATACTATTAGTATTTAATAAAGCCGTAAAAGGATTAACACAAAATTTAGCTAAACAATTTATATTCCAGCACTTGATAAGAAATGCTATTATTCTAAAGATGTAGAAGACAAGTAATTTATTATTTAACACAAAAGGCTTTATAACAATCTTTTTGATGATATTAATGATGGACGACTTGGAAGAATGCAATCCTAACAAAAATACCAGATTATTTTAAATAAACTTGGAAAAAATATTTCTATTGTATTATAAACTTTCTATATTAATAATGAAGAAATATTCTGATCCAATAGCAACAGATTCATTATAGGGAAATTCGACTGTATTAACATTTATTAAAAACTATATATGTACATATATAAACTCATAAGGTTGGAAAACGAAATAAATGATGGAAAAATCATATAATAAAAAAAATGGCAGTCTGCTGGAAGCAAAAAACTAAGGACCTGCAGATGGTACTATTTATTCTTGGAAATTCATAGCGTATGGGAGTGCAATGGGTTAAGCTGTGAAATTTCTAAGAGTCCAATGTAGAAGAAGCTAATAGTCATACTTAATATAGGTTTTTCAATACATATACATATATATATATATGGATTCGATTTATATTTATTTTACAGCACTGTTTTTCTTTTTGCTTATGCAATAATGTGCAGTTTGATCACTTATTCCACTAACACGTTCAGAGTATGAAACAGAATACCCATTTTTGACGTAAAAAAAAATGAATGTGTTTGTAAAAATATATCAAATACTCTGCTAATTTTTTTTTAATTAAGATTATTCATTATGTTTTTTAAGGAAATTATTTACTTAATGATAAGCCATTTTTGATTTTGTTAATAGCTTGGATATTTTTTAAGGTGGAAGTTTAAAATTTTTTTTTTAATATTTAACGTGAATCGTAATCAATAAACAGTCTATTTAAAATTTTTCAATGATACATTGCTTTGCATTTTAGCAAACGATATTTATACTGTTGTAAAAAATTCTTTGATGCTTTTAAAAGGGAACGTTTTTTTCTTAAGCAGACATAAAGGCAAAACTCATTGAAAAAAAATTCCAAGTACTCAATACGTGTTGTTGTTGTAATACAGTTTTGGTTTTACCAACCAAAACGGTTGTTCGTTGATAACATTTTTCTTAAGTAGGTAACAAATATTTGAAATTAAAGTAAAAAAAGGCTTGTTTTGCTAAAAATTATGTGTAAAAGCAAATGTGACAGCAGGTATAATCGAACTTCCCTATAATATATCTGCATGGGACCATAAAATCACTTCATTTACGTTAAAAAAGCAACAATTTTACAACTTTGGTTTTTGTTCAAATGTATTTTACTTGTAGATTTGTAATTTGTAGTTTTGAGAAACAGCGCTCAGGTTTCTATACTTGCTCATGGAGTTTTTTTTTCAATAAGTTTTGCCTTTATGTCTGCTTAAGAAAACGACCGACCCTTTTTAAAGCATACATTTTTTTTGCAATAGTATACATATGGTTTGCTAAAATGCAAAGCAATGTAGGTATCATTAAAAATTTTGAAATAACTTTTTTATTGATCACGTTAAATATTTAAAAAAAATTTTAAACTTCCACCTTAAAAAATATCCAATCTATTAACAAAATCAAAAATGGCTTATCATTAAGTAAATAATTTCCTTAAAAAACATAATGAATAATCTTAATTAAAAAAAAATTAGCAGAGTATTTGATATATTTTTACAAACACATTCATTTTTTTTTTACGTCAAAAATGGGTATTCTGTTTCATACTCTGAACGTGTTAGTGGAATAAGTGATCAAACTGCACATTATTGCATAAGCAAAAAGAAAAACAGTGCTGTAAAATAAATATAAATCGAATCCATATATATATATATGTATATGTATTGAAAAACCTATATTAAGTATGACTATTAGCTTCTTCTACATTGGACTCTTAGAAATTTCACAGCTTAACCCATTGCACTCCCATACGCTATGAATTTCCAAGAATAAATAGTACCATCTGCAGGTCCTTAGTTTTTTGCTTCCAGCAGACTGCCATTATTTTTATTATATGATTTTTCCATCATTTATTTCGTTTTCCAACCTTATGAGTTTATATATGTACATATATAGTTTTTAATAAATGTTAATACAGTCGAATTTCCCTATAATGAATCTGTTGCTATTGGATCAGAATATTTCTTCATTATTAATATAGAAAGTTTATAATACAATAGAAATATTTTTTCCAAGTTTATTTAAAATAATATGGTATTTTTGTTAGGATTGCATTCTTCCAAGTCGTCCATCATTAATATCATCAAAAAGATTGTTATAAAGCCTTTTGTGTTAAATAATAAATTACTTGTCTTCTACATCTTTAGAATAATAGCATTTCTTATCAAGTGCTGGAATATAAATTGTTTAGCTAAATTTTGTGTTTATCCTTTTACGGCTTTATTAAATACTAATAGTATTTTTTTTAGGATAAGTGATTCTTTATACAACATTTTCTTTCACTGAATACGCGGGCTGCTATCAATACTACTTTTAATTGAAAAACTCTTTCATTCTTCTTATTTAAATTTTTCAGAAATTAACTAATTAAAATTTACTTCTTGCAGAAGTTTTTTCGAAATAATTCCTTATATGGAGGCAAATATGCATATATGTATTGAGTCAAATTTTTTACAAAACTTGTTTCTTGTAAAGAAAAATTCAATTGAGAAAATTCATTAAAAGGACATCAAAATACACGTTAGTTATAATGGAAAAGTTGGATTTTTAAAATTAATTTAAATTTAATGAAGTACTTTTTTTTAGTTTAATCCACTTCTTATTAGAAATAAAAAACTATAAATAATATGTCATAATAATATCTCTAATAATATAACATCTCTACGTTCTCAAATGCAGTACTGCCTGCACTGCATCAGAAAAGCAAACTTATTTCACCATGTCAACGCATTCCTAATGATGCTGCATATTAATTTTGTGATTATCATTTTTATATGTGCATTTAACCATATTTATCTTTATATTCTATTATACCTGTAACTTAACAGAAATATTTAATTATTTAATGTTTTAAATGATTGTTTAACTTAATATTATCATACTTTCGTTGATGATTCGTCGTTTTGCTTCAGAGAATTACAAATTAAAATAACGTAACACACATAACTAAATAAATAACAGTAAAAATATTTTTTTATCAAAAAAAAACTGTTTATCGCATTTTTATTCTAAATATTTAATATTACTCTAATATCTCATATAATTTCCATTTTACAACGTTTTTTGCTTCTCATGTAAACTTATGAAATTTGATGTTACAATGTTCTGCATTTAAGATGACGATATGTGCAGTTCTCTTATATTTTTTTTTCAATAATATTTGCCTACAAAAATAAAAAACAACACACACATTTTGGTTCACCAGTCAAGAAATAATTTTACAAAAAAAATACACACAGACTAAACGTGCTGCCCGGCGGGGAAAATTGCCAGCGAATCACTTTTTAGGCCTTTAAGAATGTTTACAATTGAATTTTTAGTAAACTTTTACTTATTCCAGTCTGCCTTTTTTGAAAAGGTCTTTTAGAAAGGTTTTTATTTAATATTTTACAAATTAAAATTTTCTATTCTAAGATAAGGCCTGTCGCAATCGTTTTATTAGTAGTTATGTTAGAACGTGTTGCAAGTTAAGTTATTAATTTACTGACTTCGTATTATTAACCACAACAATTAAATTGGATAAAGCTTTATTCTTAAATCTTTTTAGAACCCCTTCCAGAAATGTTTAAAATATATGCAAAAGTGCAAGGTGTTGGTCTCCAAAGACACACCTTGCTAATTGGTAATAAAGTTGGAATGCGGCTGGGAGATCTTATGTCTGCAAAAAGGCCTTCTATAAGGCCTCTTTACTACTTGATTTTCCCGCTGGAAATGGTTGGGAAAATTTAATTTTTTTTCCTTGTGAAGAATTTTAACGTGAATTTTTTCAAATTTTTCATATCTGAAAAATCACATAGGATTTTTTTGTTTTTGCTCACTCCTCATGAGCGAGGAAAATCCAAATAGTTTTTTTCAGTGTTTAAAAATGCTTGACTATTTTTAAGGTTTTTGTAATTGCTTAACTTAACTTAAGAAAAAGAACACAGCAAAAGCAAAAAGCAAAAGCAAACGCAGAAAAAGTGAGAGTAAATAATTTATTTATTCTCACCATGTTTATGTTCTCAGCTTAAAAAGCCAGCCAAGCAACCACTTGAAAAAAAAAATTGCTGTTGCTGTAAGTAATAAGTTTTTGTTTATTTTTTTTTTTGCTTTGGCTTAACTGTAAATTGATGTGCTTAAATTCAGCGAGTATTAACTTCTTTGCTGTTTTTGACTTCATTGCTGTTGCTTGCTGTTGCAGGCGTTAGTTGCATAGAATAGGTATATACATAATTACATAACACAAAATAAACAAATTAGTTTAAAAAAACGTGTAGTTTCATTTATGTATGTATGTACCTATTTATTAAAAAAAAACGCAAAATACCAAAAAAATTCGAAACAAATTCGTTCATAATATATTAAGTTCCAGCAACAGCAAAGAAGTTAACTTGCTGACTTTAAGCGCATCAAAAGCAAAAAAAAAACAATCAAAAACTTAATACTTACAGCAACAGAAAATTTGTTTTCTTAAGTGGCTTCTTTGCTGACAGATTTAGCAGAGTACATGCACATAGCGAGTTTAAACAAATTATTTACTCTCTTTGTTTTGCTTTTGCTTTTTTGCTTTTGCTGACTCGTTATCAAAGAGTTAAGTAAACACTTAGACACACAGTTTTTTAATTTGCTGCAAAAAATGTAAACAAAGCAAAAATGTGCGACTGTTGCTATTTTAAAGCAAGCAATTTAAACACTGGTTTTTTTCCTCACCCTCATGAGGATGAATTTCCAGAAAATTTTTTAAATTTTCACGCTCGCTCATGAATGAAGAATGAGCGAGCGTTTCGGTACTCTGGTGACATGGCTGATAAAGTACATTTCTGAGTTCTTTTATCAAGTTTTATGTCTCAAACTTGAACAAATTTTGTATGATCGATACGCATTTTCTAAATAAAAGTATTGATATTTCTCCAAAAAAATAAGTTAATATTAATTTATAATAAATTATTAAAAAAAAAGAACAAAAAAAATATACACTTAATAAAGAAAATTTATTTGACCCAAAGAAACAACAAGAAAATAAAAATTGTTTAAATAAAAATTTGATAAAATTACAAAAAAAAAACGAACAAATTGAATTTTTTTTCTTTTCTTTTTTCTGCAAAATTTGCAAGATAGTTGGAAAAGTGTGTATGTATTAGTGAAAAAGTTTTCATGTATTGCTTCTGTCTTGCCAGTACTGACAAATGTAAAGGCCATAATGTGCATGAGCTGGCTTAAGCATCTGTGCGAATACATGTAAATCATGTGTCAAACGGTAGAAATTTTCAAAGACAATAGATCAAAAACGTCTTATTGAGCTACTCAACATGACTTTACATTCCGAAAGTGTTAAAAACACGGTCACCCCTACTCCTAGTAAAAGTTTTGGAAAGTCTATAAGCACTGACCTTTGGAGCGTTTGTGAGGCAGTAAATTTAATATTCGTATCGGTATCGAAAATATTTCTTTTTGAGTATCGGTATCGTATCCGAAAAAATGTGCTCGTTACATCCCTAGTTTTTAATTGAAGATTTTTGCTAGTTTTTATTTATAGGTATCAAATTATTGTCCTATGATAAACTTTTATAGTTTTGCAACGTTTGACAGTAAAATAACTTGACAGAACCTTTTTTGTCATTTTATTAAATGCATGTAGGTTGCGTAGGTTCTCATTCTCAGTAAAACAACAAGTAAGAAAGAGTAGTGGTCAAGGCGAATTCAACTACAGGTGGTGTCGAAACGCAATCTGATTTTGACAGTTCGAGCCAATTTGTTTTGATTTGTTAGTGTTTCGTTAGGAATGGTCGACATTTTGGACCGTAAGCAACAACAATGCAATACAAAAAACCCTATGTTGTTTCTTTTGTTTTTGGATTGTTGTAGTTCCGACACCACCTGTAGTTAAATCCGCCTTGGTAGCGTCAAGCTACTCTTACGATATAATGAGACCAGAAAATATGCTGACATTAGTTTTTGATATGCAAATATTTTAAATATTGCCAAAATGTCCTATTCAAGAAGCTTACAACTCGAAATAAATTGACCTCAAAAAAGATCTTTCTTTAACAACAGAAAAATTGAAACGAAAAAATTTTCTGTCTGATAAAAATTTGTCTTATTAAAAAAAGTACTACAGAAATGCAACCTTTTCTTGAGGAATTACATGCCATGTATCTATCATTTTCTATTTCTATACCCAACTGAAGAATGTTTGTTTGACACTACATAAATTGAAACACCAATTTGAAGATTTTGCCAAACCAAAAAAGCAATCTTACAAAATCATTAAAAATCATATATATTAATAGGCAAGTGGATTTCTTTGGATCCCTTTTACGCCTGAACTATATATTGTATTTTAGCAAATGATATATCATTCGAAACAAATTTTTTGGGAGATTCTGTCGATTCAGTATTTTACGAGTTATAGGTACGCAATAGAAAATGGTACTTATCCATTGAAACAATTCATATACGTGTGAGCAAATAAAACTTAAGCACATAACAGAAGCTGTATGCGTTGTTGTTGTGTTAACATAGTTAAAAGAACAACAATATGCAGAGTTTTCTTTTAGCTTTATTTAGCATTATTTAAAAGATTTGGACGAATAGTTTTATTTATTTATTTATTTATTCATTTATTTACGTAATATTAAGCCATTAAGGCCAAAAATCAATATTACAAGTAATTAATGCTTAAGCTTGATTTTACTTAAATTTTTTATAAATAATGAAACTTTTGCCTAAAAATAGTTATACCCAAAAAGAAATTTCGTATGAAAATGGATAATTCTTATGTTAAGAAACGTCTTGAAAAAAATTGAATATTCAGGGAATATTAGAAATGCTCTCCCTCGTCATGTTGATTGTGAATATTATTTGCCCTTTGATATTACGATATAAAAGTTCAAAGACATTTTGCTTTGTATTTAGATAAAAAATCTAGTGGAAAGCTATGGTCACACCTAAACGTTTGGCTAGATCAAACATCATTCAACAGTTTCTAAACTACATTATACAATTATCTTCTTACAAACAAAGTTTAGTAAAACAATTGATATTGTTAAAAAATAAAGCAAGGCGAATTCATTCCAGGTAATCTCGGTAGTACAACAAGTACAACTCGTTCAAAAACCACAAGCACTTTGTTTTTGTAAAATCATTGTACAATGTCAAAAACCGAAACAAATCAAAACAGAAATAAAGATAATAAACAAAATTTTGATATCCAACAATTATAAAGCTAAAGAAAAAAAGTTATCAGCAGGGCTTTTAGGGTCACCTGTAATGAATTCGCCTTGAAAATAAAGCCAAAACTTTTTCAAATTTCTGATCATGCTTTTTAGGATTTTTAGTCAAATATTTGTTAGGTCTGAACATAAACTGCTGAAAAATATAATAATTTTAAAACATCAACTTCTCTTTTACTTTCAACTATAAGTATGAAATAAAATGATCTAAAAAAAGTTGTACCTATAGCATAGAAATAAAATCATTTAAATTTTGCATGTATCAGAGGTTTGCGTGCCCCCTAAACTTAGGCCCTAATCTTGTAAAACGCAACGCAACGCCAAGAATAACATTGAAAGCACAATGTATTTTTTTTTTGGCTGAAGTGCACTTTACGGGGCGTACGAAAAAAAAATATAAAAAATATGCTACCCGATCCGGAATTAAAAAAAAAAAATACCAAAATTAATATTTAAGGGGGCTGAGGCCCGTGGGGACCCCTGGGTCCAAAAAACCGCCCCGCCCACTGAATGGTATGTGTGGGTACTCAAATTAAAGGTAATTGTGCAACAAAAACGAAAATAATAAAATTTTGGGTGGGCGGCATTTCTAGGGCCCTCTGGGGCAAAAAAAGTGTCCCCCCCATAACACTTATGTATATCTGTGTGGGTACTCAAATTAAAGGTAATTTGCTCACGATTACAAATATGTATTTTGTTTTTGTATTCGTTTAATATTTTCCTCTCTAGGTTAATTTATGTATCTTTTATAGGTATGCAGAGAAGTTTTAGTTAGCGAAGCCGGTCTTTGTTATCCCATAGAGGAGAAAATCCTTTTGCCCGGCCGAAGGCCGGCTTTGCAGAGAAGCTTTAGTAAGCGAAGCCGGTCTTTGTTATACCATAGAGGAGAAAATCCTTGCGCCCGGCCAAAGGCCGGCTATACAGAGAAGCTTAAGTTAGCGAAGCCGCTCTTTGTTATACCATAGAGGAGAAGATCCTTGCGCCCGGCCGAAGGCCGGCTATACAGAAAAGCTTTAGTTAGCGAAGCCGGTCTTTGTTATACCATAGAGGAGAAAATCCTTGCGCCCGGCCGAAGGCCGGCTATACAGAAAACCTTTAGTTAGCGAAGCCGGTCTTTGTTATACCATAGAGGAGAAAATCCTTGCGCCCGGCCGAAGGCCGGCTATACAAAGTAGCTTTAATTACAAAAAAATAATAAAACTCATTTAAAAATTTTAGCGCATAGGTATAACATTAAAAAAGCAAAATAAAAACAAAATATTTACAATCGTAAGCAAAATACCTTTCATTCGAGTACCCACACATAGTTATAAGGGTGGGAGGGGCAATTTTTTTACCCCCAGAGGGACCCAGAAGTCACGCTCGACCTAAATTTTATTAATTTCGTATTTTTTACACAATTACCTTTAATTTGAGTACCCACACATACCACTAAGTGGGCGGGCCGCTTTTTTGATCCATGGGGTCCCAGGGGCCTCAGCCCCCTTAAATTTTAATTTTGGTTTTTTTCTTTTTTTATTCCAGAGGGGGTCCAACTTTTTTTTTTTTTTTTTTTCGTACGCCCCGTAAAGTGCACTTTTGCCTTTTTTTTTTTTTTTTTTTTTAATAGTAATAAGTAGTAGGTATTTATTATACTTTAGATTATATTGATAATTATAATTTAACAATTTTTTCATACATTTTCTGTAATTTTATTACAGAAATTCACATTGCGTTTTAAAATTTCAAACGCTGCAAAGCTTGTGGCGTTGAAAATTTTAAAACGGTACATGAATTTCTGTAGAAAAAAACCCGGAAAAATCGCGAAAATTTAAAAAATCCCGTGAATCCCGGGATTAAAACTATCCCAAAAATGCCGGGATACCAAAATCGGGGTCCCGAAATATTTTCTTCAATCCCGAATTCCGGGATTCAGAAAAACCAATTCCGATTGGAAGCCCTAGTAGATATATAAATAAGTTTGTGGCCAGTGCTGCTAAAAAATAATAAAATGTTTACAACCAAAATTTTTGAAAGTTACCAAATGTGAAAAAATAGGTATAACCAAATTAGAAATGCCTTTTGTTAATTGAGAAAAACATTAAAATTTATTTTAAGTTACATTGTAAGACAAATTTTATTTGCACTTAATAGGAAAATATTAATTATAGATTAAGAAAACAAAACAAGAAATTTAAGTTTTGTTCATATTAAAAAAAATAACCTTTTCCATAAAAAATATTTTTATCTTATAAGATAAAAAGGTATTCGAATTAAAGGATACGTGGGAAAAAACTTCAAAGTGGAATTTTCGACGTGAACATTTTATAAAAAAAACTAAGGAATTCAAAAATTGGCCACATAACAACTTCATCTCAAATCTGACCTTCAATTTAAAAAACAACTACATAGGTAGGTACCTACCTATTAAAAATGTTAAATGTTGCATCATATGTTTCACAAATTGATAAATTTGATCTCATTTTCAAAATGTCGATGCTGCGGTAGAGGGCTAAAAGTAGATCCAATTTTTTCTCATTATTTTTCCCAAGTAGGTATGTATCTGAGAATGCAACGTTTAAGTTCTATTCTAAATTCAAATTCCCAAAAAAAATTTATACAACCTAATGTACTCTGGCGAGAAATTAAACTACATGCTTATTAAATTTTACTTAAAGACGCATTAAAACTAATAAAATATTTAAAAGCAAACCAGGTTTTTAGCATACACTATTCTTCCCTATGATATTATTTTCATATAGGTAGGTATCCGTAGTTGTCCGTTTTAACTTCTTCAATCTGTGACCATAAATAAATGGGAAAAACCTAATCGTTTGGCTTGGCTGTTTTCCTAAACGTGTGTTCACAATGTGTAAATACAGTATTGACACCGTTTTGATGCATTGTGGACATGCATTTTTCCTTATGTTGTATTATAGGTATACATATGTTTTTATGTACATATATATGTACATATACGTTTTGCAACAAAATTTTTTTAACTGCTTTATTTGCTTTTCTCAGCACGGTGACAAATACAAGGTTACAGTTAGGAACAAAATCCATTGCCAACATTTTTAATGTTGTCGATGTGTTACTTCCTACAATTTAACAGGCGTTTAGGCAGCTTTGTATTCCTTCATTTTTGGTATTTATAGTCATTAAAGCAAAAAAAAAATAATTTAACTGACAATGCTTTTATTGTTAATTATTGCAAAATAAAAAATAAACAAAATGAAAAACATATCCATTCGCTAGTTAAAAAAAAAAACTAAACTGAGCTAAACAAAAATAATCGAGCAGGAAGCAAAAAATTCACGTCATAAACAAGTTGAGAGCACGCAGCGTTCTATAAAAAATTAGTCTGGCTAAACCTTTAAAGCTAAAAAAATCAAAAGGGGGCATGTAAAGTTCTGCAAAAAGAACACAAATTGGAGTGTGAAAACTATAAACTATAAAACTAAATATCGGCCTTAAACTGCATATATTTTTATCAGTTGTCCTTCTTTTAGTGTGAACAGATGTATCTTTTATATAAATATGTTTATATCCTTAAACCTACAATTTATTTGTATTACAAAAACAAAATGAAATAAGTCAATAATTTCTCTGGTTCTTATTTCATATAAAATAAATCCCTAATTTTAAAAATTAAATAAGCCCCGAAATGAAATAACGCCCCAAACAGAAATTAAACAATATCCCAATTTTTAGGCTCATTTCATATGAAAATAAAATAGTAAATTCTTAAATGAACTAAGACCCAAATAGAATACCTACATATTGGTCAGTTTTGGTTTTAAAAATTACGCGATAGAAAGCATGGTTAAGATTTCGGCCAGGCCCAAGCATTTTCTCCTCTATGGTATAATAAACACCGGCTTCGCCAAATAAAGCTTTTCAGTATAGCCGACCTTCGGCCGGGCACAAGGCAAAATTTAGATTTAGTTAGTGAAGCCGGTGTATGTTATAGCACAGAGGAGAAAATCCTTGCGCCCAGCCAAAGGCCGGCTCTGCAGAAAAACTTTAGTTAGCGATGGCGGTGTTTGTTATTCCATAGAAACCCTTGCGCCCGTCCGAAGGCCGTCTACGTAGATAAGCTTTAGTTAGCTATTCGGGATTTTAAAATTGAATTCGAATTTATAAAATTCAGAATTTAGAGATTCAGATTTCTGAAATTCGGGATTTAAAAATAATCGCGTTTTTTTGGGATTCTGAAATTAGATTCTATTAATGGTAAACGTTGGTTTTGACTTTAAAAATATGTAACTTAATATGTAACTGATATAAGACCCCAAATATTTTTGGTGGATTTATTTCATTACACACGACACAAAAAACTTAAAAGTGCCAAAAAAAAAACAACAAGAAATAATCTTCCAAAAAAAATGTTGCTTCCTGTAGTTCTTTTGAGACTTATTTCATTTTCTTTTTGGAGACTTATTTCATGGCTCTTACTTATATAGGAACTCAATTAAAAGCCCTATTTCGGTTTGATATTGTCTAAAAAGCTTCATTGCGAACATTTTGTTACCATGTCATTAAACCTTGAGAAATATTTGTCCCGTTAAAGTAAAAGCAGTCAGTGAATGAAAAACAACAAATACTTAAAACTTGAAAAAATGCTGAACCAAGCAATTCGAATAAAGAAACAAAATGGGAAAGAAACACACAATCAGCATAAAAAATAACGGCACATCATATTGTTTTTTGAGAACTTACAAAAATTAACCACTTTTTTTTAAAATTACATATAAATAAATTTTTTTAAACACAATTCAATTACGATTTGCAAACAAATAAAAAGAAAAACTACTTTTTATTAATAACTCACCAATAATCAAGTTTATGAATTTTTATATTATTTAATTTTATTAATTAATAAAACAGAAAGTATGTTTTATTTATTTCTTTTAACACCAATTTTTAATTAATTTTAAAATGAATTTACAAATAATTATTCACGAAATTTCAAGATATAATGGTACAGATTACTACGGTACTCTGTGATAATGGTCAAGTGGCGGCAACCGAATGAAATGGAATTGTATCCATATTGCAGGGTTGCACTATGTAGTAGGATGGGATTATAAAACAGTCTTGCCAAGCTCAACACACGAAATATAAAAATTTTAACACTGCAGCCACACGATCAAGTTGTTCTTGATAGTCTTTTACATATACAGTTTGTCAAAATTTCCAAAAATTGGAAGCTGTGACGTAGGCTGCACGCAATTTTGAAGCAATTTACTTTCAAGATGTCATCAAGAGAACAATTTATAAAGACAAACGATAAATTTTCTCACCAAACTTGTAATCAGCTGTTTTCTTGAACGTAAATTGATACACTCACTTGTAAGAGAATTTTAAAGGCAAGTTCGCTTCAATTTTTAAAAGTATGAGTGTATTGGTAAAAAAGTGTGAGTGTATTAAAACTTGATAGACAAAACTTGATCGTGTAACCCTCAAGTAACGCAACATAAAACTTGATTAACTTGAGGGTTACACGATCAAGTTTTGTCTATCAAGTCTTAATACACTCACACTTTTTACCAATACACTCATACTTTTAGAAATTGAAGCGAACTTGCCTTCAAAATTCTCTTTCAAGTGAGTGTATCAATTTACAAACTTGTATCAGCTGTTTTCTTGAAAGTAAATTCATACACTCACTTAAAAGAGAATTTTAAAGGCAAGTTCACTTCAATTTTTAAAAGTATTAGTGCAAAATAGTGTGAGTGTATTAAAACTTGATAGACAAAATTTGATCATGTAACCCTTAAGTCCCAATTTACACTAGGGACATTTCTTGCCAGACATTTTTTGAATTCTCTTTTAATCTTACCTGTAGCGTTTACATATGAAACATTAGAAGTCAGACAGAAATTTTATACTTGTTTCTTTCTTTTCTTCATTCGTAAAGTGTGGCGGCTTTTTCTTGTAGTGTTTATTATAATAGTCTGTGGTGTTATTTTGCAAATTTAAATTGCCAAACATTTTTGTAAAATTAAAACCCGAGCATTATATTCATTTACCACAAAAATGTATTTTTATTAATTAATTTTTTGTTTTTACTTTAATTTATTAGTTTATTTATTTAGAAAGCACAAGGCAAGTTAACAACACCACAAACATAACACAATACAAGCCAAACTGATGACAAATTGAGAAAAATAATATAAAGCAACAAGATGTAAACTACGAAAAGTAAGAAAGAGAAGTGAAAAAATGTCCAGTACAGATAGGCATGTACTACACACTCTACCTTTTCGACCCCTCGCCATCAAACTTCGTCTGTCCGGCAAGAAATGTCCCTAGTGTAAATTGGGACCAAGTAACACTTCAGCCACACGATCAAGTTTTTCTTGATAGTCTTTTACATAGTCCCCTTTTACAAAGTGGCAAGTGGGAGGCAGACAGACGAAGTTTGTTGGCGAGGGGTTGTAGAGGTAGAGTGTGTAGTACATGACTATCTGTACTAGACATTTTTCGTGTTTCTCTTTTACTGTTCGCAATTTTCATGTTGTTGCTTCATATCATTTTTCTCACACCAATGTTATTTTATATATCATTGCCTGTTAAATGTTCGTCTCCGTCAACAGCGAAAAAGAACGAAAAAAAGAAACGAATAATTTCTGTCTGTCTATTAATTTCGCGATTGTAAAAGGTTTAGGTAAGTTCAAAAGAGAATAGGAAAAATGTCTGCCTTTCAATTTCAACATTGTAAATTGGGACATATACTGCTTGTCAAATTTCCAAAAATTGAAAGCTGTGACGCACACAATTTTGAAGAAATTTACTTTCAAGATGTCATCAAGAAAGCAACTTAAACAGAATCTCCCAAAAAATATGTTTCGAATGATATATCATTTGCTAAAATACAATATATAGTTCAGGCGTAAGAGGGATCCAAAGAAATCCACTTGCCTATTAATATATATAATTTTTAATGATTTTGTAGGATTTTTTTTTTTTTTTTTGGTTTGGCAAAATCTTCAAATTGGTGTCTCAATTAATGTAGTGTCAAACATACATTCTTCAGTTGGTTCCAGAAATAGAAAATGATACATGGCATAAAATACCACAAGAAACGATTGCATTTCTGTAGTACTTTTTTTAATAAGACAAATTTTTATCAGACAGAAATTTTTTCGTTCCAACTTTACTGTTGTTAAAGAAAGTATATTTTTTTAGGTTTATTTATTTCGTGGTTTGTTTATTTCGAGTCGTTTTGACAAGGATAACGTGTGGTGTGGACCGACCTCTAGCTTAAGAATTAAAAGAAACAATTTATTATAAATATATTTATGCTAAAAATAAGCATTGAAAATTTAATTAAAATAAAAATTATCAAGGTAGGTTCCAACCCAACCATAGCACACGGGCATGAACAAATAAAACTACAAAGGTAAACCATAACAAACAAAAACTATAATAAAACGCAAATTAGTCACCGGAAATTGTTATAAAACTATCAATAGTATTAAAACTATTGATACAAAAACCATCGATAGTATCGATAGTTTCAGATCACTAGTTTAGATTTGAGGCTCAACCATAATATGCATGAGCTCTCTTAAGCTACTGTCAAAAATTAACGATAAGTCAAATGCGTTTTAAAAACAAAATCAAAAAACATCTAATTCCGTACGGAATCTGCGATCAGTTTCGTTTGCTCTTTGCTTAAGCGAATGACAGTTTCTCAGAACTTATGGAAAAGTTTCCTCAAGTTTAATATAATTTGATACATGATTTACATGTATTCGCACAGTTGCTTAAGAAAGCTCATGCAAATTATGACCTTTACATTTGCCAGTACTGGCAAGACAGAAGCAATACATGCAAACTTTTTCACTAATACATGCACACTTTTGGAATTTTTGGAAAAAAAGAAAAAATTAAATTTGTTCGCTTTTTTTTGTAATTTGATCAAATTTTTATTAAACAATTTTTATTTTTTTGTTGTTTCTTTGGGTCAAATAAATTTTCTTTTTTAAGTGTATTTTTTGGTTCTTTGTTTTTAATAATTGATTATAAATTAATTTTAAATTTTTTTTTGGAGAAATATCAATTCTTTTATTTAGAAAAGGCGTATCGAGCATACAAAATTTGTTTAAGTTTAAGACATAAAACTTGATAAGAGGAATACATACAAAAGCTAATTTATATTTTTAGAACTATAAGAGATGTTGTCCTTTATATCTTAAAGTTCTAAAACTATACATATAAGCCTTTTCATATGTATATGTATTATTTTTGATCATTAAAATCTTTTATATGCTAGATACATCTTTTCGAAATTAAGATAATCATATGATGATGAGCCGTGACTCTTTTTTTCACTAAAGAAAACAAATTTGTTATACTTTTAAACATTTTTTTATAACTTAACGTGAGTAGAGTAAGTCCCCTTTTACAATGTGTGGTTTTTTTCTGTTTATTAAAATAATAAAAGTATCAAATTAAATAGACATGCATGTTTTTTTTCCATTGGATAAAATTATTTGAATTATTCGAGTTGTTCGAAAATATTAAAATATTTTTTTGCATCGGTCAATATAAAATTGGGTAGGTTACTTGATAGTTTTATGTTTTTGTATAACTACTATAAGAGAAAAATCTGTCACGTATGGAATGTCACGACCGATATTAAATTTTGTTAATTATAAAACCATAAAAAACACCTCAAACAATTCACATATTTTCGTATATCTTTCCATACTTCTATTTTTCCAAAATCTCTTCCCCTCTGAATGCGTACAAATGTCACGTACGATGACATGGGAATGCCCGTATGCCAAAAAAATATTTAAAAATTAAGGTACCCACAGACGAGGCAACATTTGTCGAATCACGTGTTACTACTTATGCCTTACTTAGCATTTACACATGCCACTGCCAGTTCGAAAAACTCAATACACTCACGATTTTTTACTAATACACTCACATTTTTCGCAATGGCAGCTCCAGTGGCAGCAAAAATTGCATGCGAGTGGAAATTTGGCACTTGCATGCCACTAAATGTCAAAACGATTAGCAATGTTACCCTGTTCAATATTTAATGCAAATCGACTGGATTGTTGTCGAACAGTAATTTAAGTTTTAACTGTTAAATGCATTTTTATGATTAATTTGTAGTAACTGGCGTTAATATAAGTAAGTTTCCTAATTTTAGAGCATTAATTTTGCTAAAATAATGCTAATATAAATAAATGTAAACTATTTCCCCAAAACTAAGACTATGTGATGAAGTCGGCAACTCTTTTTTGTTTTCTGGTACTTTTTTTTTTAATTTGAGATGTAAACAAATTATCTCAAGTTGACGCTTCGACGACATTTTGAAAATGAACTGGCAGTGGCATGTGTAAACCGAAACGCAAATGGCATGAGATTCGACTATTTCGAACACTTTTTCGTTTATAATATGTATAGAACAGTGGCATGCCACTACTTGCTTGTGTAAAGGCAACGTTAGATTTTACCACAGACGATTACACTAAAAACGAAACATCAGTTTTGTGTGTTTTTTGAATATACTACTACAAAACATAATAAAAAAATTTATTTATTTTCTTTGTATACCTTACATATTTTAGGTCCCAAAACTTTGGAAAAATTTTATATTCAATTATTACGTAGCAACATTTGTCAAAACATTACCATGTTTCGACAAATGTTGCCTCGTGTGTGGCGAGTACGAGTTTCTTCGTACTTTATAGTAATATCCAAGGCGAATTCACTAGAAGGTGGGGTCAAGTCAACATAAGGTTATTTTTTTCGGTGGTCGATATGTCAAAGTTTGTATACAAGCTAGTTTTTTATGTAAACAAACGTTTTTTTTTTACTATCAATAATTTTGAAAATCAGACCACAGAAGCAGTGTTGTTGTAGAGTTGACCTCACCTTCTAGTGAATTCGCCTTGGTAATATCCATTGAACGAGATGTACTTTTTGTACTACCGAGATTACCTGGAATGAATTCGACTTGTTCAATTATAATTGTTTTCCAGTTCTCATAATTTGCAATTGTTGCCATTTTCCAATTTCTTTCTTCGTAATTTTTTTCTCCGAGAGTAGAATGAAAAAACAGTCAACATCACTATACACCAAGGTATATTAATAGCACATAATCTCGGAAAGCCTGCTGATTATTTTTTCATTTGCTTGTTTTGTGATACGAACTGTCAAATGTGGTTTGTTTTGTCAACACGTGTTAAATTTCTAGCTTAAAAAGTAAACAAGTTTTTTTAATCAAAGTAAAACGTGAAAAAGTGCTAAAATTAAAAAGAAAATCAAAGTGATTTATAATAAATAACAATTTTGGGTAAAAACTTAAATATGTAATTAGAAAAAAAATAACAAACAAAATGAATCTATTTTCGTTTAATGGCGTTTTTTCTTGTTTGTTTTTCATTTGCCTTTTATCAACTCCTTCGCTGTTTGACAGTTCGTATCACATAACAACAATAAAAAGCCCTGTTGTTTGTTTTATTGTACAATTGTTGTAATCTCGTATCTACCTGCTATAAATATACCTTGCTATATCCGATGAAATATTGAGTTTGGAAACATAAAACATCAAAATGTTTTAATATGTGAGAAACCAAAACGGTAACACGAATTTCAACCAGAAATATTTCCACACACGTAGCAATATTTAGTGAAACACTAGTTATGTGAACAAAATCATGGAAGAATGTGCAGTGTAAAAAATGACGCCATCCTGCGAAAATTATTGTTGTTAATAAATATGTTTTCTTATATAACCTTTATTATTTAAATTTTTTTAAGATTGAGGCTTTTTCATATAAAAATATTAATTTTATTATACATACATATATTTTTGTTGAAATACAATTAACATTTTTGTATAACAGCAAGTAAGAGTGCTATTACGGCTGTGCCCTTCATCATGGTGCAATAAAAACAAAAGGATATTTATATAATATATCTGTTGCAATAAATGAATTCGCCTTGCACTTGCCGCTTGTTTTGGACTGTTATTTTTAATTCTTTTTAATTTCTATGACAGGTTGCAGCAAAATGTTACCCTTAACACCAGTGTGACCAGATTGAAAAAACATAAAGCTAAGTCATGTGTGAAATAGAGCTAAAAAGGGCCAAAGAATTAAATACAAAAAATTAAGCTTAAGTTTTGTATAGATTTCTAATAGTAACTTTTAATTATTAGCACTATTAAATAGTATTTTTGAATACATAAAATACATGCAATTTTAATGTTGCTGACTGATTCATCATCGCACAGCCTAAACGCCTGAAGCTTAAAATTTTGAGCGGAGGTTTGTCTCTTGTTAAATCGATCTACGACGAAAACGGAAATTCTGGAAACTCGAATGTTAAGGGCCAAAAAGGGTAAAAACATGTAAATTCGCTAACCTCATATGTCCTAAACTAAGAAAGATATAAAAAAAATTTATACTTATCGTTGTTCATAAAAAAAAAATAAACAAATAAGCGGACAGGTTTCTTAGGCCATATTGGGGAGTAAACGGGTTAAACCTGTATTTTGGACCTTTTTTGTTACCCCATCTATCTTTTAGACCAATAAACATAGAAATACAAATTATATCACATCAAAAAAATACATATGCATATGAATATGGTACTTTTTCGAAATTTGAACGTTTAAGGGGTGAAAACGGTACTTTTTTGTACAAAATCTTTTTCTCCATTCATTGACATATACGTATTTAATTATGAGCTTTCACTACAATATTGAAACTGTTCATACTTTTATTGGGAGAAAAAAATATCGGAAGCGTGAAATTAAATTATGTTAACACCTTTTTTAATGCTCATGCAATTAGCATAGGCTTTAAACTTCAGGGCATAATAAACCACACAAATAGCTTGGCAAACATGTCAAAATTTTACATTTGTACAAATACTTTGTGCTGTTAATTAGGGTGTGTGCTGTTTGGAAAACATTTTAAGCAATGTTTGCAGAAATATTAAAAAATTTTAATATTTGGCAAACATGTTGGATACTTGTCAAATTTTTTGTGCTATCTAGTGCCAAAAATAACCATTTCATCGAAAACTTTGCAGAGTAAAGAAGTAGAAGAAGAGGCAATTAAATTATTTTCAGCCGTCAATTTTAATTTTTTTCGCAGCATTGCTTGCCCCAAAACAGCTTGTTATTTTGAGCACTCTGTTTCGATTTATTTTTCTTTCTTTTATATTTCTTCTGCATTTTAAACAAATAGCGAGAAAAACAATCGTCGTGTGCATTCATTGAAAAAAAAATGAAACATTAATGTTTGTACGAAAAATGATTGCGTTGTTTATTGGCAAACAGAAGCAAAAACAAAGTGCATGTTTGCCAAGCAATTTGTGTGATTTATTATGCCCTTTACACAGATGTACATGTACACATGTATATCTCTTTTTACATTTCTAAGTTATGGGTGTGTTCAACATATGAATTTGTTGTCCTGCTATTATCTTTGAAGTATGGAATAAAAATATTTTTTTTTATATACATAAATCGCATAAATTTAGGAAATATTCCAATATTTAACTTTTGACAAAAAAAAAAACATAGCTTTACTGAAAGAAAAGCGTAATTTTAATTATTGTTCCCCTGGCAGCACTGGTACTTATGAAGATCACATCTGCATCAAGGCGAATTCAACTTGAATTCGCCTTGATCTGCATCAGCATTTGTTTCTGCGCTGCCAAACTATTATTTTTTCACTTTTTATATAGTTACAGCTCTTAAATTTATTCTGATAAACTATTTTATTTATTTCATAATATAAATTTATTACACGATATGTAAGAAAATGCTGAAAAAGCTTAATACATTGTTAAAATAAGCTGAAAAAAGCCAAATGAAATATTTCAAGCTAAACATGATATAACATAGCTTAGTTTAGCTCGAAGAAAGCTAATATGGTCACACTGCTTAACACAATAATGTTTATAATTCTACTCACCGCTAGGTGTCTCTCATCCGCAATATGCATTTAAAGAATATATTGTAATATATCTTTGTTAATTACACTTTTAAATTATAATTATTATTATAAATAGGTAAATAATTCCATGCTAAATAAAACATTTGTTTATATGTCTGTTTAAGTAGTAGTTGTATTTAAATATATATATATATATTTTATTTTTGTATTCTTATTGTATTGTTAATATTTCTCTTAATTATTGTTATTTTTTTTAACTATTTTATGTACTTTACCAAAAAAAATCTTACAATTCTATAAAGTTTTTCAAAGACTTAATACAGATCTTATTTTCATTTCTTCATTGTTTGGCAATTGTTTTAAGTTTTAATTAATTCTTTTTTTTCTTAAGAAATCAGTTCCATGGGTTATACCTAAATGGTTATATTTTTACTCATTATAAATTACTAGAGTCCTTTTTTAGGGGGCTATAATATAAATTTATAGAATTTATGTGATTAGAAGTGTGAATATTTGTAGGATGATTTAAAGATTTTTTTTGATGATTTGAATTTATAATTAAGTTTATTAGATCATAAATTTGTGTAAAAAATTAGATTTAAATATAAATGGTTTATAAAACTATATTTTTTTGTTTTGTTTAGAGGGGATTTTTTTTCTTTGTTTAGTTAATTAAAAACTTGAGCTACGGTCACACTTGGCAACTATTTGACGATAAAGACGTAACCAACAGGCAAACTAATATAAAATTTCCTTTAACTGAAATATTTATTTGAATATATAAAAAATAGTTATTTGCTGTGTCTGGCAGTATAAATAATTTTATTTTGTGATATTAAGACCATGTTAAGTCTCACTAACTATTAACAAAGTTAGTGGTTATGCTTATTTCGTCAAATTTTTAATAAGTGTGACCGTAGCTTTAGTACCTATAATTTTCAATAAAAAAAAAATTGAAAATAACTTTAAATGTTAAAGAAAGAACTGTCGAATTTAAAATTGTAAACGTTTTTAAAATTATTATACATAATATTCAATTTTAACAAATCCTTTTGCAACACTTTAAATTACTTCCATTTCCTTTTATATTTTGTTTATTTTTAGTACAAAATTTTTGTATTTTCTTTATTTTAATAATTATGTATTATTATTATTATTGTTAAAAAATTGTTCTAATAATTAACATTTTAGTTTTAAATAATCTAATGCCTTTATTTTAACTTTGATTATATGCAAAAATGGTATTTTAGTAAAAACCAATATGGCTTTTTCTTTATAAAATTTTTGTTAAATTATTTTCTTTTTAAACTTATAAGAATATTTAAAGTGTTTTGAAATTACTTATTATTTCATATTTAGTCATTTAATATGGAGTGCAACAGCCAATCTGGGGGTATGAGATTCAAAGTCAGGGGTATGAGATTCAAATAAATATAAAACTTTTTTTACTTTATACGTATTTGTGGGAAATAAGTAAAAAAAAAAACAAAAGGAAAATTTCTAGGACAGATATCGTTTAACCTTTATGTCAACAACTACATACCCGGGTATGTTTTGAATTTTAAACCCCCTGTATCTCTGAAATTGGCCGTCATATCGCTCTGATATATATCTTTTATTGCATCTAGGAAATTTTAAGATTTATACATAAATATTCATATAGCTTTTAAGCAGATTTTTTGCATAAAAATAAAATTTTGTAGATATTTTCTATGCGAACCTTTTTAAATCGATTTTATTAAACTTAAAACCTTAAGAGATCTTGTAGATAATTTTAAATGCCAATCATTCTCTTAACATTCGAGAGTAAGAAAATTTTGTTAAGAACTGAAATATGTCACCTATATCAAAAATCCCATTATGCTTTTAAAATCGAATCACGAAACTTAAACTCGTGAACGCAGCTCCCTCCCATACATATGTAAAATTTTCGACGTGGCAGAAAGAATTTAAGAGCTAATTCTTCAGGTCATAGCCACAGATACATATGTATATGTATGTGGTAATTATTGCCTTTGAAAACTATATATTTAACATATATATAAGAGGAACAAAGGTCCACTAAAAAAAAGTTTGGGCTTGCTTAAACTATATTGGACCAAAATATGTTGTTTTCCTGGGTATAAAGGCATTGAAAACCCCAATAGATTTGCTAAGTTTTGTCATAGTATGTCCCAATTTACACGTTGCAAGTCTTATTGATCAGCTTGCTAATTTAAAGGCGAAAGAGAAAGACAGCGAATCGTTTCTTTCCTCGTCTCTCTCGCCTATAAAGGAGCAAGCTGATCAATAAGACTTGGAACGATTAAATTGGAACTATGTAACTAATGGCTAATAAATCAGTGAGTGCTTAAACGCTGGCTTAATTAAACTAAGGCCCTAATCATGTAAAACCCAACGCAGCGCCAAAGAATAACATTGAAAGCACAAACAATGTGATAAATATTTTGTAATTTTGTTGTTGCTTTCTACAGAAATTCATGTACCGTTTTAAAATTTTCAACGCCCACAAGCTATGAAGCGTCTAAACCAAGGCGAATTCATTTTTCAGGTGGCGTTGAAAGCACAGCTGTGCTACTTTTTTTTCTTAAATAGAGAGAGAAATGTCAAAAGTCGCTTGTGATTTTGACATATCGATCAGCGAAAGTAACTAAAAATACATTGTTGTGTGTTTTTGGTGTTGTTACTTGTTGTAGTATCGATACCACCGTATACATGAATTCGCCTTGGTCTAAACTTAAGGCCGTAATAAACCACACAAATAGCTTGGCAAACATGTCACAATTTTACGTTTGTACAAATATTTTGTGTTGTTAATTGGGGTGTTTGCTGTTTGGACAAACATTTGAAGCAATGTTTGTAGAAATATTAAAAATTTTTAATATTTGGCAGACATGTTGGATATTTGTCAAACTTTTTGTTGAGTCTAGTGCTAAAAGTAATCATTTCAGCGAAAACTTTGCAGAGTAAAGACGTAGAAGAAGAAGCATTAAATCATTTTCAGCGTAAATTGTAATTTTTTCATAGCATTGTTTGCCCCAAAACAGCTCGTTGTTAGAGTACTCTTTACTCCAAAAATATTTTCTTTTTGCATTTATATTTTTTCTCCGTTTTAAACAAACAGCGAGCCAAATTGCCGCAACACAATCATCGTCTGCATTCATTGAAAATAAAACAAAAATGAAAAATTGATGTTTGTTATTTCGTACAATTTCGTGATTGTGTTGTTTATTGGCAAACAGAAGCAAAAACAAAGTACATGTTTGCCAAGCAATTTGTGTGGTTTATTATGCCCTTTAAGCTCATGTGTAGTTAAAACTCCACAGTTATAAATCAGTGTCCCATGTATTATATGTAGTTCAAAAAGCAACATGTGGCAGCACTACGATAAATGTTGTCAAATTCATATGGTGAGTATTGGTAGTTTAAGCGCCCAATTTTATGCGTTTAATGTTGGTTTATATGTTTACTGATTGATAGATTTGTTGGTTATTCGTGGCCATACGATCAAGTTTTGTCTTTCAATACCTTTAAATTTGGTCTCACTCTCATTTTTATTACTAACACACTCACACTTTTTAAATTGACCACTAGATTGCTCTCAATTTTACCTTTCCATTTGTTTGGTAATATACGTTCAATTTAACAGCTGATGAGAAGCTAAGTGAGCCAATTTTTCGTTTGTCTTTATGAATTGTTTTCTTGATGACATCTTGAAAGTAAATTGCTTAAAAATTGCGTGCAGCCTACTTCACAGTTTTCAATTTATATAAATTTTGCCAAACAGTGTATGTAAAAGGCTATTAAGAAAATCTTGATCGTGTGGCTGCGAGGTTAAACACATTTTAAACCAAAAAGAGTATTTAACTTGCTCTGATTTATTGGCCCTACGTGCTGGTTCACACTCTTTAAGTTTAAGCCGTCAAGTTTGAAGAGTGTGAACCTGCACTAAGTCTGGGTTCACATTATGAAAGTTTTCTTTCTAAAATTTTCTTTTAAATTGTCATTTGTGTCTAAACATCGAGATTTTTTAAAGAAATAGTATTTAGTACATGTTTACTTAAACCTAATTTTTCAGTTTTTGACATTTATAAACAAAAAATAAAGAAGTTAGAAATTTTTTTTTTAAATAATATGTTAAACAAAAAAAAAATCATGTTAAAAGCACGGCCATCTTCTGGTTTATATTTACGAATTACAAATACAAGTTACATGAAATAACGTATCCCATCAATATGTATTAACAAAGTGACCTCACTACCACAACAATGCAACAATAGAAAAAGAACAACTGGCATTTTGTTGCTTGAATTGCGACGGTATATGTCAAAATGAATTTATAAAAAATGTAAAAAAAAAATCAAAGACACCAAACGTCAGAACAGGGAGAAACATATGTATGTTGTTTTGTTTGAGGCCACTTTATAAGTACATTTTGTATCAGATGCTATTCTTCCATTTCCTCTCAACAATAAACTCAGACTTTCTGAAAGAAAATTTTCACAATGTGCACCCAGACTTATAAATGGTGTTTTCTTTTCTACAAAAAAAAAAAAAAAAAAAAAAAAAAATTTGACATTTTATTTAAAATATGTAATTTGGTGTTCGTTTCTTAAAAATGTAGTAAAAATTGCTAAATTAGTGGAAATTCGCAAAAATTTGCTTACAGCGGTATGATAGTAAAGTCTTATCTTTATTGAAAATATTTAAAGCTATAAGTTATTAGAAAACTTTCAGGAAAAAAGTCGCTTCTATCGAGAACATGTCTGAAATTCGCGAAAAATTGCAAATTGAAAACAAACCCTAAAACTTATTTGAAATCGCAAAATCGGTTTAATAAAACAAAATTTAGGAAAATAGCGTAAAAAGCGTTAAAAAATCTGTTCTAGACAAATAACAAATAGCATTATTACAGGGTTGGCAAGACATTTTACACCTGGACCTTTTCATTTATACATTTTACACATGCACATGTGTAGAAAAGAACATAAGTTACCGAATATTTTCAGATCCTAAACTTTAATAGAGTTTTTTTTAAACCTTAAGCCTGGTACTGTGTTCAACATATCACGTGAAATGCTGTCAAAACTCATATGAAAATAACTTGTGCGGATTTTCTATGAAATTATATTGATAGAGTTGAACTCTGTTAAATTCATGAAAAAGTTTCTGGCAACATTTTTTTAAAAACTGCGAAATAATATAAGCTTCACTTATTTCACGTGAAATTTTAAGCAAATGAAAAACATTTTCCCTTAATATTAAATCCGAACGAAAAAACATTAATAACACAACCGGTAATAGTTTTTCATTCATATTTACTTCCATTTTTATTTAAAAACAAGTTGCTGAAATTTTGTTTTAAATATCGGCAAACGGGCATTTAGGCTTTATGCAGAATGGTCATCGTAACTAGGCAATCTTGCACATTGTTTTTTTTTTTCAAAAATATAGGTTTACTTTAAGTGTAAATTGTAAACTAGTATGGATAAATCAGTTTAACAGCTTCCGTGCTAGAGAAAGGACGTAAGATTAAATTAACCTGTCTCGCAAAAGCTGGTTCGATCAGTTTAGTTTGAAGGACCCAAGAAAGTCTACAACGTTGCCACCTAAAATAAGATAATAATATCGAATGTCAGAGTAGACTGGAGTAAAATTTAATTATATTTCGAGAACTAAAATTTTAAACGTTGCCTAGACAACCAATGTTTTAAGTTTTTACGTGAAAGTCAAGGTGTTTTATGAGATATTGTTTTTCTTGGCATTAAAACCAAACCAGCGGGACTGGATATTTTTAAGTTAACTAATATTTTTAAGTTACCTGAGTCCAAAGATGTTCTTTAGTATATATACTATATACATATATATATTATATATACTACTAAAGAATTAGACTCGTTATCTGTCATCCTTTCCCAACGATGTTCAAGAACAGTACACATGATATTTTAGAGCCTGTTCGGAAATGCATCACTGCGCTACAAATGTTGCGAAACGCGTTCGTAAAAACAGCATCTGGCATCACTGCAAATTTTAACTGTTCGAAAACACCAAGCGGACTTCAACTACAGGTGGTATCGGAACGCCAACTGATCTTGGCAGTTCGAACCAACTTTTAGATTTTTTTTGTTTTGTTACACAGGGTCTCCAGCTGTTATAAGATATAAGTATTAAAATGTGTAATTTATTAATGCAAATATTGCCAATCTTGTGAAAAGTGCTTAAAAAACAACAATTTAAATAAAAAAAAAATAAAAACTGTATTTAGATCTAATCAAATACTTGGTCTTTTTTGTATACAGAACAGATCCATAGCTAGATAAAGTAATTAGCAATGAAGTCTATAAACAAGCAAAAACCCCAACATTTTCAATTCCCCAGTCTGCTCAACTGCGTTTAGCCCCATGTATTTATGGCCAATCCAAAGTAAGTAGCACAATTCTTCAAGGGTGGACCTGGTTGCAGAATATTCGTACTAAAAATATTTATTATTTCAAGCCTTAAGGCATTAGAACTCTCAACTATTGCTCTGTAATCGAAAAGTGTAATGGACCAAGCAATTGCACTGGGTTAAGTTAAGCACCTACTGATTATATTTTTGGGTACATTTTTTACTGGTTCCTAATAGTTTTCTCTTTTTCAACTACTATAGAAAGTGGGGATAAGAATAGTACTTATCTGGTCTTACATTTTTAAAAATATTGTTTGTTGACCAGACTTTTTATATTAGATGGGTTATTTGCTGTCTTAACTTGGAAAATATTCCATCCGAAGATCTCTAATTTAGTTATGATTAAATGGTGAAAAATCAATAATTTTCGAACTTTTTAAAAATAATTAAAAAGTTTCTCTTAAATAGAACATAAAATAGAAATGGTTTATTGGTCTTCCGGTTACAAGAATAAATTAACTAATTGCGGAAAGACTCCACCTAATTGCCAAGAAAAAATGGGAAATAGCTTCCACTTGCATAGCCACGAAAGAGATTTGGCCCATCATGTATATACAGAGGATACGATTTGCGTTTAACCTGCCTAGACTTTATCTTTGAAACTTCATAGCGGCTATAACTGTTCACTGTAGAACTTGTAACGATGAAGATGAGGAAACGTGGAAAGGACAGAAGGAAAATCCTCATCTTAATGAAATTTCACCTTTTGGTGCCGATAATATCTCAAGAGATCTTTGCGAGCTCTTGCTATCGCGGCAGACACCAGTAAGTTGAAACCGGACTGACTATAAGTTCAGGCTTCTTGCGGGAAAGACTTTCTGTCTTTCAGTAAGATTGTCTTTGCGGTTATTTCGCTTTTTTTTTTTTTGAAATTATACTTTCGGGGGTGGTTGTGGTTTATTACCCAAAGTCGCGGCAAGTGAGATTCTGAAAATATCACTCAAAGGCTGATTTTTCACCACTTGTGAGACGATTCGGCAGCGGAGGTTAGATAGCCCAATTATTTACACAAATTGCTGCCTTGGTGTGCTGGTTGCTCTTACATCCGGCGTCGGTTGTCAAACGCATTGTTTGCCACCCATTGTTTGGTTTAGATCCACCATTGGAAAATGCCATATGGCAGGTGCTTAAATAACAATTTTCCATATCCTCCCTGCCATTGGTCTGCTGTTGAGGACTTAAAATGAGAAAAGTATGGTCACCGAAGACTCATACAGGCATATTCTAAAAATCACTTTTTCGTAAAGTCATTTGAATTCACGAAAAAGGCGTTCTGCGCACAAAAATATTTGAAATCACGTGATTTAAAATCCGTCAGCTTACATCATGACGATTTTAAATCACTTAAAGTTTTTTTAAGCCTTTTTCTTTAAACGTGTCTGTCACAAGGCGTTTTAGGCCGTTATAGACAACGAAACGGCTTCATGCGACATTGACAAGATGGTCCCTTGGTTGGGTCCAATAAGGTATGTTGAATAAATAAACCTAAGCTTACAAAGTTATTGATCTATTATAAGTAAAAGTAATGTATCTGAAATTTTGAATGTGTACTCATAATTTTTAACCCCACTGTTTAAGCAAAAATTGTTAGTAAATATTTAAAAAAAAAAATTTAACAAAAACGAAAAAAGAAAACAAACTAAAAATGATTTTGTTTTAAAAATTATTTTAATATAAATATTATATTTTGTTTCTTTTATATTTAAATATTGGTTGATTTTTTATAAGTATTTAAAATTTTTAAACTAATGGTTAACTAAAGGTTAACTAACTATTACGTTTATAAGTTTAGTAGTTAAATTGTTGTAAAATATAACTAGCAGTAAAATTACTAAAATTTAGTGATGGTTTTTTTTTTTAAATTAAAATAATTACTACATAATAATGCACTTAAATTATTTAAAAATTAAAATAAAACGATATTATTAAAATTTTTTTTTTTAATATTTTTCTTTTTTTTTTAAATATTACTAACAAAAAAGAAAATTAAAAAAAAATAATACTTTTGGCATAGCAAAATAAATATTTTTTTTAATATTAATTATATTTTTTTTTTAAAAAATTATAGTATGTATTAAACAAATTAAAAAATTATAATTTAAATTAAATGTATTTTTTTTTAATTTAATAATTAATAAATATGTATTATTTTTTAATAACATGACACAGCAACTAAAAGAAAAATTTATTTAAAATAATTTTTTTATTTTAAAAATTTAAATATTTTTGATTTGATTTTAAAGTTTTTCCAAAAAACATATAATAAAAAAAGTATAAAGCTAAAACTTATAATTAAATAAAAATTAAAAGTAGAACCAAGAATTTTAAATTTAAATAATTTACTCAAATTAAAGTTTTTTTTGGCTGAATGAAAACAAAAAATTTTATATATTTTTTTATAAAAACTTAAAAAGTTTTTTTTTCTTTTTAAAATTTAAATAAAATAATAAATTATTCTCTTGTTTTTCTACCTTAAGTTCTCCCTCCATCAGATTTTTGTTATTTTTTAAGATTTTTTGTATTTCATTTATGTATGCAGCAGTCTTGTGGTTTAAGTTTTCATAGTTAATTTTTCATTGCTTATTAACTATTAATTCCTTTTTATTTTCAAATTAGTGATATCATTCTTTTTTTTTTGCAGCTCTTTCTCAATCTCCTCCTATGAGGCCTTGGCAAATTGAATTACCGAATTGTGTCTTATAACTTTCGGATTGAGGTCTTTAGCACCATTATTACTGTTCTCATTATCGGCCGTATCGGCACAGTCGCTCATATAGAGTTTTCGTTTTCGTAGTGGCAATGTCATGACATCACGATCGGCCATTAACATCATATCACTTTCGGGTGAGGATGACCTATCGGGTGATTCGGTGGATGATCTTAAAGGTGCTATAGCAGCTTCAACTTGACGTAAAATGATTTCGTTGTCATGCAAAGAGGGCCTGTAAATAGAAATACGAAAAAAGAAAGAAAATAAACATAAATATGTAAGTAAGTATATTTATTTCAAATTAGAGAAAATTCTAAGCATTTAACTAGAAAATGTGTATCTATGATGATTTGAACTTCCTACGTAGCTACCGTCGAATTGACTCCCAAGAATTTTAGTAGTTCTAATCTCTCTCGCTCACTTTTGTAAATACAAACTCTTTTTTACACCCACCACCACCACTGTGGTGAATGATGGTATACTAATTTTGTCATTCTGTGTGAAACTTTTTTATAATACATCTAAGACCCCATAAAGTATATATATTCTAAGACGATCTGGATATGTTTTCATATTTCTTCTGTTCTTTTAAAGCCCCATCTGGGATCAGACTTGTGGCGTGATAATAACCATATAGGATGAGCTTAACCAAAAACATATGGCACAAATGCTTTTTTTTAATACAAAAAGTGATCAGTAGCAAAAACTGTACCAATTCTGTAACTCATCCTTACACAAACATTGTTTCAGAAAAAAACATTTTGCACGATATGGGCCACACGCATCAAGTTTAAGCAACAACTTGTGACCATATACTTTATAAATACGAGATACATATTTGGATGTTTGGAGTTAAAATAAAACTAAATCGGTATATTATTTGACTTACCCTCATACAAATTTCCAATATGGCCGCACGGAATGAGCAAAAGATAAATTGACCACCACTAGTGGTAAATAAGGGTATACTAAGTTTGTCATTCCGTGTAAAACTTTTTTATTATACATCTAAGACCCCATAAAGTATATATTCTGGCTCCTTGAGTAATTCTAAGGCCCTAATCATGTACAACGCAGCGCAACGCCACAGAACTAACGCAACGCCAAAGCATAACATTGAAAGCACAAACAATGTCATAAATATATTGTAATTTTGTTGTTGCTTTCTACAGAAATTCACATTGCGTTTTAAAATTTCAAACGCTCCATTGCTTGTGTCGTTGAAAATTTTAAAACGGTACATGAATTTCTGTTGAAAGCAACAACAAAATTACAAAATATTTATGACACTGTTTGTGCTTTCAATGTTATTGTTTGGCGTTGCGCTGCGTTGTACATGATTAGGGCCTAAGTCGATTTAGCCATGTCCGTCTGTCTGTCCGTCTGTCCGTCTATTGAAAACACGCTCACTTTCGAAAAACGCAAAAGAAAAATTGCTTGTAGTTATCCTAAGCAGCTTGGGATTGAAATCCAGCAACATCGGTTCAGTAGGATCAGAACTATGAATCAAAATGTGGAACCACCACCCTGAAAAAAATTGATAATTTTGATACAAAAACTAACATAACTGGTTGAATAATGCACGGAATGATATAAAATTTTGCACTAATTTGGTATATACGACTGCAAATCATACTGTTAAATTTCGTGATAATCGGTCCATAATTGACCATAGGACCCATATAGGGTGCGGAAAGCAGTTTTGTACGCCTAAATCCGTAACAAATAACGCTGTTCTACTAAAATTTGTTTCGTCACAGTTTAAAAGGCCCACAAATCACACTGTAAAATTTTTTGAAGATCGGTCAATAATTTACACTAGGTCCCATATAAACCCTACTCCCGGAAAACAGTTTAGTACACCTAAAACCGTAATAAATAATGCTATAATAATTAAATTCGGTACGGTACAGTTTTGTAGGACTAGAAATCACACTGCTAAATTTCGTAAAGATCGGTCCATAATTAACCCTAGACCCCATATTTACCCTACTCCCGGAAAATATCTTAGTACGCCTAATACCGTAATAAATGACGCTATCATACTAAAATTTGGTACGTCACAGTTTTAAAGGACCAAATCACACTGCAAAATTTTTTAAAATATATAATGCTATCATAATAAAATTTAGTATATAACTGTTTTATAAGACTAGAAATCGCAGTGGCATATTTCGTGAAGATCCGTCCATAACTTAACGTGGGCCCCATATAAACCCTACTCCCAGCAAACAGTTTATTGAGCCTAAAACCAAATAAAGCCCACTTTGGGAAAATAATTTAATTCGCCTAAAACCATAACAGATATAGATATTGCGGTAAAATTTCTTCCAGCTTAGATTCATATGGCAAGAAAAAATATGCAATTTTGTGAAATTCACTGTTAACGCTAAAACTAATTACACTGCTGCATTGAAATTTATTCTAATTAATTAGTATTGTGGTTATTTTGTTGAACTATTCATGGTTTTTAATCCAAATTTTTACTATTTTAATTAGGCTTAAGTTCATTAAATTTAATTTTCATTAAATTATTTTTATGAAGAAAGGAAAATTAACATGGAAAATTAATTAAAATTGTTATTGATAATTTTCATTCTTGACTGACCTGGGATTCGAAGCCAGGCTGGCTGGCGTGTGATTCGAACCCAGGCGGCTGGTTACCCTGACATGTTTCGACCTCAACCACTAGGTCTCCTCAGAGGGATTTGCCGTCTTACACTCGCAGCCATCGATGACTGCTGACGTCAGTAGTCAAACATCAATCCTTAAACCAAATTGTATTTTAACCTTTGGTAGATCGAAATTTGCTTTTTGAATGATTATCCATTTTTAATTGATCTCACATGTTTTCCTTACTTCTGTTTTTTCGTACTTTTTGTCAAGAATTCTTCTTGAAGTCCAAAGTACATTTTTTGTTTGTCATGTTTTTGTCTTTCTTTTTTCTTGTTGACATTTTTCAGCACAACTTGAAGGACAAATGAACACATAGAGCTTGTGCCTTAGCTTTAACAATAATTAGTATTGTGGTTATTTTGTTGAACTATTCATGGTTTTTAATCCAAATTTTTACTATTTTAATTAGGCTTAAGTTCATTAAATTTAATTTTCATTAAATTATTTTTATGAAGAAAGGAATTTTACAACATGGAAAATTAATTAAAATTGTTATTGATAATTTTCATTCTTGACTGACCTGGGAATAATTTAATGAAAATTAAATTTAATGAACTTAAGCCTAATTAAAATAGTAAAAATTTATTCTAATTTATTTTTTGTAATACCAGAAATCAGTCTTCAGACTTTTGGGATAATTGGTCCATAATTGTCCAATACAAATTACCCTCCTAAAAATTATTTTAGTTCGGCTAAAACTTTTAAGTTCTAACAAGAAACGCATAAAATTTTCTTATTATCGGTCAATAATTTAATTCAGGTCTAAACCGCAACTAATTTTAATGCTGACGTTCGTTTTTGTGAAGCTTAGTTAATAATATATATGTATTTATCATATAGAGCCCACTCTTGTTGGTGGAGGGTATCAAATATTCGGCATTTTTTTTGACAAGTCTGTCCTGTCCGATGAAAATTTTCATAAAATAATAGATTCTATGCGATCAGTGTTGCATTTTCTTGTTAAGTTGTTGAGTCATTTGAGTTTTCATCCTTTTTGTAGGATAGTGTGGCATTGACAGCAGACTTTGCAGACATTTTTATGTCGGATAGAATTCCGTGAGATTTTCTTGTGAATGAATCGTACGATTGTGTAGGATAGTGAATACCGGCCTTAAAATAATAAAAGTTGACTGGGTGTTAGAGTGCTAACTTTGGCTGTGCCGAATATTTGATACCCTCCACCGACTGTTAGAATATTTTAGATGTGGGCTCTATATGGGATCTATAAATTATTAAGTCCGAGGGTGGGCTTTATATGGGGCCTATGGTAAGTTTTGGACTGATCTTCACGAAATTTTGTATGGTAATTTAAAGTCTTATAAAAATCCGACAGACCAAGAGTGGGATTTATGTGGGGCATAAGTTAAATTATGGACCGATTTTCACGAAATTTAACGGTTGGGTGATTCAGAAGGTGTGCTATCAAGTCATAAAAATAATAATTTATAATTGGCAAAAAAAATGTTGTGTTTCAAACAAAATAAAAATTGTTATGCTGTGTTCATTGATTCGTCATAACTGTACAGTAGAAATCTAAATTATAAGCGGTTGCCCACAGCAGTCATATATACTTATGTATTTCTCAATCACCCAAGTGTTATTTCCAGTCTTATAGAACTATGAAAGACAACATTTTATTACTGTTTTACTAAAGTGTTTTCTGAGAGTGGGCTTTATACGGGGCGTATGGTTAATTGTGGACCGATCTTCACAAAACTTAACAGTGTGATTTCTTGTTAGTTTTTGTATCAAAATTATCAATTTTGTAGTTTGATCCACATTTAGATTCATAACTCCTATCCTATTGAACCGACTTTGCTGTATTTCAATCTCAAACTGCTTAGGATAAATAGAAATAATTTGACACCATTTGACATTGTTCTATTCTTTTGAGTTGTTACAAAGTGGGCGTGTTTTCAACAGACGAACATGGCTAAACCGACTTAGAATTACTCAAGGAGCCTGGTTATATGTATATGCTTTATAACAATATAATTAAATATAAAAAAGAAACGGTTCCGTGGAACTTAATTAAAATTATTAAGCAAAACGAAATCTCAAAACTTTTAGAAACCCTTTTACTTGGAATGCATGGGAAAAAATTTAAACGAATTTCTTTGATTGACATTATTTTTCCTTAAAAGGAAATAACAACAAAGGCTAAATATTTTACAACGATTTGAAGAGCCACGATCGTATTTACCAAGAAAGTCAGTGAGTGCACAAGAGCATACGCAAACCACAAATCTTATATTTGACGAATTAAGTATTAATATTATATTTTGAACCAAATAAAAAGTAAAATTCCCGAATTGAAGTAAACAAAAAGAGAAAAAAGAAATATTAAAAATACTTACTCAAATTTCGGTACAGGTGCATAACCTTTTGCAAGACCTGCCACATGCTTATTGAGCTCATCTCTTTTATAGTGTTCTATTAAGTTCTCCGTCAAATTATTCATAACCATAGACTTGACCATATCCTCGTGTTGTATATTGTGATGTACATTGGGCTGTAAGTCATTATAAATTTGATTACTATTCGATTTCTGTTGAGAATGATGTAGTTGCATGATTTGTATGGCCGCCTGTTGAACATCGTCCTCACGACGACTAGCTATGGTGGCAGCTTCCAAAAGAGCTGGATTAATTGTGGGTTGTTGTTGTTGTTGGTCATAACGAACGTGATGTTGTTGGGATGTGGCAAGAGACGTATGACTTAGGTCTGTGTTATGTGATGGACTCGTAGAGGTTTTTAAATAATGATACTGCTGTGGCTGAAGATGTTGCAATTGATGTTGAGGCGATGGAGTACTTTGGTATGGATAGCTAAGATTTTGTGGTGTTTGTTGGTGATTATTAAGTAGTTGCTGATGCTTCTGAAGTTTATTTTCCTCGTTGATGTGATGATTTTGGGTAACACTTAAATCTGTAGGCATTTCATCGGATGTAGGGAAACCACCCTGATGACTTAAGTCAACTAAAGAGACGGCGACTAATTGTCGGGTATTATTGCAAGGTATGGAACCACTGGCCACACCACTATCACGACTATGATGATCGGCCTCCAAACTTAAAGACATAGTAGGGGAGGCCACCGAGGATGTGGGAGAGCCAGCCGAGAGTCTTGTGCCAGAGACATAAGAAGAAGAGGGTGACATTGATGAAGATATCGGGGAGCCAGGAGATCTAGGACTTAAAGCACCTACAGATTGGATGTTGCTACTTAATTTTACTTTCCTCTGTTTACGAGGCTTCACTAAGTTGCTAGTAGTGGTAGTAGCTGTACCAACACTTGAGCAGGGCGATTGTGGAGAATTTGGTCCGGAATTTGTTTCAACGCCTGAAGAAGTCGATACCGAAGAAACAGTGCCGTTACCATTGGCATTGGCTTCTTCCTCATCATCGGGCATTTCATTGGCATGACCCTTAATATGGGCCTCCATTTCTTTCTTACTCTTAAAAGTTTCATCGCATATTGTGCATTTATAACATTTAGATCCATAATGCTGGACACGATGCAATTTTAAAACATGATTATAACCAAAATCACGGAAACAAATATCACAATGATATGGTTTCTCTCCCGTATGAGTACGTGAATGAACTTTCAATTGTTTCGAACAGGTAAAACCTTTACCACAACCTTCTACTGGACACTTGTAAGGTTTTTCACCGGTATGCGTGCGCATGTGTATCACCAATTGACCTGATTGTATGAATGTTTTATCACACACTGAACATTTATGAGGTCGTTCACCTGTGTGTATGCGCATGTGACGGTGTAATTTGCCCGAATGTTCAAAGGCACGACCACAAACATCGCACTTGTAGGGACGTTCTTTGGTGTGTATGCGACGATGTACTTGAAGATTCTCTTTAACGCTGAAGAGTTTGTGGCAAAATTCACATTCGAAGGGTCTTTCGCCAGTATGGGTACGATAATGACGAATCTGTTAGAAGTTATTAAAATTAGAAATAGTTGAAAATCAGCTTATCTTAAACATAAAATACTTACCAGTCTTGCTGGCACAGCAAATGTCTTCTGACAGACATTACACTGATAGGGATCACCACCATTTGTGGCGGCATTTGCATTAGGTTTAATTTGCGGGGTCTTTGGTATGCCCAGTGGTACACCAGCTTCATTTACCTCAACTCCCACTGCTATTGCCTGCGGATTAACTGCATTACTTGTGCTGCTATTGCCACTATTTAATAGGCTTAAATCACCATTCTTGGTATGGGACTTTGTATGAGAAGTATGAGCCGATTTACTACCAAAAGTCATGCCACATTGTTCACATTTAAATTGCGGCTTATTTGTATTTGTTTTACGTCCCGTTGTCGTTGATGTTGGTGTGCTACTAGTAACATTATTTGTTGTTGTTGTCGATGTTGATGTTGGAGTTGCAGTCTGAGTCGTCAATGAAGCAGGTTGGGTGGTTGCATACAGTGTTATACCCGGTGGTAATAATTCTGTTTTTATATTTGTTATATATTGTGGTTGTTGATGTTGTACATGACGATTTGTTGTTGTAATACTTGTGGAATTAATGTTGTGTGCCATTAGTTGTTGCTGTTGGTGATGTTGTTGCATTGTTGTTATATTCACATTATTAAGTATATAACTGTTGCTTGTTGCTGGCTGCAGTTGTGTTGTTTGATGTTGTGGCTCATGATGATTTCTGAGCGGAGCACACAATTGTGCCTGACTAGGTTGTTCTGATTTTATAATTAAGGGCGTCGATTGGTAATAAACCATTGTGTTATTTTGTGAATCTAAAATGAAAAGAGTAAGTCAATATAATAAAAGTTTATAGGATTTTTTTTTAATTAAGACATGGGTAAAAAATGGATTTAGGAATGTATTGGGAATTCGAGGGCAAATTAAAGTATCAATGACTTATTCAAATCACAATCTTAAGTTAAATAAAATCATTCACCAAGAGAATCTATTCCGAGGACCAAAAAAAATAAAATTGCAAGGGCCGATTTGTCCCTAGATGAGCATTTGTTCGGAAGGATGACAAGAAGTATATTTAGACTCAGTGAATTAGATGTGATAAATTAAAGGCGAATAAGTGATGAGAGATATACTATAAATACATAACGGGTGGCGCATAAGAAACGTTGTGGTTTAATAAGTGAACAAATATTTTGTTTTTATAGCTTTTTTTCAGAATTAACTTTAAAAAACTGGGGATGTCAAGACTCAGAACAGAACAAAGAACCCAAGTTATTCAATTTTATTTTGAAAGTCACGATTCAATTATTCATGCACACAGATCATATCAAATAATGAGCGATAAGGGCCATTGTCACCTCAATGGTCACGGGACAAACAAAATTGCAGAATATGGGTCACCCAAAATCCAAGAATAATTGTTTATCAGAAAATGCACCCACTAAGATACACATATTTTAATTTTTTTTTTATCATATTGTTACCAAAACGATGATAAAGTTGCGGTTAATATGAATGACATTCAATACTGGGCAATGATTGAAAAATTTAAGGACCGAGGCAGAAAGCAATCCAAAATTGTGATTCCAACAGGATGGAACCTCGCTTGCACAGCCAGTCCAACTATGGCTCTTCTTCGCGAAATTTTTGGCGATTAAATAATAATACCGCGTTTTTTCGAATTTAACCTGGCCAACGCATTCGTCCGATTTAAGGCCTCCCAATTTGTTTCTTTAAGGTTACCTAAAGGGTAAGTTCTATGCCAAGAACTATCCAACAGCTTAAGGTGTATGTCCGAAAATAAGCGAAGGCGATGGGATCTGATATTCTAAGAAAAGTTATGAGTAATGCTCTGCTAAGATCATGTCAGGTCGAACCCAACAATGGGCACCATTTTAAAGAAATTATCTTCAAAACATAAGGTGAACATATTTCCCAACTGTTATCTAAATTTTTATAAATTCCAACGTTAAATAAAATCAAAAAGATAAAAAAGTTTTCGTTACATAAAGAGAAACTTTACTTATGCGCCATCCGTTACCTATGTCCCGAATTTCCTACCGTTTATGTTATACTTTTTCCACCAGGAGTTGTGGTAAACGTCATGAATAGCACATTAATCTAAGCATTGTACTTCTGGGAGCTTAAAACTGGCAGAGCTCATAAAGATCTACCAGACTTCTACCTGGTAACATTGAAGTCAATAGCCAATAGGTTATAATATACCCTGGATTGGTTTGTGTTAAGGCTCTTTTAGCGATTTGGTGGCTACAGTGGCTTAAATCCCCGAAATCACGAAGAAAAAACCGATTAAGAGTTGATTTTTACCTGTAAATACGAAGCTGAATTTGGCATAATGGTAGATTTTTCTTGCTCTTGCTTAAAACAAAAGCTGCTTTGCTGTTAAAGGTCTGACAGTTATGTACTTATTTGCAACGGGGACGTCAGTTGACGCATTGTGTTCAGTGGGTGTTTAAAGAGCCGTGAGGTTGGGCCGTAATGGCGGGTGCTCAAGTTAATTTAAAAATTTTCAGTTTATTTAATAAGTATTCCTTAAAAGTACGACGGAATGCCAGTATTAAAGTGTGTTTAATAGAAAAGTACGGGATAAGTAGGAATTATCGCCGAATACCTGAGCGTTGTACTTGATTCTGAATGCGAAATACACAAGTCTACTGTGAGGTTTGCATACTAAGTCCCAAAGAATTGAAGTAGATTCCATTGCAGGATATTATTCTTTGAGATTTTGGTTGAATAAGTGGGATAGATATATAATAGAATTCGAAATTATTTACGAGAAGGCAGAAAAACTGAAATTTTGTAGAATTACAAGAAACTAGAACCAAAAATAGAGTTGTCCCATAGAAAAAATTTAAGGATATCATCGAGTTTTTCATGAGTAAAAAAAAAGTAAACGATGTGTTCTATATTAACTTTACTCTCTCTCTCTCTCTCTTTTTACACATTGGGTCACTGAGTGCCGACGACTAATTTGATTATTGCTCTATTCAATAGTAAAAAGCTGTTCAAAGGTCTTTACTAACTGCAAGTTTATACATATAATTTTTCAATAATGGCTGATTTCTTAAATCTAACAGTCGTATCGATTTTTTCAGATCCAAAAAAAAAAAAAAAAAAAAAAACTCATCACATACATATATTTATCCTCAACCCCTAAATGTTACCAGGTTATCAATTATCAACCTAATGATTTCTAATAAATGCAAAACATTTGTAAGTCTAGCAAAGAAGTCAAATATATGCACATACATACATATGTTGTATATAAATAAAGCCAACATATTATTAACCCAGATTGCAAACTTTTAATTTTTCTAAATGAAAAGTGAAAATGCACTTGAAACAACCCTTTACAACATTAAAAAACACACACACACAACACTTCAGCACATAAATACTACAGAAAACCACCACCTTTTTGAAAACAGGAAAATAGGGAAAACGAGACTTTTCCTTTAGACTTTTTAACGACCTAACTAGGCAACGGTTATATTGTCCATAAATATGAAAAATTTAAAATACAATACCATCAATTTATTTGAAAACAAATTCAGAAGGTATACAATTTAAATATGCAATTTTTCTTCTTAACAAAGCATTTGTATTTTTCCTTAAAGGATGTAAAAAAAGCTTCAAAAAAGAAAAAATACGCAGTTCGTTTTATTTTTATATACAGAAATTAAATAAGGGATGAGTATGAGAGTTTCATTGTTTTGGGGTGGTGGATTTTCCTGAAAAACTTTTGTTGGAATAAGTTGGAGCAGGGCAACAAAAAAAAAAAAAAAAACAAAAAAAAGCGAGAGTAAGAAGAAAAGGGGGTCCACTTATTTTTATGTTTGGAAAATGAGAGCTTTGGGAGTTGGGTTGCTTTATCACTGCTTCATTTGTTTGTAAAATAAAAAAAGCTATTTTTTCTGTATTATTTTGATAACTTGGTCTCTTTGTTTTTATTATAAAAGTTAATTTTTTCTTTTGGAAACATCGTTTTCACCGGCCGGCATTTTGTATTGTTACAGTTAATAGAAAATGGCGTTTTATAAAAGATAAAAAGTCAAAAATAGAGTTGGGTAAGGGGAATAGAAATCGGAAAAGAAAATTATTTGAATTAAAGTCAGAATAAATTATGTTGTCTTTAGCAAAAGTTTATTTGTAAAAAGATTTAATTGACAAAAGATTAAGGAATATTTCCCATCCGAATTTAATAATCAATAGTTTAAAACTTTACATAATATTTAAAGTTTTAAACTATTAGATATTATCTGACTCACTATAGCAGATCCTGGGTTTAAGTTTTAATGAAAGCATAACATATTTTAATGAAATCTATAATTTCATGAGGATATTTAAAAACAGATCAATATTGACTAAATGTAATGGCCAATTTTTGACTTCGTATTTAAATATTATTTATCTTTAAATTTAATTTAAATACGAAATTAAGGCCCTAATCATGTAAAACGCAACACAACGCCAAAGAATTACGTTGAAAGCTCAAACAATGTCATAAATATTTTTTAATTTTGTTGCTTTCTATAGAAATTCATGTACCGTTTTAATATTTTCAACGCCACAAGCAATGCGGCGTTTGAAAATTTAAAACGCAAAGAGAATTTCTGTAGAAAGCAACAACAAAATTACAAAATATTTATGACATTGTTTGTCCTTTCAGTGTAATTCTTTGGCGTTGTGTTGCGTTTTCAATGATTATTGCCTTAGTTTTTCTTAATTTTCGAATGTGTTCAATGAATCAAACATAAATTTACAAAGTTTTCTTGCAATAATCATATTCCCTCCATATTTCTTATACTTTTTTGCTTAAGCCAACCTTTAATAAGAAAACCTGCATAAAGTATAATCTGGTAGTGTATAGATGGAATCATTCCTAAGTATATACCTTTGGTTAACATTTAAGCTATAGATACTTACATATACTATTTACATATCTATAGCTACAATGTTAACCAAAGGTTGGCTTAAGCAAAAAAGTATAAGAAATATTGAGGAAATAGGACTATTGCAAGAAAGCTTTAAAAATTTAAATGTGATGGCTAATATAATAAAAATAACTTATAAGAACAAATAATTCTCACATTCTAGTTTTTCTTAATTAATTAATTTAAAGTTTATTTAAGTTTTCATTGTGTATTTACTTTGCAAGGTGGCCTCAATATCACAACAATACAAAAACACAGGCAAAACAAAAACCATAAGCTGTTTCTTTGAGACCACCTTGAAAATTAATATAATTTTACAAGTTTCATTACTTTGGTTAAACAGTTGTTTATGATAATTTTTTTTTTTAAATTTAGATGTGCTATCATACTTTCATCCTTATTAACAGGCCTGTTCTGAAAAACACGTGATTTAAACTCACGTGCTTTTAAAATCACACGTGTGATTTTGTGGTGTTCTGAAAATCACACCGGTTTTGTGTTTTCCAGTGTGCTTTCGGCAATTGAAAATAATACCGAAATACATAAAAACGGAACATCACAATACCACACAAGTGACTTTAAAAGCACATGTGATTTTTGGTATCAAGTGATTTCAAGAACAGGCCTCTAAATAAGACTATTTAAAAGAAAAATTAACTACATTGTTTATATCGAAGTCAAAAGGTCAAAAAATTAATAAGTCCCCCAACTTATTGAAGACTCTTAGGTTAACGTTTAAATTTACCCAATTTTGGCCCATTTTACCGATCCCTTGTCCGGTTTAAATTTTTACAACTTAGGCGCCAGATAGCTGACAGTCACAGTTATGTAACCGTACAGAAAAAAGTAAGAAACATTTTTTTCTACAGATTTAGACGTTACTAAACGTGACATCTTACTGCGTACTATAATCGTTCTTATTGCTTTACAAACAATCAAAATGAGGCAGCTGATCAGCTAACTGGGGCTTTACTGGGTCCTAAAGGGGGGTTTCACTCGTGGTAATAAATTTTGATACGCAATAAATGTTTACAAGCAAAAAATCTTAAAACACTTACTTTAGAATATACAATTTTATTGAGATCTTGTATTTACCACGTCGCTTTTTTCGACTGACACTAACGCAACAACGGAAGAGGCCCAAACAACGAATACTTTGATGGCGGATATTTAATCAATGCCGAGACAATTTTATTTATTTAATTTAGTTTAAGTGTATTCTATATTTGCTGACACACAGCACAGAAAAATAAATTTAAACAAATCAAAAAACAAACTGATAGCTTTCAAAAACCTTCCTGCTGAATTCTTCCCTCTCACTTTCTACATGAATAAGTTCAAGTCGAATGTTAACAAACTCAACTCCCTCTATCCTCCTTCCCATTAAGGTATTTTCGTAGTTCCAACGTAGTTCCAACACAATGAAATGCATTAGTAGGGGTCAATCCCTGAGTGCTGATCCTAACAAAAAAAAAAAAAAAACTTAAGTACTTTGCGTTAAGGGAGATGTACATTATGGGACAAAGTTCATCAAAATCCCTAAATATCAACTTATATACAAAGGATTCTATATGACTCGGTCTTAAGAAGTTAAAATTTCGTAATACCCTAAAAATTTCGTAATACCCTAGAAATGATAGTTTGCCCTTATATAGAAAAGATATTTTACCATATCCTACTGGTTCCTCTAAAGGGAGTCAACGCAAAATGGTTATGTTCTTGTCGACATAGTGGGCCAGGCAGTAAAAAATTATAATATTCTCTTTAGTGACTTTTTTGAAAAAAGTTTGTACATTTATAAAATTTTGTGACAAACAAAAATTGGAATTTAAATTAAATTTATACTATTATAAATACATATAATAAAATTATTATTTAATAGCACTTAAGTATGCTTTAATTTCCAACTTTATTTTTTAATTTATCGCTTTTCATTCGAAAGTTATAGTATAAATTATGAACTAAAGTAATTTTTTCCAAAAAACAATAATACGGGTTAAAACATTTTTTTGTGCTTATAATAACTTAAAATAAAAAAATATAATATTTTAAAACTACGGCTTCCATGAATTAATCGCGACTTTGGGTACCATCGAGCCCACTGTGCGCCGTTTAAAAAAAACAATTTTTAAAGCAAAATTTGCAAAACATATAATGGTTACTTTTCCCATAATTTTGTTTCGGGCAACCATATTATGGTTAAATCAGTCCTTCATAGGAGGCTTAATCACAGTATGTTTGCCTCCGATAATTTTATCGTGAATAATAAAATTGTTATGTTTAACACAGTTTGTTAGCCACATGTTGTTTACAAACAATAACATTTTGCTCTTTTAACCATATTTTTTCTCTGCGTGTAAATGATTTTACTTATTTAAAGATTCGCATTTTATTTCCCCCAGGGGCTAATTCTGCCAGTCGTGATCGAATACTTTTTGATTCGAAAGCAATTTTGTTTCTAATTCTTTCCGTCGATACTCTAATATTTCTAATATTTTGCTAAACAAAAACCTTCCAGTATTTTTGGTCATTGAACTATTCTCAGGCCTGCGCATTAACGAGAAACTGGTGGCTGCCGATAATAGTCTAAAGAGAGCAAGTAAATATACATACATATATTTGAAAAATCAAAGAGTTTCTAAATTAAAGATTAGAAAAAAATTTGAACTGATATCAAAGTTTTATTAATAAGTTGTTTTAAAATCTGAGTTCAGATATTAAAATAAAAAACTTTCTTAATCGAAAATCTTCTTGTAAAATAGTTCATTGACAGGTATTCCGACCGGTGCGTTTTAAGAGTGCAAATGCAGCTCATTTCATTTTTAAGTAATATAGGAGAACCAAATTAAAACTAGGCCGAAATTTTGTTAAGTTTACCTCCTAAAACTTTCTTTTCATTTAAAAAGAACATTTTGAATTGACTTTTAACAACAAATTTAAGACTAAGGGCCAATTTCACCAATTTGATTTAAATATCAATTCATTTTTAAATACAGTTTTTCATATTATTTTATTTTTATTTGACATGATAAACGAATTTTAAACATAAATTGATATTAAAATAGAATTGGCGAAATAGGCCTTAAGCAGAACGCGACAATTGCAAACTTTTTTTTTTACTCTTATGGCCTTTAAAGTAATTCCCTAATTTTTTTGTTTATAAACTGTTTACAGTTCTAGTCTTAATATAAAAATTAATTATGCTGACCTGCGTATATCCGAAAAACGGACGGCTGCTTAAATTATCTTAAAAAAAAAAAAAAACTTAAGTTCAGTTTTAATAGAGATTTTGCTCATCTTCTACTGAAGTTTTATAAAGATTCTGGAAAATAAAAGCTTCTTGGAACTGGGGGTCATTGACCTGAACCTGCGCACTAGTGAGAAATGGACGGCTGTTGGACTTATAAACAAAAATTTCAAATTATTTTGACTTGCTTCAATTATAGTTCTCTGAGAAAAATTTGTCTCTCGGAAAAAATACAGATTATTATTACACATGTTTTGAATTTACACAAAAGTTACGGTCTCAAAATTTTGACCTTTAGTTTTGAAAACGGGCTTTGTAATTATATTTTAAAATTTGGGAAATAAGTTTCCTATTTAAAACCTTTACTATCTTCATGTGTATCAAAAGAAGTTCCCCGTATATAATTTTTTGCACTCTTTAATGTTTAATAACGAACCCTAAAAAATATAGGTCATAAGTTCTCTTTAATGTATATACATGTTTTAAGTTTTTTTCTGTTGCTTTTCAAAACTCACCCATTTCATTTTGTTTACCAAATTTCTTGGTTATTTTAACCGCCTTATTCGGTGATAATTGCACTAATTCCGTACCCGATTTCGATAAAACATCTTTAATCCAATTTTGTTCTTTTGGCCAGGGTTTTGCAGCATTTGCAGCTGTATTAGAAGTTTCAGACATTTTATACTTATAAATTAATATTTATATTTTGCTTTTTAAAAATATAAATTTATACAATAAAAAAATTGCCATAAATCTCAAATCAGTCACAAGATGTATATTTCCTAAATCAGTCTTAAAAGTTGCCTTTGTTTGCAGGATAAAGTTTGTTGGATTAATTATTTAAACGCATGATTTTTATGTAAAAAGCTTTTGGTTTTGAAATATTGTATTTTTTTTTTTAACAAAGTTGAGAGTTGCTTAAATACATTTTTTATATTAAAATTTTGGGTTTTTTCAAAATAATTTGTTTTTTAACATGTTTTTTCAATAGTTTCAAAATTTTTTTCAAATCTTTGGTTTGTTGATCCATTGGTGGTGAAAATGATGATGTGGGATTTAAACAACTGGAGTTATGAGCTTTAACGTTTGTTGATAAAGTTGGGGAGTTGGTGGTGGTGGTGGTTTTTATTTTATTATTCATACGCATTTTTTCAAACGATTTCAATATATCATTCATATTTATTAGAAAATCATTAGAAGTATTTAGTTTACGAGGAGGCATTACATTATTTAAAAAAAATTCACTAAAATTTTATTATTTATTTTTTAAAATTTTATTAAAATTTTTTTTTTTTTAATTTTTATAGTTTTTTTTTCAAATGTTTTTAAACGCACGCGCTTGTTTTTTTTTTTTTTGTTATTTACAAAAAAAAATTTTTGTTTCCCCCCCTTTTTAGTAAAAACTTTCCGTTTTTTGTAACTTTTCCGTTTGTTAGAAGTTCAATGTTCGCTTGTAAGTACCCGACTGGTGGGTGAGTTTTTCAAAAATCTTCTACTAACCACCAAAAATGATAACAAATAATTATTTTCCTTATCATTTGAAAAATATTCTAACTCAAAGAAGGGTCTAACAATTCCCTTTTGTGTGCGTATTAGAAAATCCCACTCATTGAGGCGAAACTGGTTTTTCTAATGATTTTTTACACTCACAGAAAAAAATTCCCTATTTTTTCTAATTTACAAAGAGATTTTGATTATTTATACTCAAATTGAAAATCTAAAAAGATTAAATGAAATGTAGAGTGTGAAGTGAATTTAAAGGGACTATTGGAATATTCTTATTTAAGAAAGATAAATCGGATTTATGGCCAGAATATCTTATTAATTAAAAATTTAATTATTTTTATGAAATTTTTACTTTTTTTTATAATTTTTTTTTTTTAATATTTCCATATTTATTAATATTTTAATAGTTCCAACATATTTTTGTAGGAATTCTAATGAGTTTCATTTATTTCACTCTATGAAGTGTGCCGGAAGGAGAATTTGTCAAAGAGAGAGAGAGAGAGGGAAAGGGAAATTTTTAATGTAAAAGAAGTTGCAAAGCAATGATGAAACAGTGATGTCAATTAAAGAAATTTAACTTTTTAAAAGAATAAGTTCATGTGAACTATTTTTCGTTCTTTTTGAAAATAATCGGCTTTTATAACTTATAATTTTTTTTCAATTGTTTGGGAATTATTAATTAAAAAAATTCTTAATATATCCAAGATTTCAATGTAAATATGCAATATGTGCTCTTGACAAGCATTTCCGCACAGATCATATAAGAAGCCAAGCTGACTAAATGCGATGGCAACCGGAGGAGGGAATCAGAAAGGAATTAAAGTTTTAAGTCACATACCCTAAGAATACAGTCTTCCTTTAGGAATTCTAATTACACAGTAGCTTCAGGATTTTTCTTTTCTATATTAAAATCTTTAAAGCTTTAAATAAAAAAATTATTTTTTTTTGTAGAAATCAAAGTTGCATTTTTAAGACTAATAGATTGGGAATTTCTGCGTAAAAATGTCTATATAAGTCCTTAAATGTATTTTAAATCTAAAATTCCCAATAGATTCTAGTAAGATAATTAATTGTAGAACTTATCGTACAATAGCTTAAGGTTATTTTTATTTAATCATAGATTTGATAGGAGTTAAGATCTTATTTCTATTTCTAATTGATTTGTCTTGGTCTTCCTCATTTTCATAAGTTTGTTTCTTCCATTCTCATTTCCCAACGGCTGGCAAATATTTTTGTGCGTTGTGCGATTTGGCTCATTTCCAATACTAATTACTTTTTATGTATAAGAAAAGTCTGAGAGAAATAGGGTCCTTCTAGACACCCCCGGGGGTAATAAGTCTGCTTTAAGGGTAATTTTCCTTCCACTTGTTTTCGACCTGCTAACGGATCTGCCTAGGTGCTGTTGCTAATCAATATTAACTGCTGCCTTTCAGCAGTTAAAGCAGGTTAAAGCATTGCTTTCAACCAGTATTGACACCGCAGGTACTCACGTTAATCCCAACACAACTGTTCCAACACCATAATTTTAGGTTAAAAAGAGGAGAAGAACCGATTTTACTAGCCAGAATTCTAAGAACCTTAATTTAAGTGAAATTTAAAAAAACAAAGTTCATAACTTCAAAAAGTAAAATGGGTAAAGAAAAGTTTAATTCCAATAAATCTTCCAATAAAATGTTTAACTTTTATTTTTATAACATAATTAAATGTATAATTTACCAACCGCTTTTAAAGGTAACCAAACAATGCGTGAGTGTTGTCAGAGTTTTTATTGTCTCATACACCTTTTGCTTTACGCTTTTCTTTCAAAATTAGAAACGTCACGCAACGCGACGAAGTTGTATCTGAAACGGCTTTAAGAGTCAATAACTTTTCTTATACAAAATCTAAAAATTTTTTAAGGAAAAGATTTATTTTAAAACTTATCACTTTAATTAATGGAACCTTTACTTGCAAGTTTTTATTACTTATAAAATTTTTTTTTAGCGTTTTACTGATTAAAAACCACCAATAAGTCATTACTGTTCTCAAATTATTAGTATTAGAATAACATTAGATCTCTGCATACAAAACAACACATACACAAATTATTTCACACTAAAATTCCAATTGGAAAAGACACAAATAGGAAAGTACCAAAAAAAAAAAAAAAAAATTAACAGTGATAATGAGAGAACGTTAAAAGGGTGAGTTAAGGAGAGAGAAATCTCAAATTCTCACTGTCCTAATAAGAACTAAGCAACTTATTTTATAAATAAAAAACATTAGAGAAGCTAATAAATGAAAAAAAAATTTTTTTAATAAATAAAACTTTTAACGGAAAATTAAATTTTTTAATCGTAATTACTAAAAATCAATTTTATTATAATCCTTAAGAGAGAGGGACTTTGGTTTAGGCAAACGGATACCTATATTTTTGTAGGTATAAGCTCGAAGAATTTTACGAGTAAAATTATTCTTTAAACATTACTAAAAGGAATTGGAACAAGTAAGGAGAGGGGAGTGGAAATTAGAAATGAAGCTATTGTTAATCTGCAATATGAAAGGTTAGAAGTTTGAGAGAAGTTCTATACTGAGAAATTAAAAAAAAAACTTTAAAAATTAGCTTTTTGTAACTTCAAAAGGCAAAGGGAAATTGTGTATTAAGAATAATAAGAACGATTACTAAAAATTCCAAAAAATTTAAAAAAAAATTACTCAATTCAATCTTATTTGATGGTATACAGAGACGAAGAAAATTTCGTTTACTTTCAAAACAAAAGCCAAATTTACAAAACTTTTGTCTTAACTAAAAAATGTTCTGGCAAAGTAAATAAAGAATTTCTAAAATCTGTAAATGCCACTTTAAACCATTTCAGAGGGAAATAGATAAGAGAAGAAAAAACCAGGAAATTGTTTATTAAAGTTACTTTTTAATACTTCAAGAACAAAACTTGGGAAAGAGTGCGACAGGAAAAATCTGTATCCAAAAAAAGAAAAAAAAAACTCAAAAGTTTTTTTGAGAAAAATAAAAATAGGGGAAAGAGCATTTACATGGAAACTTAAAAGAAAAAAAATTTTTTTTTTTTTGAAAATTCTCTATACGCATTTGATTTATCCAATTAAAAAAGCTCTCTTCCCCCTACTTATTTTGAAAATTTTGAACTATACCTTTGTTACATATTCACTTAATAGTACCGGCATTGCCTTCAATTTATGAGTAGGTACATATGCATGTTTATTTTTAGACAAAACTTGACTATTTTTGTTTTTTTTTTTAACATTTTGAGGGTTAAGTATGATTTTCTTAAATGATTAATTATAATGAGACATCTGTTTAACCTTAAAGAAATATGTATATTAAAGTAAAAGGAAAAAGAACTCATTTTAAAAACTTCTTGGATAAAGTCCAAGTAATTGAGCCAACAAAAATTAGAATTAAACAAAAAAAAAAAACTTTAGAAAAATGCTCGACTTCTTAAATTACGCCGAATATTTACGGCCAGTTTTTGAATTTTAGTTCTATTTATATATATACGACTTTTGGTATTTTAATATCAAATAACAGGCAAAGCAGAAAACAATCAGCTGTTTCTTTGAGGCCACCTTGTAAATTTTTTTTTTTTTTTTTTTTTTTTTTTTGAAAAAAAGTATTTTATTTACAAGTTTCCATGTTACAATTTAAGTGCCTCAGCGTCATTATGACATTGTTGAGGCGAGTTGGCATTTATTAAGTGTATTTATTTTGTGTTTTGGTTAAACAGCTGTTTTATAATATTTTGTTTTGATATTTAGTATTGTTACATACTTTTGCCTTTATTTAATAAGATTAATCAAGTAGCTCTTCAAAACTGAAACCCTATTTAAATTGAACTTGAATTTAAATAAAAATCAATTAAATAAGAAAATATAAAGTCAGAAACTGGCAAATAACCTAAATGTAAAAATGTAACTATTTCATTTTCTATTTAAAATTTTACGATAACTTGTATTTTCTATAGAACATTTCTCGTAAGTTTAATTTTCTATTAAAAATTTTTCTCGATTGCTTTAATTTTCTATAGAAAAACTTTTGATTGCTAAAATTTCCAATATGACATTTTCATGATAACTTGAAATCGCTTTATTTAGCTTTTTGATTACTTAAATTTTTTGTTTAAAATTTCTCCATTACTTACTTAAATCCTCTTTAGCCAACTTAACGATTACTCAAATTTTCTATTAAAAAATTTCTCAATTACTAAAAATCTCGATATTAACTGCATACATTCTAGGATATTCATTTAATCGGGCTTTTCTTTAATCAGTTAATCGCTCGATTAATCAACCGAGGTTTTGGTTTAATCGTTTAATAATCGGTTAATTTTATTATTGATCGGTTAACCGATTAATAAAGTTTTTTTTACAAATTAAGTAATTTGAATAAATAAAAAATTCATAAATGAAAATGAAAAAATAAGGAATAACATAACAAACATAACAATTCTTGAACTAAAACGAGCAAACAAAAAAATAATTCATAAATATGTAATACATATTTTTTATTTAATACATTTTATGTTTTAATTAAAAAATAAACTGTTAGATAATTTTATTAGTTATTTTAATAGTTTAAGGAGATCTTATAAAATTATCTTTTTAACAAATAATTTGTTTTAAATGTTTAGGATTTAAGCGATTCTTTTCTTTAATTTTTATAAAACTGAAGTTGTAGTAATTCTAATTTCTCCGTCATTTTCCTGGATCTCTCTGAACATATAAAATCTTCCATTATGCCATCAGAGTCCTGTTTGAATTTTTTGTTAAAAATGTTAACACTTCTAATTGTGTCAATTTAATTCTGTTAAAAGATTTATATGAGAAGAAACCAGTAACTAAACACATACATATAAGAAGTACGTGAAACAAAAAACTGTTGACAGCAAAAACTTATTTAAAATTAAGATCACCTTCTTTGTTTGTATGAAAAAATATTTTCTAAACACATTTCTTTTGTATATGAGACGAAGCAAATAATTAAAAACATGAAAAAATATGTTAAAATACTAAAAAAATAAAAATTTTGTTACGTCGGTCAATCGGTTAATCGCCTGAAATTAACCGGTTTAATCATTAATAACCGATCAGTTAATCAGGTAGTATTTAATCGGTTAACCGATTAACTGTATGTACTTCAAATTAACTTAAAAAAAATTCGCGAATATTTGAATTTTCTGCAGAAAACTTTTCGAAAGCAATAATTTTTTACATATCTCGATTACTTCTATTTTCTATAACAAATTACTCGATATGTTCCTTTTACTCCTCTGGGGAGCATAGGACCGCACTCAATAGCTTGGATTAAACCACCACTTGATATCAATTTAATTAAAATTTTGTTCAACCGGTTTTGTGGTTTTAATTAATCATGTAAGGCTTCTTTGTGAATCATCTTTATGTAAAATGTTATTTAAAGATTATTTAAAAATAAAAGCTTTCTATTACAAATAAATTTTTATATTGATAATCCTTTTCTAATGAGTCATAAAGAAATAAAAGTTCTCATATGAGTCATTCTCCTAATTTATTCTAAGTTTAAAATTATCAATTAACTGAAATTAGTCAATGTTATTTCATCGCAAAAACTAACAAAGTTGTGAAATTTTATATTATAAATTTTATTCAAATTAATTAAACAACAGCAAAATTATTTAATTCAATTAAACTATTTGTTAATTTTTAATAAGCCTGTTAAAAAAAAAAACTAGCACAAGAGTTCATTAACATGCTGATAAAATTATGTTGATTTGGTAGATATAGAAAAAAACAAAAAAAAAAACAACAAAAAAAAAACTTAAAATTAAAACAAAATTTCGAAGGTAATAAAGTAAAACGTCAAATTTTTTTTTAAATTTTAAAGCAAACAAACACTCGCACACTTACAACATAAAAAAAATTTTGGTACTCGCAGATACTGAAAAGCATAATAAACAAGAGGGTTTATACGAGAGCATTATAAATTAATCAGAAGAGAACGAGGTAATAGACTCCAAAAGGTTATTTGAGTTTAATTTAATAAATGTTTTCTAGCATGGACAGGGTCTATGTCTGTTCAAAAGTAAAATTAAGCAACAAGAAAAACCCAAAAATAGTTTAATGACCATTAAACAACAATTCTTATTTATAACAACAATTTGGTAATTTGAAAACAAAAAACCGTTATAATGTTGGGATAGTACCAGTTAATTGGAATTCAAAACAACCAGTTTTTGGTTCCTCAAATGCAACGTTGCCATATTTCACGTTTTATACTCTAAATTTGACGATTTTTTAAATGACAAATTTTTTTTACTAATTAACAAAAGTTTGTCGTTCACAAACGTACATTTAAATTGCTTCCGATAAAGACTCTGTTCTTGTCGCATAATTTTTGCTCAAAATGGCGCACTGCCATCGCAAAATTTTTTTTAACGTTAGTACCGTTTTAACCATTAAATTTAATGGTTGAGATTCTGGTAATAGGAAAACTTTTCCACCATTTTTTTTAAGAGCTGAAGCAGGATTTCGGACGTTTAAAATAATTGTTTGATATCACTCCACTTCGGTTCACGTGGTACCCAATTTTCTTATTTTTTTAGGAAAGTCAATTCCTTTAAAAAGATTTTGGTTGTATTACTCCAATGATTCTGGATCTTAATAAAGTAACATCTGCAATTCTAGATTATCAAACTTTTGTATCCCTCCCGTATGTTTTAAATTCATCAATCATTTCGTTTCTTTTCCTAAATATAATATAACGCCATAGTTCGTGAAGAAGTCTTGAAAATAAATTGCTTTTAAATTGCGTGCAACCTACATACGTACCAGCTTTCAATTTTTGTGAATTTTGACAAGCAGTATGTAAAAAAAATTTTGAAAGCAAAAACTTGAAGGGTCGATTGCAAAGTTAGTTAAGAAAATTTGACGATTTTTTCCTCAACATTTTACGACTTTTTCTGGCAACAATGCTCATAAGGTCACTGTAAAGTTAACAGTGATAAAACACACACATTATAGAAATAACAAAAGTTACCAGAAGATAAAGAGAAAGAGAGAGAGAGAGGGAGTGCACTAGTCCCCTGTTGTACCGTTATATAAGTATATTTTCAATTTCCTGACTTAACTAAAAGTCAATGTTAGATAATTTTCAAAAAAAAAAAAACAAACAAAAATTATTAAAGAATACTTCCTCTTTTTTTAAAAATAATTTAACTGCCAGGCCCACAATGCCGACAAGAACATTTCTTTCGCATTTTTATATTGAAAACAATAATAAAAAAATAAAATTTGTTTTTGTTTTCAATATAAATATGCGAAAGAAATGTTCTTGTCGACATTGTGGGCCTGGCAGTAAATTTTAAGAGTTAAATTATAATATGAACTAATTTCCATTTTTTAATTTATGATAAATAAAATCAATAAAAAGGCTGTAAGCGGAAATTGCTCTGAAAAGGTTGTTGTTTTTTTAAAATAAAAAAACGGGACTTTTCTAAAGAACACATATCGATAACATAAATTTCGTGGCAAGTGAAAGGCAGACAGACGAAGTTTGTAGGCTAGAGAGCAAAAAAGTAAAGTGTGTTACGCATACAGCGTCGCCCCCTTACCAACAAACTTCGTCTGCCACATTGTAAAAGGGGACTTAAGAAAATATAACGAAAACATAATTCTAGTAAAGAAAATATATCGCAAGTACACATTTTTTAAAAAGAAGTTATCGATATCATGATTTCTAACAACAATTTATCGATACCAAAACTTTTCTAAACATATTATTGATCGATAACATTATTAATAATCTAAAGAAATTGAATCATTACTTTAATTTTTCAAAGAAATTTATTTTATATCACAAATTTTTTATAGAAAATTTTTCGATAACATAAACTTTCAAAAAGAGAATTTACTGCCTGTTCAACGATTCCGAACGTAAACGTTCGCATAGAAAATAACATTCAAAACAAAAACAAATATTAAAATTTTGTTGCTGTTTTAAATGTTATTTTCTGAGCGAACGTTAACGTTCGAAATCGATGAACTGGCAGTTATATTAATCTAGATTAAAAAAAAAAATTGGACGGTTTTTAAAAATTTCAATAGAAAAACAGGTTACTTTTTAGCGGTTATTCGAAAGCAATTGTTCGAAAATTGTTTAATTAAGCGTATACTTAAAGTTTCAATAGATAGTTTACCGGTTACTCGAAATTTCTATAGAATTCAATTATTCGATTGACATACTGAAAATGTAGTTTTTTTTTTATAGAAAATTCAACGATGGCATAAACTTTCTACAAAAACAATTTTCTAATAAATTTAAATTTTTAAAAGAATATTTATCGGTTACCTAAATAAATTTTTGAAAGAAAAATTAGTGGTTACTTGAATTTTATATTAGAAATTTAGCGTTTACCTTAGTTTCCTAAAGAAATTTTTGCAGTAACTAAAATTTTCTACCGGCCGTGTTCTCCCAATCGCACGATTTGAAATCGCAAAACGCCAGATTTATTTTATGGTGTTCTGAAACTTGTGCGAATATTTTGCAATCTGCAATAGTTTCTTACAAATATTCTAGTTCCCGTTCCCTTTTGCAATTTAAAGTCACCAAACTTCTTGCTATTGCGATTTGCAGAACACCTTTTTAGTGATTTCAAGTCAGAATCGCCAATGTTAATTTATAGCGATAATTTGAATTTTCTTTAGAAAACTTAACAATTTCATGAATTTTTGATAGAAAATTTATTAAATTTTAATTTTGAAATACATGTTTTTATATTTGAATGTCATATTAAACACATTCCAGGTGCCCAGTCTTAAATTCCCTAAACTTTTTTTGATGCCTAATGTCTGTCATACTTTCTGTCTTCCACTTGTCTTGACTAAGTGCTCGCTCTGCTTTTCTGTTCTAGAGTGTTTGTGTGTGTGTCTGTTTTAATTTTTTGGGCCATGTCAGACATACAGTTCCATCGCGTTATGGAGGTTAATGAACTCAATACAAAAACTCACTGCTGCCACCAGCACTTTTGTTGTTTCTTCAACTCGAAAACTTAAAAATACAACGAAGAGTGTAGTTCTTTCTTTCTTCCGATGATTTTCAAAATTTCAATGTTGATTTTGGTTGTCGAAAATAAATGAAGTTGATTCAATTCGGTAGTTGTTTTGTTGTACTTTAACAACTTATTGTCTTTCGTCAAGTACTTTACATTAAATATGTCGAACTGTACCGGGTTACATACAAAAGCAAAATGAAAATGTTTAAATAAAACCCACAAAAAGTTTCTGGTAAAAAAAATTATGATTTCAATTTTAAATACATAATAGACATACAAGTTTGAACGAAAATAAATTAAGTCCATTTTTATTTGTTTGAAATATTCTACTTTGTCTATTAAGTGTTTTAAAGGTTAATAAACTTTTTTGAATTTTCTGTGGAAAATTGTTCCATTACTTGAAGTTTCTACAGACATTTTTTCTTGATGACATAAATTTTCTATTATTAACAAGCCCGATCATTTGATACCCTACGGCTCAATACATATTTAATAATTAACTTTCGAGAGTGTACCATATATGGCACCCTTAGGCAATCGTGGAACCGCCAGAACAAAATTATTTTATGAGGTTAAGAATTATGTTAATGTTCTTTGTGCCGATTATTTAGCTATCTTCATCTTTATTAGATTTGTTGGCTTTTAAGTGATTTTCGGAATGGGGGAAGTTTTGCCACCACGTCTTGAAAGAGCTTCATAATTCCTCAAGCAATCGACCTGTTTTTTGCATTGTTCAATAATATACATGCATAGTTTTGGACTTACCAGCAGAATATTTTGTCATGACATAGTAAATAACGTAAAAGTTATTGTTGCCAAATTGTATGTCAATACCAGTGATGGAAAATTCAGTACTATGGTACTATTTTCAGTACTATTTCTTTTCATAAATACCACAGTACCCCCACGTTAGTTTTAGTACACTTTTCTTGTTATGCTTCTTTGTTAATAAATCCAGCGTTGCTATTTTTTTTTCAACATTTCCTACCTGCCAATAACATACAGGGTAGGGTACACATACACTTTAATGTTCTTTATCGTTCATGTTTTTTGTTGCAAAAATATTGATATTCTTCAAGCATCAATGTCATTTTAAATGCGTTTTAAGTACATGGTTTCGATGGCGGTTTAACATACTAGTATGAATTTCCTATTACTCACCAATAATTAACAAACATATTTTGAACACCACTAGAAAATATGTGATAACATTTTTGTTCGGGAATTAATAATGAATTAATTTTTAGTTTGTTAAGCAAAATTTTATAATTTTAATATTAATATTAATTATAATTACAATTAATATTTTATTCTTTTATAAGATTTTTTTTTATATTTTTCAAAAAAAAAATAGGTTAAATAAAAAGTACCAAAATTTAAATTTTCCATCACTGGTCAATACTAATATTGATAAGAAAGTTATGGCCAAGGCGAATTCAACTACAGGTGGTGTCGAAACGCCATCTGATTTTGACAGTTCGAGCTACTTTGTTTTGATTTGTTTGTGTTTTGTTAGGAATGGTTGACATTTTGGACAGTAAACACTATTAATGCAATGCAAAAAACCCTGTGTTGTTTTTGCTGTTTTTGGATTGTTGTAGTATCGACACCACCTGTAGTTGAATTCGCCTTGGTTATGGCATTTTAGGGAGTAGTACAGTGCAACCTCGATTAACTCAACCAATAGGAATTTAGGCTGTAACTTTAACTGAGGATGTTGCGTTAACCGAGTCACATATTTCTATGTATATTTTTGATAAAAGAACTTATATAAAACTATGTAAAAGGTATATTTAAAAAACACACATAATAGCTTGTAAAATAAATGCATTTTTTTTTGATTTAAATAAGGAAAATATTTCATGTATCTTCTGTGTGAAACGATATCTTTTTTGACGATATAAAATTGTGACGTTTGTAAAAAATAATTTAAAAATATTTATAACACAATTTTTTTTTGCAGTAGGCACTATTTGAATTTTATATATTTTTTATACCCTCCACCATCACCAGTGGTGAATTAGGGTATACTAAGCTTGTCATTTCGTGTGAACCTTTTTTATAATACATCTAAGACCCCATTAAGTATATGTATTCCGGCTCCTTGAGTACTTCTTAGTCGATTTAGTCATGTCCGTCTGTTCGTTTGTTAAAAACATTCTCCCTTTCACTCAAAGAACAAACTTGGTGTCAAATTGCTTGTAGTTATCCTAAACAAATTGGAATTTAAAACCAGTAAAATCCGTTCAGTCTAATACCAGAAATCACTCTACAGAATTTTTGGATAATTTACAATGGGTCCAATATAAAATCCCCCCCAGGGCTAGTGAAATTTTATTCACCGTGTTAAAATATTACCCACAATAGCACTTTGCTACCGTTTCATACACGCCTTTTGTATAGAAATATTTTCGATATTTTTCGCTATTTTAAAACTTCTGGAAATTTTTTTTTCATTAAAATTTTTATGAAAAATTGTTCTATATTTTCTATAGAAAAGTTTTCGCTATTTTTTTTCCAATTAAATAAAAGTTTAAAGATTTTTTATTATTATTTTATTTTTTTTAATTATCAAGAGATTTAATTGATACATATGTATTATTAATTTTCTGGATAAAGAGATTCGACAGCTAAATTTCAAACTATGCTAAGTCGACTAAGCATGTTTTTAATTTTTTTAACTTTTTTGAAATGGTTTTTCATATGCCTTCAATGTAGAGTTTTTTTATTCCCGCACTTTTTGGACTCCCGGGAAAGCGGGAAATAAAAATCAAATTCCCGCTATCCCGGGATTCCCGCCCAAAATCTTGTATTTATTTATACAAAATTCTTACTGTTTATTACGTTTAAAAGAATTAAATCTACTATCTATTATATAACAAAAACGTAAAAAATGTAAGATTCAAATTATTTTAAGACACTTAACAGGTTATATTGATGCCAATAGGATAATAGAAATCAAAATACGTATATACATTGTCAAATTCAGAGCTTGTTTGCATAATTAGGTGAATAGTATTAAGGGGGTGATTAGGAACTAAAAGCTAAATATAACGAAGTAAGAATTCTGAAACAATTTTACCGTTTAACAAATTTAGTAGAAAGGAGAAATTTTATTTACTACATTCATTTAATAACATATTTTTTACAATTTTATAACCTTAATCAGCAGTGGTGTATGAAGGTATGCTAAGTTTGTCATTCCTGTGATATTTTTTTACTATTCATCTAAGGTCCCATAAAGTATTTTTATTATTAGTCCTTTATTAACTTTAAGCCGATTTTGCCATTTGGGTGTCAAATTGTTTCTAGATCTTCTAGGCTGTTTGGGATTGAATCGCTTCAGTGGGAAAATAGATATGCACCCAAATGTAGAACTACCACCCTAAAAACTCAACTAAAACCAACATATTTTCTTCTTTCTACTTTTATAAGACTCAAAATCACTTGAAATGCCGCATATGAAACACAATCTAGGAAAACAATTTACTACGCCCTTAACCGCAAAGCTTTATATTAATTTTGTAAAATTTACACTTCAGTTTGCTAAGACAAGAAATAAAATTTCGTGATGATAGGTCTATAATTTATCATAGGCCCAATATAAAGCCCATTCTCAAAAATTAGTTTAAAAGCCTTAAACTGCAGAAAATTTTAATATTGTGGTGAAATTAAGTTGGATAAAACAACTTAAGAAACAAGTCTGACATAAATTGACTAAAGTTTTAAAAAAGATTTTGTTCATAATTTCCCGGGAATCCCGCCATAAATTCCCGGGATAGCGGGAATTGAAAAGAACTAAAAATCCCGGGAATACCCGGGACGAGAAATCCCGGGAACAAACTCTACTTCAATGTTAAGTTAAACATTTTTCGCTTCTACTGAAAATTTTTAAATTTTGAGTTAATATTCTCGTGTATTGATTAAGTGCGATATGTACATATGTTAATTATTAATAAAATTTTTTTTTTTTTAAATAGAAATAAAACACATGAAGTTCTAGTGATTTCTAAAAAAAGTTTTTTTTTTGGTCGGTAAAAGATTTTTTTTCAGAAATTAAAAGATTTTTGAAAAAAAAAATATGACAACACTGTCTGCAATTCTGTTTTAATTTGTAATTCCCACAGTTTTCAATACGCACCTATTTTATGACGAAGTCAGTAATTGGCCATTAACTTGTTCAACTTAAATTCTGTCAAGTTTGGTGTTGATCGGATTATTCAATTCAAAGTTATGCGAAAAAGTAACTTAGCATACAACTAAATGTTGTGTCGCCCGTAGACTTCAAAAGCTTCTCCTGTAAAACCCACTTTTTCTACTTAGCATGTTTTGGAATTGAGCTGTCGATATTAGAAAATTTATCGATAATTTATGACCAATTTTTAACTTCGTATTTAAATAGTGTTCATGTTACAGTTCTATTTATATACGAAATAAGATTTTCCTGTACTTTTTTATATTATAGTTAAATAGCCTACGTTGCTTATTAAAAGTCTATTTAAGTATTCATTGTCTATTTAAGGCTAGTTTACACGGTAATACAATAGCTCTGTTTCTTTACTTTTTGGGTTAATTTCTTGAAAATGAGAGCTAGCATAAATTTCTCTCATAAAGAGACAAAAGTACGCGAACAGAAAAAACACAATTTTAAGCACAAAATAAAAAGTCAAAGAGTTTTGACAGTCTTAACAAAACAATAAAAGTTTGCGCCACTTTGGAAAAATTATATATTGTCTTTAAGAAATAAACTACTTTTAGCAAAAATAAGACAAAGCAAATACTTTTATTACTTTTCTTAATATTTCAATACCTACAAAACTTTCTTATGCTTAATTTTCAGGATAGTATTTAAATCTATATTATGTTAATTTTCATAAAAACTTAAATCGTATTTAATTACAGATTGATTTTTTGAGTTTTATATGAAAAGTTTTATTAATTAAGATAAAAGTATGGTAGCACTACTTAATCCAAAAAAATATCATAAAAAAAGTGTAGTTATTTAAAAGGTGGTCTCAAAAAATAGCTGGTTGTTATTACTTTGTCTGTTGTTTTTGTATTGTTGTGATATTGAGGTTACCTTGCTAAGTAAATCCAATGGAAACTTAAGTTGGATTTAAATGTACCACATCGGTGACTTAAGTTTCATTTAAGTGTTTAGTGAAGAAGAGAATTTTTTATTTAAAACGATTTTAAACATAAATGTGTTTTAATGTTAATCCTGAAAATTGGCCATTATTCAAGTACACTATTTTATTCTACAACACTTTCCAAAATTTTGTTTTTTTTTTGGTTTGTTTATGTTTAACAGCCATACCTAAACAAGAGCGGCACGCGTTTTCTAGCTGTCAAAAATTCTCATGCCCATACAATTTGTATGAAGCATTCTTAAATAGCGTAGCATCAACGCTTTGAAATTGAAAAATCCGATTTTGCCAGCGCGTTAAAATAAGCAGGGTTGCTATATTTGTTGTTTTGTCAACCCTGTTTTTATCTTTTGATAATAAATAGTGGCAAATTAGCTATTTTTAAGGTCAAACTAGCGATTTTAATTACATTTCTTATTTCTTGTAAGCACTAAAGTTAACACTAATGATTGTGACACAACGCTGACGCTCTTGTTTAGGTATGGCATATCAGCGTAAAAGCTACGTGGAACAAAACGTTCCGCTGTTGTTTAGGTACGGCTGTTACAGCTGTTTGACAATTTACACAATTTGCACGAAGAAAAAGTTTGTGCCGCTTCGTGAAAGAAGAAGAAGAATTTTATTCTCTCAAACCGGCTCTCATTTACACAAATTTAAAGTACGGGAACCCTTTTCGTGCAAATTGGGATCCCAAAGTAGAGTAAAGAAACAGAGCTCATGTATTACGACTTTGTAGGACCAAAATATTAAGAAACTCTCTCCGTGTTAAAAAAAAAGTAAAAGTCAGTTGTAAGTATTTTTCATGTTTACACGGATGGTATAAGTACTCGTAATATCAAAGTAAAGATTTTAAACAGCAGAGTTAATAACAAAAAAGCAGATGGTTACAGTTTTACAATACATTTTTTTTTAAGATTTCCTGTAGAAGTTTTCCAAATTTAAATATTGAAAAATAAACAATATTTTAATTAACTTTTAAAAAAAGTGACCTAAAGCTTGAAAAAATACATGAAAATATCATACCTATACCTACATATCTTTTGCTCCTTTTTACACCAACACTATTCATTGGATTTTAACAATGATACATCATTCGAAAGATATTTTTACATTTTATTGAAATCGGTTCAGTATTTTAGGAGTTATAGGCGTTAGAAAGTGTTACCAATACATAGATAAAACTCGTGTAGGTGTGAGCAAAACAATGTCAACACATAACAGAAGCAGTATGCTCTGTTTTTTTTTTAATAAAGTGCGATCTTTTGATGGGCTGCGATTTATTATATGATAATCATGTACATATTTAAAAAAAATATTGTCTATAGAGAGGTTATAACAACATAATCCATCAACAAAATAAATATTAATGGAAAATATATACAAGGCTTTGTTATAAAAATTGAGATTAGGGAACTTATGTTATATACTTAGAAGTCCTAATCAACTATTTTAAAATATATACATACATACATACATATGTATAAAAAAATAATTATTAAATTTATGTCAACTTTTTGATATACATATGTATATCGTACTTAATCATAAAAAAGCTATTAACTCCAAAAAAAAAATTTTCACTTTTTTTTAGAAAAATCTTCACTAAATGTCACATGCCTTTAATATAAAATGAAAAACTGTTCTGCTCTACTGTGAATTTTTAAATTTTGAGTTAATACCCACTTTATGAGCAAGTGTGATATGTTTTTTAACATTAAATAAATACACATCTGCATATATATTTAATAAAGTTTTAACCCAGACGTTTGAATGGTTAATATTAGAAATAACGATACAAATAAGTTATTTCTAGATTGCAGTCGATTGCGTCGACTGCTGGTCCATACTAGTAATATTAAATAGAATAAGATCGAAGTAATAAGAATATAAAAAGTATCTGTTTTATGATCTTTTAGTGGTGCTTGGTTACTTTGATCTCAATTAAATAAGTTATCGTCCAGACTTGCAATTTTTGTTGCAGCAATTCTTGAGTTCATTGGTGAGAGAGGTGAAAAGATTGTGGAGGTTAACTCAGTTTCATGCACTCTGCAATCAGTGTTGTCATACGATTAACCTGTTTTTGCAAGTTTTCGGGATGCAAAAATGTTTTTATTTTTTTTTTTTAAAGGGGTTTCTGAAATTTCAGTAGCTCATATAAGTTAAGATATAATTTGTTAAAAAATATCTCCACCAAGTTTAGCTTATTTAAAAATATAAGAATTAAATACGTTATATAAAACAAATGGATGAATTCAATTTTTATTTATATATTTTAAAGAAAGGTATTTATATGTTCAGACATATCGAACTTAATCAACAAGAGGGTATTAACTCAAAATTTTTTTTTTTAATTTTTTGAAAAAATCTACACGTTATATTCATATCAACCCGCTGTTAAAATATCGTGCTATTTTGCCTACTTTTAAAATGGTTTTTCATATGCCTTCAATGTTAAGTAAAACATTTTTTCGCTTTTACTGAAAATTATTTAATTTTGATAATTTAATACTCTCTTGGATTGATTAAGTACGATATGTTTGTTAATTATTAATGTTATGTTTTTTAAAAATAGAAATAAAACACATGCAGTTCTAGTGATTTTTTTTAACGATTTCTAAAAAAAGTTTTTTTTTGGTCGGTAAAAGATTTTTTTTCAGAAATGAGAAGATTTTTGAGAAAAAAAATATGACAACACTGTCTGCAATTCTGTTTTAATTTGTAATTCCCACACTTTTCAATACGCACCTATTTTATGACGAAGTCAATAATTGGCCATGAACTTCTTTTTAGAAATTTTATTAATAATTTTTACACCTATAGGTAGGTATTATATATTTTTTTTATTTTTATTTATTTGAAAATTAAAAGATTCCTATTTTTAGTTTTTAGCAAAAAAAATTTCATATTTTATAACTTCCATAATTGTGTTTTTTATTAAATTTTTTCTTTAGAAAACTTTGGGTACAGTTGTATTTTGTTTTCCACTGTACATGCAGATGTATGTAGGTATGTACCTATGTATGTAAAATTTATATAAACATTCTTTACATACTCCCAAAAATACACACCATCTTTCTGATTATGTAGTATTCTAATATGCGCCCAAAACTTAAACACACAAACAGTGCTGCCACGACTAATGCAATTTTTACAACCAAAATTTTTGAAAATGTTACCAAATGGAAAAATATAACCAAATTGGAAATGCCTTTTGTTAATTGAGAAAAATATTAAAATTTCTTTAAGTTGCATTGTAAGACAAATGTTACTTGCACTTAATAGGAACATATTAATTACAGGTTAAGAAAACAAAACAAGAAATGTAATTTTTGTTCATATTAAAAACATAACAAGAAACTTAAATTGAAAGTTTTCATTTATTTGAGACCTTTTTAATAAAAAATATTAATTAATATAATAATTCAGTATCTTGAATGTAAATAAATTAAAATTTTTTGAATATGCCTTTTACAATAAACGAAATTTGTACTTCCTAACTTCTGTTTTTTCGTACTTTTTGTCAAGAATTTTTCTTGAAATCCAAAGTACTGTTTTGTTTTTCATGTTTTTGTCTTTCTTTTTTTCTTGTTGACCTTTTTCAGCACAACTTGAAGGACAAATGTAAACATAGTTCTTGACAAAAAGTACGAAAAAACAGAAGTTAGGAAGAACATGTAAATCAATTAAAATAGATATTAATTCATTCCAAAAGCAAATTTCGATCTACCAAGGTGAAATACCATTTGGTTTAAAGATTGATGTTTGTCTATTGACGTCATCCGGCTTCAATAGCCGAGTGACTAAAACGGCAAACCCCACTGAAGAGATTGTGTGGTTACAATCGAAACTAGTCTGGGCAACCTGTCCGTGAAAGCCTGGGTTCAAATCTTAGCGCAGTCAAGAATGAAAAATTATCAATAAAATTTTAATTAATTTCATGTTGTAAAATTCCTTTCTTCATAAAAATAATTTAATGTAAATTAAATTCAATGAACTTAAGCCTAATTAAAAATATCTAAATTTTTGAAAATTTAAAAAATTTTATATGAAAAATTGTTTAACGCAAGGTGACGGGGTGAGAAAAATATTAAAATTTCTTTAAGTTGCATTGTAAGACAAATGTTACTTGCACTTAATAGGAACATATTAATTACAGGTTAAGAAAACAAAACAAGAAATGTAATTTTTGTTCATATTAAAAACATAACAAGAAACTTAAATTGAAAGTTTTCATTTATTTGAGACCTTTTTAATAAAAAATATTAATTAATATAATAATTCAGTATCTTGAATGTAAATAAATTAAAATTTTTTGAATATGCCTTTTACAATAAACGAAATTTGTACTTCCTAACTTCTGTTTTTTCGTACTTTTTGTCAAGAATTTTTCTTGAAATCCAAAGTACTGTTTTGTTTTTCATGTTTTTGTCTTTCTTTTTTTCTTGTTGACCTTTTTCAGCACAACTTGAAGGACAAATGTAAACATAGTTCTTGACAAAAAGTACGAAAAAACAGAAGTTAGGAAGAACATGTAAATCAATTAAAATAGATATTAATTCATTCCAAAAGCAAATTTCGATCTACCAAGGTGAAATACCATTTGGTTTAAAGATTGATGTTTGTCTATTGACGTCATCCGGCTTCAATAGCCGAGTGACTAAAACGGCAAACCCCACTGAAGAGATTGTGTGGTTACAATCGAAACTAGTCTGGGCAACCTGTCCGTGAAAGCCTGGGTTCAAATCTTAGCGCAGTCAAGAATGAAAAATTATCAATAAAATTTTAATTAATTTCATGTTGTAAAATTCCTGTCTTCATAAAAATAATTTAATGTAAATTAAATTCAATGAACTTAAGCCTAATTAAAAATATCTAAATTTTTGAAAATTTAAAAAATTTTATATGAAAAATTGTTTAACGCAAGGTGACGGGGTTTATAAAATAAGCTCTTAATTGTTTTCCGCTTTTTAACTGTCAGTGGCAGGACTGTAAAATGTGGCGATTTTTTTAATACTTTTGGCGATGGATATTTACGTTTGGCAATATGGTTATTATTTTCGTGATATTTGAAACGGTTGGCGAAATGCGAAATGCATTTTTGTTTGAATATTTTCTAATTTACATACATATATCTAAAATATTATAAAAACGGGTATAGCTCTTTTCTCTTCTTTGTAAATTGTATTTTTTTTTAATTGCTATTATTACTGTTTAAAAATTGTTCTATTTGTATGGCGAATATAAACAAATTCGTACTTTAGAACGTACATTCAATAGGCAAAAAGTATATCACTGACAGCCAAAGGTTTTTTTTTAAATATTGCCAAATCATTCTCTAAAGAACATTATATAAATAAATATACATACCGACAGGTTATAAAAAGTAAAATTTAAAACTTCTTAAATTCACGCCGTTTTCTAACAGTAAATTGCATAAATTCTAAAATTATAGAATTAAATGGAGATAAAAATTAATTTTTCAAAAATCTTTAAAATTCTTATGTGTATTTCAATATATTTAAATATACTACTGGAAATAATGTAAATTTTAAACATTTTACTTCAATTCTAGTTTTTAGAAACACTTACTGCCCGTTCGCCGATATTGAACGTTAACGTTCGCATTAAATAACATTTAAAACCAGGGACCGTAACAGTTATTCCTTTTTTCATAAAAGTCTAATGATAACAGTTATTTTTTAATTTTTATTATTTTGAACAAAAATAACAGTTATTTTTTGAGTTTTATTTAGCATTAAATAACATTTAAAACCAGGGACCGTAACAGTTATTCCTTTTTTCATAAAAGTCTAATGATAACAGTTATTTTTTAATTTTTATTATTTTGAACAAAAATAACAGTTATTTTTCGAGTTTTATTTTTTCGAACAAAAATAACAGTTATTTTTTTATTTTTATTTTTTCAATCAAAAATAACAGTTATTTTATGATTTTTATTTTTTTGAACAATAATAACAGTTATTTTTTGATTTTTATTTTTTCGACCAAAAATAACAGTTATTTTCTGATTTTTATTTTTTCGATCAAAAATAAAAATTATTCTTTAAAGAAATAGGTATACGTGTTTTAATTAATTAGTTGACTTCAAATACTTATTTTAATGCGCATAAGATATCCCAATGATGATCACACATTTAAATAAATATTTAAAGACAACTCAATAATTATAATAATTACATTTCTTTAAAGAATAATTTTAATTTTTTCTCGAAAAAATAAAAATCAAAAAATAATTGTTATTTTTGATCGAAAAAATAAAAATCAAAAAATAACTGTTATTTTTGTTCAAAAAAATAAAAAAATAACTGTTACTTTTGTCCAAAAAAATAAAAATCAAAAAATAACTTTAATTTTAGATCGAAATAATAAAAATCAAAATTTTAATAATCATAATATTTTATCAAAGAAAAGTTCATAAGGATCAATATGTTATACTTGAAGCAGTTTAACAGCATTTACTTCTATATGCTTTTTTTGTTTTAAAATTTCAAAATAACTGCTATTTTCGGTCCTGTTTAAAACAAAATCAAAATTTCAAAAATTGTTTTTGTTTTAAATGTAATTTTCTATGCGAACGGTAACGTTCGATATCGGTGAACGGGCAGTAAAACTACTTTTGTGTAGGTACTTTTTCAGTCATGTTTTGAAATCGATTCCGCGTGATATTATGCAGTTTCTACTTTCAGTAACACTTATCTTTACTACTATTAAAATCAGGAAAAACTACGCTCATTAACAAAAAATTAATTGAAAGTCACCATCAATTAAACATAATTTTCTTTAAATTTCAGAACATGGTCGTTTCAAATACCTATAAAGATTTAATTTGGCAATTTTTTCTTAGCAAAATTATCTGGTAGCTGTTTTGACAGGAATTTTTTGTTTTCGATTAAGTACCTATAAAATATTCCGTTCATTTGAAACAAAAAATGAAAAATCGTAGTGCAAAGTACACATTATTCTAAGTCGTAAATAATATCCTTCGAATCGAAATTCGCGATAACCCCCCATTTAAATAAAAACGTTAACATTTTAAAAACGTAAATTGCAAGTGTATCAAGAAAAACATATTCATACGTAGGTATTATTTTTTTTACAAAAAAAAGTAACCAAAATTAAAAAAATATTCACATCTCCACGTTAAGAAAAAAAAAAATCCATTTTGGTCAGAAATAACCAAAAACGGCAGCTCTGCACACAAACACACTTTGATAAAATCACTAATTTACCGCTTTACTAAGATAACATGATAAAATCAGTTCTCTGAACACATGTTATTGTAATAGATCCTAGAACACAACAACAAGTAACACACACACACCCTCTTTTATTTACTATGTAGAATGCTTTGTAAAGAAAAAGCTGAATTGTTCATATTTTTTTTCTAGTTTTCAAGAGAACGAACAAACGCATGTCATACGCAAGTTTTGTAGTATGCGTGAGTTGAGAGCAGAGCAAAAGTTTTAAAAGAAAACAAGAAATAACAGTAAAAAACTGTTTGCATGTATTAGTAGTTCTGCCCGTTTTGACTATTTTATAATGAAGATCATGGCTGATAAAAATTAATTTGTATTGTGTGTTTGTCATATTTTTTTATTGTTAGTGAGTGGTACTTAATTACGTTTTTGTTGTTGTTTTTATGTGTTGTGCTTTTATTTTTGTAGAATGCGTGTGTAAATAATAAATTATTTATACATTGGCGTAGGTCACAAACAACAACAAAAGTTCTTATTGTTCTTATTTTAGTTTTCTATTTTATTTTTGCTTTTCTTTCTCTACTTTAGTTTTCTAACACGTCATAGGTATTTCGGTTATTGTTGACATTTTTGTTATTATTTCTAGAATAGGAAATGTGTTCTTTATTTATTATTATTTAATAAAGAATTGATATTTTTCAAAAAAATTACACAAAATTTTAAAAGCATATTGTAATGAAGATAAGAAAAGTAAATATGTACATCCATACATACATATGTACATACTTATTTACCTACAGATTTACAAGCATACCCAGTCAGCATGTTGAATATTGAATCACCAAACAGAGTCTTTAAAGACTACCTTGGATGATCAAAAACTGTTTAATCAGTTGTGCGCTTAAAACAAGACTCGAAAATGATTCCCAGAAATGCTTAGCAAGTTACTTGTTTAAAAAACATAATGTACAGAATGTACGCAATCATAAATTGTTCATGCATACGATCGAAATTTGACTGCTTTAAGCATTATTTTAAAGTCATACATATTTAGCGCAGCCTTATGCTATGTTCATACGACGATTTTAACCACTTGTTTCGCTCTCTGAAACTAGGTATGTATATTGCCAAACATGCAGTGCATACGATTTTTTTTGTGTTGTTAGTGTGATTTTATTTAAAACTAGCTGACCCGGCAAACGTTGTTTTGCCTAGAAAAGCGGAAATTGTTCATACCAACATAGAAACCTTGGCCGGCTCATGCGCAACAACTTTACTAAAGACCATAGCATGATCAAATGATATAATTTATTTTTAGTAATTTTCAATGGTGCCGCCTATCGGAAATTGGTCATACCAACCTAGAAACCTTTGTATGCTAATGCACAACAGCTGAGCTAAAGATCATAGCATGATCAAATGCACAGTTTATGATTTAACTCATTTCGAGTCATTTTCAGTGGCGCCACCTGTCTGAAATTGGTCATATCATATCATATCATGTCATATAAAGATCATAGCATCGTCAAATGCAGAGTTTACGATTTAATTCATACTGAGTAATTTTCAATGGCGCCACCTATTTTAGATTTTGATATTCTTCTTATTTGGTCAGAGACCATTCCGAATTGGTACGAATCGGTCCAGCCGTTCTTTAGTTATAAACGTAGTAATTAACGCCACTTTCTTTTACATATATACATAGATAGATTAAAATGTACGTAAAAATTAAAAATAAATTATTTAATATTTATTATTATTTAATAATTATCACTTTATTTTATTTAATTTTTTTATTTTCTTTAACATGGATTTTTATTTAATTTAGTTTCTTTGTTTTGATTATTTTGAGAGCTAGTTCAGACAAACTAACGATAATTGCTATCAAAATTTGAGATGATAGTAAATTTTTCCTGTTTCGCAACATGTTTCAAAATCAAACGACCTGTTTCGCTCTCAAAATTTTGTAGGGCAAAACAGATTGTTTCAATCAAGGTATATTTATAGCAGGTAGTCTCGGAAAGCCTGCTGATTATTTTTTTATTTGCTTGTTTTGTGATACGAGCTGTCAAATGTTGTTTATGTTTTTTTCAACACGTGTTAAATTTCTAACTTAAAAAGTAAAAAAGTTTTTTTAATCAAAGTAAAAAGTGTAAAAAATTAAATGAAAATCAAAGTGATTTATAATAAATAACAATTTTGGGTAAATACTTTAATATATAGGTAATTAGAAAAAATAACTAACAAAATGAATCTATTTTCGTTTAATGGCGTTTTTTCTTGTTTGTTTTTCATTTGCCTTTTATCAACTCCTTTGCTGTTTGACAGTTCGTATCACATAACAATAAAAAGCCCTGTTGTTTGTTTTATTGTACAATAGTTGTAATCTCGCGGCTACCTTCTAAAAATATACCTTGGTTTCAATCATGTTTGTGGCGCGAAACAGGAATGGGAGAGCGAAACACGAATATTGCTGTCCCTGTGAACATGGTATAACGCTGAAAAAATGTTTTTTTATTGTTGTTACTGTTTATAACGGGAAAATTTTTTCTTTTACAGATTTTAAACAAAAAAAAAAAAAGTTTTTTATCAATTAAAAAAATGGCTTAAAAAGTATTTAAATTTAATTATTGTGATAATTGAAAATGTAATTTTGATTTAATTAACATTTTAGTTGTTTTTAATTAATTTTTTTTATTAAAATATTAATTAAATAATAAAAAATTTTAATTGGCTTTTTCGTTTAAAATAAAATAATTTAAACTTGTAAAATTGTTGTTGGGAATCGTCAATATTAATAATATTAAATAAATTAACACATTGCTTGAAATGGCAAAGTTTTTTGATCATTTTTTAATTAAAATTAAAAATACCATTTATTGAAAAATAATATTCACAGTTTTTAGTAATCAATATAATCATTTTGGTAATAGGTGCAAAGTCAACAAATTGTTTGCTTGATATTATGAATTTGGTATAAATTTGGTGATTAGAGAAAATTTTTAATTTTTTCTGTGAAGCACATGAGTTTTGTAAAAGGTAATGTCAGCCAAACAAAATTTATTGGTTTCGTTATTTGCTAAATAGGTATAAATTAAAAAAATGCGAATCGGAAAAGACTCTTAAATGGCTAGTAATACAACTGAAGAATGACTCGTAAAATTTTCGCAATTGATTGTAAGTTTTAGGAGGAACTGTCACGAAAATGAGTCGTAATTGATCAGAAATAGTAATACAACTGAAGAAGACTCGTAAAAGTTTCGCAATTGATTGTAAGTTTTAAAAGGAACTGTCACGAAAATGAGTCGTAATTGATCAGAAACGCGAGTCATAAAATACTCTTTCAGAAGAGTCCCAGGTAGGGTACCATTTTCTCGCAAATAAACAGTAATTTTCGCAGGTATATGATTACTTTAATTGGGCGGAGGAGTCTAAAAAGACTCGAATATGATCAATAATTTCATAAAATGCCAACTGGGTATAAATACTAATTTTAAAATTCATACAGAATGAAATTCTAAGATAATAATAAAAACAACACAATTGATAGTAATAGCGCATTATAATTAATTAATTGTATAAACAAAAACAATTGAAAAAAAAACAAGTAAGAAAGTATAGTAGGCAAGACTGACAAGACCGATGATACACATAACAGAATTTAGAGAAAAACCTGTGGGGGGCCCATGTGAGACCATGGAAAAATTATTCCTATAAGCAGCGTTGTCAACTTTAAAATTTCAAATCGCGCCGAAATAGGGAAAAAACGCGCCATTTTAGGAAAAACGCACCAAATTTAAAATTTTATTTTTATTTAAAATTATAAAATAAAATTTTTCTTTACACAATACCAAATATCTGCAACAACAAGACCGTTTTAGTTTGTGCATTTGATTTGATACGTCTTAAACATCATTACTTGTTGTTCTTATTGTGGACTGTAAGATTGTCAGTAAAAACTTTGCACTGTTGAATAAAATGGTATTGAAACAGATGTATTTTATTGTACAAAGATTTTTTTCTCACACTGAAACAAAAAGTTGTGTTGAATTTGCTTTAGTGCCACCAATAATTAAAAAACGCACTGAAATTTAAAAAAAAGTGCATTACACATTAACAAAGTAATTTTTCACACAACAAATTTAAAATAGCTCGCAAAATGGGGCGAAACTCACCGCGATGAAAACGCTGCCTATAAGGTTAAGATTTATGTGAAAGTGCTTTGTGCCGAATATTATTTAGATATCTGCATATATTTATATGAATTTTTTTTTTATCATTAAGTGATTTTAGAAGGGGGGGGGGGGGGGGGGGGGGGTTGATATAGGACCTATGTATGTATGCTCAATTCTGGACCTACCAACCCAATATTTTTACACGACATAGTTGCTATCATCAAAGTTACTGTCAACAAATTTTGTGTCTATGCCTATTTATATTTAAAGCTATTTTTGGGCGTGCTATTTGTATGGGAGCTTTGGGCAAATGTGGACCGTTTTCAATAAAATTTGGTAAGATGATTTAGATTGATATAAAAAAAATAAGAACCAAATTTTAGTCTAACTAACGACATAATAAGATGGCTTATGATCACCAAGACCCTTTTCCGAAAAGAACCTTGTATGGAGGCTGTGTGAAATTATGGACCGATTATCACAATTTTCAATAGGCTTGGTCCTTGTGATAATTAGCCAGCCAGCCGGACGAACGGATATCGCTTGATCAACTTAGAATGTGATTCTGGATCGATCGGTATACTTAAAGGTGGGTCTTGGACTAATATTTTAAGGTGTAACAAAAATCAGCAAAACCGAATAAAACTATTGTGCGGTGGGTATAAAAAAAACCATAGGTATGTACATTAGGGTGGGGCGGTTAGTATGGAAGGAAAAAAACTTAATGGGCGCTTGGCGTTTCTGATTCTTGGGATTGTACTGAGCAAAAAAGTCTACTAGACCATACGTTTACGGTGAAAATCGAGCTTCCAGATTTTGACTTGCATTTTTTTCAGACTTTTGTCACGTATGGATATTTTGGCCTATAACAGCCAAACCATTGAGATTTTCGATCCAATACTATGACAAGACAATAGTTAAGAACTCTCTAGTACATCGCAAAAGCATTGGAACGCTCCTTCAAGAAGTTTTGGCCTTGTGAAAGTGCAAATTTTTCGTGAAAATATTGATAAATTACCATTTTCAGTTGTACATTGTACATATGTATGTACACAGGTAGAACACTTAGGTAGGTAAAAGCACTAGGTATTATTTAATTAAAAAAAAAAAAAAAACAAACAAATAAACAAGGAATCATTTTGTTATGAAAAATTTAATGCAGTAAAATAAACAAAATAAAAACTAAAATTTATTTTGCGAACATTTTTCTATAAAAAATTCATTTATTGTTTATTAATTTTTAAAGTTTATTAACTTAAGTAGCTGTTAAATTTTCCATAAAAAATTCAAGTAATTATTAAACAAAATTGAAGTAGTTTTGATATTTTTACTATATATAAAGGTTCAAGTTTTCTACCTATGTATTGGTGATGCCAATCCCGATCCTGTTTACCCCGGGATTTGCTGAATTCTAGTTTTTTTATCCTGGCATTTTCGGGATTTAGTCAATCCCAAAATCTTTTACTAAATTCTTTGGTTTTACCTTTTTTAAAACAAATTCTTCGTGACTTTCCCCCATGAGAAGATAGGGAATGCAATATTAATCATTTATATATATTTAATTAACCCTGGTTATGCTTTCACTGAAAACGAAAGAAACATATTTAACTTTGCTATTATTTTTATTCACAATTATGCAATTTTAAAGAAATTTTCATCGGAGAATAAATGAAAAAAGAAAACTGATGAAAAAAAAATTTCGGTGGTGAAGCACAACACAAACCCAAAAGTTCTATTTTCTTAATGATTCCACTGGTTCACCAAATGCACAGTTTACTCGTTACGGATTTAGGTTTTCTGAGAGTAGACATGGGACCTACGGTAAATTGTTGACCGATTATAAATTAAAAGTGCTTATCTAAGTTCATTTAATCAAAATTTAAATTGAATCTTACAAATAAATCAATTGCTAGTTTGATCAATTCAATTACTATATTAATTATTATTTTTATTTTTTTGGAATGAACTGAGGTAATTAAATAAAATATAAATTTTATGCTAATTATTTAATTTAATTAAATAATTGAATAATAAAATTAATCTTAATTTTTAATTAACACGTTCGGATTTTTAGTGAAATGTATTTGCCTCTAAGTTCGTGTCTCTGTTACAATGTGATACACTAAAAATTCTGCGGCTTGTGTCAATTTTTAAAAAATTAGCTTTTTGTTTGGGTCATGTCACATATGTGTGACACATATTTTTTGTTCCTGAGTTTGGACAGAAAACGCAAAATAACTGCTGAGTGGTGAACGTGTTAAATTAAGAAGTTTAAATTTTTACAAATTTTATTAATCAATAAATCATTTTGTAGATCAGTGAAAATTCTACAAATTGCTTGCTTGATTCTTAGAATTTGCTGATTAAAATCAAATTTTAATTTGTTTTGTTATATTCCAATATAAATACATTTGTTTATGTATAAAATATACAAGTTTATTTTTATTTAACTTTCGTTTGTAAACCTCTTTTAAAGACGTTTTTTTTTAATAAATGTCTATAAAAAGCATTAATCGAATTATTAAAAAAACCCCGAATTCCTGAAAAATCCCGGAATCCCAGAATCTCGTAAAATCCCGGGATTTGATTTTTTGAAATTCCGAATTCCTACTTTGTATATAAAATTCAATTCTTATAAAGAAATTCCAGTTATCGAGTAATTCAAAAAATTTTCTATAATTCAAGTACATAAAAGAAAATTTTCTATAAAAAACTCAAGTTATCGAGAAATTTTCTAATAGTTAAAAATTCAAGTAATCTAGAAATTGGAAAATTTTTTAACGAAAATTAAGTTATCAAGAAAATTCCTATAGAAATTTAAAGTTATTAAGAAATTTTCTATAGAAAATTCAAGTAATCGTGAAATTTTTTGTACAAAATTTAGGTAATATAGAAAGTTTCTATGAAAAATTCAAGTAATCGAAGAATTTTTTGTAGAAAATTCAGAATCTGAGAATTATTTCTTTTCATTAGCTACTTTATTATATTCAACATATTTAACTTTTCGAATTTATTCTATGAGCTAAATTTCAGTTATGTATTTTATAAAGCTTTTTTGGAATGACTTTATACACTACAAAAGTCATTCCTGAAAATTTAAGGAATAGAACTATTACAAAAAAGCTTTATAAAATACATAACTGAAATTAACCTCATAGAATCTACAGCGTAGATTGAGATTCAGTGAACACCTGGGCTGCACAAAAAATCCTTTGGATCGCGGTGCTTGTTGCCTTCATATAATTATAATGCAAGTATCAAAATTAAAAATGTTCAGTAGTGGATAGTAAAAAAATTTTCAGTTTGATAATTTCAAATCCAGTCATCGGAAGGTCATAATAATAATGTTAAATACATTTAGTTGTGTGACAGCTTTTTCAAATTAAGTGTTATCGACGCAAACGGGAGATTTTTTTTAAGTAAGGTCTATTACTCTGTTCCAATTTGCGAAAAATGATTAGCAACATCTATTATATCTCGTTTAATAGGTATTAAGCTTTAACTTTTTTCCATTTGCTTAAAATTCCACGTGAAATAAGTGCAGCTTATAGGTATTTCTTTCGTAAATTTTTTACAAATTGAACAGAACTCTATCAACATAATTTCATAGCAATTCCAGACAAGTTTTTTTCATATGAGTTTTGACAGTATTTCACGTGAAATGTTGAACAGAGCACCAGGCTTAAATTTGAAAGGTATATCGTGTGGCGCTAATTTTCAGATTGGATATTCGTATTCGGCGAATTGTGGCGCAGATATTCATATTCATATGGATGTAATTAAATCAAAAGTTTTTTCTTAAAATTTAATTAAAAACTTTATTATTCTTTTAAGTATTTCAAATGATGTTTTTATCTATCACTTTTTTCTATTTTCCAAATTACTATAAACATTTTCCAATCCCTAAACTTTTTGGTCTTCCCTTAAAAATGTTCACTTACATTTTACAAGCTCAGAGTCCTTTTTTTAAGCTTTAAAATAAATTACATTGCCACCGTCTCATGTCTAATGCTTAAAAAAGGAGAGACATTAGTTGTTTAAAATATTTTATGTAAGTATGTATGTGTACATGTATTTACGTATATATGTATGTATTTGTCTATATGTTAAACAAATGTACACATACTATGCAAGTACATCTATACTACGTACAGTTAAGTAAAAAATAATAGAGACAGTGAAAACAAAGTCAAGTTTTTAGCTGAAAAAAGGTTAGACGAAAAAATTTCTCCCTATTATGTCTCCTTATTTTTCCTCTTATTAAGGTTTAGACTTCATTACACATGATTTTGAAAATAAAATCATTGTGAAAATAAAAAATGTTTTCGTTACAAATTTTTGGTTACTTCAAAGAGACCACAAAATTCATAAGCAAAGCCACAGCTACATATTCTGATGCTATTTCGCTAGTTCACAGTCTTCGGACATTATTAGAAAATACGATAAATGTAAAAACTGCGATGCAGAATAGTTTGGACTCCCAATAATTTACGATTTACGTAGCATTAGCTCTGAATAAAAGATTTGAGTGTTTAGAGAAAAATGAAATCTATTGTTCATCTATAATTGTCTACCTTCGATACAAAACAAGAAAATTTCAAAGACAATAAATCGAAAAACGTCTTATTTATCGACTCTATATTCCGAAAGTGTTGAAGACACGGTCACCCCTACATCTAGTAAAAGTTCTGATAAGTCTACAAGAAATGACCTTAGGAGCGTTTGCGAAAATCTTAAAAGAAAATTTGGAGAAGAATGATCCTCTGTCCATCCTACGCTGTTGTTCAACTAAATAAGGAGTCTAGATATACCTTAGATCTTCTAATTTTTCTATAGACGCAGATTCTTTTGTTTGCTGGCGCTATTAAATATTATACTCAAAATTTAAGACCATGACTCAGAAATACTTAAATTGGGTGCGTTCGTAAAAGCATCACTGCTGTGCATCATAAGAGCAAACTTTTTTTTATTGCAGATAAAAAAGTAATTATAATTTTTTTTATTGTGTCACTATTATTCTTGTGGAGTATTTGACAAATTTTTTTGCCCACATCTACTTCATTGAAATATATATAAACATTTGAAATCACTGATGCAGCGCAGTGATGCATTTACGAACGTACCCATTGTCAGTCACATCTGAGAGACGATTTTTTACTGCAGGCCTTCCTTAAACGGAGTTGCGAAATTATCTCCGTTAAAGTTGAGAATACTTCGTTTTTTAAAAAAAAATTTTGTTAATATTAATTTTGAATATTAATAATCTCTTACACTGTGTTTTGGTTAAAAAAATAAATTAATTTTTCCATGAATTTAAGTTCATTTCGTTGTTTTTGAAATCTTATTAAAATCAATTTTAAATATTAATAATCTCTTACATTGTAATTTTGTATAATAAATTGTTATTTTGTAAAATACTGGAGTTTTGTTAATTTTACCTTAAATTTAACTAAAATTTGTTTTTGTTTTGAATAAAAATATACACAAGAAATGTTCTTATCGATATTGTGGGCCAGGCAGTAAATTTTATATTCGTATCGTTATCGGTATCGGCGATATTTCTCTTTGAGTATCGGTATCGCGGCAAAAAAGCGTATCGTTACTTCCCTAGTTTTTTTTTGTCAATACATTATTTCCTTGTAAGCTTTGCCGTGTGTTAAGGATTATTGTCTAGTTGTAAGACGCATATTTTTTATACCCTCCACAACCACTAGTGGTAAATGAGGGTATACTAAGTTTGTCATTCCGTGTAAAACGTTGTTATTATACATCTAAGAGCCCATAAAGTATATATATTCTGGCTCCTTGAGTAATTCTTAGTCGATTTAGCCATGTCCGTCTGTCTATCCATCTGTTGAAAACATGCTCACTTTCGAAAAACGCAAAAGAAAAACACAAACTTGGTCTTAAATTGCTTGTAGTTATCCTAAAGGCCGGTTATATGCGATCAGAGTTGCATTTTCTTGTAAAGTAGATGAGTCATTTGAGTTTGCATCTTTTTTTGTGGGATAGTGTGGCATTGCAGACATTTTTTTTATGTCGGATAGAATTCCGTCAGATTTTCGTGTGAATGAATCGTACGATTATGTAGGATAGTGAATACCGGCATTAAGCAGTAGTTATCCAGCAACATCGGTTCAGTAGGATCAGAACTATGAATAAAAATGGAACCACCACCCTAAAAAATTTAAAATTCTGATACAAAAACTAACATAAATGGTGGAATAATCCACGGATTGATATAAAATTTTGCACGAATTTGCTTTATATAACTAATCATACTAGTAAATTTCGTGAAAATCGGTCAATTATTGACCATAGCCCCATATAAACCCTACTCGCGGAAAAGAGTTTAGAACGCATAAAACCGTAATAAATAACGCTATCATACTAAAATTTGTTACGTCACAGTTTTATAAGACCAGAAATCACATTGTAAAAATTTTTGAAGATCGGTCCATAATTTACACTAGGCCCCATATAAACCCTCTATGAAAACAGTTTATTGCGCCTTAAACCAACTAAAGTCCACTTTGGGAAAATAATTCGCCTAAAACCATAACAGATATATTTATTGCGGTAAAATTTCTTTCAACTAAGATTCATATGGCCAGAAAAAATATCATGCAATTTTGTGAAATTCACTGTTAACGCTAACACTAATTACACTGCTGTATTGAAATTTATTCTAATTTAATTTTTGTAATGCCAGAAATCAGTCTTCAGAATTTTGGGATGATTGGTCCATAATTTACGATAGGTCCAATGCAAATTAATCTCCTAAAAATCATTTTAGTTCGGCTAAAGCTGTTACGAATCATAATATTTTACACAAGCCAGTTCAAAGTTCTAACAAGAAACTCATAAAACTTTCTTATTATCGGTCAATAATTTAATTCAGGTCTAAACCGCAACCAATTTTAATGCTGACGTTCGTTTTTTTGAAGCTTAGTTAATAATATATATGTATGTATTTACAATATGAGCCCACTTCTCTCGGTGGAGAGTATCAAAGATTTTGCACAGCCGAATATTTTGGTGCTATATTCGTTTAAAATCTGTTGATTTCAAGGAATGTTGCTATTCGGTATACGGAATAGAGATCCCAAACCATTACGAATATGAAAATTATCTCTATTCTGTATGTACCTATTTACCTTAAAAAAGTAAAATTGTTTGTTAAATAATTTTTTTATGCTACATACATATATATGTATGTATGTATTGCATTAAATTTTCGTGACGAGGTGTAGGTATTTACATACATATAAGTGAAGCGTATTTGAATCACTAAAAAACTCAATTTCGAAACAAATCGAGTTAGGGGTTTATACATACATGAGACCAACAATACGTAATTATGTAGAATAATACTGTCCTCATTAATTTTCATATAACTGTATGAAGTATGTTTGTACATTTGACATTGGCGCGTGTATTTTAAAATGCCCACCCAAACCTTACGAAAATTAAAGCTACATTGCAGCAATAAGAACAAATTCAAATACGTAACAAAAACAGCAATATAACAAGCTACACGTAGCAGAGCAAAAAAAACTGTATGTATTTGAAATAAAATTAAACAACCCTCTACGTCATTTTTTCATACAAACTGGCCTGCCTTAAGTTGAAAACTCATGCACTGCCTGTTGTTTGTACTTTAGTGTGTATGTGTGTATCTACCACTTTTGTTTGAATGTGTGTGCATGTAAACAAGATTTTTCTTATTATTAAATTGTATTTTTTTGTTGTGTATTTCATTCGCAGTCGTAAAAAGAAATGTGCACGAGCCATATCTACTCTTCGTGTTCTTTAGGGTAGAGAAATCTCTGTTGAAAACTCTTGCACTGCCTCCACGTGTAGTTCAAGTTCAAAGCTGTTTTTGTAATTGTGTGTTTTTGTTCTGTCTCTCTGTAGAACTTGTTTATGGGGGGTTCTGTTCTTAGTTTTTTTTTTGTTAGTAACTGTGTATTTGTGTTTTTTGCGTTTACAGTTGTTTTTGTTATTCTTTTCATCATATAATGAAAGCATAGGGGCAACAAAAACACACTCATTTTTTACTTATGCATACATACAAATATAATTTACATGCATGCGATAGCACTGCTTGTTTTCATGCTGTTAAAGCTTTTTGCTTTGCTGCTACTGATCTGCTGCTGCTTTTGTCTGCATTAGCGAGTATTTGTGTGTTTTGCTGTTTAAATTATTGGCTTTGCTGCTGTTCTTATAAATTCAATAGCAGCGTCATAAATTGTTTTTGTTGTTTTTCCATTTATTATTTTTATTTAAACACGAGCAAACGATTTTTGTCGTTTCTATTTGATTTTTTCTTTCTATGAGTTTGCCAACATTTAAATATTTTTTTTTCGAGTTAAACAAAACAAATGTATGTACATATGTATGTACCTACCTATGTACATACTTAGATTAAAGCTAAAAAAGAGAGGGAGTAATGATCGCTAAAATCCTACCCTCCAAGCAATTGGTAGAGTATTTTTCGATTGTCTACGAATTGTAACTACTTCGTCACATTTGGTAGTTTAACAGTAGATGTTTCGGAATTTAACAACAACAAAATACGGTAGAATCGCATTATGAGTTCTTAAATTATACTTTTTCGTCACTTTAATGAGTTGTTCAGATAATTATAACAGTTATACAACTGCAACAATGGCACAATTGAATATTTCACATATTATATTGACTTCTTCGCAACGATTTGCTGTTTAATAGTGAATATTACATAAGCAAAATGCGTAAAAGAGCACAGTTTGTATTTAAGTTGCCATGTGATCGGTGCCACGTGCGTGTAAAATAATATAAATATATAAAATTATGTAAAATAAAGTGAAATTTTTAATATTTTAAAAATGAAATAGTTATAGTATTGTACTTAAAATTAGGACTCCGCGGAATCCAAATGTTACCGAAAAAAAATGTTTACGAAAGTTGTATAAATGAGTGCACAAAACAGCCCAAACTTATTCATGGGTTAGATTGGTTAAAGTTTTAATAATTTATCATGCATATTTTTTTTAGAGCAAATGAAAATTAAATTAAAAATAATAATTTGATAATTATCTTTTTTTAAGGACATTAGTGATTTTTTTAAACTGTCTGTTTATTTAATGACTTTAAAAATTTTAGTATGAAAATTAGTGTTTTTGTTAAATTTTTCTAGTGAAGATCAACAATAACGTTTAGTGAAGACAATTTGCAAAATAAGTTTTGTAAAGCAATAAAAGGATATGCTAGTTATAGTATGATGAAAGTTTACAAAGTTTGTGTTTGAACAAATTTGTGATTTTGTGTAGTTTTCTTTAACAAAATTTGTCCACATTAGGTTTTTAACTTTAAAACATTAACAGCTATTTTGATTAAATGTAACGTAGATTTTTTAATATTTGTTTAACTTTAAGCTCATTTATTTTATATTTTACTTAGATTTCCCTTACAAAATCAAATCAAATAAACAGTAAAATGACCCACTTCTTTTATAAAGAACAGTAAGAAAAAATGTAACTTCAAAAGAGTGTTTTTTGGAGCCAACAGCGATACTACTAAATTTAATTGATATTAAGCTTCCAAAGCGCTCTAATTCGTCATATAATATAGGCACTAAGTAGATTCTTAAAGTAAATATTACCATAGTGGGACACTTCTTCCCGAACGATGTAACTACATCAATAAGAATTGAATAGCAAAAGCGATAGATTTTTGCTAAATGGGGAAACTATTTAGATTATTTTTCGATCGAAATTGTTTGCAGGGTAAGTTTATGTTTAAATAATACCTACCTAGGTAGGTATATTGGCATAAATAAAAAGAGAATACGAAAACCCGTTTGTCTACTGTATTAAAAATGGCTTCACTTAAGCTTTACTCCTAAAAGTAGACAAGTGTTTTAAAACAACAAAGGATTACAGGGAAGAGATGATGTAGGTACCATGTAATGATCGTTACGTGTTTAGTTTATAGGTATTTACGATGTGAGTTAAATGTTTAAAAATGAATTGGCAAGATAGGTATGAAAAATAAAAACGACTGTTGTAGGTACCTATGAAGATTATCCCTTAATATACCTACCTACATATACATACATAGGTACCTACATATGTATGTAGTAGGTAGGCTGCCCTGAATAACAGAAAATACAGGAAGTAATGATAATTATGTTGACAATTGCAAATAGAAAATTTGTGTTAAATAGATAGGTACCTATAAAGAAGCGAATGAAGAAAACAGGTTTGTTTGAGCAACTGTATTAAATTTATAAAGATTTACCTATTAAAAAGTTTGATTTTTTAAAGCAAATTTATTCAATACTTAAATTTTTTATACCTCAACAATATAGGTATCAATTCCTTGAATTTTCTATAAATAATTAATCGATTCTTTGGCTTTGTCTGTAGAAAATTTATAGATTACTTAAATTTTGAATACCTACCTTGACAATTTATTGATTAATTTGCCTTTGAAAATGTTAACAGTACTCGAACTTTCTATAGAAAATGTCTTGAATATTTATCAATTAGTAGGTAGGTAGCTACCTACTTAAATTTTCTTCGTTAAATTTATTGATTACTTAAATTTTATATCAAAAATTTTTCGATTTCTTGATTTGTTAATAAAAAATTTATAAATTTCTTGAACCTTCTTTAGCAAATTTTTAGATTACTAAAAATTTTATTCACTAGTTATTGTTTACTTGTTTTTTTTTTTATTAAAATGAATTTATTACTTGAATTCTACATTGAGAATTTATGCATTACATAGGTACCTAAACTATCTACAGAACATTTCTAGATAATTAGAATTTTCTCTTAAATAAATATTTATCGATTACTTAAATTTTCTACGGAAAATTTATTGATTGACTTGAATTTTTAATTATTAATTTCAAATTGATTTTGCTGGTCGATAACTGGCAATTTTCAGCAGAAAATTTCTCTATCCCATAAATTTTCTAAAGCAAATTATCAATAACAAATTTTTATTTAATCAATTAACTAAATACTTAAGTTAATGTTCTTATCAATTAATTTATGTATTTAACTTTGTAAAAAGTTTATAGGTATGTACCTACAAATTTTATTAAATTTTAAGCACTCAGCAAAAAAAAAAAATCAGCCAATGACTGAAAAAGCAAACGACCACAAATTATACTGAAACAGAACCTTAATCAAATAACAACAACAAACAAAATTTAAAAAATAATACAAAAAGGGGTCAATGAACAGAGCCAACGCTTGCGTTCAAACGCGTCATACAAAATAAAGAAATATGTTTGTTGCTTTTGTTTTATTTATTATTTTTTGTCCAAAAGTTAAACAAAAGTCTTAATAATGTTCACTACTATTTACATAAAATTTTCTCAGTTAAAGAAATTTTCTTAAGAAAATGTTTGATAAAATTAAAAAATGCTTCTACATATTTATTAAAAATGACACTGTTTATTAAAAGCCCCCGGTTTTAATACCAATTTACATAATTAGTACTAAGCAGATGACAGAATATCGGAAAAGATCTTTTTAATATTGAAATTTTATTCAATTCTACATTTCGATCTTCTAATTGAAATTTGTTATGTAAACAAATAAAAAACAATGAATATTCTTGAATTTTGTAGGTACATACTTTGATAATTATAGATTTTTTTTTTTTAATTTCATTATAGGTAATAATTTCAAATAAAAGTAGAGAAAGACAGAAACAAATTCTCAAACCAGTTTTTTTTTGTGCAAAACTCATAAATTATTGAAATATGTTAATGATTGTTTTCTCAAGAAACGAGATAAAAACACATTAAAATAAACATAAAACAAGTTAAATCTTTTGTTTGGTTGGCTTTTTAAAAAATAGTTAAAAAAAAATACTGACCAACTTAATAAATTTTGGGTTAAAATTTTTTTAAAAAGCATTTGATATGTTTTCGATATAAATAAATTTGAAATATAGAAAAAAATAACGAAAAGTGAATAAATAAGTCCTCTTATTTTCTAAAACACTTTATCTGATTTTGAAAAAATTTTCATACACATTTTTCAAAGTTAGAAAAAATTTATATGAAAAATGTTTAACGCTAGGTTTAATTGATTAAGGAAATGTTCTATAAATTTCTTTGATAAATTGATAATTTTCTGGAAAAAAATAGAAATAAAATTTTCCTAAAAAAAATCAAGGCCCTAATCATGTAAAGCACAACGCAACGCCAAAGAATAACATTAAAAGCACAAACAATGTCATAAATATTTTGTAATTTTGTTGTTGCTTCCTACAGAAATTCACATTGCGTTTTAAAATTTCAAACGCTGCATAGCTTGTGGCGTTGAAAATTTTAAATCAAAAATTGCTTATTTGAAAACAAAATATTCAACAATTTAAAAACAAATGTGAGCCGATTCGAAAAGAATTTAATTTGCAGTAAAATATTTTTGCGGCGAATTTAATCTAAATACCAACATATTTAATGTTTCACGGATACAAAAAGTCTAATTTGGAAAGAGGTTTTTATGGTTAATATGTGAAATTATAGACCGATTCGCAACATTTACATAGACTTCGTCCTTAGTTCAATTAAAATGTATTTACCAAATGTGATAAAATTATCTACAAAATTGCAACTTGTACTTTGCGCATAAATTTAACATGGGCAGACAACCAGCCATACGGACGGATAGACATCGTTAGATCAGTTTAAAAAGTGATTCTGAGTCGATCGGCATGCTAAAAGATTGGTCCAGAATTCTATGTATTACATCGCCAAAAATACATAAAATTAAAAAGTTTAAAATAGAATTTATCTTTAATGACAACCTGGTTTGGCTTACAATTTAAGAGTAAAAATTAAATGAAGGTGGCGACATTGAAGCAACACGTTGGGTACACAGATGCCGCAGAAAATACTCTATTCATAAATTATGCCAAAAAATGCTGTAAAGGGTTCAATATGCAAAAATATGCACTAACAAATCAATGCCAAAATTCGTAAAAAGCTCTAAAACGGATAAATATATTTGGGGGATTCACAAGGTGTCATAAAGTCATATGTCTTAAAATAATAACATGAAAAGATACGACTGTTGTGAGCAACCCCTCATAATTTAATGTGCTATTAATAACGACAGCACAATAAACATAGTAAGCAACGTTCTATTTATTTAAGACACTTTTTGTTTACAAACCAACAACAATATTTTTAAACCATTGCAAAATGTTAGAACATTATGACAATAAACCATGATAGCACACCTTGTGAATACCCCAATTGTTTCTGCCTTCATATGTCGCACAAGGAAAAACATGCAATTGCATATTTATGGTTTCGCTGGTAATAACCATTTTCTCCTTGAAATATTACTTAAAAAACCTTTATGTTTTTACTATTATAACATAAACAGAGGCATACAATTTTAGGAAGAAAACTCTGCTTCAAAAAATCCAATGGTTTAAGAGATATTCAATTTTTTGTTTCTCCCAAACACTTTGTATTTTTGTACCTGATCCCTTTTCGAAATTAATGATTCAATTGTTTAAAGTTTTTCATATTAATTAACTATTGGGAGTTATTTCTTTTTATAAGCAACTTTATTATATTCAATATTTTTTATTTTTCGAATTTATTCTATGAGTTAAATTTCAGTTATGCATTTAATAAAAATAAAAAATGTTGAATAAAAATTTTCGTTTAGAAATTTATATTGAAAACAAAAACCAATTTGAGTTTTCTTATTGTTGTTTCAATATAAATTCCCAAGTGAAATTTTTTATTTTATTTTAAAAAACAGTCAGTTATTGATTAAATACATTTTTATTTAAATTGTATCCAAAAAAATTTTCATTTTAAATTTTTAGGAAAATGTTATCATTAAATACAGTTAGTTAAAAAATTATTTTCAAAATTAAAATAGAGAAGAACTTAAATTAAAAAAAAAACATATGCAAGAAAGAAAAAGTTGTTTTTTATGTTTGACTGCTAACTATAATATTTTGAAATATTCTATTAAATGTAAATTGACTCTTATTCGACCTTTAAAAATTTAAATTAATCCTTTTATTTGAGCTTGAGGTCTTTTTTTTTATATTTTTTAAATTTATTGAATCCAATATTTCGGCACTCCGTTGCGTGCCTTCTTCACGGATTTTTTCTTTAATATTTCAAATATTAAAGAAGAAATCTCAAAGTGCCGAAATATTGGATTCAATATATTTAATATTTTTTATATAAAAAAAAAAAAATAATAAAAAGACCTCAAGCTCAAATAAAAGGATTAATTAATAAATATTCTATTATAGGTATATTATGAAAAAAATTGTTTGGCTAACTATATATGGAATGTGGTTTATTTTTAATAAACACTGTATTCATAAAAAATAAAATAGATTTCAAACGTATTTTAAAACTAAATTTCCATACAAATTTTTCTTAAAACCGATTTCATATCCATTTTAGTTTTTTATGAATACGGCAGTGTATGTGCAGTTAATCGAGTTTCAATAAAAACATTTCTCATAATGAAATGCATCTGGGTATTTATTTTATTTTATTTTTGTTTATAGGAATAACATTTTATTTATAAACTTTTCATTTGTTTACTTGAATTTTTATGTACAATTTTTTCAAATTAAGTTAATACCTATCTAGATAAGTAGTAATTATGAATTACATACATATAGTTATATGTATGCAAATATATAGTTATGTATACTATATGTAAAATTTTTAAGCAAAATGGCGATGATTATGTTTGGTATAACAAGAAAATTAATACTACTAAGTACACACACACTTGCATTTACGAGTCCACATACATACACACGAAAACGTTACGCATAAGAATTGAATTTCATTTCTGCAGACAACAAAAATAATAATAATAATGAGTATACGTTAGGTGTTTATGGAGCGGAGTATTTCAACGTACATATGTACTTTTTAATATAAAAGCAGTAAATGTGAGAGTATTCGAATGTGTATATGCAGGTATTTGATAGAATATTTATTTATATTCTCATTGTGTAGGAGTACCAGAATCCCAAACAAAATTTTTGGGGAGCAAAATACTACATATACCTATAAATAGTATGTATTACATTCACATCGTTAGTCTCATGTTGAAAAGGCCCTAACACACATAATTGCAACTTTACACGAGATGGTAAAAACGTAATAGAAACTGTATGTAGGTATCAAAATGTATTTTTTTTTTTAAATTGCTTGTTTTCCGCTATTTTTGATACTTTTGCTTTAGATTGTTGTAACGAAGTGTATTTACGTGAAATGTATTGAAATCACTAAAAAAAAACTCAGTTTCGAAAAAAATTCAAGTTAAGGCCTTTCTACATGAGCCCAACATAATATGTACCTAAAAACAAATTTTTTCTCTGTTTGCTTTTGTTACTTTTCTGGCTTATTTTGGCAACTCAAACTCTTTGAATGTTTGATAAGTGTATGCTTGTAATAAACATATGCATGTACATATGTATGTATATTGAAGTACAAATTTAATTTAACCTTCCCTGAATAAAAAAAAAAACTGTACACACATAAAAAGCCGGTTTTATGAAAATACAAAATTGGTTTTTATGTTTTCTTTTTCGTTATTTTTGGCAACAAAAAAAAAAAAAAAAAGCGACAAAACCAAAATAAAGAAAGATGTGCTGCTGTCAAATATTTTCTTTGTTTCGTGTCTAACATAAAATTTAATGTGGTAGGCTAACAAAAAAAAAAAAAAATAATAAAAATAAATAAATACACACACTGATGCTTGTAAACATCCCCCCCCCCCACACACACACACAATTTTTTTTAAATTTTGTGAAAGGTTAAGGGAAAATCTTTCCTTTGTGTGATATCGGTTTTTGATACATATTCGAAATTCGAATTTATAAAATACGACAACAGAATAAAAAAAAAATATGTATCCCGAAATTGAATTAAAGTTTTAACCTTTTTTATATTTTTTACCCACGTCTTCAATCTTTGCATTCTTATTCCCATCCCTGTTTTTTTTTTCAAAAAAGTACAGTAGAAACGCGAAAAAATAACAGAAATGTAGTTATTTTCTAAGCGGTTTTAAGTTTGTAAAAAAACACAACAGTATAAAAAAAATCCACTCAAGTTTGATAGTGTTAATCCTACTTTGCACTCACTCGAATATCATAAATGAAAGGCGTTACATCCGACGTACCGCTTGAAATGAGTGCTTCACAAAGTTTTAGATAGGAAACTCGGAGTCTTTTCCTAAAATTTGCCATCCATTCCATTACTCCCATTAATGTTTTTTTTGATTAAAGTATTGCGAATTCGTGCTATTTTTTATTTATTTAATTATTAAGAGTTACTACTACTACAATTACAAATTACTATATGGACCAGTGTTGCCAAGTAAATTTCAAGAAATAACCCCAAATCAAAAAAAATACCCCCTAAATTTGCACTTAGAAAAAAACCCCCCAAAAAAAAAGAATAATTTTTTAAATATTTTTTTAAGCATAAATATCATTTTATTTAGTATATTTAAACATATACATACTTATAAAAAAATACATTCAACTGTTGAAGTTGCCAGTTGATTTCTTATTTTATTTTTTATAATACTAAGCATTGAGAATGCTCGGTCACCAGTTGCGTTCGAAAATGGTAGTGCCAGTAACGCAGATGCTAATATTTGAAAAAATAATATCAACCATGGTGAAATAATGCAGGTGGGATCAATGCGACAACAAATACAACATTACAACTAAAATGGAAATTAGTCCCAGCTAATGCCAAAAGTTATCTTAAAAAAAAAAATCAAAGCGTGCTGCTGAACGTGATAAAGTATATATATTTTTAGTAAATTTTTATTTCATTATTGTCAATTACTTTTTTATTTTTAATTAAAATTATCCAAAACTTTTATAAAATACACTAGTCACTACACAAAACGTGAACTTTTTGTAAACATAAACAAAACTTTGACAAAGGAAAGGACAAACAATGTAAGAGCAACAAATCGTCATCTGTCGTAGTAATGCCACCTGTTTATTTCATCATGATATCAACCCTAAAATATACCCAAATACAATTTCTTCAACCTTAAATTTCCTCCTAACTACTTTTTAGCCCCTAAAACTGACCCTAAACGTAAAATAAAACCCTTAATTTCGAGTGAAAATCCTTAACTTGGCAACACTGATATGGACTTACTTACATGCTTACTTATTTGAATTGAGTTACAACTTATTTAGGTCAGTGGCCGAGCGCAAAATTAACTTTTCCAACTTCTAACTCCAAATTTTGAGAGAAACTCCCGAAACTGGTCTTTCAAGCGGAAATACGGACGTTCTCTTCTGCGACTCCCTTTGGGATCATTTTCGAACTTTTTTCTTGCTGGAGCAAGACATGTCCAACAAGCCAAGGCAGCCTTTGCAGCTAAACACGTTTAACTACGACAATAACAGCGTACAGCTCATACAGTCCATAGTTTATACGATGCCGATATGTACTTTGTGTGTTCTTACCTTATTAACCGAGCAATAGCAACTTAGTCCTGGAGCCTGTTGTAGTGAAATAGACCAGACACTCTGGCGGGAATCGAACCCGCAACTCTTGCACTGATATACTAGCTCACTACCAACTGTCCACCGGGGCACACAGCTCTGGATATTGTACCAATTATTGCACAGTTAAGCTTTCGTTGTTTCAAGAAACATTTATACAAACTTGGTTCAATATCAGTAGATACTATCGTTGGTCTCATGTAGAAAGGCCCTAACTCGATTTGTTTCAATACTGAGTTTTATTATTGTTTTAGGCGTTGTCCTTAACGCCTGAGTCGTTTTTTGTAATAGATTAATGTGCTGTATTCACAACACAAGTGCTTGAACGTGTAGTAATATTTATATGAAAAACACTCAAAAAACTGAGTGAAATTTTACTACTCGTTCAAGCACTCGGGTTGTGAAAACAGCACATAAAGTTACCCACAACCAGTGTTTAATGATACATACTGTGTGTTTACTTGCATGTGTAGCCTATGTGTTATTAGTTTCATGTGTAATTCAATTTTTGACAGTCAGGATTTTCTTTTTGAAAATTGGGGTTGTGTTATTTTTTTCCAGTTTCCATTACAGTCAAAATAGTTTTTTAGTCCCCGACTTTTTCACTTTCCATCTCCACAAGCAATACTCTAGTGTCAAATTGTATTGCTATGTCTGGGTTAACACCATGAAAGTTTTCTTTCAGAGAGTCTGAGTTTATTGGTGAGAGGAGAGAGAAGAATAGCATGTTTAACATTAACTGTCAAATTTGCTTTTAATTTCTTTAACATATTTTTTCGCACAATATAATTCTTGGAGACTTAAGAATTTAGGAATAAGTTCCTATTGTTTTTTTAAATAAAAAATATATTTGAACTAAAAATTGCGTCATATAATTTTTTTTATATTGCACAACTTATTGAATACTCCGAAGCAAAACGACAATAATCATAGCTATAAAGTACTCAATAATATTGTGTAGTCGATAAGTTTGTTAAGTCAATAAGTAAATTTGAATCAAACAGAACCACTCACAGTGAGTTTTTAAATTGTATGCTGCTTATTTGTGCTGTTCTTCCGCCGACGTTACTGCTTATATTCGGGAATAAATACTGCGCGTAAATATGTTCTTTCTTACTACAGCAATTGGTAAGCTTTGCTTCTTTTGTAAACCTAACGACTTAATTGCAAATAAGGAATATCAATACGGTTTTGCAAGGCGAATTCATTCTGGCAGAACTACTTTTTCGATTTGTGTGTATAATTTTTTTTACAAATGTGTAATTTAGAACGCAGTCATGTGTAATTTCCGAATTCTTCATTGGCAACACTGCCCTCAACCTGTGTTCTTCAGTCTATTACAAATAACGACTTAACTGGACAAATTGCAGTTGAGCAGGTAACTGGATACGACTCAAAAAAACTGGACAATCGGCCATTCCAGGACGTATTGCAACATTTTGACACATACAGTTTCTACACAGAAAAAAATTCTCCAAAGTGTTTCACCAATTAAAGCATTAATAAAAAATAAAATCAGTTTAAATTAAAAATTTAATCAACCGACCTAACGTTTAAACAAGTGCATTAAATGTTTAATCAAGTGAATTAAAAGTTTAATCATGTGAATTAAACATTTAATTGATACTATTTATTTGTTTACTGATGCAAATTTAATTAATTTTTTAATTAATATTTAACATTTTTTAATTGCAAAATATATTTTTATTTTTTCTATGTACCTACAATTACGTAAGTTTTTTGCAATTATGCGAGTCAGGACCTTTCTACGTCATACACAAAAAAAATATAATATCAAGCAAACAAGTTGTTGATTTTGCACCTATTACCTAAATGATTTTATTGATTACTAAATATTGTAATATTATAAATATTTTATTTCAATAAATGATTTTTAATTGAAATTAAAAACACGATCACAAATCTTCACCATTTCAAACAATGTGTTAATTTATTTAGTTAAATATTGACAATTCCAAACAACAATTCTATAAGTTTAAATTATTTTATTTTAAACGAAAAAATCAATTTTTAATAATTTATTCAATTATCACAATAATTAAATTTCAATACTTTTTAAACCATTTTATTAATTGATAAAAAACCAATATAATGCGTTTTAAGATCCGTTGCCTGCCTGTGTGCCTTTTCATATGGGTTCGCAGGACTAAACAAATACCGGAGTGGTATAACTTTTTTAAAAACATTAAAATTAAGCAATTTTTAAATAAAAAACAATAAAATGCATTATGTATTGCTTTTTCTAAGTGTTTTTTATTACTATGTAGAGGTAAAATTATTTAAATATGTACATATGTATGCATGTACATATTTATTTATGTACTACATACCTAAATGTAAAAGATTTTATACCTACCTTGTTTATTAGTCAAAGTCATGGTCATTATTATGAAATATGTTAACGAAAATAAAAACATTTAAATAAAAAACAACAAAAGCAAAATAATGAAAACAGACGCTAAACAAACTGCATGCACTTACTAACGCAAAAGAGAAAAAAGCAGAGCAGAGCAGTTATCCTTGAACTTGCAAAAATACTAAACATACACACAAACTTATAAGCACACTCACAAACACACGGGGCGAGTAAAAAAGTTTGTTTGTATTATAAAACACGAAATATGTATGTATGTATGTATGTACCTACAACAATGTTTTAATTTGTTTTATTTTGTCATTATGTGTTTGTGTTTTTTTTTTTTTGTTATAAAAATTCACATATGTATGTACTTATTTAAAATTTGCAAGATATTGAAAGAGGTGGAGAGAGACAGAGATGGCAGATTAATTGTCAAATGCAGAATAAATTTTGGATTGACCATAGTATACCTACTAAGTACAAAGTATAAAGAGGCTTAGAGAAAGTTGTAAATTTTTTCAATGTTAAACAATATACATTTTCAGCCTGATTACGGTTGGCGTTTCTGAGTAGTAAACTGATGCGGTTTTAAAAATGCATCACTGTTATCTATTCTATTACAATTCAAAGTACCGTGTAAGGCGAATTTGCCTATTAAACAGTGTAATTCCTGTCGTTAAACATTTTGATCACGAATTTTCCTCCCGACCCGAACAGCAATTGGTGATGTCTTAACACAAGCAATAAACTTAATTAAATAATTTAATTTTTTCATATCAAAATTATTGGGTGCACGGATACCGCGGTTATGAGTTTGCTTAGCTATTATAATTGAAAGCTTACAGCTATGAACCCATTGAAACGAATTTAATAAATGAAGCACAGCCGCGAATAACGTTGTAAGTTACAAAATAAATATTTTTCAGGAGAGCAAAAAAACGTTTTTAGAAGGCAGGATTATTAATTTTTTAATTTTTTTTAGATTATCATAAATAATGACAATAAAAACTTTTATGCAAAATATCAAGTAAATCGAATTTTAAATAACACGCTTAATTACAGTTTATATTCTTTTTTTTAGTAGAAAAACGTTTCATATCCACAATTCGCGATGTCATTTAAAACGTTTTTCCACTACGCAAGCGGCTTTTAGAACATTATTCCACCTTGAAAAACCAGTTCTTTTGTATGATTTTGTTAGTAACTTACAACGTTCTTCCACTGGCTGACTCTTTGTATCGCATTTTGATGGCGTTAAGTTGCATAATTTTGGGTGAATTGACGTTTAAACTGTGTAAGAGAGTAATGTTAACGCTAATCTGCAAAAAAACTGGTTTTGCAAAAAGTGGCTTTTACAACGTTATTCGTTATTCGGCTTTGCTTTAAATGGTTAATAAAACGACAAAAAAGGAATTAAATTTTCTAGATCCAAAGTTTCAATTATCTATTACAATTGGTTCTGTAGCTATAAACGCTTAAAATCGCTAGTGAACACACGAAAGCTCGATTATGCATTCTAGGGTTAATTGAGAATACAACCTTGTATTTACATATTACACGAAAAAAATATAAAGCCTATAGTACACGGCATATAAAAAGACACATGCGCATGTGGTTCTGACGTTATTTTGACGTCATCACACAACACGCAATGTTTATTGTGGCTTTGCATTGACGTCAAAATTACGTCAGAACCACATGCGCATGTGTCTTTTTACATGCCGTGTACTATAGGCTTAAGGCATCCTAATAAAATTGCATAAAATTTGTTAACATTAATGTAAAATTTGATAATAAATTACAGTGGAAAGAAATTATAAACAAATTTTATTAACTTTAAATAATTTATAAAAAAAAATCTTATAGGAAGGTACATACCTACAAATATATTTTTTATGAGTTTAACAGAAATTTCTTTAAAATTTAAATGCTCTTAAATTATATATACATATTCCCAAATTTCTCTGTGTTAATGGAAAATTTCGCATATAAAATATGTATATAGGTATTATTCATAAATCGAAAGCGGTTTTGATTTTAACGTTATTTTGAAATGGTTGTTTTTAAATGTTTTTTTTTTTAGTTCATTTTCAAACAAATTTCATTAGAATATTTAACCAAATTAAAATATCGTAAATAAAAGATGAATTGCCAAAAAAAAAAAAAACGATAAAAATGTAAGAAGAGGAAGAGATAAAAACAATAAAAAAAAAATTAATGGGAGACAAAATGGAGACTGTGTGTGTGAGTTTAATATCCAAAAAGAATTTTGTTATGCGAGGTCATTTTTTATTTTATTGTTTGGGCAAAAAAAAAAAACAATTCTGAGCAAAATAAATATATAAATGAGAAACAAAGACGCTACTGTTTCCAAAAAAAAAAAAAAAACAGATGTGAACTAAAAACGACAAAAAGAAAATCCGTAAAACGAGTTCGATCTGACAAAAACTTTGACAATTAACATCAGCGTACAAGAAACAACGCGAACGAAAAGTGTGTTTTGATCAACAGTAAAGGCCTCGTTACTCTTACGTAAACGTATACGTTGATGATCAGCTGTTCTGTTTTCATTACCAAGCCTATGTATAAATAGGTACTCTTACGTAAACGTAACGTTGCGTTGCGGACGAACCTGATAAAATTAAAATTTCTCTCCGTTTTTACGTATCCGCTCTCAAGAATTTTATTTTTGTTTTCAAGCAGTGTTGTCAACAAAACGTATTAGCCGGCGGTTTACTTTTCAGAACATAAATTTAAAGAATATAAACATTACATACATACATACATATACATATATAAATAAATATAAATATATATATATATTAGTTTATTTGTTTTACAATAACGCCCAAACCCCGTTTTTTGATTAAACTTGGTAAGAAGATAGAATGTTACAGCGAAATTACTATAGGCTATATTTTTCCGGGATTTAGGAGCAGGGAGGAATAAATAAAATGGTAAAAGATTAGCAAAAACCGATTTTTTGGAAATTACCCTACAATCATAAATCCAAATTTTTTTCGTACGAATTCCTAATCGGAAAATCGGCGTTTAAAAGGCATATATTAGGTCAATTTTGATCAATTTTAACTACAAAATTTTAAAAGTAAATTTATTTTAAAATATAAAAAGTTTTTTCGAGCTCGAGGCCAATTGTTTATTTTTGAATAAAAAAGAGGTCGAAGGAAAAATTTTTAATTTAGTAAATTTATTTTTTTGGCTTAAGCTACCATTAGGGATATAGGTTTGAAAAATTAACTTAAAGGGACAAAACAGGGTAAAACTTTGTTTTAAATATTTTGGCGATGTTTGAATGAATGTTACATTGTAGCATAAAAGTACATTTTGAAAGTCGTCGCCTTTAAGGTTTAAACCCTTAAAGTGGGTAAAATAAGGAATTTTTGGGATATTTTAATTAAGCTCATTTATACTGCAAAATTTGAAAAGTTTACGGCCTATTTCCGATGTGCGAAAGAATTCTTTCGTTCGTACAATTGCATTCGTACAAATTCTAAAAAATTTGTTTTTGTTTTAAATGTAGTTGTTCGAAAGAAAGAATTCTTTCTAACATCGGAAATAGGCTATTAATTATTTCATGCTAAAACTATCACTAGGGACATACATATGTATATAACAAATACTAAATTCTTTCACATAAAGCTAGCAAAGAAATAAAGTACATTTTAGGGCAAACAGGGGAAAAATTCGTACTCTTGGTACTTTTTTGTGAACTCGTTTTTTGCAGTAATTTTGATGGTTTTTCCCCGGGCATCTCCGGAATTTATCACCGTCTATACACATATATAGGCGAGGATTTAGTAGCACTTTTTACTGATACCCATATAAGTGAGGTCAAATTTGTACTTAAATAGATATTAATAAAGTCTTAAAAAAATTGAAAGGTCCATAACTCCTTACCTAGGTGCTCACGTGCAAAAAAACTATATCAAAAGTTTTTATATTATAGAATTTTTCAGTGCTGTACATACAAACATATCTGTAAATATACATATGCACATATATTTTACTTCTTTTTTAGAAAAGCGTCGATATCGTTTTGTATTGGCGATTTCAAACAAGAACATTAACAACATGCTTTAAACCAACACTGAGTGCAAAATCAAAACAAACCAAAAATTTGTATTTCATTCTCTTTTTTTTAACACACTTTAAGTTTTAAAGTTTAAGAACATATGATACGTTTACGTATTCTTAGTAACTACCAACCATTGAAGTCGACCGCAACGTTTACGTATCCGCAACATTTACGTAAAGAGTAACGAGGCCTTAATGGTATACCCTTAATATTATACCCTTTTAGAAAAGGAAATAAGTCTTCCATAAATGAAATATTTTGCGTATAAGCATTTCTAGCGAAAAGTCTCCTCTTTGTAACGTAATGGCAGCAAGTAATTCAAATTGTTTCTCAAAAAATTGTATACATACATATGTACGAGTATAATTAACTTTTTAATATTTGGTGTAAAGCGTAACAAGCTCTACATCTAGTAACAAAGAAGATAACATTTGAGCAACATGGGCCTAAAATACAAGCTCATTTGCTTGCTTGCGTTACAAAAAGTAGACTTTTAGCTGGAAATGCCCATATATGTCTTATAGCCTATTTCCGATGTGCGAAAGAATTCTTTCTTTCGTATAACTACATTGAAAACAAAAACAAAATTTTAGACTTTGTTTTTGTTTTCAATGTAGTTATGCGAACGAAAGAACTCTTTCGCACATTGGAAATAGGCTATTAAGCATTGACATTTCAGAACCACCTTTCGAAATTAATTTTTTTTTTTTAAGAAAAAGTTGCTAATGATATTTGTTACTGTTATTTAAAAAAATAACAATAAAATATTTCAAGGTCAGTATTAAACGATAATTAATAACATAAAATTTCTTTTTGCGTTTTTTTTATTAGTTAGCAAACAAAAAAACAATACGCAGCAGACATTTAAACAAAATATCTGAAATTTTTACAGAATTTCAGATTAAAAATTTTGATTATAATGCATCCAACTAAAATAATTATAAGTCGGCTTACGAGAGAGAAATGGTTTTACAATTTTTGAAAATAACTTAAATAAAAACACCGTAACAACATCAGCCAAATTACGACATTCAATCGAAATTACATTATAATTTAAATACGCACTACGATCTATATTGAATGCCGTAATTTTGCCCCAAAGGGTTTGGAAAGATTTTTTAAAAAATTACAAATTTAAGTATTAAACAACAACATTTTTCAATTGCAAAGAAATCTACTAAAAACAGTTTAACTTCGAATTATGTAAAAAAATTTTGAATACACTTCCATAGAAAATTTTAATATTTTTTTTTGATATTATTTAATTAGGCTCGAGTTCATCAAATTTAATTTTCATTAAATTATTTTTACTGAGGAAGGAATTTTACAACTTGGAATTTTTATTAAAATTTATTGATAATTTTTCTTGGCTGACGTGGGATTCGAACCCGGGTTGATCTTTACATGTTTCAAGAATCACCACATTCTATCGTCAGAAGATCTTTGAGTTCTACCCACTGCACCACTGCGGTGCCCGTTAACCATCAGTCAAATATCAATCCTTTAACCAGTAGTACTGGTGGTTCGAAATTTGCTGTTATTATCACTTAAATTTCAAATTACATGTTGCCTCCTTTCCTCTGTTTTTCTCGTATTCTTTCTGTCAAGTCTTTGTCTTGAAAACCTGAATACATTTGTTTATTATGTTTTCTTTGTCCACTTTCGTCGACATTTTATTTGAACAAATTAAAGTACAAATGTAAACATTAGAGCTTGTGCCATAGCTATTTTTAGAACAATTTTGATTTTTAGTTGAACTGTTAATTTTTTAATTCTTTGATATCATTTAATTAGGCTCGAGTTCATCAAATTTAATTTTCATTAAATTATTTTTACTGAGGAAGGAATTTTACAACTTGGAATTTTTATTAAAATTTATTGATAATTTTTCTTGGCTGACGTGGGATATTTTTTTTTTTTATATAAATTATTCCCTTTACATAAATAACTAAATTAAAAAAAACCCACAAACCCAAAAAAATATCAAAGAAAGCAATTTTGTATTAATCAAAACTTAGGCCCTAATCATGTAAAACGCAACCCAACGCCAAAGAATTACATTGAAAGCACAGACATTGTCATAAAAACGCGTTTGAAATTTTAAAACTCAATGTGAATTTCTGTAGAAAGCAACAACAAAATTACAAAATATTTATTACATTGTTTGTGCTTTCAATGTAATTCTTTGGCGCTGCGTTGCGTTGCGTTTTACATGATTAGGGCCTTAGTGTTGACACAATTTTACATACATATATGTATATTGATCATAAAGAGAGTATTACCTTAAAAAAAATTTAATTTTGAGTAGAAGCAAAACAATTTTTAATTTATTGTTAATGGCATATAAAAAATATATTTAAAGCCAACCGTTTCATTACCAAAAAGTAAAAAAGTCAGTACGATATTTTTGTAGCGGGGAGAAATTAATAATTTTGAGTTAATACCCTCTTTATGGTCAAGTGCGATATATTTTTTGAAATCAAAAGTAAATCTAAAAATAAATAAAACAAAAAATCCACAAATATCAAGAAAATCTGTTAAAAATCTAATTAATTCCATAAAATTTTAAAAAAATTTATAACATAACTAGCTGACCCGGTCCGCGTTGCTGGCCCTAAGCATACATTAGTGTTGTATTACCAGACGATTTAAATTGATCTTTAAACGAAATTTACGGCCTTTAAATAAAAATCCATGAAACCGCATTCTCTGGCAAAATTTCATGTCAAACTGCATGTAAAACATCGTTCATCCCCAGTTCTGTTTCATATAATATTATAAATTAAAATGTTGTTCATATACATATGTTTGATTTACATCTAATTTGAAAATACATATGGTTGTATATATGTATATATGTATATGCTGTGAATCTTACGAAAAAAGTGAGCGTAAAACATTTTCTTTCCGCAAAACCTAAGTTAGACCAAGGCGACAATTTTAAAGAAAAAATCGTCCAAATCGGTCAAGCCGTTCTCCAGTTATGCGCTTAATAGAAAAAGTGGGCGTAAAATTAGGCGTGGTAAATTTTTCTTTCGATGAAAACTTAAAGTTGATTATTACGAACACTTGAAAGAAAAATTAGTCAACTCGATGGAGCCGTTTTCTGATTTTAGGTAAATCGAAAAAAGTGGGCGTAAAAGTGGGCGGGGCAAAATTTTCTTTCTGTAAAAACCTAAGTTGGACCATGGCGATCATTTTAAAGAAAAAATCGTTTAAATCGGTCAATCCGTTCTCAAGTTATGGATTTTGCCACGTCCCTCCGCCCCCAGACCGAAAATCAGAAATCAGACTTCACAGTGTTACCCGCCTGAATATTTTGAAGATTCCCTGAAAATTTCATCAAAATCGGCCCAGCCGTTTTGGAATACATACGTTACATACATACATACATACACACATCCTATTTTATATATATAGATTTTGACTTAAGCATAAACATTTATATGTTTATATGTATGTATGTATATAAAATTTATATTATACATATAAGTATTGTAAGGCTGAACCCACACCAACATAAGACAAAACGGTTTTTTTTTTGACTAAAACAACAACAGAACATTAGCAACCCAATTATGAATTAAAGGGATAATGATTTGAAAATCATAGCATTCTCAACAAAAGGGAAAATTAATTTAAAATTGAGAAATGCATTTGTTTTCAACTTGCTTTCAAACGTTATTCTCAAATGTTTTTCAAATGTGGATTTTTAATACAAAGTTAAACATAAATGAAAAATATTTGGGTTGTTCATGAAAGGCGGATTATCAGGTTATATGGTTATGTAGTTATATTAACAGCAACAAAATATATTTAAAAAAAATTTAAGTAAATGTATTTTGTTGTTGTGAATATAAATAAATAACCATATAACCTGATATAATCACGTGAATAACCCAATTTTTTTTAATTTAAACACATTATTTATTGAAATAAACTGTTAGGTAAATATTCGGCACCACAGCCAAAAGATGAAATAGTGCAGTATTAAAGACAAGAACTATTAAAGACAAGACTTAATAGAACTTCGTTGCACATAATTGCGTGCTTTCTTATGATGTTACCCACACCAATTAAGCCAAGTAAAAAAAAAATAACGAAAAAAGGCAGAAAACATTGTCGCATTGCTGTCTGATTACCGGTTGTTATTTAAGAAAAAACTTGATAAGGCTTTTTTGCTGTGGGTTACCATCAAACATGTGCCTTTGCCTTTAAAGACAAAAACGTTTTGTCTTTTGTTGGTATGGGTTCAGCCTAACTCTTCCCAAATCGACCAATATATCTTATAAATATTTTAAATCTGTAAAAATTCGAATGAGTTTTATAAAATTACTAACAATTATTACAATTCTGATTCAAAAAAAAAAAAAAAAACTTAAAAACTCATCCTCAATTAAATAAAAACGCCTTAAGTGATTTATATCTTCTAAAATTCAAATAGGTTCCACACAAAACTATCGAAATTTCAAAAAAAGCAGATATATTTTTAAAGAAACTCTGCACAAACCTTTTGAAGTTAGCTATTATTTTTTGAATATATTTCTACCTTCAAAAAATCGAATAGGTTCCACAAAATAAAAAAAAATTATAATACATATTATAAAACTTTTGACAAAGTAAAACTATTTAAGTATAAAAATAAAAAAAAATTATTGACAAAAATCAAGCAGATTTGAAACTTTTTTTTATTAAAAAAAAAAAAACAAATATTAACAGTATGTATTGTTGACCTTTTTTGTTGTTGTAGTTTATATCTGGTTCGGCTTAAAGTAAAAAACAATTTTGATTTTAATTTTTAATATTTTTATTTATGTACCCAATATTTCGAGGCAACTCGGCAACTCGGCTGCCTCGAAATTTTTTGGTACAAAAATAAAAATATTAAAAATTAAAATTGTTTTTTAATTTAAAATAAATGAGCTAAAGCCGAACCAAATATAAACTACAAAAAAAAATATTTTTAATAAAAACTAGCAGGTGTATTTATGTATTAAATTTAAGGGAAACAAAAAAAAATCCTACAGGTTGTGCCAAAATTTTTAATAAGTTCCAAAAGCTTGTAATTTTAAAGTCTTGTTTTTTAAAAAAACCAATATAAAAAAAATTTATGTTTTTAAAAAATTTATTACAAATCAATTACCACTAATGGAAAAAATTATTTAATCCAAATTTTAATTAATTCCATAAAAGGTTTTGCAAAATTTTGAATAAGATCCACACAAAACTTACCAAAACTTGTAACTTTAAAAAATATAATTTTAAGCACCTAATATTTGCGTTTTTGGGAAAAAAATATAATTCAATTGACATTAAAGGATAAAAATGGCACCATAGAATAATTAATAAGTTCCACAAAAACTTATTTAAAGATTTTTTACATTAGAAATAATAATAAATTTTTTGATAATTTAAAAAAATTGCAAGACATTTTTAAAAACTTTAAAATATGTTCACAAAAAACTAAAGTTTTCAATATAAATTTCAATGGATTCCATGTAAAATATTATGGATAATTATAAAATACTATAGAAGTCTACAAAAGTTAATTTGAAATTATGAGAAACATTACAACAGAGTCCACTAGACGAAGCGATGACTGATTTGCATAGAAATTTTGGTAGTGTTGTTCTGTCGACCTTAAAAGAACACCCCCTATTTTAGGAATATCGAAAAAAATGGAATTAAATCCACACAAAATATTTCGGTAAATAATGAAACTTGTTAAACATTTAAAACATATTACAAAACCTATTCAAATTTAAGCACGTTCAAACAAATTTAAGTATTTTTCGAACATCTAATACAAATTTTTTATTTCCTTTTAAACTTCTCCATCAACACGCGTTCAATATTAAAAGTTATATAAATATTTTGGTTATAATTTTTATGATTTTTCTTTTTTTTTCTAGTTAAGATAAATATTTAGACTTAAGCTCCAATTTCATTAAATATTATTCCTACAACAAACCAATAGCATGACATAGAAGATTGACTAGCACGAAAAGAGAGAGAAAAAAACCTAAAGGTCTTATTACTCATACGTAAATGTTGTGGACACGTACACGTTGCGGTCGGCTTTAATGATTAGTAGCTAATAAGAATACGGAAACATGTGAAAAAAAATTGGTCAAAATTGTCACAATTTATAAATTTTAGCTTTGATTATATGTGCGTTTTTTATAAAAATATAAAAAAATGCTTTATCAAAAAACGAAAACAAACATAAAATTCTTTAGCAGCTAATACGTAAAAACTTCGAAAATTGTTAGTATTCTGAGGTTCATCCGCAACGTAACGTCACGTTTACGTAAGAATTCCTATTGTTACAAAAGCTGGGTAAGGAAAACGAAACAGCTGATTTGCAAAGTATACGTTTACGTAAGAGTAATGAGGTCTTAACTATGCTGAAGAAACCTCACTCTGTGATTGTGTTAGAAAAAAATTTGTTGTCTTTGTTGTTGTAACTTCTTACGCACGACATTTTAAAAAACAAATTTTTATTGATTTATTTACTTTTTTTTGAGAGAGTTTTCATTCTAGTCAATCTTCTTTGTAGAAGGTCTTTATCAGCACATTCCTGAGAGTGGGGAAAAAGTTAAAATAAAAAAAAAAACAAATAAACTACCCCAACATAAATTTTAACAAGTCAGTCAAACTCGGAAAAACCAAACAGTGAATCAGCAGCAACCACGCCATATATTCAGATTAAGCAATCTCAATTCGAGAAATGTATTCTCGAGTTGGAAACTTATTGTTTTTTCATTTCACACTTCAATAATTAATTTTTTTTTTCGTGTTCTAATCAGTAATTAATGATATTTTTATTTTTTTGAAATTTTTTAATTTTGAGACAAAAACAATGTTGAAGTTGTGAGATCATTATTTATAATTTAATGCAAAATAATTAAATAAAAAAAAGATAGGAAAATTATCGCTCAACATTTGCGGTAACTATTCTGTCACGTAATACAGATAAAAGAAAACAAAAAAATTAATGCAAATTAAGATTTTTAGCAACAAATAAATCGATAAGAAAAACAAAGAACGTGAAATTGGACTTTTAATTTAAAATATTTGTATAGATAAGTCTAAAAAATACTTGAAAACGTATTTTGATTATATAATACTTAGATGTTAAAAATGGATTTCATTGAAATACGATAGCAAAATATGGCAATAGTTCCTCTTTTGCTATTTTAATTATTAAAAATATTTTTTTTTTAAATATGTTCCATAAAGTTTTGTACATTATAGATACATTTTTAATAAAATCCACAAACTATTCTTTATAAAACTTTATAAATTTTTAAAGCATAGATATAAAAGTTTATATTTAATTTAAAAAAAAAATTATCAATTAATTTTCACAAATTTACAAACTATTTTTGGAGTTTCATAAAATTGCAATTCCATCCACTAAACTTTTAGGAATTCTTTTGTAGAAGTCTGCGTAGAAGTTCAATGACAACAAATTTTTGACAACTTAGAAACAGTGTTTAAAAATGCTTGACTATTTTTAATGTTTTTGTAATTGCTTAACTTAACTTAAGAAAAAGAACACAGTAAAAGCAAAAAGCAAAAGCAAACGCAGAAAAAGTGAGAGTAAATTATTTTTTTTGTTCTCACCATGTTTATGTTCTCAGCTTAAAAAGCCAGCCAAGCAACCACTTGAAAAAAAAATTTGCTGTTGCTGTAAGTAATAAGTTTTTGTTTATTTTTTTTTTTGCTTTGCCTTAACTGTAAATTGATGTGCTTAAATTCAGCGAGTATTAACTTCTTTGCTGTTTTTGACTTCATTGCTGTTGCTTGCTGTTGCAGGCGTTAGTTTCATAGAATATATACATAATTACATAACACAAAATAAACAAATTAGTTTAAAAAAACGTGTAATTTCATTTATGTATGTATGTTTGTACCTATTTATTAAAAAAAAAACGCAAAATACCAAAAAAATTCGAAACAAATTCGTTCATAATATATTAAGTTCCAGCAACAGCAAAGAAGTTAACTTGCTGACTTTAAGCGCATCAAAAGCAAAAAAAAAAAAACAATCAAAAACTTAATACTTACAGCAACAGAAAATTTGTTTTCTTAAGTGGCTTCTTTGCTGACAGATTTAGCAGAGTACATGCACATAGCGAGTTTAAACAAATTATTTACTCTCTTTGTTTTGCTTTTGCTTTTTTGCTTTTGCTGACTCGTTATCAAAGAGTTAAGTAAACACTTAGACACACAGTTTTTTAATTTGCTGCAAAAAATGTAAACAAAGCAAAAATGTGCGACTGTTGCTATTTTAAAGCAAGCAATTTAAACACTGCTTAGAAATATATATATTTTTGAAAATCTTGAATTCTTTAATATTTAAAATCAAATAGATTCCACAATATGTTTGAAGAGTTTCTTATTGTTTCAATGGAGCTTTAACTAATTGTCTAATATGTTTAGTATAAAGTAGTGTTTTTTCAAAATTTAAGCAGTTCGAATAAGTTCCACAAAGTTTATACAGATTCCACAACAATATCTTAACGAAATTTTCAAAATTATCTTTAATTTAAATAATTATTTTTGCAACTTAGAGAATTTTTTATTGCATTTAAAATAAGTTTCACAACTTTCAACAAACCCCGTCTAATTTTGCTTACTTTAGTATACTACAATTTATGTATAGATGTTATTACAATTTGCATTGTTGCTATAGGAAATGGATTCCGCAGCAAATTTTAAGATTTATACAAAAACTAGTTTAAAAATACAAACTAATTTGCAATAAGTTCTACAGAAAAATTCAATTAATTTGTTTTAAATTTCCTTACAAAAATTTTATTTTATAATATTTTTATTTTTTAAAAATTTTATAAAATTGAAAAAAGGTTCGGGTTTAAAATAAATTCCACAATAGTTGTAAAGATCTCCATAAATATTTTATAGAATTCACATAAAATATCTTACAACTTCATTGAATTTTAATAGATAATAAATTATCAACGATTTGGAATGAATCCCAATATAATTGATAAATTGTTAATAGTATATAATATAATATGCAATACTTTGGCCAAATCTTATTTTGAAAACTTATTTTCGGGAATTCAAAATTTATTATTAATAAGATTTATCTATAACGTGCTAAATTCCCAATTTTCATATTTGATAAAAACACTGAAATTTATTGTTGAGGGAAGGCTGGTTTCTATGCGCATTTCCCTGGTTGCTTAGGCCAGCGCGTCAAGAAACTTTTTCCAAAGACTTTCGAAAAGCTTAAAATATTATATAAATAAGACTATAAAGTGAATAAGAATTTTAAACACTCTGGTCTTACTTGTAACAATATCAAAGCTTTAACAAAGCTACAACAATAAACAGTGAGGTTATCTTTTCTTACATTCCCCTACAAAAATTTTTTTCAATATGAAAGAGTTCCAAAAATATTAATTAAATTCGTTAAAATATTTAGGACATTTTATTATAATTTGAATAAGTTTCACCAAATTCTTATGAAATCCACATTGAATTCTAAGCCCTTTAAAGAATAACTGCCAGGCCCACAATGTCGACAAGAAAATTTCTTTCGCATATTTATATTGAAAACAATAATAAAAAACTGAAATTTGTTTTTGTTTTCAATATAAATATTCGAAAGAAATGTTCTTGTCATGGGCCAGGCAGTAAATGATTTTTTATTTAACTTTTAGTTGAATAATTTAATTTTAAAACGTTTTTTTTTTATTTTTCAAATGTAAAATTTTTAATAATTCTACAATTTTGTGAGTAACTTCCTTTATAATGTCCAAAAATTTAAAAAAAATTAGATTTCTATATAAGTCTTTAAAAGAATTTTAAAATATTTGCTTAAATTGTAGTTTTTTTATAAATTAATGAAGAACTTCATTCCACAAATTTAAAAAAACCAAATTTTTAAGTTTACTCGAATTTGCTGAAATTTATCTTGGAAGCTTTCCACAAAATAAAAAAGAAAAAATAAAACTAAGTTTGTCAATTTCAAGGTGAAATCCAACGTGAAATGTTCACATTTTAATTAAAAAAAATTAAATAAACAAAAAATCAATATTTCGCTAATTTAAAGAGCTTTTTTCGGAAGCTTCAACGATTTTTGTAAATTCAGAATTGGTCGAATTTAAATAAATTCTTCTAAAAATTTCGGTGTGATCCATTAGAATTTAATATATTTATTTACCTTTTTTTTAATAAAGAAAAAAAACTTAGTGTTTGAATAAATTCACTAAATTTGCAATTGATTCTACATTTTTTTTTACATCTTAATAGATTACACAACTTTACAGTACATTTCATTTCGAAAAAAAATTTTTGCCGTCGCTGGCCAATACAAATTTTTAATGTATAATTATAATTTTTTATCAACTTTAGTTTTCGAGATTTAGCGTTATATCAAAAATAAAAGCACTTGCAGGACATATTTTAGAATAACTTGAGAAATTTTTATTTTATTCAGTAAAATAAAAAATTCGAAATTCGCCAACAAATTTATTTTAAAGACGTGCAACTTTTACATTGCCTCTGAAGCTACTGAGCAAATTTAGAAACAATGTTTCCACGACTTAAAGACTTTTTTCCAATTAAACCATTAATAAAAAAAAAAAAAAAAAACATTTTTAATTAAAAATGTTATCAATTGAATTAAACGTTTCTAATATCGGAAAATATAGAAAATATTGTTAATATCAAAAAATATTTAAAAGATACTATAAATTTGTTTACTGGTGCAATTTTCAATAATTTTTTTAATTAATATCACAAATTTTTTAACTGAAGTCAATTTTTATTTTTCTGTGGATTATGTTGTTAGAATTTAGAAATTAAAATGTCATACATTAAAATAGTTTACGCAAATTTTGAATATAATCCACATTTGCTATCAATACTGATCAGCTGATTTTTCTAGAATTTTTTTTTTATAGATATTAATAATTTATTACAAATAAATTACTTACGTATTTAATTATTGCGCCTTAATAAGTTTCCCATTAAATTACAATATTTCATGGGATTTTATTAAAACAATCTTTTCAAAACAATATTTTCCGGACAAAAACCTCAGTTTGTTTTATATATAAACATATGCATGTATAAGGAATTCTAAACTATTTATATGTTTGTATATATTTTAAAAAGCATAATTTGTTTTCAAAGAATTCTGCGGTTTTAAAATACAATGTACTTGAGTTTTGTATTCTTTAATATTTATAAATAATGTTGAATATGCACAGAAAGAAAGAAATTTGAATTAGTTTTAGAAATGCCTAAGAAATTTAAGACCACAACATTTTTAATAAAGTAATTCCATTTATAATTTTTTTATCTTCCATCACAGTTGGAAAGGGTATTTATTATACATACATATATAGATTGGTCATTGCGTTTGTAATTCCTACAATATTGATCTAAGACCCTATAAAGTAGCAAAGTTGATTTAACGATGTCCATCTTTCCGTGTGTATGTTAATGGGGCCTCCGAAGACCCCAGAAATGATGAGGACAAGATTGTTGTATATTTATGTCACATATACTCCGTAAAAGTTTGCAATTGAAATTCAGCGCGATCGGTCCATAAATGACAGATATGAGCAAAAGATCTCGACTGCCTCAATGTTTCCCGTAAATCCTTTGTTGAGGTTGTTGTTTTTTTTCTGTATATCTGGAGAATAGGAAGAGCCAAAGTTTCCAAATCAGATACACGCATCTCTCTAACAAAAAATGGACATAGCCGAGTATAGCATTCTTCTTTTAATGTCATGTGTAGACTTTTTTTTAACACATAGCAATTGCATAGATAATTAAAAAAAATGTATCCGTAAATTTTTAATATCGACTGTTTTTATACTTTAAATCCTTTTAATTTTTCTTGTTGCATAGTGTAATTTGCCGCATAAATAGAGAAATGTTTATTAAACAAATAAATATACTCAACATATTTTTTTTATTCTGTTTGATAATGTGTGTTAGTGGCTGTAATCTAAAACGCTACTTTACGTTAATTGAAGGGTATTAAAGATTCGGCACAGCCGAATTTAGCACTCTTATTTAATTTTTTTTTAAAGATTTAAATTATGTAAACAATAGCGGTTTTCACCCTTTGTATTAAGTGTACAACTCTGTTATATATAATACGATTTTATACTTCAAAGCATGAGTGTCTTTTTCGTATGCATTATAAATTAATGAATTTGCTGAGTGAGAGAAAGAGACAGATAAAGTTTCTTTTACTGTTTTATTCTGGTAAATTCACACACTTTGTTTACTACTGCTTTTTGTGGGATTTTTCAACAACAGCGTAGTATATTTTAGTCTAATACATTTTGTTGTTGCAGTGTTGTAAATGTTAGTATTTTTACTAAAATTATAAGTTTAACAAGGTATACAAGGTACTTTACTATCAAGGGTGAATTCCGCTAATAAAATTTTAAAAATAATTTACGTTTTACCAAAATTCGAATAGATTCTTCTTAAATAATTTTTTGAAAACTTCAATGGACTCAACAAAATTTTTTTTTTAATATTAAAGTAAATTTGATTTGATTTTAATGACTTATAGGTTAGTCAGTTTCTTCTACATTGAACATTTAAATATAAAATGTATGATTAGCTTTAGCCATTGACGTCAAAAGTAAACTTGTGGTTTTAATATTTCATGATTTACACTGTGAAAAATTTCTTTAAATGTTATACATTTGGAAATTTTTCTTTCAAATTTAAAAATAACTATTTTTTCCAGTTGTTGCTTAAAAATAAAATCTAAATGTTGAAAACTCACCATAAATTATGAAATTCCTTTTTAGGGGAATGGTTTTATATTCTTTCTTGAAATTCCAGGTTCCCCTTTAGTTTTTTATACCTACCAATCATAATTTTGTAAAAATGACAAATCAAAATAAATATTTTGTCATGTATTTGTTTAACTAAATTTCTACGAATTGTTGTTTATTTTTTTTTTAAATTGGAATTTAAAAATTAATTATAAAATCACTAACGTTAGTTGCTTTTAGTTTAAATTCTATTAATTAATGAATGAAAACGATTCGAACACGAAAAACAAATAATTAAATTCTCAAATTCTAAGTTCTTGGCTGCAAAAAAGAGAACAAAAAAGCATTGATAAGGTAGTGTTAATACAATGCAGTGTTACCAGAAAACTTTTGCCTCATGGTCCCAATTCAAATTTTGTAATGTATAAAAATTTTCATCTCAAAATTTAAATTCTCAATTTTGTTTTAAATTTTTAATTATTTTTTAAACTATCAAATCAATTGTAGACTTAAAACAAAATCTTTTAATATTTAATTTTCAAAATGGGGTTTTAAAAATTAAATGTTTTTCATATAACGTATGGGCATTATAAATTATAATATAAATCTATTAAAATTATCGCAGATTGTTATCCTGACCGTTCCATTACATTTTGTTACCCTAATTAAAAATCGATTTTTCGAAAAGAAAATCGAAACTTGATGTAAATAAATAGTGATCAAAAATTTCTATATTTTCTAATAGTTTGTTCCCAGGTAAACATTGCAATCAGCAATATGGGAGCCCATCTTTTCACCTGGCAACTCTGGCGCCAATGACTAACTATAAACGACAGTGGGTTATAGTAGTAAAAGAATGTTCAAAATTTAAAAAAAATTCAAGTTATCTTTATTAACTTTTTCTGGCTATAACGTTTTTTGTATTCTTTATTCAATTTTTTAACAAGCTTTAAGTATAAATTGATTTTCGAATTTACATTCTGAAATTGTAATTTTTTTATTTGGGTCGAAAACTGAATGCCTGCAATTTACTTTATTTCATGTAAATGTTGCCCGCAGCTATGCCGTAGCTGGCTCCGATGCTTTTTCCTGTGTTTCGGCCGGTATCTTACTAATAGCAGTTGTAATGTTGTCATCCAGGGCTTGAACTGTGACTTGTACCTGTACATTAAAGACTTTACGTATCCCCACAATAAAATGGGCTGGTTGGGTCAAATCGTATGATATTGGCGATGGACCGATTATGGCGACCATAAAATGGACGTAGTTTACGAAACACATTTCTTACACAGCACTAATTTAAATAATAAAACTCAATGGTTTGCAAGCATTGTTCATTTACTAGTCCATTTATGGTGAAATGGTTAATCTAACAGAGCATTTTAAGCATTGCTACACTCACGAATCTTTTTTTACACTAAAAAAATTTACACTGAAAAACTAAATAGCAAAGCAAAATCACCCTTAAGATATTTGAAAGGCAAACCAATTTTTAATTCGCTGCGATAGAACTTGTAAACATTAAAAAAAAACTTAAGAAGTATCAAAATATGCTTAAAAAAATATGCACTGTAAACTTTAAAAATGCTACAAAAATGCAACTAAAATATGCGCTAATAAATCGCTGCCAAAAGTCATAAAAAAGCTCTAAAACGGATAAATATATAAGCCCAATTAACAATCTTATCTAAATGGTCTTGCATCGTAGCATTTGCAAAATGGTATAGTAAAAACAGTAATATACTTTTGGGATTATAGTAAATTATATACCATTTTGCAAATGTTACGATATTTTTACTCTACAATAACAAAATAAACAGCAATGCAATTGCTACCCTTTTGCAAATATGCAAGGCTTAAAACCAAAAGTTTATATTTACTCGACGTATGCAACACTTGATTGCACAGTTGGCTCTCGTGTCCGCGATAGGGCCTTTGATCTACGTAGAGCTATGGTCATGGCAAGATCAAGCTGCACACATCGGGTGGCCTGGCGGGACTGGACCATTACACTCCAGAATCCTTGTTCGGTGTTAAATTCACGGCTCATTGCAATGGGGATGGGATATTTAATGATACGCGACCTAGGTCGAGGAACTGGGCAGAAAATCCCTTTTACGCTCCCGGATGACAGCAGTGTCTTGCAGGCGGAAATCTTCCCCATAAAGCGTGCGGCGAACTGGCTGTGGTATTGTCGTATATCGAGAGATATATGCATATTTACGGGCAGCAAGGCTGCGATTGCAGCTCTGGCTGGTGCCTTCACGACATCGAGATTAACTGTGGAATGCCGGGGGTCTCTAAATGAGATGGAGAGCATTCTACGGCAACGCTGGCGTGGGTACCAGAGTACAGTGGGTGGCTGGGGAGCCAAATACAGACGGCTATCTCTTGGACGACATGTTCGCCGACGGCCTGATTTACGGCAGGGTGAAAATAGCTTCTTGATAGTCAGGACTCTATGACCTGGCGACGATGCGGTGAAAATCCGTGTGCTACTTGGTTTCCGTAGGGACATTTTGGGCGACCAGAATTGCCGTGCTTGGATGCTACATATTAATTATAATGTGGGACCGAGTTCGATCTCTCTGTTTTCCAGGGAGTCCAAATGTTTCGAAGCTGCAGTGATGTCTGGGAAATAATACACACTAGCCAATGGATCAGGGTATTACAAAAATCGGTATAATGGTTATACAGTTATACTTTTTTAAGCAAAATCCAATATTAGAATTTATAAAATCAAGAACAAATTTTAACTTGCTATATCTTAAGTTTGATAAAAATTTAAAGCCATTTTGAATCACATTCTACACTCTGAACTTGCTTCCTTTAAATACTACAAATTTAAAAAATCAGTGGCTTGATTCTGGCAGTCGTAATCGAGTACTTTCTCGATTCGAAAGCAATTTAATATCTAAATATTTCAGTCAATACTAAATGAATCGAAATTATTTTTTCAGTGTTGTAAAGCATTAATTTGAGTTTCACAATACTGAAAAAATAATTTTATTTCGTTCAGTATCGACTGAAAGAATGACAAATAAAATTGCTTTCGAATCGAGAAAGTACTCGTTCACGACTGCCAGAATTAGGCCCCAGAATAACAGTTTAAATATTACAACCGTTGAAACAAAGCCAGCCCACTGTATGATATTTAGAAATGATTAAAAGTTTCAGAGAAACAGTATTAATAGTTATACAAAAATAAACAGAGCTTTCCTCTCCCTCTCGTTCTCCTTTTCAAAATAGAAATAAACGTGTATTTTTTTCTATGCAAACAAAAATTTGCGATTGTTGTCGGGTCTTGTGTAGGTTCGTTTTAATAACTATGTATGGAGGGGTGTTTCGTTGTTCTAGAGAGGGTACAATATTATTGCTGTAATTTCTACAAAATTGTACATGTGATGTTTTTGTATTGGTAATTGTTGTTATTTTTGTTGAGTAATGTTATTGTTTTGATGATAATTTATTTCACATTAAACTTGAAAATTTGCTTTGAATTTGAAAAAACTTGTGTATTTGTTGTTGTTATTGTCTTTATATTAAATTGTTTTTGTGCTTTTTTTTTACTCTTTTTGTGTAATAGAAGTGGGTGGGTTGCCAGTTTTTAGCAGTTGTTTTTTTTTAAATTTTTAGCTGACGTTTGTTTTAAAAATGTGATTTTGTTAGATTTTTCTTGTTTCTACAATTTTATTTTTTTTGCATTTGTTGTTTCCTTTTGCTAATTTTTTTTAAAAAATATATTTTTTTTTGTGTGTCTAATCTTTTTCTTTTTTGATGTGTCACTATAAACAATATTGACCTAGGTTGTTGTTGTAGTTGTATGAATAAAATTTTAAATACCTATAGGTATTTTGTTAAACATTTTTTATTTTTCGAATTTATTCTATGAGCTTAATTTCAGTTATGTATTTTATACAAGTGGACTTTCGGATGACTTAAAAGACATTTAAAAATTTTAAAGAGAATCTTATAAACAGTTTCGAAAGTCCATCGTAAATGTTGATAGCGGCCATTTTGTAAGAGCTAAATTTGACGAATTTACTGCCATTTATTCAGTCTGTTTTGTCAAATCACAATGCACGGACATACCGTTTAACAGCACGTGTAAATGATAAAACTGTTTTATCAATGTGGGTGTTCTGATCGGACAGTGCGGTGGATAAACTTAAGTCCACTTGTATAGAAAACATGTTAAATCCTACGTGACAAATCAGGTAGGTGCTGCTTATGCCTGAGGTTCGGCCAAAATTCAACATTGATCGATTTCTTGAGATCGCGGCTGACCAGAGATCCTATTTGGTACCACCGGAGTCAGTAGCCCCCGGTTAAAGCCCTCTTTAGCATGCTTCGCGAAAAGCTTCCTATCTTCTAGGGAGATTGTCTTTGCGGAAGTTTCGTATGTCTGCTGAGAGAATAATTAAGGGGATCACGTAGCAGTTGTAATTTAGACCCAAAGTCGCAGACAGCGATAGAACTGAAAAGCCCAGTAAAAGGCGGATTTTTCAACACTTTTAGGAGTGTTCGGCCTGAGGGAAGAGTATCTCTTGGTGCTGTTTCTATTTAACAGAAGCTGCGCACATTGTCCAAAAGCATTTTTAATTTTTATCTGGTTATGACGGTGCCTCTCACAATTGAGGGCGTTAGTTTGTCACCAGTGTGGATTGGATTCACCATAAGATTGGGCCGAATGACAGGTGCTCATCTAAATCCTTTTCAAAATCTGATACAGGTGACAACCAATATATCCCGTAAGGTTGTGCAGTCTTCGAAAACCACAACTTGGCGAATTTTACGTCAATTATAACCAACTTGTTTTTGGCCTGAATTAAATCGTATGCACACCAACGACATGTTGTTTCTACACAGCTCATGCCATACTGAATATTTTGCACGAGCAATTTACACAAATAGTCATCTCAGCCGATGTGAACTGGCAAACGAGATATCTTTTAGAATCGTTAAATATCTTTGAGAATCTTTTAAAATATTTATTGGAAATTGGAAATTACAACAAAGTTCATCTTTAGAAAATATTGAGGTAGTTGGCGACATGACAATACTTTGTATAATTGATCTTCCATTTGATAAATTTTGGAACTTCAAACTCGTGCAAAGAGCACAGGTCGTTGTTGACTTGGCACTTCAATATCTCGACTAAGGCGCCATGATGATGAGACTATTTTAATGATTATAATACAACATAGTCCATGGTTAGAAGTTTGGAGTATGAATTCTTGACTGTTAATCGGTTTTTTTGGTTAAAAAAGGCCTGAGTACGTATCTTTAAGCTATTTTTGGAACTACAAAATCTAAACAAATTTTAAGTTAGTTTTTTTTTAAACCAACTTTTTAAACAAATTTTATTCAGATAAGTAGATATTTAAAAAAATATTGGATATATTTTTACATTTAGATCAAATTAATGACATATTTGTTAAGGGACAACATTTCTTTTAGGGCATATTTTACCAATTCTATTTAAATATCAATTCATATTTAAATATAGTTTTTCCTATAATTTTATTTAACATGGAGAATTAATTTTAAACATAAATTGATATTTAAGTAGAAAAGGAAGGACCTTAGAGCTTAAAAATTTGCAATAAAATTTATAAAAAAAAAAATAAATTTAAAAGTACAAAACTACTTACTTTGAAATTGTTTATTATAAAAAGTGGGATACAATATCCCGTTAGTCAGGTCTTGAAGGCAGCCGGTAGTATCCAGGTTATCCTTCGATTTTACACTGAACGTAAAAATTTTTAGGAAACTTTTAAAACAAGTTTACTTTTCTTTGCTTTGCAGAGCTTTAAAGTTTCTTTTATTTTGTGATTCAAAGTTTTGCTATTTTAAAATATTTTATGATAGATCATCTTTTAATTTTATTTTAATGTTAAAGCTTTATATTTTAAGTGTATGAGATTATTTTTAATACACTTAAAGAAGTTCAGTCTTTATTTAAAATTGTTTTATTGTTTTGCCAGAAATTAGGATTATAAATTAAAGATTTTTTAAAGCATTAAAATAGTTGGATTTGTTTTGAATTTTTAAAAAAGTCTCTTTTTTTGGAAAAAATGTTTATCTCATGTGTCCTTTAACTTTAAGATTATGACAAAATGTTTTAGTTTATGAAAATATTGTAGTTATTGAAAAATTGGGTATTGTTTTTATTTTTTTAAGGTTAGGTTTAATTTTTTAAGGTTATAATTTTTTTTTTGCTGTCCTATATTAAAAATTTATTTGGACTTAAATGAAACTGGTATAAATTCGGCTCTTATACAAAATTTGGAGGATATTTGTATACAAGTTTGTAAATTTTTATTGTTAATTGTAACTTAAGTGGAAATTTAATTGCAATTTTTGTATTTCCATAGTTTTCTGAAAAAATGTTTAAATTGAAATTTTTTTTTTTTTTATTGTTTTTATATTTTATAATTTTTTTTTAGAAAATTTTAATTTTATTACAAGTTTTCTTATGAGTTTATAAAAATTGTTTTTATTTTTTTATTACATTAAAAAACAAATTATTTTTCAATATGTATTTTTAAAAGTTTTTGTAAAATATAGGTATTTGTAAGAAATTGTAAAATTTTATTTTTATTTTTAGTTTTGAAAAAAAAAATTAAAGTGCTGATGGTTGTTTTAAAATTTCGGTTTTTTTTTAACAATTTTATTTTATAGTTTTTGTTTTAATTAAATTCTTTTTTGTATTTTTAAGAATTTTACGAGTTTTTGTTTTACTTCTGAAAATTTTTTCTTTGTTCTATTTTAATAATAAAAATTTTGTTCCTTTTTTAAAAATTTTATTTTTTTCAATTTTAGTTATATTTGCTTTTATTTTATAAATTTTATTTAAAAAAAAATTGTTTTTATCATTTGTTTATTATAATTTTTTTTTAAATTATTAAACATTTTTTTTTTGTAAAATTTCTTCTAAATTTTATTATTAGTTTTTTTTGTTGTTTTTATTTATAAAAAATTGCACTTTTTTGTTGTTTATAAGTAAATTTTTTTTTAATTTAATTATTTTCTCTGAATTTATAACAATTTAAAAAAAAACTTTAAGGCATTTTGAATGATTTTTTTTAAAATGAGATCGTGTTTCCTTTAAAGGATTTTTGTTTTCACTTTTAATTAAAAAATTCTCCAAATTTTTATTTTTACTTGTCTTACTTTTATTTCATTAATACATATGTATGTAGGTATGTACTTAAAAGAAATCAGCTTAATATCTTTTGAATTGTTCTAATATTTTGTTTTCTTTTAGAATTTTTTTTGTTATAAACTAAATTCTTAGTTAAGTTTAACACTCGGTAGGTGTTGTTAACGCGTTGCGAGTTAATTTTGAAATACTCGAAGGCAAAAACGTTATTAAAAAAGAATAAATTTGTATACCACCGTGCACAGACGACAGCAGCAAAGCTTCTCTGTACAGCTCATTTGGAATATAATTTTTTATAAATTTTGGTTCTTACACTTATACAGAAACACTTTTAAACGAAATACAAAGAAAAAACCCAATAAAAAAAGATTCATTCAAAATGTCAATAAGTATGCGTGAGCATTTGTGTATGGTTGTGATAGTTTTAGTGAGAATAGGGAGTATTGCTAAGAATTGGTAGGGGTTTCGGGGTTTTTATGAAAAAAAAGCTTTTTTTCTGTTCTCTTTATGCTTTTCAAATACAGAATAAACAAAAGAAAACAGAAATATACACCGATACATACACACCAAATAAAAATGCTGCTAATGCCCAGAGTCTACGGTTGGCAGTGAAGTAGCAGAGCTGTTAGAATTTAACATCAAAGAAGAATTTAAAAAAAAACAAGTTAGAATTTCCCCAAAAAAGGGTTTATAACTTAAACACGTCTCTAACATTAAGTTAAAAAAGAAAGAGTTGATTTATTTATAAAAAAAAAAACGGTAAAATAATACAAAAAAATTATTTACCATAAAAAATTCAGATAAATCCCTCGTTTTCAAACTCCTCCACACTTTTTAAGCAACAGCTCCCTTGTTTATATTCCGAAACAAAAACTTGTTTCTTTATTAGTGTGTGATTGTAAGTATGTATGTATGTGTAAGTTCTTTATACTGAAAATATTGCCAAAAATTGTTGTCTCTTTAGTAATAACAACAATAAAATTAAGAACCTAAATGCCAGTGCTACCACCACTGAACTAAAAAGTTACACGGACAGCTTTTTTTTAAACAAAATTTTTTCTGGAAATTTATGCTTAAATCTAATAAAAAATAATTGTCCTAGGCCAATATTGTCAATAACAAGAGGCCCAAAAACAAAGTAAGGTCGTAATCTTATCTATAATGTGACACAGTTTGAAAATTGATATACGTTGACTTTACGTTGTCTCTATAAAAATACCGATCTAGAATTGGGATTTTTTAAATATATATATTGCTATCTATATAAATAAGAATAGTCTTTCGATGGAAAGAGTTGCATGCTCCCGGCAGCGTTGTCTAAGGAATCATTGAGTTCTTTTGAGAGGACATCATTTTGTTTCAAAGTCAATTGAATTTTTTTTATTACACAATATCTATGTGTCACGTGTTGCGCCATGATCCATGTTTCACAGTCATATAGCAGAGTAGATTTAACACTAAAATTGAAAATCCTCAGTTTGGTCTGTTGATTCTAATGGATATGTCAGCTGATTAACCGCCTGATTTATCAATGAGGCAACAAAGGTAACAAAAGGAAGGTCGAGGATAACAAGTCCACGATTTGTGTTACAATTGATCCGCAGTGATTTTATTTTGGCTCTATTTCTTTTCAAACCGCCCATCTATTCTGCTTCCTGTACAGCGTATAGCTTTGCTTGCATTAATTTAATTTAGACGTGAAAAATAGTGTAATGTACATAAGAATGCGCTTAGCTTCGCTTAATCGGGCTCTTTTTAAAACTTTAAAATGTCATGAAACACTTTTTTCCAGACTTGCGGAGCAATCTCACAAACTTCTTCTAGAATATTATTTTTAGTAGGGGACTGATCTGTGGCTAATTTACGTACAGAAATTCTCTCAAATATTGCTCAAAAGAACGTGTCGAAAGCGTTGAAATACGGCCAATTTAAATCACTGCTCTTAAAATAATACGTTCCCCGAAACTGTTTTGTTACAGCTCCACTGTTTTTATAATAATCTAAAGGGACTATATTCAAAAAAAAAAAAAAAAAAAAAAAAAAAATCCATTTCTTATACGTACAAAAACTGTCGTTGTACGAAATCGTTCGTAATTTCGCATCACGAAATTCTTGTGTACAATGTACGATATGCTTTGGTAAAATACAAAAACCATTTTGTGTAGTATGCGAATAAAATTCGTGTATATTACGAAATATTTTTGTTAAATAAAAAAAGATTTTGTGCATGGAAAAAAAATTTGTTTAGTATATTTATTTAATTATTTAGATTATTCTGGAAAAAATATAAATTAATTTTTTCCCAAATAGATATTGGGAATTATTTCTTTTTTATAAGCAACTTTAGTATATTCAACATTTTCTATTTTACGAATTTATTCTATGAGTTAAATTTCAGTTATGTATTTTTATAAAGCTTTTTGTAATAGTCTGGTAGTGTATAAAGCCATTTTTAAAAATTTAAGGAACAGAACTATTACAAAAAGCTTTATAAAAATATATAACTGAAATTTAACTCATAGAATAAATTCGAAAAATAGAAAATGTTGAATAAATTTTTTCCCTTTTCACGTTTTTGAGATCATGAAAAACATCCACGAAAAAATTTTTTTTGAGGTAATTCAAAGGAGAAAGATAACGTGGAAAAATGTTCCCGGCAAAACAATTTCCCTTATCGTAATTTTTTCCCTCGTAATTTTTTCACTATATTTTTGCTGGGGAACAGAACATGCATGTAAGTAGTTCTTCTTATAATTCGAATAGGTATTTAAGTTTACAAAATTTATTTTAAGGGCAAGATCCGTTAACAAGGCACAAACTGATGTATTGTTCGACAAAAATCAAAACAACAGGTCGATTGCCTGCGGATTTGTTAAGCTTTCGGAATACGTGGTAACAGAATTTTAGTAATTATTTTACTACATAAAAATTAAATAGTTCAATAAACTACCGTTGCAATCAATCTATCACTCCTCCAATAACTTAACTATTTTTAAATTCACTGAGAACTGATAGTGCGAAAAATTGTTCAAGGAAGATTCACGATATGTTGCATTTTCCCCTTCGATAGGAATTAAAATTTCATGGGATCAAAAATTCGACTTGTTATTCACATTAAGGGTGATAACTTATTTAATAACTTTGAAGAATGTTAACAAATAGATTACATATGTAAAAGCAATCAGGGCTGTTCTGGAAATCGAAAACGCAAAACGCAAGAGTTTTGAAGTTATTTTTAATAAACTCTTAATCCAAATTTTTTAAATTTTTTTATGGAATTCCGTTTAATAGAGAAATATTTGTATTGTATTGTACTTGTGTTTCTTTTACTACAAAAATCTTATTAAAAAACGACTTTTAAATTCTTGCGTTTTGCGTTTTCGATTTCCGGAACACCCCTGAATATGTTAAAATAAAAATTTCATAAATTCATAAATGTATTTTAATCATATATTTAGTTCTTTCAAAAATAGTCCATAATATATTGAAATTGAAGATTCATTTAATCGAAATATCTTGAATATGTTTAACAAGCATGTAAACGCCTGGAGCTGCAACTTCGTTTTTGTTTTTCAATTGATAAAAGTATAAATTAATAAACTCACACATTTTAGTGCATTAATTGTTCAGGAATTGTTATATTTAAACAATTTTTAAACAATTTACATGCTTGTTAAGAAAACAAGCATTTTATGTTTACAGTAACTTAAAACAAATCATTTTGTAAAAGTTAAAAAAAAAAAAATTTGCATTAGACAGGATTAAATTTCGGTCATAAGTATAATAACACGAAATTTACACAAAAATTGTTTGGTTCAAAAATTATCCAAAAAAAGTCGAGTTTTGAATAGTTATTTAGAAAGTGGCAACGCTGATACATAATATGTTGGGGTAATTGAAAGCAATATGGCTTTTGTATTTGTATTTGTCGTCATATATGTCATTTTTTGTAGGCACGCACTTGTGGTTGTTTTCTGGTTCTACTTTTCAAAAAAACTCTTCTGCTTTAAAACATTTAAGATTGTTGTTGTTGATACTTTTTTCTTTGTTTACTTACTCAATAAAATTTTTATTATGTTATCAACCGCTTATTTTTTTTTGGGTACGTCTTCCGATTTTTTTTAATTTTTTTTTTGTTTGGTGCGTGCGATTTAAATAATTTCTGACCTTTGTTATACAGGTTTATTTTTTGGTGGTTGTTGTTTCTGATTTATTTTTCTAATTATAACAGTTTATAGGTTTTTAACTTGTCAAATACCTATGACATAATAATTTATATAATAGATACTACAAAGAACTTAAACCAGATCTATTCTTATCATAGATAACAGTTCATTTAAACCGGATATATTTCTGATGAATGAATTCATTTCCTTCCTAAAGTTTTTATACCCTCCAACAATAGTGGTGAGTGTCATTCTGTGTTTAAACTTTTTTTAATATTCATCTAAGACCCCTTAAGATTTATATGCACATATTCAGGGTCCTTGAGTAACCTTAAGTAGATTTAGCCATGTCCGTCAGTTGAAACACGCCCACTTTCGGAAAACTCAAGCAGCTTGGGATTAAAATCTAGCAAAATCGCTTCAGTTGGTTAAGAGTTATGAATCGAAATGTGAAACAACCAGCCTAAAAAATTTATAATTTTGATATAAGAATGTGCACAAATTCGTTCTATATGACCTGAAATCATACCACAAAATTTCGTGAAGATCTACCCATCATTAACCATAGACCCCATATAAAGCCTTCTCTCGGAAAACTCTTTGGTATGTGTAAAACCATAAGAAATTTTGATATTATCATACAATTTGGGCTGTCATAGCTCTATATTACTGGATATTACACTGACAAATTTCGTGAAGATCTGTCCACATTTTTCCATAGGCCCCATATAAACACCACTCCTGAAATATTCTAACTGCCGGTGGACGATATTAAAGACTGGGCACAGTTGAATATAGCACTATAACTTGTTTTAAAATAATTTTTGTATTATGACACGTTAGTATGGGAAATCCAAATTTAGATATTTTTAATTAGGCTTAAGTTCATTGAATTTAATTTTCATTAATTTATTTTTATGAAGACAGGAATTTTACAACATGAAATTAATTAAAATTTTTATTGATAATTTTTCATTCTTGACTGCGCTGAGATTTGAACCCAGGCGTTCACTGGCAGGTAGCCCAGACTAGTTTCGATTGTAACTACACAATCTCTTCAGTGGGGTTTGCCGTCTTACTTACTCACTCGGCTATTGCAGCCGCATGACGTCAATAGTCAAACATCAATCTTTAAACCAAATGGTATTTCATCTTGGTAGATCGAAATTTGCTTTTGAATGAATGATTATCTATTTTAATTGATTTACATGTTCTTCCTAGCTTTTGTTTTTTCGTACTTTTTGTCAAGAATTCTTCTTGATATCCAAAGCACATTATTGTTTTTGTCTTTCATTTCATGTTGTAAATTCCTTCCTTCAATAAAAATAATTTAATGAAAATAAAATTTGACGAACTTAAGCCTAATTAAAATATCATAAACTTTAATATTCCAAAAATTAAAAAAGGATTTTTTGATGAATTTAATTGAAACATACTATTTTGCAAAATTTCTTTTATAAATTCCGTAGAAATGGGGCATATTTCTTTCGTTTTCTGAAAAAAGATGAATGGAGCAGAGGTTTATGAAGTGATGAAAACGGCGAGAAGGATGTGGATGATTGACAATTCTCATAAAACGACTATCTCTAGGTGCTTTAGCTATCCAACAGATGCGGCCGACTTTTCTATTGCTATCTGTACGTATTGGGGGTTCTGACACTCATAAGCGGTTCGTTAACGCATTGTTTATTCACACATTGTTTAGGTTAGGTTAGGTTTAATGGACAGCCGACACGAGGACGGCTCACTTGGGTGCTTATATCAATCCCTTTGTGATACCCTAAGCCAGTGACAAGAGTCAGCCAGTATTCACCAGACTATTCCCCAGAAGGCACTGCAGCTTCGAACCACCCCGACTTGCTGCAGAACAGATAGATCGATTTCAGTCTTACATTAGACATATCGATCAGGCATGACAATTCTGGTCTCCTAAAATACCGAAATCTTATATTCCCGAGACCGTAGCATTGACAGAGAAAGTGAAACACCATCTTCTTCTCCTCCCCATCTTGACAACTTCTACAGTAGTCATTATAATCCAGACCCATTCTCCCCGCATGAGTCCCTATCACCCAGTGACACGTAATGACCGATATCACTGTCTTTATCTGGTCCCTACCGAGACCAAGAAGCACGCGCGTTCTCGTTTCGTCGTAGCCAGGGAATAATAAAGTCCTGGCCATCAAGCAGGCATACTCCCCCGCCATCTCTCCTGAGCCCTTCTATACGACTCACGTCTGATGAGAGTATTGCAGCGAGCCACTGAAATGCCGATTTTCTTTCATATTTAACCAGCATTGCCAACTTTTTTAACCAAAACGCGCTACTCCCCTTCTCCAAACGCGCTAAAACGGGCCAAATCACAGCGTTGACAATGCGTTAAATTAAATTTAAACAAAAGTCGATACATATATTAGAAAAACAAAATAAATAACTATCTAGATACTTGATTTTAAGTTTAATTCAGGCACAATAAGTAAGAGTGCCATATTCGGCTGTACCCAATCTTTGATACCCTCCACCGATAGTTCGAATATTTCAGAATTAGACTCTATTATTAATTAATCTTTATAAAAACGGATGTTAGCAATAAAATTGAAAGTTTTATGCTTTTCTCTTTGGAAATTTTAGCTAGCTTGAGTAAAATATCATGAATTTTCAGCAGGGGAATTTATATTGGACCCACGGTAAAATATGGACAAATCATCCCAAAATTCTGTATAGGGATTACTGACATTAAAAAACATAAATTAGAATACATTTTAATACAGCAGTGAAATTAGTTTTAGCGTTTACAGTGAATTTCAGAAGGCTGCTTGATATGGGATCTAAAGTAAATTATGGACTGATATTACAAAATTGCATGTCATATTTTCTGGACATATGAAGCAAAGTTGACCGCATTATCTATATCTGCTACGGTTTTAGGCGTATTTAATTAATTTCCCAGAGCGGGCTTTATATAGGGCCTATGGTGTATTATGGATCGATCTTCACGAAATTTTACAATGTGATTTCTAATTACATTTATTACATTGGCATCTGTTGTGATAGCTATCGGCCGAGCCAGTAATTTCCACGGGATTTTGAATAAAATACAAAGGCTTAATAAAAGACTGGATGTATCATGCAATTGTATTTATATTAAAATTCCTTAAAAACAATTATAAAATATGAAATATTTAGAAATATAACTTTAAATAATCTTACATACTTTTTGGTATGAAAATTACTGGAAACAGAAAAAAAAAAGAAATTTCCCTTGTCTTTAATTATTATGTCAAGGTCACCTCGCAACCTCACTTTCTAACCAGAGAACAAGAATGGCGAAGGCGACAAGACGCTTCTTGACAATTAACTTTCGTTAAAAAATATAAATGTCATAAGTATTATGAAATTTTTTTTTCGGAGTTGAAATGGTGTTGCAAGATTAAAATTGATTTAAATTTAAGTGTTTTGGGAGTAGCGTTAACAGCATCATTTGTTAAGGTTTTAGGAATACATACCAAAATGTTTTCCGAGAATAGGGTTTATATGGGGCATATGGTAAATTAAAAAAAAAATTACGGATCTTCACGAAATTTCACAATGTGATTTCTAGTTAAACCGTGACGTACCAATTTCTATTATGATAGCATTATTTGTTAGGGTTTTGAGCGTACTAAGCTGTTTTCCGGCAGTAGGATTTATATGGGGCATTTGGTGAATTATGGACCGATCTTCACAAAATTTCAGTGTGATTTCTTGTCCTTTAAAACCGTGACGTACTATTACAATAGCACCATTTGTTACGGTACCCATGTTCTGTAACTTTGGTGAGAATTTCTCGCATCGAAAAGATGTGAAACAAAATATTCCATAGTTCCTCGAAAAGTGAGAAAAAAGTGTGTCAGTAACTCATGTCGAAAACTATCAAAAGAGATTACGTCGTTACGTTATAAATGTCATAATATTCCACTTGAAGCCGATGTGAACTTCCAGACGTTTAGAACGCCAGCAACACATAACGTTGACGGCGGCCAAAATTATTAAAATTGAAAAATTTTCAATGACGGCGGCGAAAATACAACCGTCGGCTATAGCAAATAATGTAGAGTGCGACTTTTATTTTTGTTGTTTAGAAAATAGCTTTGAAAACATTTGTATATTTTTCAGAAATGTTAAAAGCAAAATAATTAAACAACGAAAAAATCAGTCAAAAACAAAATACTTGTCTCTTTTATGTTATTATTCATTGCATTTTGCATATTTAATATATTTTTTAGTGGTAATATTTTTTCTCAACCCGTTTTTATGCGTAAGTTTATTTGACAATTCAAAGCGGGAACTTTCTCACAAAAATTTCTCACTTTTTCTGTAAATTGGCGCATAATTTCCTTACGTGACAGCTATTACTCGCTAAAAATGTTGCAGATGCAGTTAAGTGAGAAAAACAGTTGTTTGTTTCAATTTATTGCATATTTGTTTCATTTCTCGCATTTCAATCGAAAAGTTTCTCGAAGCGAGAGTTACAGAACATGGGCACAGATAAATAAAAATTGTTTTAAAATTATCATTTTCAATGAATATACTATTGAATAGAGTACACAAGGTAATTTTTAAGTTCCGAAAATTAATTTTAATTTCTAAAAATTAAGTAGCAATAGCAATTTAAACTGTTTTTGTAAAACTTAAGTAATTGGGCTATTAAAAAAAAAAATACATAATTCTATGAAAATATTTACTTAAGTCAATAACATAAAACTGGCTTAGATGATTGTAAAATTGATTGAGAATAAATGTCTAATAAAATTTGAATTTTAAATTTATTTTTGCTTTAAAGACCGCAGTCAAAAAGGTAACATTTGCGATAAAATTATACAACTTCATTCTTAAATCAATCATTCATAACACAAGGAAACAATGTTTTTGCTGACTAAGAACTGAATGTTGTTTTAAAGGTAAATTGGGATGCTGAATCCAAATTTTTTTTTTTATCAAATCGACTTTTCGCGTTATATACCGTTTTGTCCAAACTTAAAGCACTTCCGCTACATATATTGGAATAACTTGAAAGCGGTTCACCATATTCAGTTGAAAAAAATCATCAAGTCAACAATATTATCTTTAAGCCGTTCTTACATCGATTTTAAATTTGCCCGATATCGTTATCAGATATCGTTGAAGCTTAAAAAAACGAACAATTAAAAAAAAACTTTTGTTCTTTAACAATTCATAAAAAAATAAAAATGCGACAATGTTTTCGTGTTAAAACAAATAGTTTAATATATTTCGAATGAAATGAGCTTTAGTTCATTGTAATTGGTGCACAACTTTGATTTAATTCACAATTTGCTGAGACAACTGAATTCATAAAAATCGCGATTTCCTTAAAGAACTATAAAAATTTTTTAATGTGTGTTATATTGTTTTATTTATGGCCATTTTTTCCATAGTTAGGGGTAGTGCACTAAATATTGATTTCAATCAGCAGTGCACTTTCACTAAATGAAACTGCAAAAATTTTGGTTTGCATTTTTTTTTTACACCAGCTTTTGGGATGATTGCTATTTTTTAACTGCCACTAAAAAAATTTGTGATATTGCGAATTTTTTCACTATCACTAAACGAAGATTGAATGCAAAAATCTTCCCTCCATTCAAATAGTGCAAAATTTGTACTTGCAATCGAAAAAGCTGCATATAAACAGACTCTCACTAAAATTTAAGAAATGTAATTTTTTATGTGAATGGTTTTTTATTCTTGTGGTGATATGAATAAGCAAAGGAAATTAAACAACAAAAATTTTTGTCAATAACGAAATATCTCCTGGCCTTAATCAAGAAAAAAAAAAAGTTTTTTGTTTGTAAATTTATTGCAAAATTTTAAGTTGCACTCAAATGAGTGAAGAGCAAAAAAGTTGCAATAAACTGATGATTGCTTTTTCTTAAATCAAACTATTTTTTTTTGAGTGCAAAATTTTTTAGCATCACTATCACTCATGTTTAGTTAGGCTGCTAGTTTTCAATTCATCATCAACAAAACGATTGCAACAAAACACTCAACATCAACAAAATGATTGCAATAATTTTGTACTATCACTAACTGCTGTGAGTTGAAACTGCAAAATGAGTGCACTACCCCCATCTATGGTTTTTTCCTTCACTTAAAATTGAGGTACCTTCACTTAATTATGAATAAAAGTGAAACGAGTGCATCGATTTTTATGATCTAGATTTCATTTTGTTCATAGGCTATGTGACTTTTCGTGTAAGTAATAAGGCCTTAACTTTTTCGCCTTTTGGATTTTTCATGATTTTTAAAAATACAAAATTTAATTTTTTTTTTTTTTTTTTTACTTAAACAGCAATTTTTATGTCTTTTTTTTGTGATTTTACTGTTTTTCAAAGCTAACTATTACATCTTTAAAAAAAGAAAAATTTTGAAAACGCTTAATGAAGAGTAAAGTTAGGATTTTTTAAAATTTTAATTTTTGAAATAGTCAAAAATTCGAGTATTATCTGTAACTTAAAAATTAAAGCTGATGGAAGAAAACAAAGATTAGATTTGAAATCAGCGACCTCAAATTAGTAAACAAAATTGCATTAAACTTCCAATCAACACAAAAACAGTTCAATTTTGTTCCCTTGTGTAAAAGTTCTGAAAAAGTCGATATATTTTATATTTGCTTAAATAAGTTATATTTACTTAAGTTTGCTGACTGGATGCGTATTTTCCGGCTATAAATTATTTTTAATGAATTTTACTACTTTTTTTATAGACCTTTGTCACGTGTGCTTTTGACAATTAAATTTTTACTTTATTTTGCAATTGGTTAGAGAATTATTCCAACGGGAATTAACCTTTAAATTTTGTTTTATTCAAAGGCACAAAAAAAAAAAAAGTTAACTCCCACAATAGCTTGAAAAATATTGATTATTATACTTATATTGGGGGTTGATTTATATGCAAATCCATATAAATCTGCATATATAGCGCATATACATATAAATTCCAAGGCTTTTACATCTCTCGTGATTATTTTTAATTTTAATTTCTTGCTCCCATCAAGTACCACCTGTTAATATACTACTGTCAAGTTTAGAGCAAGTTCCGTCATTATAATCCACATCGGCGAATATTATGCCAACTTATTACCCCGATTTAACGAGGATTTAAAAAAACGACCCCATATGGCCACGAAAAAAGTTCTTTTTCATCAAAGTAATGCACAGGTGCACACGTGTGCAGTCTCAATGGTAAAATTACATGAATTGGGCTACGAATTGGTACCTAATCCGCCAAATTCTCCGGATTTAGTCCCCAGTGACTATTTCCTATTTCCGAACCTAAAGATATGGCTCGGTGGAAAGAGATTTAACTCCAACGATAAAATGATTGGTCAAACAAAAACCTTTTTTATGGACCTAGAAAAATCCTATTTTTTGGAAGGGATACACAAATTGAAAAACGTTGGACTAATGGCCAATTTTCAGGATTGACATTAAAACACATTTATGTTTAAAATCGTTTTAAGTACAAAATTCTCTTCTTCACTAAACACTTAAATGAAATTAAAGTCACCGATGTGGTACATTTAAATTCAACTTAAGTTTCCATTGGATTAACTTAGCAAAGTGGCCTCAATATCACAACAATACAAAAACAACAGACAAAGTAATAACAAACAGCTGTTTTTTGAGACCACCTTGTAAATAACTACACTTTTTTTTTTGATATTTTTTGTATTTAGTAGTGCTACCATACTTTTATCTTAATTAAATAAGACTTTTCATATTAAACTCAAAAAATCAATCTGTAATTAAATACGATTTAAGTTTTTATGAAAATTAACATAATATAGATTTAAATACTATCCTGAAAATTGGGCATAAGTGTTTTGAGCTAAAAGGAGATTATGTTGAAAAATAAATTTTTTTTGGTAAAAAAAACTGTGTCTCATTCAAAAAGTCACGGACTTATTGATCCGCCCTGGTAAATTAAACGGATTTCCTTTTTTTAAATTTCTCTGATTTTTGGCGATTTTTAGACGCTTTTTTTAATTAATAGGTTTTTTCTAATATTAATCACTTCATAAATTTAAGGTCCTTTTCAATAAAATGCGACCATTTCCTTAAACAATAATTTTGTAAACTCTCCGTTTTTTTTTTTGAGTTTGACAATTTTATCTAAGTGCCCTTTTTTTTAGCAATTCTCTATCTTAAAAAAGTTTTTTTTCTCGAGAAAATAGTTTTTGCAAATTTGTAAATAATTTTAAAAACCCTAGGGCGGGATATAAATTGTTTTAACGTTTCCATAATTTTTTCAGATTTTTCTATTCTGTTAATTTTTTTTAAAATCATTTCATGAATGTTATAATTAAAAAACTAAATTGATTTAAAGTGTTTAAAAGCATAACACTTAATATTGATATTAATGTAATTTTAAATACACTGAGTAAAGCAAAAAATCCACAATTAATATCGAAAACCCACAAGCATCCATAATGTCCACACACATACTATTCCATTAGTAGATATAGAAAAATTTATATCCGCTGCAGCCACGAACTGTTTATGTAGTTTTGCACTGTCAATGTCAGCAATATATCCTGCAGTTAACTTCGACCGAAAATACAACCCCTTTTCAGATCACATGCCAGAAATACACTCACATAAAAACGCCAATAGACGCTACCAATACAAAAGCACATTTTGTTGCAACTACCAGAAAATGGGAAGAATGTAGAGACAATGCAAAAAATAGAGAATGCAAAAAAAAAAAAACAAAATAAATTTTGCAACTTAAAAGTTTAAGCGCATGTTGTTTGCCTCTTCCTCCATGCCACATAGAAAACAAAAGTGTATGCATGTAAGTAAATGTTTTCTAGTTGGTAATGCTGCTGCAACGCCGTTAAACAAAATTTACAAAATTTTATCGAACATGTACCAGACATTGTTTGTATGGGGTAGAAGGTAGAACAACTTATGAAAACTCGTACACGTGGAGGAAGTGACCGAGTTTTCAACATGTACAACGTGGCAGAGTCGACAAAGTGCAACAAATTGCACTGTGCAACAGGGAAAACCTTAAAAGAGCTGCAGAAGGGAATTCAGAGAAATATTGAATAATTAATAACAATTTTTGTTAATTTGGATTTTGAAAGAACTAGTTTAGAAAATGCATTCGTTTGATGAATAAGATGAATTAATTACACAAGCAACATCGAAAACTTAAAATAAGTTGCAGCTTGAATTAAAAATGTTTAGAAATAATTAAAGATAAAAAATTCATTCAAATTAAAAAATCAATAACTTGAGAATTATTTGGTTTTGAAAAGAACTATTTTAAACTATTCATTATTAAATTAAGAAAAATTTGTTTAATACTTCTTTTTTACTTTGAAAGCAACAAACTCCTGAGCTCTTTACCTAATACTTAATTTATTTTAGAAAGAACTAGTTCAGAATGCAAATTCTTTTGGAGAATTTAGTCGTATAAGTTACGCAAACAACTAGGAATATATAAATTAATTTTCATTAAAAATTTAAAAAGATTAAAGATTAAAGCTGTGTTCACACCTATTAAATATTTGACGTCCTACACGTAACCACTACTTTTACTAAAAAATTGTTTTCTTGTGCAAAACGTTTACTGGATCAAATATCATTTTACAGTTTCTTAATTGCATAATACAATTATCTTCTTACAAATAAAGATACGGAAGACTATACAAATTGGTAAAAATAAAGCTTAAGTTTGATAAATTTGCTGGCCATGCTTTCTTTAGATTTTTTCATCAAATATTTGTTCATACCTAAAGGTATGTTCAAACCTAAAATATTTAAAATGAATACGGTGAGTATTGTTAATTTCTAGAAAGAATAAAATTTATTATTTTAGAAACTAACGCATTGGAAAAACTTCTACTAAAACATTGCGGTATGTTTTTAAACGATAGAAAGTTATTATAATTTTTCCACCTTTTTTCCAAAATATATTTTATATTTCAAAATATATTTTATATTTAGTAGAAAAAGAGCTAATCTGAATTGGTTTTTTTTATTTCTTTCAAGAAAATGCAAATGGAAAACCTTAAGTTTCAATGTCTACCATAAAGAATTTAAATTTCGAATGAATATTTATACTGAACAAGTTTAAACTTATTTAGTTTTGTGAGGAATTTGTTCGAAAGGTTTATTCTTTTAAAAGGTGGGATCAAGTTTAAGAGTTTGATGTTGGGATTAAAAGCTTTTTTAAGTTTTTACTAAAATTGGCTAAGTCAGGACTTGATTTGTCCTTGAGCAATCAGTTCACATAATTTGATCTTTTTACCTTTAGTCTAATTATACTCCATATTCTTTTACAGAACTAAAGCTGCTGCAATACATATTAATGTTTTTGTGATACTCAACTTAAGCGAAAGCTCTCTTAAGGCCGGTATTCACTATCCTATTTAGTCGCACGATATGTAAAAAAAATAAATCGTGTGTGCTCATAATGTATGACAGTGTGGCTTAACAATGAATTGAGTGACAGATTTTTTTGAAAAGTCTGTCCGACTTGCAAATGTTTATGAAAATTTTCATAAAATGATAGATTATATGCGATCAGAGTTGCATTTTCTTTGTGGGATAGTGTGGCATTGCCAGCAGATTTTGCAGACGTTTTTTTATGCCGGATAGAATTCCGTCAGATTTTCGTGTGAATGAATCGTACGATTATGTAGGATAGTAAATACCGGCCTTTAATAGCCATTATCCAACCAAAATTACAAAACTTAAATACAATCAACATTTTTCATTTCATTCCTTAAATTTTTTAGGAATGACTTTATACACTACCAGACTATTATCTTGTATCTTCTTGTTACATTTTACCTTAGCTTTCCGTTGGATAGCAATGAAGTATATTGTATGTACAGAAAAATTTACAACTTCATTCCTAAAAAATTTAAGGAATAGAACTATTACAAAAAGCTTTATAAAATATATAACTGAAGTTTAACTCAAAGAATAAATTCGAAAAATAAAAATGTTGATTATAATAAAGTTGCTTATGAAAAGAAATAATTCCCAAAACTTAAATACTTTTTTACAGAGTCTTATTTGTCGAAATCTTTTACTTTGCTTATGAAAAGAAATAATTCTCAAAACTTAAATACTTTTTTACAGAGTCTTACTTGTCGAAATCCTTTACTTTAAAATCCTTTTAGAAATGAGTAATATTTAACCAAGGCAACCCTTCAAATTGTTGTTGGTGCAACAGTTTTTTCCTAGAACCACAACGTCATCAGTTGCTTTTTTATCCCTGTTTTCTGTTGTGCAGTTGAAATCTGCAAATATTTTACCGGCGTTTACGTGTGAGTGCCGGTAATGCTTGCAACTCTGCTAATTTGTCTGGCCGAGCTGGTAAATTATGCTACACAGTGGTTGAGTAATGCAAGGGAATTTATGCTGGTGGTTGCTGATAACAAATTGTGGTATGCTGCTTTGTTTCTCCCACTAAATGTGGGCGCTTAAAACGATTAAATAAATTGTTTATCATTTAATATCAATCAAATGGATTTTCCGCTAAAAAAAATTTCAGTTTTTTTTTTGTTTTAGTTGTAAATATGAGTATGCGTATGAAGAAGTCCTACGACAATCTTTATTACGACAGGTCATTGTGGTTGAGATGAGATCAAGGATTAAATTAAAGGGGGTTAAGGTTTTAAAAGTAATTTTTTTTATAAGTAAATTTTTGTTGTTATTTTAAATAAAAAATAATTTGGTTTTGCTACTATAAAGAAAAAGGTTTTAATTTAAAATTATTCATTATTAAAACAAAGACAAACAATTTAAAATTAATGTTGTTACAACGTTGACTTTGAACACTTTTTACCAATTTATACTTTTTTTAATTTTATATTCAAATGCTTCTATACATATTTTGTTTGTTATTATTTACAATATACATCTTTTGAATCTTTAAATATCAAAATTAAGATTAAAATCTATTTTGCTAAAACCTCCATATCAAAAAGTTTTTAATAATTTATAAATATTTATAATATATTTATAATGATAAACTAATTTGTTTTTATTCAAATGACTCTATCTGTATTATCCTATTTCAAGCAACAATAATTAACCTTCTCATTTGTAAAAAAAAAGTTAGAGTGCTATATTCGGCTGTGCCGAATCTTTGATACCCTCCACCGACAGGAGTGGGCTCTATATGATAAATACATATATATTATTAACTAAGCTTCACAAAAACGAACGTCATCATTAAAATTGGTTGTGTGTTAGATTATATTAAATTATTGACTGACAATAAGAAAGTTTTATGCGTTTCTTGTTAGAACTTTGAATTGGCTTGAGTAAAATATCATGATTCGTAACAGATTTAGCCGACCTAAATTGATTTTTAGGACGGTAATTTGTATTGAACCTATGTTAAATTATGGACCAATCATCCCAAAATTCTGAAGACTGGTTTCTGGTATTAAAAAAAAAAAAAAATTAGAATAAATTTCAATACAGCAGTGCAATTAGTTTTAGCGTTAACAGTGAATTTCACAAAATTGCATGATATTTCTTCTGGCCATATGAATCTAAGTTGGTAGAAATTTTACCGCAATATCTATATCTGTTGTAGTTTTAGACGAATTTAATTATTTTCCCAAAGTGGGCTTTATTTGGTTTTAGGCGCAATAAACTTTTTTCCGGGAGTAGGGTTTATATGGGGCCTAGAAAAATTATAGACCGCTTTTCACAAAGTTTTGCAATGCAACTTCTCGTGCTATAAAACTGTGAAGTACCGAATTTCATCATTATAGCATTAATTATTACGGTTTTAGACGTCCTAAATGGTTTTCCGGGAGTAGGGTTTATATGGGGCTGTAAGGTTACGGGGTGTGATTGCTTCTGTTCTTGTAGGTTCACCGGCGCTAATCAACGCCACTGGTGCGTTTATAATTTACACTGATTTAACCAGTGTAAATTATGGACCGATCTTCAAAAAATTTTACGGTGTGATTTATATCTCGTCCTATAAAACTGTGACGTACCAAATTTTAGTATGATAGCGTTATTTATTACGTTTTAGGCGTACTAAACTCTTTATCGCGAGTACGGTTTATGTGGGGCCTATGGTCAATTATGGACTGATCATCACGAAATTTAAAAGTATGATTTGCAGTCATATAAAGCAAATTAGTGCAAAATTTTATATCATTACGTGCATTATTCCACCATTTATTTTAGTTTTTGTATCAAAATTATAAATTTTTTTAGGGTGGTGGTTCCACATTTTGATTCATAGTTCTGATCCTACAGAACCGATGTTGCTGGATTTCAATTCCAAGCTGCTAAGGATAAGTACAAGCAATTTGAGACTATGTTTGTTCTTTTCTTTTGCGTTTTTCTAAAGTCAGCGTGTTTTCAACAGACTGACAGACGGACATGGCTAAATCGACTTAGAGTTACTTAAGGAACCAGAATATATATACTTTATGGGATCTTAGATGTATAATAAAAAAGTTTCACACGTAATGACAAACTTAGTATACCCTCATTCACCACTAGTGGTGGTGGAGGGTATAAAAATTGTAAACTAATTGTGACATAATGCAACGTTCGTAAACAATATTCAGCTGAGCTATTTATTAACTGTACTGTGTACACATCTTTTTATTCATAATACTGAAATGCGCTACCAAAATATTTTAAGACGTACTGTGAGCCAGCCACACTCAAAGTTGAACATTATTTTGAAAATGGAGGAGGTGGCACAACTAATCTTCGTTTTAAAAAAATATATTTTTTATCAAAATTTCGAAATTTTTGTTCGAAAAAAATCATAAAAATTTGGAAAATGCAGCTATGCTTTTAATTTTTCTAGACGTATAAAAAACGAAGTTGCAAAGTTTATTCAATAAATTTAACTGTTTTTGTGTTACGCTAATATATGTTGTGCAACCTACTCCAGTTTCGAAATAGCGGTATATCACGAAAACAAAACCTAACCTAAAAAATCGGTAAGCACCATTGGATTCAGCGTACCCGAATTAGTTTAAAATGCCAGGTGCCCCGCTTATCAACTAGCACAGTGTTATTATTAACACAAAGTTTATGATAATGATTAAAGTGTTCAATTTTGGATGTGGCTCACTGTAAATAGTAAAATGTCTTTTGAATCTTAATGTAAACAAAACTGTGTGTAAAATTATTATCAAACTTTTACATGCATAGAAATATTGTAGAATATTCGTTTTTTGTATATATTTACGAGGGCTTTTCCAAAATAAGAAAACACAAAAAAAAAAAAATTTTAAATTTTGCTTTATTTCTCAACATAAGTTCCTGTCTAGCTCCCAAAAATGTACAATAACCGCATAGTACATGGCAGTGCACCCCTTCATTGTTGGTAAATAGTTTACCTCCAAGCCATCCGAGCGGGTGCCCCGGTAAGCAAGCTGGTAGTGAGCTAGTCTATCAGTACCGGGATTGCGGGTTCGATTCCCGCCAGAGACTGGTCTCCTGCAGACAAGCAAAAAGCTTCGCGGGATTTAGTGTAGGAATAAAAAAAAAAAAATTTTTCTTTTAGTTTGGAAAAAGAAAATATTTCAAGGGAAATATCCGACAATTAAGATGCGTAATAAAGCAGTTCGCACTTTAAATAATTGATGTTGACCATCGCAATATTGAAAAAGGTGTGAAAAAGATTTACATGGAGACCTGCCCATTGGGCCCACTACACGGTGGATCTAAACCACTGGTTGACAAATAATGGGTTTACCAACCGCCCCCCGAGTGTGAGAGCAACCAGCACACCCAGGTAGCAATTTGAGTACCCCTTGATTAGAAGATGGAGCTATCTATCCTCCGCTGCTTTTGGAAAAATAATAGCAGCATCTGTTGAGTAGCAACATCACCTAAGGATATTCATCCCTCAGGCCGAATTCTCCCCCACGTGGTGAAAAAATCAGCCCTGTAGTGGAATTATCAGGATGTGCCTTCCCGCGACTAAGGTAGTAAACCACCACGTGATCCCCGAAAGTGTCTTTTCAACGGGAAAGCACAAGACAATCTTTCTGAAAGACAGATAGCATTTCCCGCAAGAAGCATGCTAATGGAGGCCTTAACCAATAGTCAGTCCAGTGCTGTACCACCGGGTGCCACTGACTCCCGTCGTACCAGATAGAATTTTCTGTAATAGTGAATATCTCCTGTGATCAGTCGCTTTTGTGTTCTTACCGAATCCCAGGTATTAGTTACACAATTTTATGCCTCGGGGGATGTAACACAGGTAAAATATCCTTAAGACCATTCCTACGAACATTCGGGGGGAAAGAACATAATTCAAGATCTATACACCAGTTCGGCTAATTTTGCAGACCGCCCTCGTAAGTTATGAAACTACCGAAGAATTTCCCCCCAAAACCCCAGACAACTTGAAAAAATTGTTATCATGTTATTAAAAAGATTATTGCAAGAATAAACACATTTTGTGGCAAAAGTGTTTGCAAAAAATTTAACTTCTTAAACAATTTTTAAAACGTTAATATATTTTAGGGCTAAATTGATATTTTGGGACTATTGAACAAAAGAAAATTCTTTTATTTTTTTGGAAAAAAAATATATTTAAAAAAAATAAATTCTTTTTTTAAGACTAAGATCGGGGATTTGAGATGTGGCTTATGTTTAAATTACAAAATATTTCAAATATTTTAAATTTATTCTTTTTGGAAATCATAAGTTTAAATAAAAAAAAAGCATATAAACTACTTTTAAGATAAAAAATGCTAATATACAACGCACGTGGTTTGGGAATTATGGGTTGTAAAATTTGCAGAGCACCTTATCAATATCGCTTAGATAAAAACTAAATCTTAAAAGTATTGGTATCATTAGAAAGTAGGTATTAAGATATATCTTTCACATGATGTGTTAAACATACCGAATTATTAACCCGTTAAGAGCAAATTTCAAATAATAATAACTCTTGAAAGATTTTTCTACAAAATTGCATTTGTCTTGAAATTTTGTCGGTATAATAATATTTATTCAAACATAATATGTTATAGAGAACCTTTTAAGTTTTTATATGCCTTATTCTTAGAAACACCATCATATAAAATATTACACTTATTAAGGTTAATAAATTACATTTTGGAAAACTACTCAATTTATTTATAGGTTTGATTATAAAAATATAAATGTGATAATATTTTATATAATTGGGGCCAAATTTAAGAATTTCATCAAACCGCCATATTTGTATGGGAAACCATAAGGGGTGGAGATAAAGGGAAAGTATGTTTTGAGAAAATGTTAAGGACAAAAACTAATGGAGGTTAGTCATACATTTTATCCCCTTCAGGCCGATTCCTAGGCAGTTATGGGACCTTTTCTTCAATATATTGTATATGTATAAAGAATAAATTTAGATATTTTTAATTAGGCTTAAGTTCATTGAATTTAATTTTCATTAAATTATTTTTATATATTTATAAAATTCCTGTCTTCATAAAAATAATTTAATGAAAATTAAATTCAATGAACTTAAGCCTAATTAAAAATATCTAAATTTGGATTAAAAACCATTTACAGTTCAATAAAATAACCACAATACTAATTATTGTATAAAGAATATAATTCATATAAATAAGGCTTTCTTAAAGGTAATTTTATTGCGGAGTTTGCATTTTGTTAATTTATTCAATAAACGAAACCGTTTTTGAGTTACGCGAATGTATGTTGTGCAACCTCCTCTAATTTCAAAATAACGGTATATCTCGAAAACAAGAGCAAACCTAAAAAAAAACGGTTAGCACCACCCGAATTAGGTACACCCACCAGGTGCCCCGCTTGATAGAAAAATTTGTCAAATATTATATCGACATAATTTAAAGATTAAGCAAATTTTGTAAAAAAAAAGTCAGTCAAGGAGTGGGAATATTTGAAATTGGCTCTTAATGGGTTAATAAATCGGTATGCTTAACACAACATGTGAAACGAACTTTTAATTTTTCAATGGCCCCCATATTGTCGAGATTCATTTTATACCTAAAGATATATGGATAAAGTATTTTGAAACTTGTACGACCTATAACTCCTAAGCTAGGAGCGTTGGCGCGAAAACCATCTTCCTTTAGAACTTCTTTTAAGGATACTAAAATGAAATAATTATATCAATTTGGTGGTGAGCCGAGCTTATATTCTTGTTTCAAATCAAACGGTTCCCTTTTAAAAAGACGCGGAAATTTAAAAAAAAAAATAAACTGAGCGGCAGAACATTAGAACATATGAAATACTATTGAAGTGGCCACGCAATGAGTGCCATGTAAGCGGCATTTCTGAGCGGCTAAGCGGCGCCGCTCAGGAATAAAACTTGTTCTAATTTTTAGTTGTTTTCTGAGCGGCAAAGAATAAACATGGCAAAAGTGAATGTGGAGCTTATAATTTCATCTGTACAAAGCCGACCGCTATTATGACAAAAGAGATTTTAAAAATAAAAAAAAATAATCGAACAAATATAGAGTGAAATTGGTGAAATTTATGGTTGAACAGGTAAGATTTTATTTAATTTATATATGTAAAGCGTGATCCATTTCGAGGTTCCCTACTTTTTTAAAGAAAAAAAAAAAAACAGAAAATTCAAATTTAATGGGAAATGTTTATTATCATTTGAAAGAACATTCTTTGGCATTTATTTTTTGAAGATTGTGTTTATCAAATGTTGGCCGTTGCTACGTCGCAGATGGTCCATCCGTTGAGTCCAATTTTCGATGACTCGTTCGAGCATTTCGACTGGTAGCTGGTGAATGACACGCGTGATGTTTTCCTCCAAGGCCTGAATCGAAGCGGGTTTGTCCGCATAAACTTTAGACTTTACATATCCCCACAGGAAAAAGTCTAACGGTGTGATATCACACGATCTTGGTGGCCAATCGACCGGCCCAAAACGTGAAATTATGTGCTCACCGAAGTGTTCCCTTAATAAATCCATTGATTGATGCGATGTGTGGGAAGTGGCGCCGTCTTGCTGAAACCAAATGTCGCCGAGATCACGAGCTTCAATTTCAGGCATCAAATAGTCGGTTATCATGGCACGATAACGGTCGCCATTGACGGTTACGTCCGCACCGGCATCATTTTTAAAGAAATATGGACCGATGATTCCACCGGCCCACAAACCACACCAAACCCTTGTTTTTTCTGGATGAAGTGGCAGTTCTTGAATCTCTTCAGGTTGCTCTTCGTCCCAAATGCGGCAATTTTGTTTGTTTACATACCCATTGAGCCAGAAATGGGCCTCATCGCTGAACAAAATTTGCCTCGAAAACGTCGGATCTTCTTGGAACTTTTCAAGAGCCCATAGAGCGAAGCGATGTCACTTGGGAGGGTCGAGCGGCTTCAGTTGTTGCACAAGCTGTATTTTGTACGCTTTCAATTTAAGATCTCGACGTAAAATGCCCCAAGTCGTTCCATGCGTCAGTCCGAGTTGCTGCGAACGGCGCGGAATCGACTCTTCACGGTCTTCGTGTACACTCTCAGCTACGGCCGCTATATTTTCTTCACAGCTTGCTGGACGTGGTCTATTCTGTCGAATATTATCCAATAATGAATGCTGGGTCTCAAAATGGGTGATGGTGTTGCAAATAGTAGGCTCAGTAGGCCGATTATGTTGACCATTAGTTGAGCGAAACACATTCCTCACAGAACGTGAATTTTCGTAATAAAGTTAAACGACTTTTAAACGTTGTTCAGGCGTAAGTCTCTCCATTATGAAATGCCAAACAATACTAAACAAAAATAACATGAAAGCCTGACACGACTCACACGTGATCTGTCAAAAAAAGGCTATTGTAAAAAGTATTTCTACTTGTATCACCCATTATATATAATACATTTTATTTAGGTTCTAAAATAATACATGTACACATCATTATTACTTTTTTAATTCCCGAAAATTTTGCAAAAAATCCACCAGTAACAAAATAAGATAGGATGGCAATATTTTGATATGATGACCTTCATCAAAGACACTGTTGCGCCAGATCCCACCGAAGGAAATTTGAAGGAGTTAGATACGCCAGACATTGAAATAAATTCTTGTAAATGAATTAAAGTCTTATACATATGAATACGATTTTCGCGTAACAACTTAACCAACCCTCTCTTGACAATGCCATTTTAACGCCTAACCGCTCAGAAAGTTGTAATAAGACGATAAGTCTTGCGTGGACTCGGTCTAAGAGGAAAATATACTATCTCTTGATGGAAATGATTTTTTTCTGAAAAGGTACTTTTTGAAAAATATAATAACACTCCAATTCAATTTATGTACGGCTTGCAATTTCTGCCCGGGCAGTTTTCTAACAAAAAAAAAACATTTTTAATTTTGAGTTGACGCCCTCTAGAGTATATGTATTTTGGTAAAGTAAACTTTGAAAATAACTGGTAAATGATAGTTAAAGCGAAGATAATTTTCTTTTTAACCAAATAGTACCAGTAGTTCTTGAGAAAATAATGAAAAGTGTATCTTTTGAGGGTAAAGGAACTTTAAAGAAAGAAAGAAAGGATGTCGATTTGGGGAAACAAATTTTGGTTAAAAATAGACTTTTAAGGACAAAAAAAGATTTTGGTCGAAAAGGTACATTTCGGATATACAATTTAGTTATTTTTTTAATGAAACACTAGCAAATTTTGGTATCTTGTACAAATTCTATCGATAAGCTTTTTAAAAATTCTTTCTTACTTATCTCTCCTAATTATACCCTATAATTTACTTACTTTTATCTACTTAATTTACTTAAGAATAACGACGTGAATTTTTTCTTTTTCGAAAAATTTTATATGTAAATTGTGTAAATTTTTACGCGTTGGTTGTTCTTTAGAGGTACATATAACATTTGTTACGTCTACAATTATTTGTATGTTTAGTTTTGTAGTCGGGTTTTCAGTGATAAAACCATCCAGACTTCCTTGTTTACTTTGGCACAACTACAACAATTGTCACAATAACGAGACGTTGCTTGTGCAAAACGTTTTCAATAACGAGACATCAAAGTCAATTTGGCTTAAAAATGTTTACGATAACCACTTGTACAATACACTTATGTACGAGTAAGTATGAATGTTCAAAATGTAATGAGACAATGAGGTAATAAATTTAAGTGTTAATACCCCCCAATAAAGTTTATAAAATTCGCTAGCTCATTTAAGGGCACAATAAACATATACAACAATAATATAATACATTAACAATAAAATCGTTGGATGAAATAACGGTTATATTGAGTCATGATTGTCTAGTAAAAGCTTTTAAAACTAAAAGTAGGCGGTGTTCTTCAGAAAATTCTCAATTTTTTTGAAATCATAGTCTTTGGAGTTAAGGAACAAATATGTAGAACTTAAAAATTTCACATGTACCCCCGGTGGTTTGTAGGTATCATCTGAAGACTATTTTACCTTTTGGTCTTACATGCTCCGGGGCATAATCAGGTGCAGCCAATTCCTGGGATTCGGCAAAACTGTAAAATTTACAGATCTTAAAAGACGGTCACGATCTCTTGCGATCCTATCTCGTACTACGGGAGTCGATAGCCCTTGGTGGCACGGCACCGGATTGAGTATTGGTTGAATGCTTGGGGGAATGCTTTCTGTCTTGCAGGAAGATTGTCATTGTGGAAGTTTCGTTTTTCCGCTGAATGGATACTTTTGGGGGATTACGGGGTGGTTGTGGATTACTACCCAAAGCCACGGGAAAAGTTATCCTCAAAATTCCACTAAAGGACTGATTTTCACCCCTTGTAAAATAGGTTGGTCTGAGGGAGGTTCATCCATAGGTACTGTTGCTACTCAACAAATGCAGCTAACATTTTCCCAAAGGCAGCGGAGGTTAGATAGCTCCAGCTCCTAAACCAGGGGCAAGTGTATAATCTTGCCGGATTATGCACCCAAATTGCTACCTGGCTGTGTCGGTTGCGGTCATTTTGGGGGGGGGGGGCGTTAGGTAAACGCATTGCTTGTCACCCAGTGGCTTAGATCGACCATGGAGTTTTAGAGAGAAATTTAAATCTGTTAAATATTTTATAAAATACATTCTAAAAGACCATTTTAATGAAGGCAAAGTGTAATGATCAAAATATCATTGAGAATGCGTTTGCAAACCTTCTTCAAAGTTCTAAAAAGTGGAGGAGCCACAAATTTTCCCCGCTAGGATAAGTTGATTCATTTTAAATTAAAATTTTTTTTATTGAAATCTTTCTAACATAGAGGGAGTTTACACGGTGTCTTTTTAGACATGTCTAACAAACACGTTTGTTTTGTTTATAGGCGATCGGGTAAGAGAAGAAAGAAGGGTTGTCAAACAGACACGAAGCGAGTTGTTTTTATGAATTTTCATTTTTTTAATTTGTATGTATAAAGCCTATAGTACACGGCATGTAAAAAGCCACATGCTCATGTGGTTCTGACGTAATTTTGACGTCAATGCAAAGCCAGAATAAACATTGCGTGTTGTGTGATGACGTCAAAATTACGTCAGAACCACATGCGCATGTGGCTTTTTACATGCCGTGTACTATAGGCTTAAGAAACGACATCGTGAAATGGCAATATGTTTTTAGAAGCATTTTCCAAAGAGAATGAATAAAACAGGCATGTCTGAAAATACACCGTGTAAATGCCCCCTAAGAATTTCTTATTATATATTTTTACAGAAGTTTTAAGTAAATATTTTAAATATGTAGTTGAAAATTTGTTATGGTCTTTATGACACTATACTTTTATGAGTTGCTAGTAATATTGTACAGAGAGGGCCAAAAGTCACCATTGGGTATAACAATTTAACACATTTATCGTTTATATATATTTTTTCGATTATAAAATATAAAAAATGGAAATTATTTTGTACTTTAGTGCAAACCTTGAGAGTGCATTGTGGCAGACGCCATAGATCTTAAAAAATAACATCTAAGTAGTCTTCAATAAAACATCAAATCGGCCAAAAAAGTAAAAAGGAAAACACGCACCATCGACCTGGCCTTTACACATGCAAGCCCAAATTTGAAAAACTCAATACACTAACACTTTTTCATTTACACTATCACATTTTTCGTACTTGCAGCCAACTTGCAAAACATTTCTGAAGACAGTGATGAAATATAACCAGTCAAAAACATAAGCAGTGTTACCAAATTGTTTCGACATTTTCGATGTTTAAAGGCAGGGTAATAAAACGCGCCAAAGATAAATTAGGACTCCATTGAACAAAAAAGGGGTATTATAATATTCACTTGGGTAACTAAATAATAGCCATTAAGGTCAATTATTCTAACCGTCCGTACCAAGACATGTTCTGGTAGTAATTATAGAGTCAAGCGCCAGAAGATGTTGCTATTATAGACAGATTAGCGTAAAGTGGCACATCTTAAAAATACCACTGAATAATTCAGAAGAGGATACACTCCAAATGTGCTTTATTAATTATGAGAAAGTTTTTGACATGGTTCAGCATGATAAACTAATTCAAATCTTAACATCCATTGGTATAGAAGGCTAAGAAAACGATGTGCTCAAATTCTCTACTGGGACCAGACTGCGCGTGTGAAAAGTATTTATAACGGTCAACTAACTGACTAAATTGTCATCTCAAAAGGCATTAGACAAGGATGTATACTATCACCATAACTATTCAACGTCGAAAGGAAAATAAAATGCATACAAATAAATGGAATCTTCATAAACAATATATGATATGCTAACGACTTCATGATAATAGTAAGCACAATGCTTCAAAATATCTTGGGTTAACTCACTGAAACAAGTACTAAACAAATATAGTATGACCGTTAAATATCGTATCAATGCTTAGGTGTTCTGATTAATGGGGGTGCCTCAAAGGATATAAGATGTCGCATGGAGATGGCGAGAGAGACCTTTTTTAAATACAGCACCATTCTAACCAGCCACGATATCAATATTACAATTAACATTCGATTCACCAAATGCTATTTGTATTTGGTCAATCCTTCTGTACGCAGCTCAAGTATGGACAATTAAAACAGCGGTCGAGAAAAGGTTACTAGCATTTGAAATTTGGATATGCAGACGAATTTTAAAATACCATGGACCGACCGAGTTCCAAACAGCGAGATACTGGCCAAAAAAATCGATCGGTAATTAGTGAAATCAATAATAACTCGGAAAATGTTCTACTGGTGACATCTAACAAGGAACAATAAATACAAAGTACTACAAACAATCTTCAAAGGCGAAGTAGAAGGAAGACGTGGGAGAAGTAAAATCAAAATCTCCTAATAGCTGCCTAAAATAGAGATCTGGCACTCCGTGCGTAAAACATACATAATTTATACAAAATTGTGAAAAAACCTGTAACTGTTTGATCGCTTACATCCGAATAAAAGAAAAAATGTCATAAGCATTTACAAGTTTTGATTGCCTACACAGAAAAAATTGTCTCTAATCAACAAATTCATAGAATCAAGCAAACAATTTGTTGATTTTACACATTACATATTACTAAAATGATTATATTGATTACTAAAAATTGTGAACATTTTTTTTGCAAAAATTATATTTTTAATTTTAATTGAAAAAAATGATCAAAAAGCTTTGCCATTTCAAACCATGTGTTAATATTTAATTAGCTCAGGTTTTGACAATTCCCAACAACAATTCTACAGGTTTAAGTTATTTTATTTTAAACGAAAAAATCAATCGATATTTTTTGTTATTTAATTAATATTTTAATTAAAAATGTATTTCAAAACAACTAAAATGTTAATTATATCAAAATTAATTTCATGTTGTAAAATTCCTTTCTTCATAAAAATAATTTAATGAAAATTAAATTCAATGAACTTAAGCCTGATTAAAATATCAAAATTTGGATTGAAAACCAAATTTTGCCCCGCCCACTTTTACGCCCACTTTTTTCGATTTACCTAAAATCAGAAAACGGCTCCATCGAGTTGACTTATTTTTCTTTCAAAATTCGTATTAATCAACTTTAAGTTTTCATCGAAAGAAAAATTTACCACGCCTACATTTACGCCCACTTTTTCTATTAAGCGCATAACTGGAGAACGGCTTGACCGATTTGGACGATTTTTTCTTTAAAATGATCGCCATGGTCCAACTTAGGTTTTTACGGAAAGAAAATTTTGCCCCGCCCACTTTTACGCCCACTTTTTTCGATTTACCTAAAATTAGAAAACGGCTCCATCGAGTTGCCTTATTTTTCTTTCAAAATTCGTATTAATCAACTTTAAGTTTTCATCGAAAGAAAAATTTACCACGCCTACATTTACGCCCACTTTTTCTATTAAGCGCATAACTGGAGAACGGCTTGACCGATTTGGACGATTTTTTCTTTAAAATGATCGCCATGGTCCAACTTAGGTTTTTACGGAAAGAAAATTTTGCCCCGCCCACTTTTACGCCCACTTTTATCGTAAGAAAAACTTTATGATAGGTATTTCATGGATTTTTATTTAAAGGCCATAAATTTCGTTTAAAGATCAATTTAAGTCGTCTGGTAATACAACACTAATGTTTGCTTAGGGCCAGCAACGCGGACCGGGCCAGCTAGTTTGCAATTATTCATTCCGCCGCTGCGGTAACCTTCCGTTGTTGCGGTATCATCTCTACAGTTGCGGTATTGCCATATTATTGATTCCGCAATATAGATATTTTCCTCCATTTTGCTTACGCTAGATTTTTATGGCGGAAAGTTAACGGAAAGAACAAAAATGTAAGGAAATGTAAAATTTTTATTAAAGTGTTGTTTAATTGTCTAATTAATTTGTTTGATTTTTGTTTTACTATTTTTATAGGAGCAAAAGAGAAAAATATACAAATAAAATGCAAGTAGATGCAATGGTAGATTTAATGAAAAAAAAATCAAGACATTGCTTGTGGCTTTAGCCAGCGCGCTCTGGCAGGCATGAAAAAATTCTGGGAAGGCCATTACAACATTAGGGACACCACATTTATCATAGAAAGTCATTTTGGTTATTCTTTCCTCGTCTGCATTCATGCTCATGGATTTCCATTTGCTGCACAATAAATTTTCTAACTTGCTCAAAAATTCATCCAGCACTTTGCAAAACGTTTATTGGGCTATGTTGACATTAAAATCCTTACCAACACTATGCTGATAGCTGCCTTCTGCAAAAAATCTCAAACAATCACATAGTTTATCTTTGGCTGAAAGAGCTTCTTGACGACCCCTTCCTGAGCATGCAGATTCTAACTCAGACAAAATATATTTAAACGCTACCTTGTTTAAACGAAAATTTTTTTGGAAGCTGTAAAAGTAAGCATATCTTTCATTTACCAGGAGGCCGGTTCACATTTGTTTATTTCAACTTAATCTCTATCGTTCATCTGCAACACATCTCCAGACTTACAGCCATACCTAAACAAGAGCGGAACGCGTTTTCTAGCTGTCAAAAATCCTCATGCCCATACAATTTGTATGAAGCATCCCTAAATAGCGCGGCGTCAACGCTTTGCAATTGGAAAATCCGATTTTGACAGCGCGTTAAAATAAACAGGGCTGCTATATTTGTTGTTTTGACAACCCTGTTTTTATTGTTTGATAATAAATAATGGCAAATCAGCTATTTTTAGGTCAAACTAGCGGTTTTAATTCAATTTATTATGTCTTTTGTGCGGGTTTTAGTCGGCACGAAAGTTAACACTACTGTTTATGGCACAACGCTGACGCTCTTATTTAGGTATGGCATATCAGCGTAAAAGCTACGCTGAAGAAAACGTTCCGCCTTCCGCTCTTGTTTAGGTACGGCTGTTATAGCGTAAAACTCTTCTTTTCAATCGGATGTCAAAAGAATCACTGTCACTACTATCTTCAAAAAAGGCAATTGTATCCATATTTTATTTATAACAAAGGATTTAAAACTCGCGTCTAAAATCACATCTAAAACTTGTTGATTTTTTCCCATCAGCTGACACAATATCAACTCATAATCACTTAAAACATGGATGTTAAATTAAGTTCGCGGAAAGAGAATACCGCATGAATAATTGCAATTTTCATATTGATCGATATTTCTTTCCGCTAAATTTTCCTTTCCGTGCGGAATCAATAATAGCACCCACTAATTATTGTTAACAGCTAAGGCACGAGCTATATGTTAACTTTTGCCCTTCAAGTTGTACTGAAAAATGTCAACAAGAAAAAAGAAAGACATAAAGCATGAAAAACAAAAAAATGAACTTGGATTTCAAGAAGAATTCTTGACAAAAAGTAAGAAAAAAACAAGAAGTAAGAAAGAACATGTAAATCAATTAAAATATTTAATCATTCATTCAAAGCAAATTCGATCTACCAAGGTAAAATACCAGTTGGTTTAAAGATTGATGTTTGACTAATGACCTCATCCGTCGTCAATGGCGGTGAGAGCTAAACGGCAAACCCCACTGAAGAGATTGTGTGGTTACAATCGAAACTAGTCTGGGCAACCTGTCCGTGAAAGCCTGGGTTCAAATCTCAGCGCAGTCAAGAATGAAAAATTATCAATAAATTTTAATTAATTTCATGTTGTAAAATTCCTTTCTTCATAAAAATAATTTAATGCAAATTAAATTCAATGTACTTAAGTCTGATTAAAACATCGAAATTTGGATTAAAAACCATTAACAGTTCAATAAAATAACCACAATACTAATTATCAAAATTATATTTTTAATTTTCTTTCAAATAAAATTGATTCTATTATGACATTAATTAAATTGAAATACTTTTTAAACAATTTTTTTAATTGATAAAAAACTACTGAATATTTTTTTCCTGTGGTATTTCGTAATCGATTTATTTCTTGCATTTCTGGTGACTTCGATTAGAATGCGAAATAATCAGACAATGTATTTATATATTTTATAACCATTTTTTTTTTTGAAGTTTGCTTAGTTCTGGCCTAGACTTTACATTAGATTTAACATATAGAAATTATTTTAGAAATAATTAATTTTTTATTTTTGTTCGAGCTTTTTTCTGTGTAATTTACGTCTATTTACTTTGTCATTCTACTTAATAATATTTAATAGCAGAGTTATATTTCACTTGATTGCAAATGGTAATGAAAATTCTATTGTAGATTCTCTTTCGCACTGATCTCTTTTTACTTGAGTTTGTGTGGATGTGTGTGTTGGTGAGAAAGGGCGATTGTGTAATGATAATTGTTGTTGGATTTCGCAAATTATCTATTGTTTGTGTATCCGAGTATGAAATGCATTGTCTGATTGATATTTTTTGTGTGTATGTTTTTTTATTGTACAAGTTGCACTTTTTCGTATTGTTGTTGTTGCAGTTTTCACTAACAAAGTACACCAGTGTATGCACATGCTGTTTATTATCTGATTATGGGCAATGCCTGACATTGACATTGAAAATTTTGCAAAAAAAAAAAAAAAAAAACAAATTTTGTTTTTGCTATTTTGTATATTTTTCTTCTTTTTTGCTATTTAACTTTGTTATACACTGTTGTAGTTTAGTTGTTGTAGCATTTGCTTAGTTATTTATTATTTATTTATTTAGTGCAGTCTATAATAGTTGTGCAATACTGAATATACAATTATATTCGTATAGTCAGGGAGAAGACAGTCAAGTCACACGGACAGACAGACAAACTGACTACGATCCATCAAACTGACAAAGTTGTAGTTAACTAATCGGCAGTGCCAAGTGTTTAAAGGTACTTTTTAGATACAAAATTTATTTAATTTTTTTTACACACATGTGATTATTATTGATATTAACAAGGCTATTTGAAGTAAATTATGTAAATTTTTGTTGACGTGTTTTTAGACGAATTGTGAATTCCGACAAGACTTAACTGACCTCCAAGGAATTTGCTTTTGAAATTAAATAAAGAAAATGTATTGAGTATTAAAATGCATAAAAATACTTTAAGTGCCAAAAGGTACTTAGTATGTTTTTTATTAAAGAATTTTGTTAAATGGTACTTTTTATACATTAACTAAGCAGCACTTCTTTCAAAAACGTATAATTTAAAAAATAAACTAATTCAAGAAGTTGTTTCTTGTTTCAATAAGGTGGATTTTAAAAAGAAACCTTTTTATACAGATTTAAAAAAATGCTCATTGTTAGCAAACATATTTTTTCTTAAAAAAGGTACTTTTTTCAAAAATGTACTTTATGGATAAGTTTTCAAAGAGGTACTTTTTACAATACCAAGTTATTTTTTTACAAATGTAATTTTTTTTAATAGTGATATATACATACTTTGCTCAAAAACCAAACTGAGTATAGGGTTTTACACAGTGTTGCCAATGAAGAATTCGGAAATTACACATTTCAAGCAAAATTACACACACAAATAGAAAAAGTAGCTTTTCTAGAATGAATTCGCCCTGCAAACCCTTATTTATATTCCTTATTTGCAATTAAATCCTTAGGTTTACAAAAAAGCAAATCGTACCAATTGCTGTAGAACATGTATAATGGCACGTATCCAAGCGCAATTTTTATTTACGAACGTAAGCAGTAACGCCGGCGGAATAAGAGCACAAACATATTTTTATACAAGCCTAGGCAATATACATTTAAAAAATTGTGAGTGGTTCTGTTTGATTAAAACAAAAACTTATTGACTTAAGGTATTTTTCGACTGCACAATATTATTGAGTACTTTATAGCTATAATTATTGTGGTTTTGCTTCACACTATTCAATAAGTTGCGCAATTTAAAAAAAATTATATGGTGCAATGTTTAGTTCAAATAAATTTTTTTTGTTTAAAAAACATTAGGAACTTACTTTTTAAATTCTAAAATCCCAAGAAAATTCACACTTTTTTTATTATATAGCGCAAAAGCACATAACAAGGAAACTTGCTATTCTTCTCTCCGCTCTCACCAATAATTTCAGACTTTCTAAAAAAAACTATGATAGTGTAAACCCAGACCTAGCAATACAATTTGATAGTAAAGTATAGCTCGTGGAGATGGAAAGAGAAAAAAGTCAGAGTGTAAAAAAAAATTTGATTCTGATGGAAACTGAAAAAAATTACAAAAACTCAATGCTCGAAAAGAAAATCTTTACTGTCAAAAATTGATGAAAAAATTTAACTTACATAGATTACACATAGAATTTATTACATATGGTCTACACATGCAAGTAAAAATTACTCACAATATGTGTTTTTACACACGGCAACACTGGTTTTGCTACCCGTTGGTAATACAATCGAATCTTTACTGTCCGCAAAAATCGAATCTAGTATATAGTATCCGCAAAAAAACTTTAAAATACAAAACCAGCGTATGAAAACAACGTTAGAAACATGTACAAAACTAATCAAGATTTTTAAATTGTATTGTACATGAGCAAAACCAAAACAAAAACTGTTCAAGTGACAAAAAGAGAAATTATTAAATTTACCGTTACAATCATACATTCGAGTACAAAACAGATTGGAGTGCTATATTCGGCTGTGCCGAATCTTTGACGCCCTCCACCGACAGGAGTAGGATCTATATGATTAATACATATATATTATTAACTAAGTTTCACAAAAACGAATTGGTTGCGGCTTAGACCTATATTAAATTAAGATAATAAGATCTTCACGAAATATGCCACTGCTATTTCTAGTCTTATAAAACAGATTTATATACCAAATTTTTTTATGATAGCGTTATTTGTTACGGTTGTAGGCGTACTCAACTGTTTTCCGCGAGTAGGGTTTATATGGGTCCTATGGTCAATTATGGACCGATTATCACGAAATGTTACAGTATGATTTGCAGTCGTATAGAGCAAATTAGTGCAACATTTTATATCATTTCGTGCATTATTCAACCATTTTTGTTAGTTTTTGTATCAAAATTATCATTTTTTTTAGGCTGATGGTTCCACATTTTGGTACATAGTTATGATCCTACTGAACCGATGTTGCTGAATTTAAATCCCAAGCTCCTACGGATAACTACAAGGAATTTGAGAACAAGTTTGTTCTTTTTTTACGTTTTTCGAGAGTGAGCGTGTTTTCAACAGACGGACAGACAGACATTCATGGCTAAATCGATTTAGAATTACTCAAGGAGCCAGAATATATACTTTATGGGGTCTTAGATGTATACTAAAAAAGTTTCACACGGAATGACAAACTTAGTATACCCTTATTCACCACTAGTGGTGGTCAATTTTTATTTTGCTCATTCCGTGCGGCCATATTGGAAATTTTTATGAGGGTAAGTCAAATAATATACCGATTTAGTTTAATTTTAACTCCAAACATCCAAATATGTATCTCGTATTTAAAAAGTATATGGTCACAAGTTGTTGCTTTAGCTTGATACGTGTGGCCCATATCGTGCAAAATGTCTTTTTCTGAAACAATGTTTGTGTAAGGATGAGGTACAGAATTGATACAGTTTTTGCTACCGATCACTTTTTGTATTAAAAAGAGCATTTGTGCCATATATTTGTGGTTATCCTATATGGTTATTATCATGCCAAAAGTCTGATCCCGGATGGGACTTTTGGGGCTTTAAAAGAACAGAAGAAATATAAAAAACATAACCAGATCGTCTTAGAATTGAATAAGGATACGTTTTAGAACTGAAAAATGATACATATATACATATACATACATATATACTTTCTAGGATCTTGGATATTGATTTCGATGTGGTTCAAACAAAATCAATATACTAATGTGGGATTAATCTCTGTTCCCTCCTCTAACATAATTAAGCTGATGAGATCCAAGTGCAAAGTCACTTTATGATATTGCTAAGCAAAACAGTGTTGACCAAAGTATTTGTCCTTTACTTCACAATTTTAGCCACTCTTGCCTCATTGCACAGCCGTCCGCAATTCTCTCAACCCATTTCTGCAAGCTCGACCCCCTATTACAGTTCCCTTTTTGAATATTGTAAGCTTCAGCAATATGTTTTCCAATAATTATATTATGGTTGTTTTTCAATCATAATATGTTGCTCTTGGAAAAGAGGAAAATGTTATTGTTAATTTAAAACAATACAATAATTTGTAATAATTATTTTTGGCCAGGTGGCCGAATTTCGACCAATTGACATATTACATATGAATGTGTGAATCTTTCTTAAATTAAGGCTACTAAAAATTAATAAAAAATAAACAAATGGCTTTCGATATACATCCTTTTATTCGTTACTTTTATATCGCTATAAAATCATAAAAAATTGTAATCCATTAGAAATTATTAAAAATAAAAGACTATAACCAAGGACTACAGTGCAGCAACACAATATATGTATATCGAGAGAACCAGTGCGTTTATACAGGTGTGTTCATGTGTGTTTGCAAATAAATTTTATTTAGTAAAAACAAAAACTTACACGTGCACTCTCTTACAGAGAACAACAAAATGCACTCTCTGCACCCATGTGTGTGCGTGTGTGTTTGCAAGTACAAAAAAAGGAAAATATTTTAAGAGAACAACAAGAAGCATTAGTATTTTCAACCACCGTTAATTACACCTGTATTTACGTTTGTTTGCAAGATAATTTAAAAGGCTTTTTAAACACTTTAATCCTAAAAAATTAGAAAATAAGGTCACCTTAAGTGTTTCCCCAATACTAGTTCCTAAACATTCACTAAATAGTACCAGCAGAAGCTATTGAACTTGATCTCACCCATGGGGGAGGTGTAGGGACTATCTCAAGGATATTGCATCTTTGGTGCTACACCTCCCGGTCTGACCAGGTGTAGTCAGCTTGGAATCCGGCAAAGATTCAAAAGATAGGCCTATTAAAGTCTTCGTTATTTCTTGAGATCGAAGGCTGACCAGAGATCCTTCCTATCCGGTACGACGTAAGTCAGCAGCACCCGTTGAGCAGGCACTGGACGGACTTTTGGTTCAGGCCTCCGTTATTATTCATCCTGCGTGAAATGCTTCCTGTCTTTCGAGGAGATTGCGAAAGCTTTAATTTTCTTCACCCGATGGGGAAGTGCTTTTTTCAAAGCTTGAACTTATAATGGGGTTCAACGAAAAGCTGTTTCTTTGACGAAGAGATTCTTTACGGGATCATGTGGTTTCTGATTTAAAACCAAAGCCGCGGGAAGTGGTTGTACTGAAAACCACGCTTAATGGCTGATTTTTCACCACTTGTGGGAGAATTCGGCCTGAGGGAGATCTATCCGTAGGTGTTATGGCTATTTAACAGATGATGCAGGCTGTTCCTTTATTAACGGAGGTAAGAGAGCTTCAGCTCCTAACGAAGGTTCGAACGCCGGATTATACACTCAAAATGTTTAACTGTGTACGTTCGTTGCTCTTCAACACAGGTTCGTTTAGTAAACGCATTGTTTGTCACCCAGTGTTTTAGATCCACCATGAGATTAGACCATATGTTAAGTGCTCATGTAAATCCATTTCCACATTTTTTTGATTTCCGAAACTCTATAGCATTAAAGTAAAAAATAAATTTCGAGTTTGTGATTACTGTGGCTTAAGGGAATTAAAGCGAGGCATCAGCTAATATTTGACTTCATAAAACTCATATTTTATTATCGTTTGCCGACCGTTCCGTTGTTTAAAATACCATAAAGAAACAATGTTATCAATTTAAAATTTCCCAAATCCCCCGATAGCCCACTTTATTATTCCGGTGCCTACGTTTGTACGCCCCATTACGAGACATTTGTAGTAATGTGATTTTCTATCATTACATGTAAAAACTCTAATGAAAGCAACAAATATTACTGCAAAAAAAAAAAAAAAAAAACAAAAACAAATAAATATATGAAAAAATAAAAAGTAATACTGGGAACTTTTGTAAATTTTTAATAAAGATAAGTTAGACAGCCATGAGTACAAGTATAATTATAAAAGAATATTGTAACTGTTTGATATTGATTGCAGATTCAGGGGATGACCCCTACATATGCATTGCATTGTGCTGGAACTAGGAAAATAGGTTATGGAAAGGAAGATGGAGGGAGTAGTGTGTCTAAACATTCGACTTCAACTTAATTATTTTGAAAGTGAGAGGGAAAACTTCAGCAGGAAGGTTATTCCACATACGAACAGTCCGGCAAAAAACGAATTTTCCCAGTAATGCGTTGAACGATGCACCAGCTAATCGACCACAAATACAGCCCACATTGCGAGGCACAGTGGCAGAAAATCGACAGATAGATTCTTAAACTTTTCTCCACTTTCAATTTCATTAAAATCGGTTGAGTAGTTATTGGGGAATTTAAGTGCAAAGTGGAACTTTAGATTTTTTTAACTTTAGCGTGAAATATGTTTTTTTTTTTTAATAATTTAAAAATGTCATATTTGGATTTAAATAATAATCATTAACATTTTTTGTAATAATGGGCACTCAAAAAAATTTAATGCTTACACTAAAAAAATTTTTAACATAAAAAAAAAATAGTAAAATCTACTGGAAATTTTGCTATTATTACTGAAAAATTAACAATTTTTTTCTGTCAAATTTGTTTACACTTAAAAAAAACTTTAGAATTATTATCTAAAATCTTGCTATTACTGCAGAAGAATCTATTATTTTTTGCTGTAAAATTTGTTAATATTAGCAAAATAAATCCGCTAAATTCAAATTATTTTTTAAATTTTGATACGAAAATAAAGGTATTTATTTTTTGAATATTTCTTATTTATTAAAACATTTCATACTTATGTGGATAAAAAAACTTCTTAAAAATAAAAGCAGCAATAGATTTTAATAGCTTTTGTAACAATGTGAGGTTCTGTTTATTATTATTTTTTACTAATACAATGTCTGTCTTAGATCTAATGAATTATAATTATTGTTCATTTAATTGAAAGATTGATTGCAAATATTCCATATTCTGTTCTGTGTTATTTCTGTTCTTTAGTAGTTTTTTGATTCTTCATCTAAGTCCCGATGTTCCACTTTCCATTGATTTCGAATACTGGAGATGAACGGATCTGACGTTGCCAATAATATATTAAATATATCTTCATTTGTGGAATTTCGTGAAATTTTTCTAGTATTGTGCTCTCTATAAAATCTGTAATCCGTATTCCTTTTTTCCTGAGCTTCCTCTGATAAATTTTCAATTGGCACCAACTGATGTTTAATGACATCTTCTCCATGATAAAGGATTTTGTGAACTGTAGCAGACATATTTCTCCATGGGTACTTGGTTGTATATATTTTGGCAGTTTCCTTAGCAAAATCTCCAAATTTTCTAGAGTCAATTTCTTCACTGCACGGAAGTACTTCTAGGATTATTTTAAATCTAAAAATGAGGTAAAAATCAACACCTGTTCTTTTAGATGCTGGTTCTGGATCTGAAAAGGATATTCTTGCGATACTGCCATCCATCATTTGTATTGCCTGACCCTTGTTGTGGCTGATCTACAATCAACCCAAATTTGCGATATTCATTTTGAACATGTTTCCTTTTTGAACTTCTTGTTGGTTTCGTTGTTTCTTATTGATCCTGAAGATCCGATATAAAAATCATAACTGATGTTTAGTTTGTGTTCCATAAGTCGTATTCTTGCATGTAGTGGTGATAATCCAAATTCATATGCATGATTATTATCTAATGATTTTGTCGGGACTTGGTTTAATTGGCTTGATGTTGTATGACATATGATGCAGCTGGATGCAGCCTTATTGTTAGTCAAAGCCTGGCCTACTTTTACATCTATCATTGTTAGCACTAATTGGTCGTTAACTTCAATTTGCTGCCCATCTAAATCTAATTGTAATGACTGTAGTGTTGCAATTTGGTCCTTGATATCACTAACTTCTTTGTTAATGACATAATGAGTTTCTTTTTTTAATTCAAATTTGATAGGCTTGCAGTATTTCGTAGAAGATGGTGTCTCATTTTTCAAATATCCTTTGTTTTCGTTGTACTAGTCGAAGGTTCTGAATCTTCCAAAATCTTTTTTAATCGCAATGGTACAAATGATACCATGAACATATCTGAGTTCGAAATATTTTCACATACTACTTGTTTGTATTGTTTTTGTCCGGAAGAACCATCACATCCCCATTTACAAAAAAGAATTTACTTTGAGTTTCCATATTTCTTTGACTCATTTCGTTTTATTGATTGTAGTAAGCGTTCGGCTGTGTGATCAAGTAGAGATTGTAGTTGTACCTCTGCCGAAATTGGTGTGATTGTAATAGTGTCCTTTAATGGCAACCAGTCCATTTTAGCAGCTGTTATGTGATGATATGCTGGATATAGATTTGAGCCTTATTCAATCGCACGCAATCTGAGCTGAATATAATGCTGTTTTGTTAATTTCAAATCCAGAAATAATGCTAATGCTTCCTCATTTGTGAATTGTTTTACATCGCTCGGAGTTGGTATACATTTAAGAATCCGTTTTGCTCTCAATTGACTTGCTTTAACAACTTTTTCAATGATATCCACTTTTGTCAATTGTTTCTGTGATCGTAATTGATGTTGGAAAGTATCTTGAATATTTTCATATCCGATTTCTTCATTGATATCCTTAAGCTTCCGACTCTTAGATCTATCGCTACAGTTGTCCAGCGATTTTTGTGGTCTCCCACGAGTGTTTTGATTTGTAGTTTCTGGAGCGGTCTGGACAGAAAGTTCGTTCTCTAAAGGTGTTATGATACTTGCTATTTTTTGTATTTTTTCTATATTGGAGAACAGTGCAAATATATTTGCATAGGAAAACTGACTAAGTGTAAAGAGTTTGATTATACCATAAAAAATCTTGAAATGTCAAAAAAATATACGTGTGTTATCGATAAATAATCTTAGACTGTCAAAAAAATATAAAAATTTGTAACTTAAAATTGACATTTCCAGATTAAATGTTAGCACTGCTGCTAACTTTTTTAGTTTTTGATCGAAAGTAGCGGGTTTTAACTTTTTTTTTTGCGATTTATAGCTATTTTTGACGGTTTTTGTGGGAACAAAACGTGGGCAATATTGTTTGTTTTGTTTACATTTTATATTGTATTGTATTTCTTGTTCTTTCTCGCATTTGTTGTTTCATTCAGTCAATCCTAAAAAAATCCAATACAAAAAATAGCAAGTATCATAACACCTTAACTAGTTTACAAATCTCTTATAAAATCTATCTTTGCTGTAATCAACTTTCCTGTATCGCCGTTTTAAATTTTTGATGAAAACAGATAATTTATTTTCTAAGTCCAATTGTATTTCAGTGCTATAGGAATTTAAATTTCCTTTTTTTCGAATGTAATTTTTAACATCTTCCTCGTTTTTGTTTCTAAAATACTCTCCGGCCAATTCTTTATAGCTGAAGCTCTCCATGTTTTTATGAAAAACGTTGTCTTTGCTCAGATATATTATATCCACTGAGTTTGCATCCGAATGTCACTTGCTTTTAAACCTTTTCATACCAAATACAGGTAGAATAAAAAGGATTAAAAAACTTAAAGTCCTTTTATTTATATGCTATAAAATACCTGTCACAAATTTAACAACGCATTGCATAGTTATAGGGCCATAGAATATTATTAGAGTCAAAAAAACAGATAAAATAAAAAGGCCAAAAAAATAAAAATTTAAAAATCCCTTCTAAGGTGGGATTCACAATATACCTGTTAAGCGTAAATGCATGTTTAAGCTCTTTATTCTACTATAAAATTCGCTAGTGTGAACGTAGTGTAACGGATAAGGATGAATCAGGGCAGCTATAAGTTTTTCTGATTGTGTAACAATAATAAAAATTTTTATACATATGTATGTACTACCTGTATTCTGTTAGATCACGATCAATATTCCCTATATCATAAACTTTTTTTTGAAGGCAATAGCACATGATTTCTGTTACTTCTGCAAGCATTTTTGCGGAATAAAAAAATTGTAAAAACATTAAAAAAAAAAATTTGAAAAAAAATGTTTTTTTTGAAGTAATTTCATTAAAATTAAAAAAGTGTTAAACAGACGGGTCCAAACGGGTAAAAGAGTATATACAGAGTTAAAGAAAACACTCACCTTTCCCTCAGTGGTTTTACCTTCTGCATCCCTTTCCCCAAAAGTTATTTTCTACTTAAGTTGTTGGTATCTTCAAATTTAAAACCAAAAAAAAAAAAAAACATTTAAGAAGGCTGAACTCTTTTACGGCGCAAATAAAAGTGTTTGTGGCGGTAGCACGCTATTCTGAAACCCAGAACTACTTTGGTTTCTGCAATAACTACAGAGGAAAAAACAGAGACATTGTCAAAAGCAAATAACATGTACGTTTGTGACAGTGTTACCACCAGCAAAATTCAAAATTGCACTTCAGATAAAGCAAAATTATCCGATTTAAATGAAATTACACCTGATATCAAATTCCTGGTGTACATTTTTTATAAAATAAGTTTTTACAAAAAATCATTTAAAGAAGATCAATATTAGTCATACTATTAAAACATCGCACTTAATCAACAAGAGGGTATTAGCTTAAAATTAAAAAATTTTCAGTAGAAGCGAAACAACCCAGCAAAAACTTTACTTACCTGGTAAGTTAGCAAGTAATGTTGGAGAAATATAAACACTACTTATTTTTCGGCTGAATAACTACTTATTTTTGTTCGAGTTGTTCACAGAATTCTGTAATTACAATACACTTACTAGAAGTCACAAAATATTAAGTGTTTATTTAACTACCAGCAAGTTAAATTGTAAGTACTTACAATATACTTACTAGAAGCCAAAAAATAACCAGTTTTTATTTAATTGGCGCTAGTTAATAGACCTAATAAGCAGTTATGGAGCTGGGTACCAGTAAGTAAATATTCAGTACTGAAAACAAGATAACTATAGTTAAGTAGTTATTTAGCTGATTATTAGTAAGCAAATATTCATAACTGAAAATAATAGTAGTAAAAAGTACTTACTGAGTTCATTACTAGCAAGTACTTATTGAGGTTTTCAGAATAATGACAACAATTGTTATGACAACTACTTAAGAGGTAACGTATGAAATAACTACGACCTATTACCAAAATTCAAAAAGTTTTTCCTGGGAAGTTTTAATTTAACACTAAAGGCATATGAAAAACCATTTTAAAACCAACCGTATGATTACCAAAAAGTAGACAAAATAGCACGATATTTTTACAACAGGTAGATATGAATATAACGTGTCGATTTATTCGTGCGATATAACTGTAAAAAAAAAACTTAAAACATTCGGTTGCATAGGCTTACCATACTCACTGTAATTCCTTCGTATACCTTCTGTAGTATAAAATTCTTTAATGGCTTCAAACGATAGTTTGATCACTTTAAGTCAGTTTTGCAAATGTGATCGGCGCTAAGTATTTTCTCAACTAAAACATTTTAATATAATATATATTTTAATACACGCAGAGAAAAAACATGTTTAAATATGGTCACCTCAAACAAAACTATTTTTAAAGAAAATTTTAAACATATTATGTTTAATTTGACCATATTATTGTCACCGACAACCATATTATTGTTAAATTTTCCTCCATCAAGAAGCCACAACCATATTATGGTTGCCTCTAAACATGTTATGGTTAAATATGACAATAATTTGTGAAATTAACAATGGTATTTTTCTCTTTTTCAAGAGCAACATTCTATGGTTGAAAATCAACCATGCTATTGTAAATGTTAAACATATTTTAGTTATTATTAACCAAAACATGTTCGGAGGCAACCATAATATGGTTGTGCCTTCTTGATGGAGGACTAATTTAACCATAATATGGTTGTCGATGACAATAATATGGTTAAAATAACAAAAGTATGTTTACAATTTTATTTAAAAATAGTTTCGTTGGAGGTGGCCATATTTAAACATGTTTTTTCTCTGGGTGTATATAGAGAAACAACGGCTTAAAGTCTCAAGTTTATGATAAACTAATCTAAAAATAGCAAACATTTGCATTTGTAGAATTCTTTTGATGTGTGAATTTGGCAATAAAAAAATCATTTGCAGCTTAAATCTGTGGTCAAAAAGTACCGATAGCTTTCATACTAAAAAACTAATTTTTTTCCACATATTCCGAAAACCTTCACACATTTTACATTTGTTTTTAATATGTTTGTAAGCAAAAAATAACATTTGCTAATAAATATTAAAACATGAGCGTTTCTTATAAATGTTCACTTGAAGGTACATTCAGGTATCTAATATAAATCGATTTTAAAATCGAAACGCTTTAAAACGCATAATATCGTTTTCAATAGATTAATAATAAATTTTCCCCTTATTTTCTTTATACTATGTATATTCCTTTACATTTTTCATTATATGTGTTAGTTGAACTGTATTACACTCACAATATTATTACAGTAACGGACTGTAGGTTATTCAAGACGTATTCCGTTCAGTAATTTTTAAATAAATAAACATTTAAAATTCCAAGCAAATTAATTTTAAACTGATTCTAACATTCATTAAAAAAACTAAGAGCACATTAATAGGTGGGGTGCTTTAAAACCATGGGAGATAAGGCCATGATAGCTTTATTGCTCAATTGAATGGGAGATAAAGCCATAATGGCCTTATTGCCCAATCGTTGAGAGATAATGTCATATTTAAAATTTTGCGAAATGAGAGATATAGCCATATTTTTTTTCGCAAATGAGAGATAAAACCATATTTTCTCAGAATATTGTTATGCATGCACAGAAAAAATTTTTGCCAAATATTTTTTAATTAAATAATTAATTGGTGAACATTAATTTCTTCAATTATTTTTTTGTTTGCTGCAATTAATTTTTTTAATCAAAACACAAATATTTAAATATTTTTGTATAAGTTGTGTATTTTTTTAGTTGATGCAATTAATTTTTTAATTGATTAAATTTGTGTGGCATGACTCGAAAATACAAATCCGTTAATTGATATGATCAATTCTTTAGCAGGGGCAAAATTAGTAAAAAATTTAATTGTCTGAACGAATTGTTTAATTAAAGTGTAAAAGGGAAAATCCTTAGTTATCATTGAAAAAATAGGAAAACTTTATTCAGCGAAGCCACCTGCCGTGTCCTACTGGAGGAAAAAACCCCTAAGCGCGGCCGCAGGCCGCCACGCAGAAAAACTTTAGTATGCGAAGCCAGATTTCAATACTTGACGGAAGTGAAAACTATTAATCAATGTAAAATGCAAAAGTTTTTCAAAACTGAAATGAGAGATAAAGCCATTTTCTAATATCGCTAATGTGAGATAAGGCCATGATGGCTTTATCTCCCATTCAAATGAACAAAAAAAATAAAAGACTTTATCTCCCTTTTGAATGAGAGATAAAGTCATCATGGCCTTATCTCCCATGGTTTTAAAGCACCCCACCCATTAATACGGATTTTCGGTTGCATTTATTATTGTCAGTTGATTAAGTAAAAGTATTCTGTATGTAAAACTAAATGAAAATGAAATTTAAAACAACTGTAAATTTACTTAAAAACCGATCTACTTATTTTGCATTTTATTTTAACGAAAAGTTAATTTAATTTTTACTGTCAAAAGTTCAACCGCGAATTCCATAAAAAAATAACCACAAATTCCGTAAAAATAAATGAATTTTCAGTTATTTTATATAATTTAACTACCAAAAAATAAATCTATTTATAAATCTGTGTCAAAAAGTAAAAGTAAAAAACGATTTGCTTGTTTTGTGTAGAAAATTCCCATATTCTATTTGTTAAAATTATTTAGCTAAATACATGAAATTTTAATGGTAAAATAATTGCGAATACCATATCGGACATGCTGCTGGTGTCTTATAATTGAAAGTTCTTCTGTAAATAAAGTGGTCAGTACAACAAAACTAAAACAAACATGAATAACGAGGTAAGTAAATAAAAATAAATATTCTCTCATTAGAATAACAAGCGGACAGGGGTCTGGTATTTTTTAGAAATTCGAGTAAAACCTGTACTATATAAAATTATTGGTGAATTACATAAAATAACTGAAAATTCATTTGTTTTTACGGAATTCGCAGTTGAATTTTTGACAGTAAAAATTAATAAACTTTTCGTTAAAAATAAATGAAAAATAAGTAGACCGGTTTTTAACTGGATATTCATTTATTTTATATTACAATTTCATTTAATTTTACGTACAGAATATTGTGAGTGTAGACTTTAATTCAGAAATTGATTTTAAAATTGCTCGAAATTTAGACTTTTTAAAATCGATCATTTTGATTTTTGTCACAGACCTGATTATTGTTCTGTATTATCAATGATTATAAAGCAAAGTGTTTGTGAAGTAGCTAAAAAGCATACAGCGTACAGCAGTTAAAAACAAGTTCCAACAAAAAAGAATTCAAGAAATACCAATTCTCATTCATATTCGAGTATCTTATATTAATAACACAATAATATTGAATTTATTCATTGGCTTCTCTTCTTATTGGAGTGTACCAAATAGCAAAACATCATATTACCAATGTAAATATCTATGAAGATATACATAATTGGGTTGTTCACGGAAGACTGGTTATCAGGTTGTCACCAGAAACTCTAGTCTGCTGCAGAGAAAAGCGCAGAGCTTTGCGGAATTAGTAAAAGAAAAACAATAAAAAATAAAGGAACTTTAACTATTTGGATCAATATCTGAAATCAAATCCGTATGTATATCATTTGTTTTTAAACAAAAGATTGGCAAATTACACCTGATCTACACCTAAAAGCAATTACCCACGCTCTACCCACGACAGTAATAATTATACCGAATTCGGGTAATTACCCACAAAGTGGCAACACTGGTTTGTGACCAAATATGTATTATAAACCTTCTGTAAAACAGCAATTTGGACAGACATTTACAATTACATATGAATTGAAAAGTTGACAAGTCACATGTAAAAAATATGTCGTGTACGGGCACCTTTAATAACCACACCTTCATTAAATTTCATTTATTTTGTAAACAAAGAAATGGAAAGAAATGAGAGATTTTGCAGTTACTGCCGACGATTTAATTATGGGCTTTATGATTTTTGCCTGAAGTTGAAGACTTAATTCTGTTGGACATACGATATATAAAACGACATGTAAAACAAGGTTGTCCAACAGCCGTACCTAAATAAAAGTTTAAGGTGGAACATTTTCTTCCACTTAGCTTTTACGCTGATATTGCATACCTAAACAAGAGCGTCGATGTTGTGTCACGAACAGTAGTGGTCACATCCTTGTTTAATAAAACCCATATAATAAAAATAAAAAATTGAGAAAAAATACCGCTAGATTGACCCAAAAATTGACATTATTTACAAACAAAAGCTGCCAACTTCACTATTAAACTCGCTGACAAAATCGGATTTTCCAATTGCAAAGCGTGGGCTCCGCGCTGTTTACGGATGCTTCATACAAATTGTATGGGCATGACAATTTTTGACAACTAGAAAACGCGTGTCGCTATTGTTAAAATACGGGTATAACGAAGAACAAATTGTTGATTGTTTTTAATATAAAGACGACGATGACATACTAAATCGCTGTTCGTCATTACGACGATTTGTTGTTCAAAAGGTCGCAACAAAATGAGCTTAAAAAGTCTCACAAAAAGTTCCAGAAGGACAAAAAGGGGTCAAATTGCGACTTTAGTCGACGAGCGGTTACCCTGAAATGACGAATGAATATTTTAAAATTATATTCTCAGGTACATGTACATTTAAAAAATAATACACAATAATACATACACGTCGATAATTAAATATCATTTTAATAACCTATTAGAACAGCAATTATACAGTTATACATAAATATAATTCGAGTATATACGTATGTACGTACATATATTATAATTATAAATATTTCTTTATAATTGTGAGAGAAGCGATTGCGAAAATTAAGATCAAGACATTTCGTTTGTTGACAATTTAAATGTCAACCAACATGTTGACTCTGAGTTCGAATCAACTGTGGCCGTGTGTATGAATACACTTTTTAATTTCGCGAAATTTCTGTGGAACCGGGAGTAGCAAATTTGAAGACCAAGTGGTACTGGTGGGTAAGGGCGGTAAATAGCTACACGTGTTGCATAGAATTTCTTTTTATTTTATTTTTGTTTTTAACATTTAAGATAACGGAGAGTTTATCGGAATCATGTCAGTAATGTCGGTTATTCAAATTAAAAAAAAATTTAAATAGTATTTGTATTTGTCTGTTTTATTTTTGTATTTACTCTATAAATTTAATGCTTTTGATGCGCTATTTAATTGTTTTGTATCTGTTTTGTTAAGCGTTTGCTGATAATGCAAATTGACTTGAGGCAGTCATTTATAAATTAATTTCTGAAAATAATTAAACTTATGAAATAAAAATCTTTAAATAATTAGAAGAATGAGCAAATTTTGATAGATGACATTTAGTAAAAAGTGAATATTTCAATAGAATATTTACAGTTGTGAACAGGAAGTTAGCATACGCTAAAATAAGGGCATTACAAAAATTCCAAAGAATTTTTGTATTTTGCTCGGAGAAGAGAGATTATACATGCATACCGAAGGCGAATAAATTATACAGGTGGCGTTGAAAACACAGCAGAATAATTTTTTTTAGAGAAAAAAAAAAAAAAAATGTAAAAAGTTACGTATGTTTTTTGACGTTTGTTAAATACCGACTTCACGAAAATTCCCAGTCTCAAGAATTGAGTTCCCTTCGGACTTGTTTCCGTATCGCACACTGGATTCTAGATAATCTGTGCTAGGCTATGGGTCGCAGACCTAGGCGGTGATTCGTTACGATGCGGTGAGACAAGTATAACATCAAAAGTTTGAGCCAGTGTTCACCAGATTTACACTCCATATCAGGCAGAGCTGACATAGCCTAAAATTATGAATCCTCCCCTAAACAAGGCAATCCAAGGAACAAACATATTGGAGTACCCCTATTCAATCGCCTCATCACCTCACACTAACCTCATTCACCTCTTAAAATGTACATCATTATTTAAATTTATAACACACTCTATTTAATCTTGATTTCCTTTTTTATAGTTAATTTACAAGTTTCAGATTTTTAGAAGTAGACTTCATAATCGTCGTTTACAATAAAATTTTCCGTCCGCTTATTAAATTAACAAAGTTTTAAGTTTAACTTTTCCATTTAGTTACTTTTAAATAATTTTCTAAATTTAAGAGTTTAAACTTTTTTACCTTTATGTCACGGCACAAAAAATATACTTACGTCAGCAGCAGGCATACCCGGGTATGCAAGCACATTTTATATGCTGTTTTTTTTTTTTTTTTTTTTTTTGTACTATAGCCGGCGATACACTACTATCCTATTCAGTCGTACGATTTTTCAAAAAATCATGTGTGCTTATAATGTATGACAGTGTGCTTAAAAATTAATTGAGTGATAGATATTTATGAAAATTTTCATAAAATGGTAGATTCTATGCGACAGAGTTGCATTTTCTTGTAAAGTAGCTGAGTCCTTTGAGTTTGCATCTTTTTTGTGGGAAAGTGTGCCATTGACTTTTTTTGTATCGGATAGAATTCCGTCATATTTTCGTGTGAATGAATCATACGATTGTGTAGGATAGTGAATCCCGGCCTTAAACGAATCCCGGCAAAAATTGCGTTGAAAAATTATTCAATAATTAAAATTTCCACATGTTATCTCTTATCATTTGTTTTTGTTTTTATAATATTAATTAAATTAATCATTAATTACACTGTGCAAGAAACTGACACTTTTTTTCATGACAAACTGGGCACCTGGCGTTTTAACATAATTCGGGTACGCTGAATCCAGTGGTGCCGGCGGTTTTTTAAGATTGGCTCTGGTTTTCGAGATATACCGTTATTTATAAAATGGAGGAGGTTGCACAACATATGTTCGCGTAACTCAAAAACGCTTTAGCTTATTGAAACAACTTAAAAAACCGAAATTTTATTTTTTATTTAATATTTATTGTTGTTTATAAAAAGATAAGCCTGGTAAACGGGTGAAACCTGTATTTTGAAATTTTTTTTGTCACATCTTCTATCTCTTCTATAAAAGAAATAATATCACTTTCGCACATTTGGTACATTTTCTAAAATCGAACGTTTAAGGGGTGAAAAAAAGCAAGAAGCCAAAAAGTAAAATTTGGACCGGAGGCTGGTCTCTCGCCAAATTGAGCCACTAAGAAGCGATTTTTGTTACGTTACTGACTGACCAATTTAAAAAAAGCCTATATTAAAAAAATGTCAATATAAAACCAACTGTTTAAAAAAATCACAATTGTTATAAAAAAAAAAATATCTATTGCACAAGCTCTATATGTTTACGTTTTTCCTTCAAGCTGTACAAAGAATGGTCAACGAAAAAAAGACAATGGAAAAAAACAAATGTACTTATGTTTTCAAGACAAAGCGTGTGCGTGAAACAGAAGAAAAATTCTATGGTGAATTAAAATTATCAAGAATTTCTACGCTAATGTCAAAATTTATGCTGAATTAAGATTATCAAGAATTTATACTAGCCCCCTGGGCTAGTGACATTTTATTCACTTCCACAGTGTCAACATTTTACTACCATGAGTACTTTGCTACAGTTTCACACACGCCGAAAGTCTTGACAATGACGCAAGCGGTAGAACTGTAACGCTGCCTTTACACATGCAAGTAGTGGCATGCCACTGTTGTACACATATTATCAACAGCGTTACCGTTATGCGACTAAAGTCGCATTTTTGCCCTTTTTTGTCTGACTTGCCACCTTGCCACTTTCTTTGCCCCTTTTTTCACATCTCCTTTAGTATCATTTTGTATTTTTTTGTATAACTTTTGCCCCTTTTTGTTCTCAAAAGACAACACAAGTACCTGCCCACTCAAAACACAAACAATATCATCTTTATCAAAATATTTATTATCTTTCATTTTTAAGAAATGATAATCTTGGAAACTCATCGATATGCTTATTTTACCATAAATCTCATTTTGCCTTGTAAGATTTTGGAAATTCTGGTGATCTAACAACCGAATAATTAGTCACTGGTTCAAGATAAACGAAAAAACTGTTTTTTTTTATGGAAATCAGTATGTGCCTAGAAAAAAAGGTCTGACACGCTTTTTTATTAATTTGTTATGTCTCTCCGTACATACAGTATATGACCAATATTTACTTAAGCAAAACGAGATTTCCATCAATCTCACTTTTATCATTTTATGAATAAATTTAATTAACTGTTTGTATTGACAATTGCTCACATTTTGAGAACAAAAAAGACAAGCATAACAAATTGAGTGATATTACCGAGATAGTTTTTTCTAAGGTAATGCAGATGTTTAATTGGCAGTCTATGAACGCACATGTGCCGTCAGCTTTTTTATCTTCATATGTTTTTACTTCGTATATTTTTTATAAATTCCTTATAATAAATTTTCAGAATGATCCAATTTTTCAAATATAAATTTCACTTTCATACATTTTTGTCTGCATATAATAAATTATTTCAAAAAATTTTCTATTCGGCAATTTTCACAGCATTCGCTCGTGTTTAGTGAAAGAAAATGTAGCAGCATTTAATTATTTTAAGACAATTTGATCAGTTAAAGTTAAAGCAGTAACACATAAAGTTTTGAATATAAGCAGCTTATATTCCAGCGCTTTATTTAAAAGGCTATTCTAAAAACGTAGAAACAAGCAATTAAGCACTAAACGCAATAGATTTCAAACTTGACCTTTTAAGGATTTAATGAAGCAAAGGCCAAATCGATAACCGCCGTTCGTGGAAGTGTAATCGAAACTAAAATAACGGTTTTTATAAGCAAAAGTGAAAAAAATCAAGTTCTGTGCAATGAAGTGATTTTCTGGTTCCATGCAGATTCATTATGGGGAAGTAAAAGAAGCTACAGAGACAACATATGTTTTTATTTAAGAATAATTTTAAACACTTACCCGTGGAACCAGAGAGAGGGAGAATACTATTATCTATTTTCCTGTAATACATGTTTCACCTTTTTTGTATTCCCCTTTGTATACAGAAGCACTCACAATTAAAGGACACCAGCAGAATGGCCCATCGTCATCATTCTACTTTGAAAATGTTATGTATTTAAGTAAATAGGTTTAACAAAAAGAATATGGGAATTTACCTTCTTTTTACAAATTATATTAAACACGAAAACCCAAAAAAATATGTTTTTTTTCTTGAAGTGTTGTTGTTGTTTCTATATAAAATAAGTAAAACAGTCTTTTATGGACTCAATATTGAACAATGTTAATTTTGACATCTTTCATTTAAATTTAATATAAAACATTGACAGTTTAATATAAATACCATGCTCTTGTTGAAATTTACTATGATCTTCAATTAACATTTCGTTATGTTAATTAACCATTGATATATTTTCTCTGTGCAAGATGTTTATTTTTTTTAATGTTAATGTTTTCGATGAAAATAATTTAATAAATATGTTTGATTTTTAAAAATGTTCTTGTTTTTAAAGTTGCCCCTTTTTTCTCAGAATTCCCCTTTTTGTGCCACTTATTTTTTGAAAATCCCCTTTTTGTGCCCCTTTTTGATAATTTTGAACGGTAACGCGGATTATCAAAGAAAAATTGTTCGAAATAGTTTACACATGCCACTGCGAGTTCATTTAAACAATGTCGTCGAAGCGTCAACTTGAGAAAATTTGTTTACTTCTCAAAATAAACAAATGTACCAAAAGACATAATTGAGTTACCAAGTTCATAATATAGGCACATTTTTGGGGAAATAGCTTAAATTTTTTTATATTAGCATTATTTTAGCACTATAAGTGATCTATAATTAACATAATCATAATAATACATTTAACAGTTAAAACTTTAATTGCAATTTCACAACAAACCAGTAAATTTGCATTAAATCTTAACAGGGTAACATTGTTTATCGTTTTGTCATTTAGTGGCATGCAAGTGCCAAATTTCCACTCGCATGCAAATTTTGCTGCCACTGGAGCTTCCATTGCGAAAAATGTGAGTGTATTAGTAAAACATCGTGAGTGCATTGAGTTTTTCGAACTGGCAGTGGCATGTGTAAATGTTAAGTAAAGAATTCTGATGATGCGAATGTGGTTATTCTCGAAACATGTAAATTCGACCTGAGTTCAATCTCCCGTTCAGACAAGAATAAAAACTATCAAAATTTTTTTAATTCATTTCATGTTGTAAAATTCCTTCTTGAATAAAAATAATTTAATGAATATTAAATTTGATGAACTTAAGCTTAATTTTAAAAATATCATAAAAATATTAATCCTAGAAACATAAACTTTGGCATATAAATATGTGCACGAAAAAGGGGACGTTGACAAAGTAGCGGGCTAATGCCCGCAATTTCTACAAATAGATATCTAGTAGGGTATTCATTTAATCGGAGTTTTGCTCTAATCGGCTAATCGCTCGATTAATAAACCGAGGTTTTGGCTTAATCGGTTAATTTTGTAATTGATCGGTTTTTTTATAAATTAATTAATTTCAATAAATAAAAATGCATAATTTTTTATTATTACATAAATATGTAATACATACTTTTCAATTAATACATATTATGTATGAATTAAAAAATAAACTGTGAGATAATTTTATTAGTTATTTTAATAGTTTAGAGATATAAAATAATCTTTTCAACAAATAATTTGGTTTGAATGTTAAGGATTTAAGCGATTCTTTTCTTTAATTCGAAACAATTAATTAAAAGCACAAAAAATATCTTATAATACTACAAATAATTAAAAATTTTGTTACATCGGTTAATAGACTGAAGTTGACCGGTTTAATCGTTAATCGAAAAAAGCCAATTTTAAATTAACCGATCAGTCAATCGGGTAGTAATTAATCGGTTTACCGATTAACGGTTAACCGAATGAATACCCTAATATCTATCTGTGTACAGATATCTATGGTGTAACGAATTTTTCATAATTTTAACACGTATGTCTTACCTACTGGTTAAACTGTAGTGTATTTTACGCTTTCGATTTTTAACAGTTAATTCAAAAAATTAATAAAAATACAAATGTTGCCATATTTTAAAAGAAAACTTAAAGGAAAATCACGTAGGCAAAATTAACGTTGGAATTACCAAAATAGTTTTACCGGATAGGTAAAGAAAACTGTTATGTACTAACACTACCAGTAGCCATGTTCTGTAACTTTGGTAAGAACTTTAAGCATCTGAAACATATGAAACAAAATATTCCATCGTTTCTCGAAAAAGTATGTCTGTAACTCATGTCGAAAACTATCAAAAGAGATTACGTCGTTACGTTATAAATGTCATAATATTCCACTCGAAGCCGATATGAAATTGCAAATGTTGAGAACGCCAGTCAAACGTTTCGTTGACGTCGACCAAATTTGACTAAAATTTTAAAAATTTTCAACGACGGCGGCGAAAATATAACCGTCGGCTATACCAAAAAATGTAAAGTGCGACTTTAATGTTTGTTGATAACAAAATTGCTTTGAAAACACTCGTATATTTTTCCAAAATGTTAAAAGCAAAATAATAAAACCATGAAAAAATCGGCCAAGAACAAAATACTTATATCTTCCGTGTTAATATTCATTGTATTTGGCATTTTTAATTTATTTTTTAGTGTTACAAATTTTTCTCACTCCGTTTTTACGAGAGAGTTTATTGGACAGTTCAAAGCGGGCACTTTCTCACAAAAATTTTATAGACACACTTTTTCAGTATATTGGCGAGAAATTTCCTTACGTGACAGTTATTACTCGCCAAAAATGTTACAGACGCATTTAAGTGAGAAAAACAGCTGTTTGTTTCAATTTATGGCATTTTTGATTAATTTCTCACATCTCAGTCGAAAAAATTCTCGCCGCGGGAGTTACAGAACATAGGCACAGATATCTCTTTGTAGAAACTACGGGCATAAGTGCTGGATTAAAAAAAAAGCAAAATAAAATATTAATTATTCTTAGGAAAAATAACGAATTCAACAAGCTTATGAATATTTTGTTGTAATTCAAGTGGACAACAAAGGTGTTGTTAGCATTACACGTGTAAAAATTATTTTATTTATTTTTTCTCTCTGCACAATTTTTAGTGCCAAATGATTTTTTTTTTTTTTTGTTTTTCTTAGTTTATACAATTTACATTGTAGCACTAGATATAATTTAACTAGCAAACGGAAAGGCAGACAGAGGGACAAACAAAATCCACTAGAAGTACAACTAGCAACCGTTAACAATATTAAAATTTTCAACAACAACAACATTGACAGTTGCCATTTTTGTTGGGAAATATTTTATGTTTTAAAAACAATGCAAGCAAGTTTTAGTCGAGGGTCGGGTGCTTAAGAGGTGAATTGGGAAATGGGGAAGAGTGAATGCAAAAAAAGATAACTAACTTTTATAAAAACTTTGTTGTAACAATGAAAGGTATTAGGGGCAAAAAAAATATACTACACCTTCATTTATATTATTATTATTATTTGTATTTTTTTTTCCTTAAGCACAACACACTTGGAGAGACATTAATTTCAATACTTTCGGAATAAAAATGTAAAAAAAATATTCTTAGATTATGTGTGCATATTATCAGCAGTAGCTACAACAAAATGAAGGCGTCAACTTTTTTTGGCGTGTGCAGACAGAAATAATAAAAATAATAAATTTTAAGTCCAAAGTTACAGAGTCGTTGTAGAACGAAAGGTGCAAGCAGAGCAAACACATTTTTCGATATGGTCACCTTAAACAAAACTGTTTTTAACGAAAAGTTGTTAAAAATATATGATTGTCACCGACAACCGTATTATGGTTATGGCCCTAGTCATGTAAAACGCAGCACAACGCCAAAGAATAACATTGGAAGCACAAACAATGTCATAAATATTTTGTAATTTTGTATTGCTTTCTACAGGAATTAACATTGCGTTTTAAAATTTCAAACGCTTCATAGCTTGTGGCGTTGAAAATTTTAAAACGGTATATGAATTTTTGTAGAAAGCAACAACAAAATTAAAAAATATTTATGACATTGCTTGTGCTTTCAATGTAATTTTTTTGGCGTTGCGTTGCGTTTTACATGATAAGCGACTAAATTAGTTATCCATAAAGAATCCATAACCATATTATGGTTGTCTCCGACCAAGCTATAATTTATTAAAAGTGAAAACATATCATTGTTAAGACACAGATAGTTGACAGTAACAGCAACGTTGCAAATCAGCTGCTTCATTTTGTTGTATGTAAAGCAATTAAAACGATTATAGTTAGCAGTAAGACCGTCGAAAATAGATTTTCTTACTTTTCTACTGTACGGTAACATTAATGTTATTGTCAGCTAACTGGGGTTTTATTATTAAAAATAACAACAATACTGTGGTTTTGGCTGTTTTTTTTATATAATTTGATGACCGGTGACAATTATATGATTTAATATAATTTGTTTAAAATGTTGGAGGTATATTGAACATATATAATATATTAAAAAATGGGTTCTCTTTACGTGTATTAAGAGAAATATCTATGCAAAATTTAAAGACCTTGTTTACATTATGTTTTTTTTTTGCTTACATTTCATATGCAGGTCCTAAAATATTTAACAATGTAGAAATGTGACCACAGCTGCCATAACACGCCGACAATCAAAATTATAAAAGCCTTCACTTTTTTATATATTCTTCTTAATTAACTACTTTTATGTGCCGCCCTCCCCCCGCACTCCTTTTGGGGTATTTAGGGATATTTCAATACTTGGTTTTACTCCCACGGGGAATGAAGTTCAGCAGGGTGGCAGGCCCTTCTTCTTCAGCTGGTCAGAGATGCTATCTGAAACCACGAGAACCAGTTAACCCCTGGGACTTTGGTCTTTTACTGGTTATTGGTGGGGCTACTTCGGTGAAACGCGGAGGCTGCAGTTTATACCCATATTTACAGAAAGGATGATCTAAACAGTCAGCAAAAGGCGAGTGAATTGCTACCTATGTGTACAGTGTAAGGTCACACTTATATGTAGGGGCGTCGATAGAAGCATTCAGTCCCCTAGTTTTAGCAGCACCGTAGGGTTAGGCCGACCAGACACATCTGCTCAATTTGAAAAAAGAAACAGAATGGTTTTTTTTTGGGACAAAAGGTTTTTTTCGTGTGTCGAAACTTTTACGACATTTCATGTAAATAAAATGTACATACATTTTGCATAAAAATTAATCTTAGCGAAAACAGGGAATTTATAGGGATATTAAAAGGCCCCTTTTATAAAAGCTGGAAAATGGACTTTAACAAAAAGGACAGTCTTGTTAAAACGGATATTAAAAAAAACCTAAATTTTTAATATTTTCTGTCAAAAAGATTTCTTTTGTAGTTACAAGTATAATTTTTTCGGAAAAAAGGTTTTTTGTTAAAAACTAAAAAAAAAAAACAAGAAGATGGCCTCTAAGTTAAATTGGGACTTTTTTCCAAATATATTTTTCCTTTTTTTTATTTTTTTTATTCCTACGCTAATCCCGCGAAGAAGCTCTTCGCTTGTCTGCAGAAGACCAGAGTTTTTGGCGGGAATCGAACCCGCAATCCCCGTAGCCTACCGAGGCAAATTTTTTTATAAGATGGCATATTGGGGAAAAAGGGTTGTGATTAGAGATTTTGTCAAACGGGAACTTTTCATTAAAAATTCTTTAGGTGTTTTGAATTATTGCAGATTCATTTTCACTTGTTGTTAAGTTAAAAACTTCAGAATTTTTAAAAAATAAACTTTATATAGTTAATCCTTCAGTTTTTTTTTATAAAACTTTTTATTTAAGTTTTATTTGATTTTATATGTCTGTACATAATATGTACATATACGTTTTACTTAATATATTTATTATGTCTAATACTATGTCAATCTCTATCACGCCCCTGTTACAATTAGCAGTGTTACTGCCATTTCACCACAATTTACGTAAAGGTGTGTGAGTTAGTAATAAACTTGGAAGCTTTTGACATGATGTTTGATTTTTTTTAATTTTCAATGCATCAACGAACACTAATACAATTATTAAATCTCTTGATTTTTTTTTAACTCATACACAATTGAAAATTGTAAAAAAAAAAACATGAAGGCACAATAAAAGCATCAGCCAATCACCCATATAACGATAATGAGCGATAGACAGACAATGCAAGCAACAATAAAAAAAAAATAGTGCCTTCTGCATTCGTTTGTTTGCTATATTTATAGAATAGATCTAATCAAATCAATTACACTAACTGCTCAGAGTTGCCGATTTGGCGCTTTTTAACAGTCGAAAAGTAGCATATTTTTCCCTTAGCGTTTTTTTAAATAAGAGCGCTAAATAAGCGCTTTTCTGTTGAAATTTCTTGGAAATTAAGAAGCACAACATTTTTCGTACGTTTATTCTTTGCCCGAAATATCAGAAAAAGCTTTATAAAAATTTGACTATAAATAATTCAGAACCCAACACTTGCATACGACTTACGTACTCTTTCCCAACAAACCAGTGTTATTTAATTGATTTTAAATTAAAACATTATCAACTAAAAAGGAAAATTATTTTCAAATTGAGCAACTCATTTATTTTATTTTAATTCCCTTCAAACGTTCTTTTCCAATTTGTTTCAAATGTGGATTGTTGTAATACAATGTAAAACATAAATAGGAATTAATTTTTGTTTTGTAAATTCAAATTTCTTTAAATTTTTGTACCCTTCACCGAGGATAAATGGGTGTAGATAAGTTTGTCATTCCGTTAGTAATTTCTACAATATTGATCTTTGAATATAAAGAATGATCCATCGTGTGGTTTGATTTTCAATATGCTTTTTTAACAGATCACGCTTGATTCATATCACACTGCTTTGCCATTTTTGTTCAGTATCGCTTGGCAAGTCATCATGGAAGGACTCACACTATAACCATAACAGCGTCTGCAAATTATTCAGATGCATTACGAAAATCAGCATTCTGTGACAAACTTTTTCGTGCGATTCGAGGAACTTACGGTGCGCATTATCGATCCACTGAAACCACTATTGCCAACCCCATTCGAAAATTTGAGTTTCAGTTTACATTAGTGACCACATCCAGCACGTAGTGAAGTGAATAAAGCAGCTGTAGCTGAGAGTGTACGCGAAGACCTTGACGATTCGATTCATCTTCGTTCTCAGCAGCTTGGCTTGTCGTATTTTACAACTTGGCGTATTTTACGTAAGAGTCTCGCCTTTAAAGCGTACAAAATTCAACTTGTGGAGAATTGAAGCCATACAGAGCGTGAAACAATGACCTTGTTGAGAAATCACTTTGGTGAGCACTTCATTTAACGTTTTGCTACGGTAAATTGGCCACCTAGATCGTGCGATATCACACCTTTGGATCACCTCAGACGTAGTCATGGCCAACATTTACATGATGTCATTTTAAAACAGTAAATGACATAAATTGTTTTTTTAACCGATAATAAAAATTTTAAGTTCACTTTTAAATTTATGTGTTTTATTTTACATTATAAATCAAACCTCACGATGAATCACCCGACTATAAAGTATATATATGTATATATATTGTGGTGGGGACTAGGCTGCTAAATATTTATGTCACATATACTACGGATTTGCTGCTGTTGAAATTCAGCCAGATCGGTCCACAAATTGCTGAGATATTAGTTAAAAACTACGACTGCCTCTAATTTTTGTCATAAGATCTCATATTGTTGTACTTTTATATAATTTATTTTTTAGATTTTGTTTGGGTTTCCTTCATATAAAAAATACATAGTCAAGATACAAAGAAACCAAGATGGCGTATTCAGCTTTTAAAAATGAAATGTTTCTGCGCATCTAAGTCCCAATTTACATTATACGATTTTTGTCGTTGCGATTATTGTCGTTTCTTCTTTGAAGTTAGGTTTACATTGTACGATTTTTGTCGTTACAACTTCTTGTGTATACATATGTATAATTCGACACTACGAATGAATGAACAAAACGAATCGTAGAGTACACTCGCTTGTGTACCCCTTTTAATTCCTCTATCCCCTCTCGCCAATAAGGTAAGAATCGCAACGACAAAAATCGTATAATGTAAATTGGGACTAAGTCACATCACCTTTAAAAAACAGCTAAAAAGTAGAAACTCAAGTAAACAAACATTTGTATAATGTGCTGATGCGACGTCATATTGAACAGTTAAATTTTGTAAATAATATATTATCAAAGTTGTTTGTGGGAATACTATTATTTATTAAAAAAATTTGTTTGTTGTGCTTAATTCCCTTTTTAAATAATTGATAAAAAAATACTGAAATTTATTGTTGGAGGATAAGCTGTTCCTATGCGCATTTCACTGGTTGCTTAGGCCAGATCATCAGGAAACGTTCTCCTAAATAATTTTAGAAAAGCCAAAGCTATCAGCAAACAAAACTACAGAGGGAATGAGAATTACCTACAAACACTCAAAAAGTCTTGTTTGCAACGATATCAAAGCTTAAACAAAATACCAAACAATAAATCAGTGATGAGTTTTATCTTTTCTTACATTTCCCGCTACAATTATTTGGAATTCTCCTAACATTAATTGTAGTTGTAAGTGGGTAAAGAAAAAACATATTAAAAACAAAAACAAAGTGCTTTTGTTGTTTTCGCAAGAAATCAAAATAAAAACAATTTGCCAGTTCAGTTTTTTATGCACGTGCACTTGCTAAAATTTATTATCAAAGTTGTTATAATAACAAAGTTTGTAAATAATAAAAAAACATGCGCAAAGCGTAATCTATATTTGTATCATCCTTGCAGCGAAGTTGTTGTCCGTCTGTTTTTCTGTTATATGAGAACGTAAAGCGCAAAAGTTTCCAAACTTGGTACAATAATCTTGGTCATCAATACAAAACATCCGACAGATTGGAAACTCTGTAATGCAAAGACATTACAGAGTTTCAAAACTAGGTACAATCATCTTGGCTATCAATATCCGCCGACATGTAGGCGGGAGTTGATAAGAAGGCGTGGCATAAAATAGATTTATTTATATCTAAAGGACGGTAAGAGACAATTTGTGTAAATTTGGTACACAGAGCTGGATTATCAATACACAACCTCTCTAAATAAATATGGGAGGGATTAAAGAAGTGGGTGTGGCACATCCTGTACAAAGAAATCAAAAATTTCTGTATATCTAGAGAACGGAAAAAGCCAAATTAGGTGCGCAAGCATCTTGGTTATCAATATACAACATCCGACGAGGGATTGGAGAAGTGGGCGTGGCAACATTTTTGTATATCTAAAGAACGGTATTTATATAATTTTCTGTTCTTATCGCGCCGTGAGGAAGGGCATATAAATTCGGCCTAACCGAATATAGCACTCTTACTTTTTTTGTTTAATTTATTACTTACTAAAAAAAACTGTCAGATTAACGTTCGGTACCATCGCTGCTACTGAAAGAAGAAAATCCATCCTAAAATTTTTCAAAGACAAAATGTTTTTTTTAGTTTTAGAATTTCTTCGCTGTTATTTTTTACTCACAAAAAATTTTATACGAATTTTTTCAAAAGCAAACCGTTTTTATGTAATTTTTCTTTAATTGCCAAATATGAACATTTTAATTAAATCGCCATGTCACCTGAAATTCAAACTTACGTAAATACACAAAAATTCGATATCTAGTTTGTGATTGGTTATGGTTCGTTTTATCAAACTACATGTTCATGCGATAAAAAATGGCGACTTTATTAAAGAAATTCAAACGCTAAGAATACTTACATAATTATTAACGATTTTGTAAAGTTGTTTGCTTCTTCTGCAAAGAAAATAAAAGTGTAATAACGTCCGTTTGCATTTAAGGTGTCCATATAGTTTTCGCTTTAGTCGTGCCAAGTTTGATAACAAATTGATTCAACATTGTTTGACAAATGTTATCAATTTGAATTCAAATGTTAAAATTAAACCATTGAAAAAAATTTGAGAATTGTACCTGATCAAATGGCACAGAAATTTTATATTAAATAAAAGTTTGACTTTGTGTGTGCTGTGTTATTATTGAATATACACACATTTACTCTCTGGCAACGCAGTTAAATCATGTTCCCTCTATTAATCAGTGTGACCAGATCTTTACATTTTTCTGCAGCTAAATCTAGCATAAAACAGGCAAAAAATTATTTTAACAAATAGACAATTATAATACTAAAATCTTGTAAGATTTTCTTTAAAAAATTTATTTACATACAATTCTTTACAAAATTAAATTAGCGTAAGTAATTAACGGCCAGGCCAACAATGTCGGCAAAAACATTTCTTTCGCATTGTGGGCCAGGCAGTACATTTTTAAATAAAAAGAAATAAATGGTATCTTAATTTTAATTTAATAAAAAAAAGTTTGAGTTTTATGGTTGAAATTGTTTATAACTTTTTTATTTATGCGATTATTATGCATTTTGTTCTTAATTATCTTTAAAAATAATGTCCTGTGTGTGGTGGCCATTTCCTGTTTCGCACATACGTGCTCTTTTAAACTTTTCCAAAATTTAAGCGGTAATGGTCACGATTTCATTTCCAATTATGGTTTTTAGTTGGGGAATGGTTCTTTGCACACTTATTCATTTAAAGATCCGTAAAGTAAACTGTCAGTAGCTGTTAAATTGCTTGTACGCGAAATAATGCGTTTATCCTTAACCAAAGCACCTGCAGCATATGATTTGGCTCCATCTTTGCCTAATAAGCTTTTGAAACACCAGTGTCATTTTCCAAAAAAGTATGTGCCAATGATTATTTCGGAAGATACACCGCACTAAAAACAGTTCATTTAAGTGGATTCAATTATCGCTGATGAAATGCTCTTGGATTCTTCGTAGACAAAATGCTCCAGTTTTGCTTATTGACGTAGCCATAAAATAGAAAATCGGCTGCAGCACTCAGTATCATATTGTGGATTGGATTTTGGTTTAAAAAATAAAACTTAATTGTTTTGGTACGTTGTTCGATTGTGTAGTTATTTAGCATTTTAAAATCCCCAAGCCTTCGTCACGAAATGCTGGAAAATACAAAGAACAAATAATATATTATACAATATTTCTTGATAAAATGTATGAAAAAAAAAAAAAACAAAAGTAAAGGAAACAACATGTAAATGCAAATAGATAATCATTCACAACAACAAATTTCAATCCACCAAGAAAAATCATTTTGTTTAAAAATTGATGTTTGAATTTTGACTGCCAGCCGTCGTCAATGGCGGCGAGTGTTAAACGGGAAAGATTTTTGAAGAGATAGATAGGCTGACTTACAAAACGTCAATTGCTTTGCATTAGAACAGAGTATAATGTTTCACAACGCCGCAGTACAAAATATATACAATGCAAGCCCTTTGAAAGCATCACTGTTAAGTATTAGTAACGCAGCAAAAAATCAATCAGGGCATCGGTTTTAAAATTTATGCTTTGTGACATTTAACATTTATTTTGCAAACAATACATGTTTATTTTAAATAATATGCATTGCATCACTTACATTTCAAAACCTTTAAATAAATAAAACACATAGTTGCATTATTTCGGTACTTTGTACTAAACCCCTGCACGAATGCATTTGTTTCTTGTACACTGTTGTCAACACCAAATTATTGTTGTGTCAACTACTGTAATTTTTTTTTTAAATCACCTCGAATGATCCATTATGAAAAACCAAATCATTGTTAAAACAGTAGTTCGTTTCAAACAAATCAGTGTAAAGAAGTAGTTGGATTTAAATAAACCAACTCAATCCATAATTTGATTTGAACGAAAAAACAACACACAACAATTGTGTGTCTATAATACAGTTATGTTCGGTAAACTTTTCAACTCACAATGTGTGATCTTGATGTTTATTGCCGATTGTTTTTCAGATTTTGATCGTTGTATGTATTATTTTTTTTATTAAATTTTGCAAAGAAGAATTACCTTTTAATTTTTTTTTTTTTTACTTTTAATTAAATATTTGATATGTTTTTGTAATAATAAAATAATTTAAAATAAAAACTTAAATATTCTATAAAAATATTTTTCATTTTTAATTGTTTTTTGCTTCATACCTAATAATTGAAAAAACAAGATAATTCATACTTATCACCTATTTTGCTACAGTTCTTTCGTGTGATTTGGTTTAGTTAGTGTGATTTGTTTTGCTTTGTTGCTGTTTGGAGTGAATTCCGTACTCTTAACACTTCGTATTTGGTCGTTTATAACACACTAATTACAATTAATTTGCAATTGTGTGTTTTTATTTATTTTTTGTTATATGTGTTTTGCACAACATAGCATTTGATTCGTTAGCAAAGAGTGAGCGACAATCAGTATTTAAAAAAAAAGAGTGTTTTGAAATGGCTTTTAAATGCATTTGTGCAGAGGTTTACTTTGTACACGTACATGGTTAAAATACAGTAGTAAAACTGTGTACAAACTTTGTATTAGTACGTTTTGGAAGTCAGCCATAGTGTGGCTAGTATCGAAATAAGTCATATCAACCTGTTCGTGGCTTCAATCCCAGCTTAAGTCAAGAATGAAAAATGTTCAATTTTAATTCATTTCATGCTACAAATTCCTTTCTTCATTAAAAATAATTTAATGAAAATTAAATTTGGTAAACTTAAGCCTGATTAAAATATAAAAATTTGGATTAAAACCATACACAGTTCAATAAAATAACCACAATACTAAAAATCATAAAAACTTCTAGCCGTTTGGCTCATTCTGCGTCACCCTGTATGTATGTAGACAGCACACAAAACTTCTGGCACAAGCAAAGGTTTTTTTTATTATTGTTCTGATTTAAAAAATTTTATAAAGAGATTTTGCTAGACAATTTTATTGTTGAAAAATAAACAGTTTCGAGCTTAAAAACTAAACATTTAATCGAAAAATACAGAGAACATAAACAAAATTAAAAAAAATATTTTTTTAAACAAAAACAGCTGTTTTAAAAAAAGCACTTCTTACCTTTACTTTGATAAAATTTAGGGGGAAACATGCAACATATTTTTGTTTTGGTTTGTAGGGCAACATTATTAGAGAAGAACACGTTATGCTCCTACAATATTAGATTTGTTTTTAGAAAGGAACATAAAAAGGTCAAAAGGAATAATAAATACATCGTTTATCCCAGTAAAGAAAATGCCATAATACAATTCACAAATAAGAGTTATCCATTCATAAGAAATTAAGCTTTAATTTCCTTTTTATTGCAAAAAAAAAAAAAACATAACAAAACAAAACTAAAAATATTTAAACAAATTCTACTTAATTCAAATTCCAAATGCTAAATTTAGCTGTTAACATTTCAAATTAATACTTAAATTTATTTTAATTACCAACACTATTGCCAGAACTCTTTTGGCTCATGTCCTCAATTTAAATTTAAAAATACCCAAAATGTAAAAGAAATAATCCTAAATTTTTTTATCAAACTCCTTAAAATATTGAAATTCTCTATTGTGAAAAATCAAAATCTAATTTCTCCACATTTTACAAAAATCCCCCATATCACCCCAACCCCTCATGGAAATTTGTCACCAAATAACTTTTGAGGGATTTGGGCAACAATGTTTACTATAGACAATTATTAAAAAAAAGAAGAGGGGCTTTTAAGTGCAGTCGCTAAATGAGAGTGTATAGGAGAGTGAATTGAGTGCAGCATGTAAGAGAGTGTGTAAAAAGTGTATGTATGCATGTATGCACTGTGTATGACTGTTTTAACATGCAGTTTTTTTTGTTTTGTTTTTATTAGTCTTGCTGTTGTTTTTGTATTTTGTAGTTGCTGTGTCTTAACCATTAAAAAAAAAACAGTCGGCATGTGTAGCAATAACTAGGAAGTTCAATGACCGCCGTAAATACTACACGTGCCTTAGTTTCAGATTGTTGAGAACTCTTGCACTGCCTCATGCATTTTAAAACAGCACAGCATTGATTATGCATGCAATGTGCAGAAACAAAACAACAACAATATAAGCTATAAAACATGTTGGTGAACACTATGACGTCATACAATAATGTTGAAAACTCTAACACAACCTCTTTTGAAAAACGTTTTACAGAAAGTCTTCTGCCTGTGCATGTGTGTGTTTGGTGTAGGAGGAAAAGTTGCAGCAGCCATTTATTGCCAGCACATGCAGTAATAAAATTTTTTATTTTAATGTTGTGTATGGTTAAATTTTTTCTTAAAAATATGAATTTTAACAACTTTTTCGTTGTTCTTTGGAAAGATTTTTGTTTTTTGTTGCATTTTTAAAACGCTAATAAAAAGTTTAATTTTTTACTGTGTTTTTGAAAAATATTTAAAAATAATAATAAATTTATAAATTAAAAGTGTCTGCTATGTACTATGTATTGGTTTGTGAACTTTGCAAAAGAATAAAATTATCTGTAGTTTGGAAATTAAAATTGGGGAGGAATAAAAATGTACATCACTCAACTTTAACATACCACCAACATTTTTAAAGTACTACATAGTTATTCAAATTTAGGTCTAGAAAGCTAAGCTTTAATTCCTTAAGACCTTGTTCAGAAGCAATTTAGGGCATTCGGTATCGAATGTAAAAAGGGGGACATTAAGTCACTTAAAAAAAGAAGGGTTTTCTGTTTAAAGTTTTTTTGTGAAGATTTAACACCCTCTTTTTTTATTAAGTATGCATAAGGATTTTTAGAAAACTTTTTTTTGAATAAAAGAAGTAAATGATTCCTTCGTTTGTTTAAATATTTGGTAGTTTGAATTAATTCGATTATTTGAATTAGTACCAATTTTTGTTTTCAACAGCATTTTTAAAAATATGAAATAAGTAATTTTTTTATGAAAAAAGTAGTTTTTGGTGAAAAAAGTGGTACTTTTGGTAACAAACAGAGATTTTTGTGGAAAAATAGTAAAAACCACCTGAAAAGTTATAATTGTAGGCAAGTAAAAGTGCTACATTCGGCACAGCCTTCACCATAGTATTTAAAAAACCAACTTTCCTCCAGCTAAAAAGGTATGGGCGCTATCATGCCAAAACCCTTGCGAGTATACAAATTAATATTTGAATAGAGAATATTTGAGCTCAATTTATTAACCTAGCTTATTTTTTATGGGCCCTTTTATATCAAAACCCTAAATTTGCGAAGACACTTTTGTGGGGGCCAGGTGAAATAATAGACCGATTTGTCTCATTTTGAATATTTAATACTCTTTATATGTATATAAAATATTTAATATCTGAAATTACTTACTTTGTTTGGCTATTTATAGCGACCCATGTGGGCCATTAGATAAACTAAGAATGTATTTTCAATTTCTAACGTTGAGTTCGGAAAGGTGTTTATGTGACTTGTTATATGCAACGGAGTTTTAGTCATCCTTTCTTGAGTCTTTCTTCGGGACTATTTTCAAGCGCCTTTTTTTGCTGAAGCATCGTCATTTATTCGCACAACATGACCAAGTCAGCTCGTTTTACTACATCGATGTCGGCGTATAGCTTATACAGCTCTTGGTTCTTACGGTACCCATGCCTACGCAGCTTAGCCCAATTATCTTGCGAAATATTTTTCTCTCAAACACTGCAAGAACACCTTCATCTGCTTAAGCAAGTAACCATGCCTCTGCTCCTTATATTAGCACTGGCAGGATAAATGTCTTGTATGGAGTAAGCTTGCCGAGATGGGCCTCTGTTCTTAGCCCCACAAAAAATAGTCTAAAGGCGTAAAATCGCACGATCTAGGCGGCCAATTGACCGGTCCCGAACGTGAACGCTGTGTGGCATGTGGCACCGTCTTGTTGAAACCACATGTCATGCAAGTCAAGCTCTTGCATTTTGGGCAAAAAAAAGTTGGATATCATCTCACGGTAGTGGTCACCATTCACAGTTACGTTACGATTCGCATCATCTTTGAAGAAGTACGGTCCAATGATGCCACCAGCACATAAACCGCACCAAACTGTAACTTTTTCTGGATGCATTGGTAGCTCTTGCAATACTTCTGGCTGATCTTCACTCCAAAATCGACAATTCTGCTTATTACCGTACCCATTGAGCCAAAAATGAGCCGCTACAGTGGGTCGATTAAAATGACCATAAAATGGAAGAAGCGCGCGATGAACTTTCTTAACAGAGCACGCATTTTGATAATAAAATTCAATAATTTGCAAGCGTTGTTCGTTTGTAAGACGATTCATGGTTAAACTAGTGAAACAAAACACGAAACGTGCGTCAGCTGTTTAAGCCAGTGTTGCCAAAAAGATAATAGCTAAAAAATCACACGTTATTAGCAAGTATAATATCTGAGCCATATGTGATACTCCTAGAACATATGGTACGGGCTCAATTGAGCCAAACCCAATTTTTTGGGACGAAAAAGTCGTTTTTTGTCTAAAACTCGGTTATTTATTACTTAATCGTTTTTTGTTAATTTTCACTACCATCATTCTTCTTTGTCTAGTTAAGGTAAAGGTTAAAAAATAAAGTGCATAGATTTTAAGTAGGCTTCAAAAACTTAGTGTAGCCAAAACTAAGGTATGGCTACAAATTAAAGTAAGTTGTGGTTTTTTGCTTATATCTTAGCCATTTGTGGACCGTCCTGGCTGAATTTTAATAGCAAACTTAACCAGACTTAATGTGATACAAAATTATAACAACCCAGTTTCCGTTATATCTGGCTTCATTGGAAACCCTATTTCAATCAAAACACAGACAGACTGTCTGACGGACATCGTTAAATCAACTCATTAGACCCAAAATACACATATATTCATTATAAATTTTAATATAAGGTGTGTTCATTTACAGAAAACTATTGATTATTTTCAATAATTGTTACTAGTAAGGGTTCACGTACTCGAAAAACTTGCAACGAGAGAGTGAAAAAAGAGCATAAAAATTTGAGAGATAAAAAATTTGTTGGAAAATTTCTGATAGTAAAATTTTTACTAGCAAGAATTATTCAACTACCTGTTTCATGTTTTTGTTTACAAAACAAAAATAATTTTCATAATTTTTAAATGAAGTTTTTCAATTATATTAACCATTTTTTCGAAAAAATATAATTTATGATAAAGAATAAATTCCCATATTCTATTTGTTAAAAGTTTTTCAATAAAAACAAAAGTTATTTTTCTAAAATTAAGGAACAATATTCTTGCGCAAATAGTTCAAACAAATGAATTTATTAAGAATAAATCCTATTTCTTACAGCTGAATAGTGCCGATATTTCTAACTTGCTAGTTTTTGCTGGTAAAGCGTTCATTTACTTTTTAATTTTTTTGAGTAATTGGGAGAAACATTTTGTAAATTTTAAATTTACTCTCTCGTTGCAAGTTTCTGCTAGTAAAGTAAATAAACGCACCTATTAATTCGAATGTGTATTCTAAGTCAAATTACAATTTAAAAAGTTACATATATTTTTTTATAGGCTTTAAAATCAAGATTGTGGAATATTTCGTTTGTAAATTCCACAATCTTGATTTTAAAGCCTATAAATCCTGCTTAAGAACTTAAGTCTGGCAAACATCAATAAAATAAGACTCTCTAAAAGAAAATTTTCATTTGGTGAACCCAGACTAAAGAGAGTGGTTGTAAAATAACTGTAATAAGGCAGTACTAACTGAATAAATAGAACTCTTAAAAATATGCATCGTTCTAAAAAAATCGTATTTTATTTGATGAACAGCTAAGACATGAAAATAACTGCCAATCAAATAAATCAAAATATCTAAGAAGCTATAAAAAAAATGTGAAATTTTATTAAAAACATGTGCAAATTTGAACAAAATTTGTCATTTGAAAAATCGTCAAATTTAGGGTATAAATCGTCCTATCGTCATTCACCATTTTTGTACCTAAAAATCGTCAAAATGACGATAAATCGTCAAATCTGGCAGCTATGCAGACCCCTTTATTTTCTAAAAAACTTCACCTCACTTGAATAATATGCTCATACAAATTTCGAAAATTCAACAAATTTTATACGAAAAATTTCTCAAAGCAAGGTGAAGTGATTTACAAAATACTCCTCTTAATATTTTAGCGATTTAAAAAAATAAAACCTTTAGTTAAAAAAAAAGTTTCATGAAAGTTAGTTTAGGTTCAAAGGGGGGCCATCGAGAAGAAGCTCACTTGAGTCTTTTAGTGGTCCCTTTGTGGTACCCAGCGCCGATATATCAGTTACTGAATAGGCGTCACTGCTCAATCCAACCAATTCGTCTTCCTCATAGAGAAAATAAGCAGCCTTAAATATATCCTAGATAGATCATCCTAAAGAGGCAAGCACCGATTTTCCGAGGTATCGCTCCCTAATATCCTGAATTCCAGGACACTGACACTGAAAATGAAACACTGTTTCTTCCTCTTCATGACAAATTCTGCAGTACTCATTGAATTCTAGACCCATTCTCCACGCATGAGGGAGTCCCCACCGGCCAGTGCCCAGTTATCACTGAGATCACTTTTCTAATCTGGTCCTTATTGAACCCAAGTAGAGGGCTGGTTCTCCGTTCGTCATAGTCGGGCCACAATGCACTGGATACGGAGTAGCTGGATTCGATAGTCCACCCGCACTTGATCAGTGACTTACAGTGAGCCGTTTGGAAAGCCAACGAATTGATCAATAAATATGTACTCTGGTTACCCCGGCAGGTCCGCATGCCCTGGTATCCACATTTAAAGACATTCGACATTATGCATTTGTTTTGTTTTAGAAAAGAGTATATGTTTGTCAAGATTGTAGTTCGTTTTATATTTTTAATTTACTTAGAAATTGTGGATGGTATTGATGAGGCTTAAGCTGAAACTGGTATCGTTACATTGAACTCCATGTCTAAACGATTTCATGAAATAAAAAACGGACTTAAAAACCATGAATACTTCTTACTATGCATTTTTGCTTGTGCAAAAAAAAAATTCTTATTTTTAGTTCCGCATTATAAAAATGCCATAAAATCTGCATGATTTTTATTTGTTTCGGCAAATTCTTTTTTAACAGGAATTTATTTTCCAAATGTTTACTTTTTTAAATAAAAATCATTTAGCATCGATATTTTAATAATGTTGGTTTTGTCGGTAATTGTAAAGACTAACAAGAAAAGGATTTAAAAAAATATTCAGAATTTATAATAATTTAAAAACATCTGTCGGAATGAAATCAAGAATATTCTCGATGGCAGGTGAAGGTGATAATTAAAAATATCTCTAAATTACTTAACATTAAAAAAGATTAATAAAACTTTTTTTTATTTAAACTTTAAATATTACCAAATACTTATGTACTTACTAAAAGATAAGTTTAAAATTAATTTAATTTGTTCACTTTAGTTTATTAATATTATTACAAACTGATATAACTTTGATCGGTACATTTACGGAAGAGTTTTGTTTTGCAAAGAATAATATTTTTATCATCGTATGGTCAAATTTTCATCTAAAGTATAAAACACGTTTAAAGTACAATGTGACATTGTATGCGGTTTTAATTGGGGAATGTGGTCGATTTGTAATAATCTGTAGAAATGCATAATATTTAAATGTGTATCACTTTGGTTTGGATCAGTGTTGCCAGAAAATTTTTACAAAAATAGCTACGCAGTAAAGTGGGTCGAAAAAAAGTTATGTCAGTCACCTACTAGAATGAAAGAATGTAAAAAAGTACCTAAGCATTATTTTTGCCACATTCTAAAATACAGCAGTTTTTGTTTTTTTTTTTTAGCGCAACCATTTTAAAACCGATCTCATCATATCGCATATCGTTGTTCATGGCATGGCTACGGCTTAATTTTTGCCATCGATGACTTTTTTATCCGTGTCAAGAAAGTCCTTCTAAAAATTAGTATGTCTAGTCCAACTTGATTTTAACCGACAAACGGACAGACGGGCATCGCGAAATGAACTTCTCTTCTCATAAAGACCCAGAATATATCGCACACTAAATCATAATCAGGCACAACTCAAAATATATCAAAATGGTTTTTTCTCATTAACCAGTTTACAAATCAAATCTATAGCCACCATGAAAATTTCGTTTTCGTCCTGTCTTCTTTTGAATTCGTAAAACTCAGTTTGATTAAAAAATTGCAACCATCTTGAAGACAGTTTTCTGGCTCTTCTTAACATTTTTGATTTTTGACTTGTGCCTATTTTAAAATAAATGTGCGATATATATTTTAAAGCGTCTAGGATTAATATTGTAGAAATTACAAACGGAATGAAAAATTTAAAGAAATAGCTATCTCATTTGTTTGGGATAAATTTTTCTAACACAAATAGGTAATAAACTACATTGATGAGAAAGAACACCTGTTTGGTCAATATGTCAAATTTTGACCCCCTCTAACTCAGAAACTTTTTGACCGATCTTGTTGAAAATTTGTGTTTAAGCTACTATCCAATAGGACTTGGAGAAAAATTCATCCAAATCGGAAGACATCGATTTCAAAAGTTGGGTCACTTGACATGAAATCCCCCATATTTATATATGTCAGACTGGTCCATATTTTCTGACTTTAAAATTTTAAAAGCAGGACCCTTTAAAATGTTCTAGCATAAAAATAATTCTGTAAGAGTTTTAAATCGATATTTAAATATTAACACGTGCCTCATTGAGATTTAGAGTGGTTCGGTCCCCATACAAAAAAAAGTTGAGCCAGTCAGCCCCTAGGATTAAAGATTAGTTGAAAATGATTCCAGAAAATTTTTTTTTATATTTTGCTACGCCTGTGGATACCGCCCTTTTAGTTTTTTGTATATTGCAATAATTTTTCAGTTGCTTTATCAAAAATAGAAATAGGGAATTAAACACAACAAATAAAATCTTTTAACCATGTAACATCCCAGTAAAAAATGTTCTTATTTTGCGAAGCAGTAATGGTACATTTAAAAAAGTAAGCACACATTTATGCGCTACTCAATAAGACATACAGAGATGCAGTAAGGTAAGTGTACGAATTCTTAATAAATTAAAAAAAATATGTAAAACTTTCGAAGAGCCACGACATTCCCTTACTATGAAGCAGGTTTGTAAGGCAGCATGTTGAAGAATAACGGTAACAAAAAATTCAGTGCGCAAAGCGGATCGTTACATTCACCAATTTTTATAAGCGCTGAATAAAGCGATTTCTTTGTCAAAAATGTATTTCTTCAAAGTGGGAACTCGCCATATAAAATTTATGTCTTCCGTAAGCGATATGGTAAGCGAAACTTTGACGTTACTATCTTACAAACCTACTTCGTTGGAAGCTCCATTTTTTATTGGAATGTTATAAATAATGTAACATTTATGTAGTAAAGAAAAAAGGGGCTTAATTTTGAGGCGTGTCATAAAATTGAGTATGTATATTAAAAGTCAATAAAAAATTAAGCTTTTAAGTTTCGCTTACTATATCGCTTACGGAAGACATGAATTTTATAAGGCGAGTTCCCACTTTGAAGCAATACATTTTTGACAAAGAAATCGGTTTATTCAGCGCTTAAAAAAATTGGTGAATGTAACGATCAGTTTTGCACACTGAATTTTTTGTTACCGTTATTCTTTTATATGCTCCCTTACAAACCTGCTTCGTTGTAAGGGAATGTCTGTGGCTCTTCAAATTTTATATATATTTTTTTAATTTATTAAGAATTCGGTCGCTTACCTCACTGCATCTCTATTTGTCTTATTGCGTAGCGCATAAATGTGTGCTTACTTTTTAAAATGTACCGTTAGTGCTTCGCAAAATAAGAAAATTTTTTATTGGGGTACGGTAAAAAATTAGACATTAGGGGGCATGTATCCGAGATGGCTTGAGTAACACCCTGAAATTAATGTCGGATTAAAAAGTCATTAACAATAATAGGCGATATGATGAAATCGAATTTTAAATGGCGGCGTAACTTATAAAAAAAACAAAAAGTGCTGTATTTTAGGGCGTGGCAAAAAATGTTTTTTTTTTTTCTATTTTAGAAACTTCATTGACATATCTTTAATTCTAGGCGGTGACTGACACAACTTTTTTTTTATATGGAGGCCGATACACTTTAATTTACAGTCGATACACTTTAATTTACAGTTTGATCTTTTTCGCTACACGCCAAAACGTAATGGAAATTTTTGTTAATTTTTCTGTTTTTTTTTAAATAGTTCCTAGAATATATCAAAATGAAAAACTATTTGCATTAATACATTAACTATTACTTTTTATTGTAACATTTGCAAAAATGAATAATTATTTTAAATGTTTTCAAAGTTGAAAAACCCATAAACTTGTACACATCATATTTAAATAGAATGACTTTTTCTTTAACAATAGAATAACAAAAATATTAAATATATTAATTTGCAAAAACAATTTATTAGTCAATTCTATTAGACAGACTTTTAAAATTAATATGTATTAGTATTGAATTCCTCCTTCATCCACTGAATCGTCGAGTGTGTTCTTACTGAAAAAAAAAATTTAAAAAAATATAAAATTACTATAAAAATAGAAAAAAAATATGAACACATTTTAACAGTATTTTTACAACATTTTGAAATACTTTAACAAACACACGTTCATCAAAGCAGAGAACGTAACGGTTGACGTCCCTCTCGACGACGAGACTTTAGCGGGTGCAATGAACTTTTTCCTATCTGTAAATTGTAAAATACAAGGCCAAGGACACATGCGCCATAGAATTAAATAGAAATATTCATTTACTCGTAATAGCGGTATTCAATTTGTAGTGTGAATGGTATTGTGAAAGTACATGTCGCAAAGAAATATTTCATGAAACAGAAGATCTCGGAAAAACGGTGTAGGGACACTTGCGTGGTAAAGAATGTCGCACGAAATGTGAAATCAAGCATTATGTTCCTCTTTAATATGATTCGTAAAAATTATTTTTATTAGAATCTGGGAATTATTTCTTGTCATAAGTTACTTTAGTATATCGAGGGCCTATATTCAAAATCCTCTATCTTAAAAAACACAACTTTTCAGGAGAGCCAAAAAACTGCTTTTTTCGCGTATTACTTGAGTTACACAATATTTATGTAACAGGAAGATACAAGATAATAGTCTGATAGTGTATAAAGTCATTCCTAAAAATTTAAGGAATAGAACTATTACAAAAAGCTTTATAAAATACATAATTGAAATTTAGCTCAATTTTGAATTATTTATACACAGAAAAAATTATGAAATTTCTCCAACCACAAAATTTATTCCAAATTCATTATATCAAGCAAACAAGTTGTTGATTTTGCACTTATTACCAAAATGATTGTATTGATTACTAATTTTAAATAAAAAAGTGATCAAAAAACTTTGCCATTTCAAACCATGTGTTAATTTATTTAAATAAATATTGACAATTCCCAACAACAATTCTACATGTTTAAATTATTTTATTTTAAACGAAAAAAGTCAATTAAGATTTTTTTGTTATTTAATTGAAATTTTGATTGAAAATTTATTTAAAAACAACTAAAATGTTAATTAAATCAAAATAAAATTTTTAATTTTCTTTCAACTAAAAAAATAATCGATACAATTATCACATTAATTAAATTTAAATACTTTTTAAACCAATTTTTTAATTGATAAAACACTTTTTTCTGTGTATTAAATAGTTAAATTTTAATTTAGCAGCCTTATTCATAAAACTGATTTATGATTAATTAACCGTTTTTAAGCAAAAATTGCTAAGGTTGTTTTTTATAAACCATACATAAAGTAAAAAACTTACCCTGTTTTAAACAAAGAATAAAATGACATTTCGATAAATGTTTGCATTTTATGGTATTTTTTTTAAAATATTCTTAAAAATAATGGAAAAAATGTTTTATTTATTAGTATGGAGATGATAAATATATCAAAATCTACTTTTCGCTAAAAAGAACTTTTTTATTATTGAAAATGGTTCCTTGGGTCCACGAAAACAATAGTTGTTTTACGACTTTTTCATATTTGGCCTATCCGAAAATTAACTGTTATTTTTCTGTTGTTAAATCGCCAATTTGGCCCTCCAAACCGCAAAATATGGCTTAACAATGTTCTTCAATTTTGTTATAAACGGTTGTTTCTGTATTTTTTTGTAAACATACCTCCCTCGAAAAATTTCAAATAATGGCAAATTTGTATCGTTATTTAGCAAATAATGGATAAGTGCCATCTAGCGTCGTTTTAGAACAACTGATAAAGCAGTTAACAAGATAATTTTACAAGCCCTCCAGAAAGGTTTAACTTATGAAAATCAAGTAATAATTTAGAAAGGCAAAGGTATATAAATAAAACCTATAAATCCCATAATAAAAAAAAACGAAAACGCTGGTATTTGAAATTATTAACATGTATGTATGTATAATTTGAAGAATTCGAAAGAAATATTTTGGTTTTTTTATTATAAGACTTATAAGCTTTGAACCCAATTTGGTGCATTATGGCTTAACATTTTTGTAATCAAATTGATTTTACAATAAAATGAAAAAACTATGGATTTAATTTTTAATTGTAGCACAAAACATTTTCCAAAATGACAATATTTGGCGAAAACCCTTAATATTTTCATAAGATATTAGCTTTGCTCCACTACAACTCAGGCATCTTTTATCTCACCAAAGACCATTAACCACTATTAGACACGTATTTAATCAAACAAGATATAACTCATTTTAATTTGACTCTGAATGACGGCTGAAAAGGAAGTATACAGCGAAAAATATAAATGTACTGGTATCTGTTATAAGTTACGTGCTACATTTGTAATATATAGACCAACATCTACATATTTTATATGACATTATGTTAAAAGCATTTTCAATGTCTACAATGTGTTATCTCAACATTAAAAGCATTCTTTTTATCAAGATTTCATAAATTTCTTTGGAAAAAATATCGGTTTTTTAAAGGGCACAGAAACGGCTGTCAAATGCATAAGAAAATTTAAAAATACTTTTAGATGGCCATAATGTACTTACATAAACTTTTTTTTTTTTTTTTTTTATTTATTTTATTTTATTTTATTTGTCTATGGAATTATAATCCTTACAGACTTCTTAATTAAATAAAAATAAATTTTAAAAAGTAACAAAAATTATGGATTTAAATAGATTAATATACTAGTTTTAATATCAGTGGAGCTATAAGAATAGTCAATAAATTTATAAAACTTGTTGAACTCGTTACACATCCTTCTTAAGGGGTCACCATTAGCATAATTAGCTCTAAAAAATTGAATTGATAACGGAACCAAGTGACGTGATGGGCGTTGAGGAACATTAAATGTTATATTGTTGATTAAGTATCCAGAGCAAACGTCGCCAATAATTATGTTGAAAATAAACGAGATGTTAAGCACAGTTCTACGGCTCTTTAGAGTTGGCAGCTTGATGAGGGCCAGTCTAGCAGGATAAGGCGGCAGATTCCATTGGTTAAAGTTCAACCCACGGAGACAAAAAGTCAGAAACTGTTTTTGGACTGATTCAATTTGGTCGGAATGTTTTTTATAAATAGGGTCCCATATTACGGATCCATACTCCAATACAGGTCTTACCAGGGAAGTATACAGACTTTTCGTAACATATGGATCCTTGAACTCTTTAGCCCATCGTTTTACAAAACCGATCATACCTCTGCCTTTATTAGCTGTCATTGTTATATGTGCAATGAAATTTAGTTTCGAGTCAAGCATAATTCCAAGATCTACGAAGCTATCCACCGACTCCAACTGATGACTTTCAAAAAAGTAGAATGCAGGTATTGGACTCTTTCTAACAAAACGCATGTATTTACATTTTTTTAGATTAAGTTGCATAAGATTTACATTGCACCACGTGTAAAAAGAATTTAAGTCGTTTTGAAGAAGTTGTTGCTCAGATATTTGACGATAGCTCAGAAAAACTTTGACGTCGTCCGCATACATCAGAATATTGGATGAATAAATCACCTCAGGTACGTCATTAATAAATAATGTAAAAAGAAGTGGCCCAAGGTGGCTTCCCTGAGGCACACCAGACAGAACATCTATGCTTCTAGAAATCGCGTTATTAAAGTTAATGGATTGTGTTCTGTTGCTTAGGTATGAGTATATCCATTTTATACTCATATCAGTAAAACCCAGTAAATGAAGTTTAACCTTCAAAAGGCTATGGTTAACTTTATCAAAAGCCTTGGTAAAATCAGTGTATATCACGTCAGTTTGTTGTTGTTGTATAAATCCTCGATGTATGGCAGTTGTAAGATGAAGGAGATTTGTTGTAGTAGAGCATCTTTTTTGAAACCCATGCTGGTAAGGTGTTATCAAATTTGATACTTGGTAACAAAGGAATTCGGTAATAATTTTTTCGAATAGTTTAGGTATTATACTCAATTTTGCAATACCACGGTAGTTTTCAACATCCGATTTATTTCCCGATTTAAACAAGCGGTAAAAGTCAACTCCCAATTTTCTACAGTTTTCACAACACCAGTGCAGTCCATTATTCTTGGTTGTGGCTTCTGCAACTAACCCAGATAATCCACTGCATTTAAAGTGAAAACATTCATGACACAGCCAACAGACGATCATTCGGTCATCAACACCTTTGATGCTACAGTTTTTTACTAAACAGGCCATAATAGTAGAGCACAATTGTTCGCTGGGATATGATAAAAAGCTACTATCCAACAGATGGCACCACTATAATTTGATCAAATACACAAACCAATAATGTTGTAATAAAACGTATTGATATGACATGCAATCAGCTGTTATCACAGAAGTATTAAATGTTACTTATTATCAATTGTATGTAATAAAGCTTGTACAGAATCACATTAACAAAAGTAAATAAAAAGAAAGTTTGTGACTGAATTAACAGACGAACGAGACTGCACAAATAAACACAGTTTTATAAGCGTGTACAATTCTAGAAATTTTACACCGATTATAAGAATTTTATGATGACAAAAACACTATAAATCTTTAAACTTTCACGGAGCGACAAACAAACACGACCGAAACAGCACACTTGTCCCTCGTACAACTTAAGATCCATGTTGCTTATTTGTGCATATTTTTTTCTTACGAGTACCTCAAATTAAAAAGTACCAAAAATTACAGCCCTGTATTTGCTTATTTTATGTTTTATTTAATATGCAAGCAACGTTTTAAAAATTCCAAAATTGGTGGTTATTGTATAGGGTGATTCAAGTAGTGATGCGTTTTTCAATAGCCTTTTTTTGACAGATCACGTGTGAGTCGTGTCATGCTGTCATGTTATTTTTGTTTAGTATTGTTTGGCATTTCATAATGGAAAGACTTACGCCTGAACAACGTTTACACATCGTTCAACTTTATTACGAAAACTTACGTTCTGTGAGGAATGTGTTTCGCTCAACTAATGGTCAACATAATCGGCCTACTGAGCCTACTATTCGCAACACCATCACCCATTTTGAGACCCGCATTCATTATTGGATAATATTCGACCGAATAGACCACGTCCAGCACGCTGTGAAGAAAATATAGCGGCCGTAGCTGAGAGTGTACATGAAGACCGTGGAGAGTCGATTCGGCGCCGTTCGCAGCAATTCGGACCGTTATCGTGCCATTATAACCAAATATTTGATGCCTGAAATGGAAGCTCGTGATCTCGGCGACATTTGGTTTCAGCAAGACGGCGCCACTTCCCACACATCGCATCAATCAATGGATTTATTGAGAGAACACTTCGGTGAGCACATAATTTCACGTTTTGGGCCGGTCGATGGACCACCAAGATCGTGTGATATCACACCGTTAGCCTGTTTCCTATGGGGATATGTAAAGTCTTAAGCTTATGCGGACAAACCCGCTTCGATTCAGGCCTTGGAGAAAAACATCACTCGTGTCATTCGCCAGTTAGCAGTCGAAATGCTCGAACGAGTCATCGAAAATTGGACTCAACGGATGGACCATCTGCGACGTAGCAACGGCTAACATTTGATAGACATAATCTTCAAAAAATAAATACCAAAGAATGTTCTTTCAAATGATAATAAACATTCCCCATTAAATTTGAATTTTCTGTTTTTTTTTTTTTTTTAAAAAAGTAGGGAACCTCGAAATGGATCACGCTCTACATACTTATTAATAAAAAAAATTAATACAAATTTAAAATATGTAAAATTCCTCTTGTTCTTTATACTTTTTTCCATTTTTTTCGGTTTTTTTTAAATTTTTTTTCAATTTGTGTCCGAACAAAACATTCTATCGTCAAGCCGCACGGAGGGCTTTTAGATACTGAAGTTCCAAACCAGAACCAGTTTGCTCTAGATAAAGGCCTTTGGTCATGTTTGTGCCATTTGATATATAAAGTTAGGATTTCTCCATTTTCACAAAATTCTTTCAGCAATTTTTTTTCAGTGTACTGATAATTTTTTTCTAGCTTAAACGACATATTACTATTCCAACTAAGTTTCCCAAAATTAGAAGAATTGTTTTTTAATTATTAAAAAAACTATGTCGTCTAATTCGAATTCAGTTGAAAAATTAAAGTCGCAAATATCATCCAATGAGGGCGGCCCTAATGTCCATTTGAGGTTGTCGAATGTATCCCCCAATGAATAGAAGTAATTTGGTATTTAAGTTGGAAAAAACGTTTTTTTTTTTATTTTAGACCACCAATTTAAAGTTATATTGTTCAATATTTTAAACATTTTTTATATGATTTAAATGAATATGTTCAAGGGCAAATGCAGATATTCTATTTTATTTTTTTATTAAATTATTGCAATTAATTTTTTTTTAATGTTTTAAACAACGAATTGTTGTTCAAAAATATTAAAAAAAATAAAATAAACAAATCATAATATTAGTGATGTTTTATTCGAATACTTTCTTATCGCATATTTAAAAAAGGGTTCAAACAAACATTTTATAATACCTTTCGGCAAAATTTTATTCAGAAATTATAATAATATATATTTTTATTTTATAAAAATAATTTTTTAGATCTTAAAATATAAAAAAATATATTAATAATAGAATATCATGTTAACCGGATAGAAGTTTCATGCATCACTAGCAATAAAATGGCAACACAACGTAAATAAAGTTGCCATATTAAAACCCAAAATCGGTTCAAACAGTTAATACTTAAAAGGCTGTTAATGTACGTTTCTGAATAAAAAGTTTTTATAAGAGGTTTATAAGACAAAAAGCGTTTGATAGTTATTACATACTTTAAGCTTAAAATACGAACTTTTTATGAATATGGCCGTCAGACTTCAACATAGCATTGAAAAGCTCAATGTTCCCTAGCTCAAATCGTAAGGTGCCACAATCCCTATACCGGGAATATATTTTTAGGGGCGCTAGGTAAAATAATAGGTTGTGTTGGCTGATTTTAAACAAAAAAAACTTACATATACAGAATATTTAAGCTCAATTAGATTAACCTAGTTTTTTTTGGACCGACCCTATCGAATTAAAACTCTTTAATCGGGAGGACACATACATATATGGGAGCCAGAAGGGACCGATTTGATTTGTTTTCAATATTTAATACTCCTTATATTTAAAAAATTTTAAAGCGAGATTTGGTTCTAGCTTATATGGTATTGTGCCTTCAACATTGTTTAGAAAGAGAGAAGTAGTTATTTTTCTAAAACTCCGTAATTCTTTATAAATGATTTTGATGAATAGAATTTTCACTACCAATATTTTACTATGTTTACTTAAGGTACAAAAATAAATAAAGGTAATAGTTTATAAGGAGACTTTAAAAAGTAAAGGTTTATGGGCAATATTAAAGTTTTATAGGTTCAAATTAGAGGTAGTCTTTTTTTTTGCTCATATCTCAGCCGTTTGTTGACCGATTTGGCTTAATTTCAATATGAGATATAAATATATAACTTAATCTCCATCATATCAGTGGTCTTTGGAAAACTCATTTTAACCAACACGCATACGGACGGTAACTCAACGTTGCTACTCATAAGAACCCACAATATAAAGGGCCACAGAAAAGTATTAAGGGTATGATATAAAGTCTACACTAAATAAAAATATAAGGGGGTATTAAGACACTTCTATGCCACTGTTTATACTTCTATAGATCAATATTGTAGAAATTTTAAACGAAATGACAAACTTACTCTCTCCACCTGTGGTAAAGAGTAAACAAAATGGACGTGGGTGCAAACAAATAAAATTTAAAACAATTTGGAACAGTCACCGAAAACAAATTCTAAAAATATATCAAAATAAAACAAAATTAATTTTTTGTAGTATACCAGTTTGTGACAGCACGACGCAATTTTGCACAGAAAAAACAAGTTTCTCAAAATAAGTTGCAATGAAAAATGCACTAGATATCGAATACCTCTTATATTTAGTGCAGGTGCATCACGAAGACAAACGTAGAAATCAAATAAAATTGCAAATTGTTTGCTTTTCTTAGACTGTGGCGATTGATAACGCAACATTGTATCTCGAATAGATTAATTTTATAGCAAAGCTGAAAAGTTTTCTAATTTCAATACGAATTACATACATTGTTGCACTAGATTTTTGTTGTGATATGCAACTTTTTCGTTACGATTTGCATTTTTGTTTTACTTAATCACAAAGTTTACAAAAACGAAACATATATTTTATTTGATTTGATGCTTGTGTTGGCATTTACTGACATTTTCTAAAAGACCGGGATTCAATATCCTACACAATCGTACGATTAATTTACACGAAAACCGGAAGCATTCTATTCAAAATAAAAAAAAATGTTTCAAAAATCTGTTGTCAATGGCACATTATAACACAAAAAATATGCAAAATCATATGACTCAGCTACTTTACTAAAAATGCAAATCTAAAATTTTTTATAAATATTTACAATTCAAAATATCTGTCACACAATTGGGCAAATAGGCCTCTTTTTCGAGCATTGCTCGTTGCTCGTGTTGGCCTCCAAGACTACAATTGTTGCTGTATTATTGGCATAAGCCAGTAACTTCATAAAATCTTACCGAAAATAGTAGACAGTTGCTAAATCGCACGACCGTAGAGACGAATCGACGTTTCAAATTCTCGAAATTTACTAGGCATTTACACATGAAAGTAGTTTCTTGAAAGTCGCAATACAATCACACTTTTTCACTAACACATTTACATCTTTTTACTTTCAGTCCAACTTTCAGCTAGCTTTCAATGAAAACTTCAAGAAAGCGATTTCATGAAAGTAAATAACAATAAGAAAGCAATGTTGCCAATTATAATTGGTTTTCCGTATATATAATTAAAATTTATAAATATCATGAAAACTAATTAAGGCCCTAAACATATACAACGCAGCGCAACGCCAAACAATAACATTGAAAGCACAAACAATGTCATAAATATTTTGTAATTTTGTTGTTGCTTTCAACAGAAATTCATGTACCGTTTTAAAATTTTCAACGACACAAGCAATGGAGCGTTTGAAATTTTAAAACGCAATGTGAATTTCTGTAGAAAGCAACATCAAAATTACAAAATATTTATGACATTGTTTGTGCTTTCAATGTTATTCTTTGGCGTTGCGTTAGTTCTGTGGCGTTGTGCTACGTTGTACATGATTAGGGCCTAAAATAAATACTATTTTGAACGAATGCCTGAAGTTCGGTGTGAATAACTGGCGCGGCAACTCTGAAACTTGAAATAAGCAAAACAATAAAAGAAGAAAAAGAGAAATTTTTAATAGAAGTTTACCCTTTGACGACATATTGAAAATGAAATTTCACTTTCATGTAAATTTTCATGAAAGTTTGTTATTTTTCTGTGAAATTGATGGTGATAATACGTATACAGAATTTTCATGAAAGTACTTTCATGTGTAAATGCAGCGTTATCGCCAAATTTTTACTTTAATAAGTCGATGGTTGAGGTCGCTGTATGGCACGTAACTATTATAGCATTATACTATTCATTTATTATAAAATTATACTATTATATTTTATATTATTATACTATGATACTATTATACTATTATACTATTATACTATTATACTATTATACTATTATACTATTATACTATTATACTATTATACTATTATACTATTATACTATTATACTATTATACTATTATACTATTATACTATTATACTATTATACTATTATACTATTATACTATTATACTATTATACTATTATACTATTATACTATTATACTATTATACTATTATACTATTATACTATTATACTATTATACTATTATACTATTATACTATTATACTATTATACTATTATACTATTATACTATTATACTATTATACTATTATACTATTATACTATTATACTATTATACTATTATACTATTATACTATTATACTATTATATTATTATACTATTATACTATTATACTATTATACTATTATACTATTATGCTATTATACTATTATACTATTATACTATTATACTATTATACTATTATACTATTATACTATTATACTATTATACTATTATACTATTATACCATTATACTATTATACTATTATACTATTATACTATTATACTATTATACTATTATACTATTATACTATTATACTATTATACTATTATACTATTATACTATTATACTATTATACTATTATACTATTATACTATTATACTATTATACTATTATACTATTATACTATTATACTATTATACTATTATACTATTATACTATTATACTATTATACTATTATACTATTATACTATTATACTATTATACTATTATACTATTATACTATTATACTATTATACTATTATACTATTATACTATTATACTATTATACTATTATACTATTATACTATTATACTATTATACTATTATACTATTATACTATTATACTATTATACTATTATACTATTATACTATTATACTATTATACTATTATACTATTATACTATTATACTATTATACTATTATACTATTATACTATTATACTATTATACTATTATACTATTATACTATTATACTATTATACTATTATACTATTATACTATTATACTATTATACTATTATACTATTATACTATTATACTATTATACTATTATACTATTATACTATTATACTATTATACTATTATACTATTATACTATTATACTATTATACTATTATACTATTATACTATTATACTATTATACTATTATACTATTATACTATTATACTATTATACTATTATACTATTATACTATTATACTATTATACTATTATACTATTATACTCAGTGTTTAAAAATGCTTGACTATTTTTAATGTTTTTGTAATTGCTTAACTTAACTTAAGAAAAAGAACACAGTAAAAGCAAAAAGCAAAAGCAAACGCAGAAAAAGTGAGAGTAAAGAATTTATTTATTCTCACCATGTTTATGTTCTCAGCTTAAAAAGCCAGCCAAGCAACCACTTGAAAAAAAAAATTGCTGTTGCTGTAAGTAATAAGTTTTTGTTTATTTTTTTTTTGCTTTGGCTTAACTTAAAATTGATGTGCTTAAATTCAGCGAGTATTAACTTCTTTGCTGTTTTTGACTTCATTGCTGTTGCTTGCTGTTAGTTTTGAAAAAGTGTTTGACGGTAAGAACTAAAAATTATGGCGCCGCGTGTAAATCGAAGAATGATTGAAAAATATTTTGAATTTGATAATGACCAAGCTGTGTGTAAACTTTGTTCACATATGTATGTTAAAATATGTTACCGTTGTTTGAAGATACCGATTGAAAAAAATGTACACGTATTAATTTCATAGAATATATACATAATTACATAACACAAAATAAACAAATTAGTTTAAAAAAACGTGTAGTTTCATTTATGTATGTATGTACCTATTTATTAAAAAAAAAAAACGCAAAATACCAAAAAAATTCGAAACAAATTCGTTCATAATATATTAAGTTCCAGCAACAGCAAAGAAGTTAACTTGCTGACTTTAAGCGCATCAAAAGCAAAAAAAAAAACAATCAAAAACTTAATACTTACAGCAACAGAAAATTTGTTTTCTTAAGTGGCTTCTTTGCTGACAGATTTAGCAGAGTACATGCACATAGCGAGTTTAAACAAATTATTTACTCTCTTTGTTTTGCTTTTGCTTTTTTGCTTTTGCTGACTCGTTATCAAAGAGTTAAGTAAACACTTAGACACACAGTTTTTTAATTTGCTGCAAAAAATGTAAAAAAAGCAAAAATGTGCGACTGTTGCTATTTTAAAGCAAGCAATTTAAACACTGATTATACTATTATACTATTATACTATTATACTATTATACTATTATACTATTATACTATTATACTATTATACTATTATACTATTATACTATTATACTATTATACTATTATACTATTATACTATTATACTATTATACTATTATACTATTATACTATTATACTATTATACTATTATACTATTATACTATTATACTATTATACTATTATACTATTATACTATTATACTATTATACTATTATACTATTATACTATTATACTATTATACTATTATACTATTATACTATTATACTATTATACTATTATACTATTATACTATTATACTATTATACTATTATATTATTCTACTATTATACTATTATACTATTATACTATTATACTATTATACTATTATACTATTATACTATTATACTATTATACTATTATACTATTATACTATTATACTATTATACTATTATACTATTATACTATTATACTTTTATACTATTATACTATTATACTATTATACTATTATACTATTATACTATTATACTATTATACTAGTATACTATTATACTATTATACTATTATACTATTATACTATTATACTATTATACTATTATACTATCATACTATTATACTATTATACTATTATACTTTTATACTATTACACTATTATTATTATAGTATACTAATACATCATTATACCCTGATAGAAAAGGCGTCATAACGCTGATGTATTTTGACATCAGTGCTATGACAAGTGTCTTCGCTTTTGAGCCTTAACATCACTTGGCCAAATTGTCATCAGGGTCAAAAATTTAAATTATGTCATCAATGGGATGACACATTGGCATCACAGATATGACGAATCGAAGTCGGTTTTATAAAGCATGTCTTCAGTGCGATGACAAACTGTCATCAAATGGTGTCATTGTAATTGGAATTAAGTCAAATAAAGAGAATAGCACTATTTAGTTACCCCTTACAAATGTCTGTTTCACTTTTGTTGTATTTAGTTACCCCTTACAAATGTCTGTTTCACTTTTGTTGTATTCCGCCCTTTGTTTACAGAAGAACTCTCAATTATAAGACACCAGCAGCATACACGAAATGGGTTTCGTAATAATTATGCTTTAAAAATTTGACGAATTTAAATAAATTATAAAAAAAAGAATATGGGAATTTTTGCTTCTTATTTTACTTTTTAAACATGAAACTAATGTTAATAATATATTTAACATGATATATTATCTCAGCGCACTGATGAGAGTTTGTCTGTACTTATGTCAAAATACATCGGCGTTATGACGCCTTTTCTATCAGTTTACACAAAATGTGGCGTCGAATTGATGTCACTATAGTCATAGCGTAGACGACGCATATAATATGGCAAAATTTAAGGATGAAGTTCGTCATTGGTTGATGCCATTTGTAATAACATTGATGTCACAATCCTGATGTTAGGCTATCATCAATATGAAGGTGCATTTTCTATGAGTGTTTTATTGTAATATTAATTATGAAAAAAAATATTTTAGGTTTAAAGCAGGTTTATAAAACGAATTTTCTATGAAAATTTAATTAATAAACCTTTTATTAATCAAAAATATTTTTTATGAATATGGGGTTATACTATTTTACTATTATACTATTGTACTATTACAATATAAGAATAATTTATTATCATATTAGTATTCTACTTAATAGTTTACCAATATACTATTATAATATAACATTAATATACTATAATTTTATTATATTTTCATACTTTAAGAACAAAATAACATTATGAAATCTTAGCTCCAATTCTGATTACATAACAATGTTTGAACCGAGTTGTTAAATTATAGATTATAACGCTGAATATACCTTCTGGGGGTCACGACTTATAACACCAAAGGGTCGTATTTTGTTTAATACAATCTCTAAAATGGATTTAAATGCGGTTGCGAGCAGACAACCAACATAATTGGCCTACTGATCATCAACAAATTCCAGATGTCATCGATTTTGGCGTGGTTGAAAACATCCCCATAGAAACGATTCATGTAGAAGCGTCCCTAGAACTCTCTTTAGATCACACACCTACAATTGTTACTATAATGAATCCAAATATAATTGTATCTCCGTCCGGTTACTTATGGATATCAGCCACACAAATAAATTGGTTAAAATATAAAAAATATCTTAGTGCCCATTGCACAGAAAATAGTCCGCTTAGTACACCGGAGAACGTGGATCTGTTTGTTAATCATCTGAAAAATGTATTAACCCTTAATATATTTCACAATATAGCAGCCGAGTTACCGCCTGTGACTGATGGAAAAGCTATTCCCGTAAGATTCGAGTTTAGAGAAATCGAAAAGGCTATTTGTGATTAAAACACCAAGAAGGCACCCGGTATTGATAATATCAGTAATAAAATGCTTTTGGAGTTACCTCGTATAGCAAAGAAAATTATTCTTATTATTTTAAATGCTATTTTACGCCTTCAATGCTGCCCTCTAGAATGGAAGGTTTCCTTAGCTACCATGATTCCAAAGCCAGGAAAGGATCACACAAAAGTTGAGTCATACAGGCCTTTTAGCTTATTATCTAAAATTTCAAAGGTTTTAGAGAAACTACTAGTGTTAAAATTAATGCCGATTTGAAATGAAAATAGATGTATTCCCAACCTTCAATTCGGTTTTAGAAGAAAGCACAGCACAATTGAACAAACTCATCGAATAGTAAATGTCATAAGAATTTGAAGAAAAAAATATTGCTCAGCACTCTTCATCGATGTGTCTCAAGCTTTTTGATAAAGTCTGGCATGAAGGATTAATAATGAAGCTGCAGCAAAACTTACCAGCTAACATACACAAGCTGTTAGAAAGCTACTTAGTCGGTCGTCAATTTATCATTAAAGAAGGATATTTTTTAAGTTCTCCTCAGCCAATTAATGCTGGAGTCCCACAAAACAGCATCCTGGGCCCGCTATTATACTTAATTTATACTTCGGGCATGCCAACAAACAGCTTCACCCAAACCTTGTGGACGATACTGCTTTTCTAAGCGTACACGAAAACTGTCAAGAAGCATCTCGTTACTTACAGGATCATATATTTGAACTGGAAAGGTGGTTAAAACAATGGAGGATAAAGATCAATGAGCAAAAATGCGCACATATAAGATTGCGTCGGGAAACTATTAAAATCAATAATCAAATAATACCCCCAACACTCGCATGTCAAATACCTCGTTATACATCTAGATCAACGTTGAACGTGGAAATGGCATATAGAAGCTAAATTAACTCAAATGAAACTAAAAGCAATTCAAATTAATTGGCTTATTGGAAGAAATTCTGTTCTTAGTCTCGATTGCAAACTTCTACTTTACAACTCTATCTAAAAGCCAATTTGGTGCTACGGTATTCAGTTATGAAGCACTGCCTCGGCTTCTAATATCGAACAAATTCAAAGGCGCCAAAATAAACTTCTTCGAATAATCACTGCCGCTCCCTGGTATGCCAAAAACTCAAATATCGACAAGGATCTCAATGTGCCATTAGTAAAAACTATGATAACGAAATATGCAGTAAAATATTTAAAAAGGCTGGAACTGCACCCAAATCCATTAGCTCGAAATATTTTAAATTATGGCGGCCACACTCGTTTAAGGAGAAGAGACACTGCAGCACTACCCAATCAGATGAGCGATAAAACCCTACATATGTGAACAGAAACCGTGGTGACGAAATCTTTTTTGGCTGCACTGGCAGGACATAAAGTAAATATTAGGATAAGATTTGATTAATTATTGTTAGTTTATAATTAATATATGAAGATTCAATAAATAAATACTGAAAAAATTTTTTTTTTATTGAATTAAATCAAAAATTAAGAAATTATAAAGAAGAAAAACTTGCTACAAAATTTTGCTAAGTTGCAGGATTGTGAAATATTTTGCTATTTTACAAAGTATGTATTCGTTAAAAGAAAAGCCATTAAATTAAGGTCCTCCTCTAACCCAAAGGTACGCCATTTCTTATCACGCTACTTTGTTGCAATAATTGAGGTGTTATTAGTCTTTAATTGAGGGGGGTTGTAAATCTTTTATGTGCTACCTACAATCCATTTGTAAGTGTGCAAGATAATTTTCTATTTGTTTTAAATGCAATTTAATTTAGCACACTTTGCGAAATATGTACATAGTTTTAAACGTTCGTTGACTTTTATAGATTTTTTTTTGCAGTTTTGTCATTTTGGTTGCTGCATTTACGTACATGATTCATATATGTGCATATGTAAATATATACAGAATATTGTCTACAACGCTAAAAGTATAAATACGATCAACAGTTGTTTGTCGAATATACACGAGCACTTACACATTTAAAGAAAAATTTCAACAAATGCAAAAATAAATCAATTATTTTATTTGCAACTTGTTACAATGTTGCTAATTTTTTTATTATAAAATTTTTTTTTATTATTTGCTGATAAAAAAATAATTTTATTTAGAATATTCTAAAAAGTTTTAAGTTTTTATAGACAAATTAGCCTGAATATATGTACATATGTATGAATATTAAATAATAATTAAAAAAAATTAGACTAAATAAACAATTTGTCAAAAATTTTTTATTTTTTTTAATAGTTGAAAGCAGTTAAGGCAATATTTAGCCTTGATCTCAATTATATTATAAAGCACGTTAAACTCGATAATATTAGGCCACATTTATAAAGATAAAGAACTCTTAAGAGGCTTACTTTACTTAGTCTATATTTTACCCTGTAGTACAACTTTCTTTAGTTTAAATACTTTTGTATAAGAGTTATTTTAAGTTTTGAAATTTAGAGTCACTAAGCTCGTATATAAAACACAATATACCTCAAATCGGATGTGAGTATTGTTGTCAAATCTGAATTTACGAAGAAAGCTTCTACTACTTTCTTTCCTCTCTTTCACTGCAACGAAATCTAAGACTTACGAGATTTCGATCAAAGTCTGATTGTTGTTGACTAGATTTCCCATACAAAATAAAATCTATTTTGTAAGTAGATTTTGACGAACTCTACTTAAAATAAAGTAAGTAGTTGTTAGTAATGCAGCAACGGTTTTTTGAAAATGTGCGATTAATCGCTTACTCAAAGATCTCAATTAATCAAAGATCTCAATTAATCAATATTATCATTAGGTTTAATTCCATTATGTAATGTTTCCACCAATTCTAAAAGTTATCCAAGTCTTTTAGAAGATAAATGTGGTTTAAAGTAGGGATGTAACGAATACCGATACCGATGACGATATATCGGCGATACTTCACGTTTGCCGTTATATCGGTATCGGCAATATTTTACTGTCGATATGCCGATACTTCTTTATTGTTTTTTTTGAACAAAGAATTTAAATTTCAGATCTTATTTTTTAACATTTATGGGTGTGCGCCGCAAGTAGCTAATTTACAAAATGAGATTAATATCCATATATTTCCTGGTACGAGTATTTCTAGAGTCGTTGCTTGAATTTTATCTATTCCACATTCGTCTGCAAATGTGGAAAGAGTTTTTTCTTTTCAAAACATAATAAAAACTAAAGAAAGAAATAGACTACATGTGCCAACATTATAAAGTCTGATACAAGCAAAGGATTGGTTAAGAACGACCAATTCATGCTGCTATGATGTAAAAATTTCAAATAGTTTATTAACTAAACAAATAAGTACCTGATTTTGATCTCATATACTTATAAGACTTTTATGTACCTTATTTTATTGATACATATAATGTATGTTAATGTAGTAAAGCTTTGTTTTTTTTGTGTACAATTGAATTTTTATATACTTTTTTTGTTGCTTTAATAAAAAAAAAGTACATTTTTTTTTTTGGAAGTTGGTACCAAATTTAAAACCCCATTTAACATCCCTGGCTGCAAGTACGAAAAATGTGATGGTGTTAGTAAAAATGTGTGAGTGTATGGAGTTTTTCGAACCTGAACTTGCATGTGTAAACTCCAGGTAAGAATTATCCATTTTCATACGAAATTTCATTTTGGGTACAACTATTTATAGTCAAAATTTATTATAATATATAAATTTTTTTTAGTAAAATAAAACTATTCGTCCAAATTTTTAAAATAAATAATGCTAAAAAGCTAAAAACATTTTCCAAAATTGCTAAATAAAATGCCAAATGCTAAATGAAAATTTTGCAGCTTTATAGAAATTTTTAATGCTAAATTTAGCTGCAAAAATTCCAAAATGGCCACACCTTGCACGAGACTAAATGATTTTGTTTGTTTTTACAAAGTGTGAGCGAATGTTATTGTGAGAAAAAAAAGCACGGTGTAGTAGTTTTGCGGGCCTCTGAGGTAGACAATTCATACAACAGGTGGCAATTTGGGTATAAATCGACAAATTTAATTGGAACAGTTGTTCTAGCGTTAAGCGATTCATGATGACTTGACAAACCTTACTGAACAGAAATGTCAACACAATTTGATATGCTCAGCTGTTAAAGCACAGTAATTTCACCAAAGGTAAAATGGTATTTATAAAAATTTGTCATTCCGTTTGTAATTTCTACAATATTGATCTTAGACGCTATAAAGTATATATATTATGGATTCTTATGAGAAGTGAAGTTGATTAACGATCGCCGTTTGACTTTTACAACATCTTTTACATCTGCTTCGTTAAATTTTGCTATTGAAATTCAGCCAGATCGGCCGACAAATGGTTGAGGTATGAGCAAAAACCACGACTACCCCCTTTTCATATACCGAAAGTAACAAGGTATATAATATATACCTTGTGTAAGTTTCTTTTTGTTTTTTTTTTTTTTTATTTTAAAAACCTTTTTGAGTTTTTTTACACATAAAAAATACATATGTATGTTCATGTACAGCGAAGTTGATTTAATGATGTCCGCCTGTCCGCCTGTTTTTCTGTATATCTGGACAACGGCAAAGTTTCCGAACAATGTACAAGCATCTTGGTTATCAATACACAATGTTTGACAAAATGTGGGCGGGGTTGGAGAATTGAGCGTGGAACAAAATTATTTTAATTAGTATTGTGGTTATTTTATTGAACTGTTAATGGTTTTCAATCCAAATTTTGATATTTTAATCAGGCTCAAGTTCATTGAATTTAATTTTCATTAAATTAAGATTGTGTGGTTACAATCGAAACTAGTCTGGTCAACCTGTCCGTGAAAACCTGGGTTCAATTCCCAGTTCAGTCAAGAATGAAAAATTATCAATAAATTTTAATTCATTTCATGTTGTAAAATTCCTTTCTTCATAAAAATAATTTAATGAAAATTTAATTCAATGAACTTAAGCCTGATTAAATATCAAAATTATTTTATTTATATCTAAAGAACGGTATTTATGTAACTTTCCGTTCTTATCGCACTATGTTGAAGGGTATATAAGATTCGGCAAAGGCGAATATAGTAACCAAACTTGTTGTAAACGATTTTTAGCTTTATTTTTAAAGTTTGGAGGATTAGTTTTATTGATTAACATATTTTTTTTAAAAACTATTATAAATTTTTAACTACAAATAGTTGCAATCAAAAAGAAATATTGCATGAAAATGAATCATTTTTATCTTGTAATAAAATTGAACATTTAGGGAATCTTAGAAATGCCCCAATCATGTTGATTGTAGAAATTATTTTAGTATGCAAAAAGATTGAAGTTCCTTGGAGTTATCTTAATGACTTCAGAAGAAGAATAAAATCTCTCTCACACTGTAGAATAATTGGCTTTATTTGTAGCCTTAACAAATTCAACTCGAGTCTTTCCTCTGGCAGATTCATTAAGTTGAGCGAATAAGTCCTGAAATACTATATACTTTGAAATTGCATTAGTGTCCAGATTATGAAATTATAGTTTGGCAATTTTTTTAATTTTATCTTGTCTTTCATCTTCTCCTTTTTATATTTTGTATATATACAGATATACCTACAGCCAACTTTAATTTAAATAATGTGAGAATAAGGAAACAAACCAGAATTGCAGAGTACATAAAACTGAGTACTACTACTCAATCTTCTAACCCCACTCATCAAAAAACTTAAGAATTGCTGCAAAAAAATTGCAAGTCTGGACGATGACTAAGCTGATACATTCAGTGCTGGTTTACACTCTTGAAGTCTTTGCCGTCAAGTCTTGAGTTTGTAGGAGAGAGAGAAAAAGAAATGGTATTATCATTTTCTTTTTCTCCTAAAAGCTCAAGACTTGACGACAAAAACTTGAAGAATGTGAACCAGCGCTTAAATTCAATTTAAGTTTCCATTGCGTATAACTAAACGAGGTGGCCTCAAAGTCACAACAATACAACAACAGTCAGCTATTTTTTGATACCACCTTGTAAATAAATACACTTTTTTATATATTTTTTTTATTTAGTAGTGCTACCATACTTTTATCTTAATTAATGAAGACTTTTAAAATAACTCTGAAAATACTGTAGGTATTTAAATACGATTAAAGTTTATGTGAAAATTAACAAAATATAGTTTAAATGCTATCCTAAAAATTTTACATTAGTGTGACACTTGAAATTACTTAAACTTGACTTGTGGTGGTGGTTGTGTGTACATATTACAAAATAAAAGTGTTATAAGAAGGGGCAGCGGAAAAGGCTGGGCTGGGAAATACTTATACTACAGGTGGTATAATAAAAAACTATTAAACAAATGCAAATTGTCTCAGAAAAAAAAAATTATAAAGAAAAACATTTAATTAAACTTTAAAAACACGGCAGTTTAAGGAACAAAATAAATAATATTCTTGAAAAATAAGAAATTTTTTTTAACATATATACACATATTAAACATAACAGAAGCGCATGTCCTACTTTCTCTTTCTCTAGATTTTAAATTTAGCTTTTCCACAACAAAAGTGAAATGGAAATCGCCTCAAAACCCACAGAAAGGGAAATTTTATTGTTTTCCTAATAATGGAATTTTTTGTTTTTGCAAAGTCATTGAACTTGGCAAAGAAAAACTCAAGGTTTTGAGTCGAAGTGAGTGGAAAAAGAAGAAAAATAATAAGAGCTTTCAAGAGAAAGTGAAAAAGTAGAGAAAGCTTTTCTAAGTATGTATTACACTTTCTACCCCCCTGCTAAAAGTCATAAAAACAAAATAAGAAGAAAAAAAAACTAAATGACACACGTGTAAATATGGGGGGTTAAGTTTTGAGAACTCCTCCTAAGAGAAACTAAACATCCCTCTTCTTCAACAACTTCTTTAAATGTTCTGCACCAAAGAAAGCCGGTTCGTTGGTAATTTCCTATTAAAAATAAGGTTGACATAAACATAAATATTTACTTGTGGATAACAGGCGGATATCATGCAAAAAAGTCTTTATTATCCATTCCCCTTGATAAAAATAGAAATTAATAATTTCAAAACAATAATAACAACAACAGCCGGTTTTTAAATAATAAAAAGGATACAAAATTTTGCTACGCACAACACCTACTGGGTTTTATGAAATACATAAGGTTTGCTTTTTATTTAAAAAAGGGACGAATTTGTAATGCACTATTTTTTTAAGGGACATACACAATTTTTTGGAAGGGGATCAAGGTGTGGTAATTTTTTCCAGAAATATAAATTTTAAATAGAATGTAGGTCAGCATAAAAAGTTTTTTGTTTTATAAAAATATTTGAGATTCTTTTGTTATCGGGTCATATTGAATCCAAAGTGTGAAATAGGGTTAATTTCTTTTGAAAACTTGTAAGAAAGTATAAACGATCAATTCTGACCATTTGATGCCCTACACCACTTTGGTAAATAATAATATAATTTTAATTGATTATAAGGTATTTCTTGCAAATCGATTATCAAGATATGTACCGCCAACTTTTAAAATCTCAAGCCATTTTAACTGATATTATAAAATAAATAGGAACTTTGGTCAATTGCGAGCCAATTTTAAAGAATTCGTGGTATTTACATTTCTTGTTGATAACACTTTTTTTAATAGTTTATGTATGTTGTTGTTTAAGGTCTACTATAGCTTTTATACGCGGAAAAATTGGAATTCTCGGGAAAATTAATTTTGTGATTTTCGAATACCCCAGATATGATCTCGACAATGTTGCTACATATTTATACCGCATATAGGCCGAAAAAGATTGCTAATGAAATTCATCCAGATCGGCATACAAATGGCTGAGATAGGAGCAAATAAACGGCTTCCTCTGATTTTACTTTTAAAGCCTCTTTAGTTTCTTCGTTTTGATGTCTTCTTATAAGACTATGAACTTTTTCTTCACTTTCCCACCTTAAGTAAACTTTGTATAACACTGTACCCATGTTCTGTAACTTTGGTGAGAACTTTTTGCATCGAAAACTTGTGAAACAAAATATTCCATCGTTTCTCGAAAAGTGAGAAAAAAGTGTGTCTGTAACTCATGTCGAAAACTATCAAAAGAGATTACGTCGTTACATTATAAATGTCATAATATTCCACTCGAAGCCAATTAGAAATTACAGATGTTGTGAACGCCAGTCAAACATATCGTTGACGGCGCACAGTGGGAAATTTTACGAGAAGGCGGTCAAAATTCCATAACTTTTGACTGGATCGGTATTTTTTTATGCGATTTTTTTTGCTCGATAGGTGCGATATTAGGCTTTAATTTGCGCTATAAAACGTAGGAGCAAAAGTTATGGGGAGTTCAAAATGCATTTTCATTTTTTTGTTGAGTTTCGGTGTAAAAGTTGAATATTTCAAATATGAATTTTTTTATAATTTATCATTATTTCTCTTGTATTTTACAACTGATACTTATTTTTTATTGTCGAACTTAGATCCTGTCAGAAAATGCCAATATTTGGCCCCTGTAAATTTTTTAGTCCCAATATTCACAGGGGCCAAAGGTTGGCTTTTTTGGGACGAGACGAGTTGTTATAAGGATAAAACTGAAAAGGAATATTTTGAAAAATGCCCAAATAGCATTCCTGGCTATCGATAACATTTTAGGTAATTCAACTTTTATTTTTGGTTGGAGATGTATGTGTATTTTATTTTTATATATTAATACAAATATATACTTAAATCCCCAGGAAAAACTTTTTGAATTTGGGTAATAGGTCGTAGTTATTTCATACGTTACCTGGTAAGTAGTTGTCATTACAATTGTCATTATTCTGAAAACCTCAATAAGTACTTACTAGGAATGACCTCAGTAAGTACTTTTCATTGCTATAATTTGCAGTTATGAAAATTTGCTTACTAATAATCATCTAAATAACTACTTTTTAGTTGTCTTGTTTTCAGTACTAAATATTTACTTACTGGTAACTAGCTCCATAACTATTTTTTAGGCTTATTAACTAGTGCCAATTAAATAAAAACTAAATATTTTTTGCCTTCTAGTAAGTATATTGTAAGTACTTACAATTCAACTTACTAGTAGTTAAATAATAACAAGATATTTTGTGACTTCTAGTAAGTGTATTGTAACTACTGAGTTATGTGGACAACTCGAACAAAAATAAGTAGTTATTCAGTCGAAAAATAAGAAGTGTTAATATTTCTCCAATATTACTTGCTAACTTACCAGGTAAGTAAAGTTTTTGCTGGGTCAAAAACAAATTATAATCTATAAACAATTTTAAATTAAACAATATTAGTAAAAATTTCTTCTAAATAGCTTTGGGTTTCATTTTCCAGAAGTTGTTGAGCTTCTTCCTCTAATTCGATTGAGGTTGATTTCCATTTTTGTCGAATACTGGACATATATGGATCTGATGTGCACAACAAAATAGTAATAAGATCTTCATTAGTACAACATCTGGACATTTTTCTTGTATTATGCTCGCGGAAGAATCTGTAGTCTTTGTTCCTTTTTTCTTGCGCTTCTTCAGATAGATCTCCAATTGGTAGGATATTGTGTTGAACTATTTGTTCCCCATGGTATACAATTTTATGAACTGTGGTTGGCATATGTCTCCAAGAGTATTTTTTGTTATAAAGAATTGCTGTTTCATTTGCATACTGGCCAAATTTTTTTGCATTTATCTTTCTGCTACATGATATAACTTGTAAAATGATCTGGAATCGTCTTATTAATTCAAAATGTACTCCTGTGATAGATGCTGCAGTTTCTGGATCGGAAAAGAATCTCCTTGCAGTGTTTCCATCATTTGAATTTCCTTCTCCTTGTTTGGGCTGATCAATTATAAGGCCTAGGTGAAGGTATTTTTGCTTGAATTTGTTTTTTTCTTTGCTTCCTTTTTTCCACATTTTCTTTGTTTTTTCTCACTGTTTCGCCTAACGGGCCAAATTCCAAATCATAACCCAATTTAAGAATATGCTCCATGAAATGAATTCTGGTATGAAGAGGGGACATTCCAAATTCGTATGCTTCATTGAAACTATTGTCTTGTGATGGGGGTTGGCTTAATTGACTTGATGTCTTTTGGCATATGGTACAGCTTGACGAAGACTTTGTTTCGGTTAATGCTTGTGCAACTTTTCCATCGATCATTGTAAGGAACATTTGAAAATTAATTTCAATGCATTGGTCATCAAATTTAAATATTGCCGGTTGAAGTTCTTTAATTTGATCTTTTATTTTTCGAACTTCTTCAGTTATGACATCTTTAGTTTCCTTTTTGTAAACAAACTTTATTGGTCTGCAATACTTTGTTGAAGAGGGAATTTCATTTTTCCATACATCCATTGCTGTAACTCTACTGGTTGACGGCTCTAAGCCAATATAAGTTTTTCTTAAACGTAATGGAACGAAAGATACCATGAATAAGTTAGCATCAGATGAGTTTTCTGAATTACATTGCTTGTATTGTTTCTGACCAGAGCTTCCATCACATCCCCATTTAGAAAATAAAGTGATGCTGCAATTTTAAAGTTTTTTTAAACAGTCAGCATCAAGTGTATTTAATAATCGTTCTGCAGTGTGTTCGAGAAGAGCCTGCAATTTTACTTCTGCTGAACTTGAAGTTACACTAATAGCCGTTTGTGAAGGTAAGCACTCTTTTTTGACAGAAACTAAATCTCGATATGCAGAAAGATTCCACAAATCTTTTCATTGGTTCGCTTTCGCAGTTCTGTATACTGATTTTTTGTCAGTTTTAAATCCAAAAATAGTGCAAATGCTTCTTCTGGAGTAAATTTCATTTCTTCAGTTGGTGTAGGCATACTTTTTAAAATCCTCTTTGTGCGTTTAGGGCTCGCTTCCACTATTTTTTCAATTATTGCAATTTTTGTTTTCTTATTTTGCGTTGGTTGAATTTGATGCAGAAATGAATCCTTTATCATACTATGAGAAATTTCTTCATTGATATTTGCAAGCTTGCGTCTTCGTGATCTTTCACTGCAATTGTCAATTTGTTTTGCGGGCCGACCCACTTTTTCAGTTTCCTTAGCGGTAATTGACAGCTTCTTAAAAATCAGATCATTTGTTAGCCATTTTTCGTTGCGTAAGTAAAAAATTTTCTTGTTTCTAGAACATTTAAGGTACCGTTTTCTTAATGTAAATGAAAAATTTTTAATTTTTATCTTATGAATTTTGATTTCTTGTTCATTGCATAATTTAAAGAATGGATTATTCATTATGTGTAACACAAAATCTTTTTCATCTTTCTGTTGAAAATATATATCTGCGAGAACTTTATAACTGAACTTAGCCATTGTTTAAACAATAATGAAGGTAAAATTATGAATGCATGCATTTTTATACTCTTGATAGAAGTTTTTTTAAATGATCTTTTGTTACCACTTCTTGGAAACATAAAAACCCTTTTTTAAATACAAATTTAATCTTTTATTACCATTTCTTTGAAACATAAAAAAACCCCTGTTTTCACACTTTTTAAAAGGATAACATACCGGCAATAAATTAACAGGTAACATGTAGGTAATTTTCACGTAAAATATAACTGCTCTTCCATTTTTTTAAATTTGTTGCAATTTTCAGGTAATTAAACTATGTAGTTTATGTTGCGGCTATTTACTAATGTTTAACCTTTTAACTTACTCAAAAATCTAACGTGTTAGTCTATTTATGTCGCCTTTTCGTTTTACAGCATCCGTTCACCCACAATAAGTTTATAACAATGGCAATACCTTTACCTTCTCAAAATTAATTGATAACCTGACGTGCTATATAATTTATGTGGCCTGAACTGCTTTATTTGTCGAAAATTCTTTAAGATTCACCTTCTTTAATTTCAGTAATGTTTCCTTGCAGGACTTATTTTTTGAACCGAATATCTTACCTTGGGTCACAGAAATTGCTGTAGTTCGCAAGATCGTTTCCAGATGTGTGTACAATGGGGTATAGAAATGTAGGTTAGATTCTGGACTGCAAAAGAGTATAGATTTTTTTTTGACGCGTTTTGACGGGCAGGACTTATGTTCTATAAAATAGGAAATTTCCGGGAAATTTTGACATAAAAAAAAAAGAAAATTAAATAGTTCTATACGTTTAATGCTTTAAACCACGTATAGCTAATAAGATAAACTAATACACAAAACTTATTCTGTCAAAAAATCTTGAAAAACAAAAAAGTTATGAGCATTTCAACTTCAAAAGTTTACTCAGAAATTCAAAACTATAACCAAATACTGAGAAAGTCCATTTTGGACCACCCTGTTCTCAATGAAATAGTTGAAATAGGGTTGAAATTTTTTGGTTCCGAGGTTCACTAGTATTTACTTTCACATGAATAAAAAAATTTCAAAATCGGAGAACATAAAAAAAAAATAGTTTTGGCCGCCTTCTCAAAATATGAACCAGTGTGCGGCGACCAAATTTTACTAAAATTGAAAAATTTTCAACGACGGCGGCGAGAAAACAACCGTCGGCTATACCAAAAAATATAAAGTGCGACTTTAATGTTTGTTAATGAAGAAATTGCTTTGAAAACATTCGTATATTTTTAAAAAATGTTAAAAGCAAATTAATTAAACAATGTAAAAATCTGCCAAGAACATAATACTTATCTCTTCTGTGTAAATATTCATTGCATTTTGCATTTTTTTTTTTTTAGTTTTTAAAATTTTTCTCACCCCGTTTTTACGAGTGAGTTTATTTGACAGTTCAAAGCGGCAACTTTCTCACAAAAATTTTATAAACACACTTTTTCAGTATATTGGCGAGAAATTTCCTTACGTGACAGTTATTACTCGTCAAAAATGTTATAGACGCAGTTAAGTGAGAAAAACAGCTGTTTGTTTCAATTTATGGCATTTTTGTTTCATTTCTTACATTTCAATCGAAAAGTTTCTCGACACGAGAGTTACAGAACATGGGCACTGGTTGTAAAAATTAACATATAATCGAGTTATAGAAATTAATTACTTTTTTCTTCCCAAACTAATGGTTTTGGCACAATAGCGCCCATATCTAGGAGGAACAAATAGGGCTTAAACATTTCTTTTATATAAGGAGTATAAAATAAGTTTCGACAGAAGTACATAGTACGCGTTAATCGGTCGACGAGTATCGTGCGTTTAAAAACTTGAGCGCGTGAAAAATGGCAAGTTATAAAAGCCTTTTCATCCAGCTTTTTTTTTTATATGCTTAACACTTTTTTTTTATAGAATTCCAAGCTTCAGCTCTTTTTTTATACGATGTTGTATGTTTTATAAACTCTTCAATATGTTTTTTCTCCATGATTTAAAAATTTGTTAAATGATTCTTTTTTGTTATCAGCTGATTACTTGTCAAAAATACACAACGCGTTAGGTTCAAAGTTAACCAACTTTCTGCCGCGTACGCGTCAAAAACTTTTTAATGTAATTTGTTTTAAGAAAAAACACTAGTTGTAACTTTTATAACAGAAGTCTACAGAGCGCACCCGCACTAACGTGTGTTATGTACTTCTATCTTACCCGGGGCTTACACATGCAAGTGCAAGTTCGAAAAACTGAAAACACTCACACATTTTTACTAACACCATCACCTTTTTCGTACTTTCAGACCAACTTGCAAGAGAATTTGCTTGCAAGTAAATTTTTGACACTTGCAGCAAGCAAAATGACAAATAAAGAAACAGTGTTACCTTGGATGCCTTTGGTATTAATTTACTAGTACTAAGTAATATAAAAGTTATGTTTATAGCTGATTTTCTGTGTTTTTATAAAAATATAAAACAAAACAAAAACACTACAACAAAGCAACACATCTTCATGGTATCTTAAAACATAAATTGCAAGCATATAAAAAAAAAATTGTTAATCAAAATATTTTCTCAGAAATGTTATGATATCGGTAACTACGGCAATACTGAACTCACATAAGTTGTGTTCATTTACTTTACTAGCAGAAACTTGCAAAGAGAGAGTAAGTAGGAATTTAAAGAAATTGCTCTCAAAAATACTAAAAAATAAATGAACACTTTGCCAGCCAAAATTTGCAAGTTAAAGTAGTGACGAATATACAGGAATATTTGAGTACCCATTAATTATTCTAAGACTTGGAAAACTTTTATACATTACGGTAAAAATAATGTGATTTTATTACTTTATATTTGTTTACGCTGAATAAAATGAATCATGAATTGGATTTTTTTTTATTTAGGAGGGAAAAGAAGTATTTGGGTTTTCATCAATAATAAAAGATAAAAAACCCTTTGTTAACAATAAAAGTATTTATAAGGCAAAACAAAATATTTAATTTAACAATCTATGTATAACCCATGTATATAGGTATATAAAATTTCAACGTTACAGACTTATTGACATATTCACCTTCGCACAGCCTTAAATATAAAAAATGGTGAAATGCGGGAAATTAAATGGGTTTGTTTTACTTTTTCGTTCTACAAGTGGTACCTTTTCAATTTGCTATAATATATATTAGAAACATAAAATTATAGGTGCAGGGTCCTGAGTGAATGAGAACCTATAACGTTGGTAATTTTTTTAAAACTAAGAAACATAAACTTTGTCATTTAAATATGACCAAGAAAGAAAGGTAACGAGGTAGCGGGTTAAATTATTGTTAATTATAAAATAATTTAAGATATTCTCATTATCTACTTTATGGCCATTTTTTTTTTGGTCCAAATGCATTTCTTTGGTGTTTTTTTTTTTCTTAATAAACAAGACGGTCATAAAGTAAACAATGAGAATATCTCAAATTATTTTATAATTAATTAGAATATTTAATTTTGTAAATAATTTAATTTGCAAACAAATTTTTTAACTAATGGGGTATTAGCAATTGTGTTAAGTACCGGGTATCTAGGTAACCATTATACTCACAGTACTAATAACAACACCTCATCGGTTAAAAGCAAAACAAAATACATAAGGGATTTTTTTTAACAAGTTCGTTATTTTATTTAGCAATAAAAACATCGAAATATCTGTCCTAAGTTATACAAAAGTATGATTTCTTATCGCATAAATATTTTTAAAAATTTTAAAAATCAACATTAGCTTATAAATTTTGCAAAATATCCTTATTTAAAACTTCGTTTGGAAAAGTTTGTTTTGTAAAAAAGAACAAGAAACAGCTTTTTTAAAAATTCTTGCAAGTAAAAATTTTACCAGTAAAAATTTGCAAGAATTTTTTTGTCTCTCAATATTTTTCTCTCTTTATACGCTCTCAACTTGCATATTTTTTGGGTTAATGAACACTTTCCAGTAACAATTGTTACAAATTCGTAAGAATTTTTAGTAAATGAACACAGCTATATTTTAAAAATAAACATAAGTTTTTCATCAAGATAGACCAAAAATGAAATAAAGCAACAACTAAAGAATTTATATATAATATTATTAAATAAATTTCGTGATAACATTAACATGATAATGTTTTTTAAACCCAAAAATAAAGCTTTTTCATAAGATGTTTTCGCTTCGAGTATATTTGGAAATTAAACTTGCAACTGACTGTGTAAACAATTAAGCTACTTTCGGCTTAAATTTTCTTTGATAATACATATCGGCCCTATCTAACACTTCGAAAATTTTACAGGAGAAGCAAACAACTATTTAAAATGGCAAATTGATAAATTGCCTCAAACTGTTTATAATTATTCTTTCTTCTATTTTTCTTGTTAAACCTACCAGTGGTTTTGACAAATAACAATGTTGAATATAATGCAAACTGTTAGTTATGTCTATTAGCGTTTATCGTATATTTTGTAGATAGGGCTTTTTGTTTTTTGTTAATAAAATCGCTAATTTTGGTCGAAAGATTCCAAAATTTGTTGTGGACATTTGTGTTGATTCAATACATCAGAATCAATGAAAAAGTCGATTTTTAATTTTTGGCTAGTTAGGGCCTTTTGCGTTTAAGGTAACGATATACACTACTTGCAAGTAATTACTTGCATGTGTAAAGACAAAGTTAAGTCTGTGTTTATACAGCTCATGTCTTATTGAAATGATTCTTCCTTTTTCTTCTTTGAACATGAATGGGCATTTAAATGATTCATGTCATGTTGACGCCGTTTTTTTTTTTTTTGGTAAAGTCTTTAAATACGAATAAGAAAGAAGAGAAAAAAACGAACGAGAAAGCAAAGAGTACTGGCAATACGTGCATGTGTGTACTCGTTTCTTTTCCCCTCGTCTCTCTCACCCATAAAGTAGCAGTCATGTCAATAAAACGTAAGCTGTTTGAACACAGACTAAGGGCTAATAAATCAGAGCAAATTAAACTCTGTTTTTGGTTTAACATGTGCTTAAACCAACAAATCCATAAATCAGAAAACATATAACCCATCTTTCAACGCATAAAATTGGGCGTTAAACCACCAATACAAACCATATGAATTTGACAACGTTTATCGTAGTGCTGCCCATGTTACTTTTTAAGTTACATATAATACATGGGACACTTATTTACAACTGTTGAGTTTAAACTACATACAAATTTAAGTTTAGTTCAACTAAACCAGTATTTAAGCACTCACTGACCTTTTAGCCATAAGCAAGGCATAAATCATATAATAAAGGGAGCAATTCATGTCTGCTATTACTTATTGAATTGAGATTTTTTTTTTAAATTTCATCAAATGAATTTAACGCCCTCCTTTTACGCACTTTTCTCATTTATTCATTGTTTTTTTTTTTGGGGTTTTTATCTGTCTTCCAAAAAACTCCTTACAGCTTGTATCTTTTGCGTTTTCTTTATTATTTTCCATTGTCAACTTTGAAAATTATTTTATTGTTTTTATTTTTATGCGCTTAAATGTTATCGAGGTTTAAATTTTATGATTTTGTTGTAAAAACTTTCAGTTTATGTTTGAATTTGATTTGGGGGTGTTTTTGGTTTGATAAAACATACATATCGTCATATGGTTTCAAAAAAGCCCTAACTTATATTAAAACAATTAACAAAAAATTCTGCATTGAAAAATTGACAAAAATGTTCAGTGTTTTTTTTTAGAATAAAAAAGAAAACAGATAATCGGGCATGTTCCAGAAATCTATAGTCCCCGCACAGCCTGCAGATGTCGAGGAGCTAGAGACGGTTGAGCATGTACTGTGCCACTGTCCTATGATTCAGGGCCCAGGCAGAAATGGCTAGGGGCTAGATTTCACGACGAACTGGGGTGTATCGCTGGATGTAATCCAACCGATCTACTGGGGTTTGTCAGGGAAATAGGACGGCTGTATTTACCTATCTGTACCAAATCTTAGGTCTATTTTCTTCTTTACTTCTCTTTTTCCTATTTTCTCCTATACTAAAGGGATTTACAATGGACCTCAATGGTTTCCGAGTGGATATGCGCCCTTGGACGCTTAACTCTTCTTAACCTAACCTAACCTAACCTAACATACAGTGTACTCTATGGAGGCTTAAAATGAGGAAAAGCTGGTACTCTTTTTCACTCTTCGTAAAGTAAAACCTAGTATCAAATAAGTTGCCCCCCTTATTTTGTAAAACACCTCACTTCGCCTCACTTAAAAAATATTTCATACAAATTTTAAAAATATTCCAAAAATTTTATATTAAAAATTTCTCATCGCTGTTTTCAGAACACAAGTGATTGAACGTTTATTAAAATTTATATAAAAAGCACTTAGTTTTTTGAGTGTTTTTCATAAACATTTTACTACACATTCAATCCCTTGTGTTGTGAAAACAGCACATTAAATAAATCAGGGGGCAATTTAGGGCATTCGATATCGATCAAAATTACAATACAATTTTAATAGAATTTTTGATCGATATCGAATGCCGTAATTTGCCCCCAGTATTATTTGAAGTCTAAACAGGTTTTTGTAATTATAGGAGCACACATTTCATCGAAAATGCATTTTCTTTACAACCATTTATACTCATTTACTCCAGGTTTAGGAGTTTAGTGTGGTGAACAAGGTGAAAGATTTCACCAAAATCTTGCAGTAATGGAAAAGCGTTATCAGCGCCTTTGGATTCTAGCCATGATGTGTGACTACTGTTGGATGCAAATTCGTGAAACGTCATCGCAACATAAAAGGAGAAACCGAAGAAGAAGAACAAAAATTTAATTTTCAACCAAAAATTTAATTAAATGTATATACAAATTAAATTGTCTCTTATGCCCGTAATTTTTACGAAAAAATATCTGGTCTCGTCTTCGTACCTAACAGTTATCTTTACCTTTTTCAACGTCTATTTGGACTACGTGTTTTTACCTTATGTTTTCTTCTAAAACTGGCAGTATTTACACCATAGATTTCTATACACAGCTTGATTTCTATTGTAGAAATTACGGGCAATAATTCTAATCCGATCAACACAACCAAGAAACCAAAATTTGTTTATTATCCCTTCAAATATGGATGCTTTTAATAATTATATTGCAACTTCTTCCTTTTTTGTCCGATGATAACAACTTTAATACGTGCGGAACAAAATTGGCTTTAATATATGGGTTAATAAATTTAAAAATAAATCGCCTTAAAATCTAGTGAATTTCCAATAAACACAGTATAGATATGGGCCGAAAGAAAAAACAGTGTAAAACTTGAGCGTTTCGAAAATTCATTTCTCAAGATTTATGGAAATAGCCTTATAAATATATCGAAACGCTTCTTAAGAAAATTAAATGAATGTCATATTCGTATTTAGCAGTTTAGAAAACATCATATTTTTTGGCTTTATGGCAACAATTTGAGAATTTAAGTGATAAGAACTTTAATTTTAATTGTAGGAGTGTAAAATTTGCAATAAACATGTATTTTGATGCGGTACATTATATTCGTTTAAAATGTCGATTTTGAATTTTTGTTAATTAGGGCTTTTTTGAAATCATATGACGATATGTACGTTTTGAAAACTCTTGTTCGAAGTGTTTAGCAAACAATAAGCGTATGGATGGATGTGCGGTATGTACATGTTGTACATATTTGGTAAACCTAATACAACAGGGTGCTACCTGTAAACAAATTTACAAGTGGATTTATATAAATTTATTAATTAAATATAAGCTCGATAATTCTGGGCCTAGGTTGAAGATTCTCGCCTATATTTCTTCCCCAGTTTACATGTTAAGTCTCATTTATTTCATGTATTTAGTAACTTTGCTGTAAAGACTTTTATATTTTCTTTTTATTTTCTCAAGAGGGGGCGTTTAAAGTACTTTATAATTTTTTTTTTTTGTATTACATATTGAGTGCCTACCTTTGCGCCAAATGTTATGTAACAATGCCAAATCTTTTCAATTTGTTCTTCCAGAAGGTGAAAGCAAAGATGGGCATGGCTTTATATTAAGATCAAAAGTAATACATAAGAATCTCTGTATTGGCTTCACTTATTATGGGCAATTTTCGAAACCAAATATCTTTCGCATTGTAGAGAACTTCAATTAGTTATTTATCCCTTTTTTGCTTTCAAACGATAAATTATTTGATTTAGAAGTCGTTTTTAAAGTTCTTTAATATATTGCAGACAAATTTTTGCATATTTTTTCTGCTACTTACCAGAATTTTAGAATTTGTTTTTTTTTGCATACATAATTCCCCCACTATACTTATTTAAATGTATAACTAAAATCTTTACGCTGCAAAGAATACGACTAGTCCACACACGCATGTAAAATATAGCCCATAAGGACTAGGACTAGTCCAAAGGCAACCCAAATGTATTGAAAGACATGGTCTATTTAACATTACGATGTCCTAGGGCTGGACCATATAATCCAGTTTTGCAATACAACGGAGTAGTGTTAAAACTACTCCATGTTCATACATATACTCTCAGTGGTTTAGTTTTAAAACTACTCCATGGCATAGTCCAGAGGATTAGTTTTGAAATCGTTTAAAAACGAAAACATGTCGTTTAAAATGGAAGACATGTCGTGCAACCACAAACTCTTTTTTAACAATGACATGGTCCATGATTGCATAACATCGGACCATGTTGTAAGTTGTCTATTTTATCTAAAATGGATCAAGTAGTCCAATATTATTTGCAGGGTATACCCACACCACAATAGTGGAGAGGGTATTATGCGTTTGTACTGATGTTTGTAACACCTTAAAATATTGGTCCTAGAAGCACTTTTGGAATCGATCTAGCGAAGTCTAGTTCGTCCTGCTGGCTATTTTAGAGATGAATTGATGAAAATTGGTACATAGACTCTAATTGTCACAAGGACCGTATGAAACTGGGAGATTCGGTCTATAATTTCTCATGGCCCACATAAAAGCTTCTTTTCTTTGTGCCCATAAATCATCTTATTATGTTGGGTTTCAGATTAAATTTGGCCCAAACTTATTTTACTGCAATCTAAATCATCATACCAAGTTTAATTGGCATCGATCCATTTTTGACAATGGCTGCTACACAAAAACTACTCCTTTTATAACTTCATTACAAATGCTAATATTGACATAAAAAATTGCGGCAATAACTTTAATTTACGTTAGCTTTTCTGTCATGTCAAAGTGTTGTGCTGGTAGGTCCAAAATTTCCATAGGTCCTTCAAAACATACATAACTTTGTTCTTACTAGTCCATGATTGCCCAAGGGTCCCAAATGGGATACACGCTCAAGAATTTGCCTTGAAATACTGTGGGGTAGTCTATCACATGCTGGGCATTTACCGATTATACTTTTTTACTTGTTTTTTTTTCTCGAATAATAAGTACTGAAATTGCATATTTTTTAAATATGAAATAAAAGAACTGATATTTAAGTCAGGTTTGTATACTTCTTACCCTGTATTTATTTCCTAGCAAAAATATAAACAATAAAAAACTTACAGAAATTCTTAAACAAACCAAAACGTTCTCTTAAAAACACATGGTTTTTATAACAATTGAAGACAAAAAAACTCAGCCATCATCCCTGTAAAAATATTAAAAAAACGCTTTAGGGGGACAAAAAAGTTTAAATAAAAAAAAATCGATAAAAAAAAACTTATGTATGTATATGTATGTTGTTGCTTTATATGTGAGTTATTTTAAGAAAAAAAAAACAATCAAATTTTATTTTAATAAAAGACTACAACTGCTAAAAGTTAAATTTTACACAACTATCAAAAAAAGTATATCGTTTTTAATCAGAACAAGTTATTTTCAGGGACGGTAACGGATATAAGTTTGTTTCTTAAATTTATTTTTCGTTTGGAAAATAAAAGCTATTTTCTGAGTTTTATTTAATCCTCAATAAAAGTAATGTATTTCTCGAGTTTTATTTAATCCTCAGGAATAAAAGTTATTTCTTGATTTTAATATTTTCCTCAGAAAATAAAAATTATTTCTGAGTTTTAGTTTTTGCTTAGAAAATATCAATTATTTTTTGAGTTTTATTTTTGCTTAAAAATAACCGTTAATTCATGAATTTAATTTTTTTGCTTACAAAAACAATGTCATTTTCTGCGGTAAAATTAATATTAACCGACTTAAGGGCGAATTTTTACTCAGAGTGCGAGAAAAAACCCTTTTTTGTTTTATTAAATTATATTTTGAATATTTTATTAAATTTGAAAATTACTATTTTCTAAACAAAAAAAAAAAATAAATAAAAAAAATCACAAAATAACTTTTACTTCTGAGGAAAAAATAAAAATCAATAAACAACGTAAGTTTTTTTTTTTTTTTTAGGAATAAATAAAACTCAAAAAGAATTTTTACTTCGGTGGAATAGGCGGAATAAATAAAATTCAAGAAACAACTTTTATATTCTAAGCAAAAAATAAAACTAACAAATAATTTTTATTTCCTAAGGAATAAATAAAACTTAGAAAATAATCGGTAAATTTGAGTTTTTTTTTTAAATTTAAAAAAAAAAATAAAATTCAATGCATCTTAAGATCGTCCATGTAACAACGATTGCCTTGGTATATTACTTATGTTTGATTTTTTTAGTTTTAATTTGAAAATAACTGTTATTTGCAGTTCCTGGTTATTTTACTAATGTTTGTTAGTGTTTGATATTTTTTTTATTTTCAGAAACGACACCATTCAATTTTTTGATGATAATTTACCATAGATCTCATATTCAAAAGACGCATAAAATGCTAATAAGACTATACTGAAATTTGGTCTAATTAAGGTAATATACATAATAAATAGGTAATACCATAAATCAGACTCTACCATCCTAATAATCATTTTAATATGCCTAATGATGTTTCTGAAACAAATCATAATATTTAATTCAAATTAGATCAAATATATATGGGCATTTCCTCCGAATGGTCAACCAGGATGGAAAAATAAAATGTTGATAATCATCGTGTTTTATTAATATAATGGTTGCATACCATATCTCAGCTGTTTTACTTGAGGAAATTGGGCTGGAAACTAGAAAATTTTATTTTTCAGTTTATTTTTCTTTTTAAGCTAATAAGACCTAATGATATTGATGTAAATAAAAACAAATTTATTACATTTCACCCGACGTTTCGTCACTTTTTTGGTGACTTTTTCAAGGGTCGTCCATTTAAATAAAAATAATAAAAGTACAACATTAATACAAAATATTTTTTACAACAATAAATAGACACTGTCTTTCAATACATTTGGGTTGCCTTTGGACTAGTCCTAGTCAATATGGGCTATGTTTTACATGCGTGTATGGACTAGTCGTACTATTTGGAGGGTAAAATTAGTTACACATAGAAATAAGTATAGTGGGGAATTATGTAGGCAAAAAATAAAAAAATTCTAAAATTCTGGTAAGAAGCAGAAAAAATATGCAAAATTTTGTCTGCAAAATATTAAAGAACATTAAAAACCACTTCTTAATCAAATTTTATATTTTCTCTTTAAGCTACATACTTCTAAAGACATTTTTATATATAATTATTTGACATGCAAAAAACATGCTATCCTTGCACTCTCTTCAAAATCTCTCTATTACAATCAATTAAGAAGAGAAAAGTGTAAGGAGAACAAAAAAGTTCGATTAACGGTTAATTAACGGTCAAAACATATGAAAATCGTACATTCGCGACCCGTACGTTCGCGACCGGTACTGAAGCCAATTAAACAAAAACCAATAAAATAGAGATATTTTATTGCATAACTGCTGAATAGAGAACTACATTAATGCACTTTTAAAATAAATTAATCATTTTTGAATATTCCGTTCCATTTCGCAGATTTTTACATTTCACTACTGTCAGCCAAAGTTGACTTCTATTTTGCGTACGTTCGTGTATGTAACTCAATTCTGGCGATTTTTTCGACACATTTTAACTGGCAACAAATAGAACCTTTATATGAGATAGTTGTGTCCAGGGATGTTAAAGTTGGTACAAAGGTACTTTTTTTTGGTACATTTTGACCTTCTAAAGTAGCGAGGTACTACCGTGACTCATTTGGTACAATTTAAAAATTTGTCATACTGCCTATTTTCGATGTGCGAAAGAATTCTTTCGTTCGTACAACTACATTTAAAACAAAAACAAAGTTTTTAGAATTTGAATTTTGTTTTAAATGTAGTTGTGCGAAAGAAAGAGTTCTTTCGCACATCGGAAAAAGGCTAATAGTTCTTCTTTTTTGAATTTTTAGTATAGCAAACAAATTATTGAGTCCTTATTGTTGCATTTATGTATGTTGTACAACAAATCGTTAATGTAATGGGCGCTTAAATATGCGATTCGAGTTATGGTGTATAGAGCGCTTATTCCCCTTTTACAATGTGGCAAGTGAAAGGTAGACAGACGTAGTTTGTTGGTAAGGGAACGACGCTGTATGCGTGACACACTTTACTTTTTTTCCTCTCTCGCCTACAAACTTCGTTTGCCTGAATTTCACTTGCCACATTGTAAAATGGGACTTATGGAACCCACAGACGAGCCAACATTAGTCAAATCCTGTGTTACTACTTTGGTTTCCTTTTTACCATATACGATGCAAAACATCGGTATTGTGTTTTTTTTTTGTTTTTTTTTTCTTTTTTTTTTTTTAAATATAGAAGTACTACTTAACTTAACAAATATGTATATGCGAAAGAAATTTTTCATATCCTTTTGTTTTTTTTTTGTTTTATTTTTATAACTTTCACATTAAACGTCCCATAATTCTGTAAAATTTTTAAATTCATTTATAAAATTTCTCCATTTTTCATTGTTTTCAATATTCGTCATTTTTCCATTTTCGTTTTTTTTTTGTACAATTGAATTTTTATGTACTTTCTTTTTTGTTTTAATAAATTAAAAAAAAATGGTACAGTGAAGGTCCAAAAAGTACATTTTTTTGGAAGTTGGTACAAAATTTAAAACCCCATTTAACATCTCTGGTTGGGTCATTGGCCGTCAAAAACATTTTGTTGTGTTTTTACTTACTCTCAACAATAACAATATTACAAAATATAAAAACTTGGAGCAAAATGAAGTTATATTACACACACTCATACACGCACTTGTAAACAAAACAACGCATACGCACTTATTTTTTAAGTAAGTAGTCCCTGCAAACAATTTCGATCGAAACAGAATCTAAATAGTTTCCCAATTTAGCAAAAATCTATCGCTTCTGCTATTCAATTCTTATTGATGTAGTTACATCGTTCGGGCAGAAGTGTCCCACTATGGTAATATTTACTTTAAGAATCCACTTAGTGTCTATATTTTATGACGAATTAGAGCGCTTTGGAAGTTTAATATCAATTAACTTTAGTAGTACCGCTGTTGGCTTAAAAAAGCTCTCTTTTGAAGTTAAATTTTTTCTTATTGTTCTTTATAATAAAAAGTGGGCCATTTTACTGTTTATCTTTGTTTGATTTTGTAAGGGAAATCTAAGTAAAATATAAAATAAATGAGCTTAAAGTTAAACAAATATTTAAAGGAAATTACACAAAATCACAAATTTGTTCAACCACTAACTTTGTAAACTTTCATCATATTATAACTAGCATATGTTTTTATTGCTTTACAAAACTTATTTTACAAATTTTCTTCACTCAACGTTATTGTTGATCTTCACTAGAAAAATTTAACAAAAACACTTATTTTCTCACAAAAATTTTTAAAGTCATTAAATAAACAAACAGTTTAAAAAAATCACTAGTATCCTTAAAAAAAAAAAAGATAATTATCAAATTATTATTTTTAATTTCATTTTCATTTGCTCTAAAAAAATATGCAAGAGAAATTATTAAAAATTTAACCAATCTAACCGAAGAATAAGTTTGGGCTGTTTTGTGCACTCATTTATACAACTTTCGTGAGCTAGAACGCTTTTCGGTAACATTTGGATTCCGCGGAGTCCTAATTTTAAGTACAATAAAATAACTATTTCATTTTTCAAATATTAAAAATTTCACTTTATTTTACACAATTTTATAAATTTATATTATTTTACACGCACGTAGCACCGATCACATGGCTACTTAAATACAAACTGTGCTCTTTTACGAAGAAGTCAATATAATATGTGAAATGGTCAATTGTGCCATTGTTTCAGTTGTATAATTGTTACAATTATCTGAACAACTCATTAAAGTGACGAAAAAGTATAATTTAAGACTCATAATTCGATTCTAACGTATTTTGTTGTTGTTAAATTCCGAAAAATCTACTGTCTAACTACCAAATGTGACGAAGTAGTTAAAATTCGTAGATAATAGAAAAACACTCTACCAATAGCTTGTAGGGGTATGTAACGTCATTTTTTCCAGTAGCCCGTTTCTGTATTTCTCGCATCGTAAAATTTCCCGCATGAAACAAGTGAATTATGACAAAAACAGTGCAATATGAAACAAAAAATGATTTTTCTCACATAAGTGTTTCTGTACTTTTACTTTGCGAGAATTATCTGTCATTTAAATAATTTTCCAGCAATTATTGGAAGGATGCGAGAACAAGTGTTTCTGTAACAATATTTTGCAAAAAGTTTCTCACAAGAACTGTCAAAATAAGTCATATTTGAAATTGATGCGAGAAAAAAAAATTTTAAGAAATGGAGCCCAAATTATGTATGTATGTACACAAGAATGTGTATTATTTTTTTTATTTGAAAAGCAAGAATTTAAATGATGAAAATAAGTATATAAAACACAATTGTTATATTTTGTTATTAAAATTTTTTTAGCCTTTCATTGTTTGTTTTATGCAGGGCTGCCAGATAAATTTGTGAAAAAAACGTCAATATCCTAAGAAAAAATAAAAAAATCGTCTATTTTGTTCGGAAAATTTAAAATTAATTTTGACGAATTTTGTTCGATTTTTATCATATAATCACAAATTTTTATCATATAAACAGATAATCAAAAAAAAAAAAAAAAAAAAAAAACATTAAGTTCATGGGTAAAATACATATTTTATACATACATAAGCTTGAGGTCTATTTAAATAAAATTATTTATTTTATTTTCCTTTATCCGATAAGAGTTTAAAATTTCAGATTGTTATTTTTCCCTGCAGAAATCACACAAAGGAGTGACAAAATATCATATTGAAATAAAATAAACACTTTTGGACAAAGTAAAAGGCAAAAATTTCCTAAAGTGCAGTGACTGAAAAATGGGGTAATAGTTTAATCTTTTGATCACACAAACAAATGTATTAAATAATCCAAGCAAATAAAAATTAAACAGTTTCCGTCCGAAATTTTGCTTTTGCCGATACATTTTTTAATCTGCCTTGTTTTTAAAGATATCGGTTTTCTGTGGTGCCTAATACACAAACATATAAAACTATTTAAAATTGTTTTATTTCAAAGACTGTATCGTCACTAGAAAAAAATTAGCAAATTTTCACTTTGCCAATTTTGGAACAAAAAAAATCGTCAAAATGTCGATAAATCTTTAAATCTGGCAGCCTTATTTTTATTATATATATTTCTTTCGTTGACGTTTCGATTGCATTTGACACTTAATTACTGGAAGTATTCCAGTTAAAACAGAATCTGTGTTGTCTGTTCTCGCATTTAAATACAGAAACACTTTTTTCTCACAAATCGAGAAACAATGAAATTTTTTGTTTCACACTTAATATGAGAAAATTTGCGATGCGAGAAATACAGAAACGAGCTACAGTTTTTGTTTTGTATTGGTAAAGAAAATTCTAACATATACATACATATATATTTTTTAAGAGATTTTCTAATGAATGGAGAAAGTTGTTACCACTGAAAATGAGTAGAAAGGGAAATTTATGAGTGCTAATAAAAATAAAGGGATTTTTTTTTATTAAAATTAAGTCGTCAGAATTTTTTCTCCTTCGTAGCCGAATTGTGTACGAAAAATCGCCAATAACACCGTGCTTGTTGAAAAAACTGTCTCGGCGGGTCTTGTTTTCGAGATATACCGTTATTTCAAAAATCGAGGAGGTTGCACAACATATATTAGCGTAGCTCCAAAATGGTTTAGTTTATTGAATAAACTAAAAAAACCCGAAATTCAGAAATAAATTACTTCAGAACAAAATTAGCCTCTTAAAACTTTTTTTAATCTGCGCAACCGTTTCAGATATATAAGTTATTTTTAAGCAAAAAAAAAATTATTTTAAGCAAAATTTCGATATTTTTGTTTTTAACACGGCATAAAAACTTCTACACGTATAGAAAACAAACTTCCAAGCAAAATAAACTGTATATGATTAAAATCTGTCAACAACTTTAATTTTATTCACAAAAGATAAAAAAATCCAGACGAAAAATAAATGTTTTTAATTTTTGTTGTTAATTAAGGCTAAGCCGGCATATTCATTTAAGCTTAAAGAATGTACATAATAGCTATCAAACCCGTTTTGTCCTATAAACCACTTTTAAAATTTTTTATTCATAAACGTACATTAACAGCTTTTTAAGAATTAAATGTTTGTAGCGATTTTATGTTTAAGTATAGCAACTATATTTACGTTTTGTTGCCATTTTATTGCTAATGGTGCATGAAACTTCCATTCGATTTACATAATTATAGGTATATAGTTAATTTGTGAATAAAATCAAAAGTTGTGGACATATTTTGATTTTAATATTTCGAAATTTTGCTAAAAAAAATAATTTTTTTTCCAAAAAAAATTTTATTTTTAAAACGACTCCGCAGAGTAGAAAAAGTTTTAGCCATACTTAAAGGTAATTTTATATTGAAATTTCTTTTGAGTTACGCAAATATATGTTGTGCAACCTCCTCCATTTCCGGTATATACCCGAAAACAAGAGCCAACATAAAAAACGGAAGCTGCCGGATGCCCGCTTGTCGAGGACAGTGTAATCTTTTAATATAATTTTTATATAGGAACAATTTTATAAAGGTACATAACTTCAACTTCTTAAAGTACCTAAATCCTATAGTTCAAATTTTCTTTTTTAAAGAGTTTATAAACGACAACAATTTCGCCTAAGTCGCTTTTATGATATATTTTCTGCAGTCGCAAATATTGAAACTGGTTTTATATGGCTCTATATGGTCTAAAGAGTGTTACGAGTAGGGATGCCTATCCCGAAATCCCAATCCCGAAAAATGCCGGGATTTTAGGGATTCGGGATCAGATTTTAATTTTTCAGATCTGAATCCCGGAATTTTCGAGATTTAGTCAATCCCAAAATCGTTAACTTAATTTTTTTTTGTTTGACCTTTTTTTATAAAAATAAATTCATCATGACATTCTCCCTTGAGAGCATAGGGAACACAATATTGATCTCTTATATTTATTTGATTAACTCTGTTAATACTGCCATTGAGAACGAAAGAAAAAAGTTAAACTTTGTTATTCTTTTAAAGCCTTATCAACAATTGAAGCAAAGCCGCGAATAACGTTGTAACAGCCACTTTTTTCAAAAACTGTTTTTTTGCAGATTACCGTTAACATTACTCTCTTGCACTGTTTGAACTTCAAATCACCCAACATTATGCACTATAACGCCTTCAAAATGCGGTACAAAGAGTCAGCCGGTGGAAGAACGTTGTAAGTTACAAACGAAATAGTTTTGCAACGTGGAAAAACGTTTTAAAAGCCGCTTGCGTAGTGGAAAAACGTTTTAAATGACATCGCAATTGTGGATATGAAACGTTTTTCCACTAAAAAAAAAGTTACAAACTGTAATTTAGCATGTTATTTTAAATTCGATTTTCTTAATATTTTGCATAGGAGTTTTTATTGTCATTATTTTTGATAATCTAAAAAGAAAAATTTAAAAAGTGTAATCCTGCCTGTTAAAAACGTTTTTTTGCTCCCCTGAAAAAAATTGTAACTTACAACGTTATTCGCGGCTGTGCTTCAATTATAAAGAATTTTTAATGTGAGAAGTGCTGAAAATAATTTAAGAAGAAAATTAATTAAAGAATGAAATGTGATGCACAAAACAAAACAAAAAACAAAAAGTTCCGTAAGGTTTTATTTTCTAATTGATTCAACTGCTGAAAAATTAAAATTTTACTCTTTACAGGTTTAGGCTTATTAAAGCATTTTCCGAGGGTGGGCATCAGTGTTGCCAGTGAAATTTCGAGAAAGATAAATTTTAGTTTGCAAAAAGCTACACTTTTTCCCAAAAAGATACATTTAAAAAAAAAATTTTAGAATCCATTTTTAACGTTTAACATTTTTATTTAATATTTAATGAATATTGCAAAGAAAATTAATTATATGTAAATATATTTGGATGTTATGAAAACAAAGTATTTTTTGTAAAAATTTAGATACAAGCTAAGGTGTTAATACTAAGACGATTATATGAAAAAGTTCACATACATTTTTCTTCTAAAATATCATCTTAACACACTTACATAAGAATAAGGAGACGACACAAGAACTTAGAAAACCTAACATCAAAATACAAGTTATTTTTGTATAGCTTCGTTCAGACGGTGGTCAAATCATACAATATTGTAAGCAGGCGTTGCCAATAGAAATATTTTTGCATTAATTTAACACGTCTGCCAAATACAAATGAGCTTACAATTTTCACACAGTAGCAAGACATTTTTAGTCAATTTTAATGCAATTTAAGCAACGCGGCTGACCAATATTGTAAGATCTGACCACCGTCTGTACGAAGCTTATTTAGTTGTAAGGTTTTTTTAGTATTCATAACGAAATGATAACTTTAAAAAACTTTGTCGGAGACCGAAAGTTTAATATTTTATTTTAGTACGAAACTAAGATGTGGAATTTATACACTACATAATTCCTACCACTAAATCAGATTTTTATACCCCCCACATCTAAAAATTAAATAAAAAATTTATTTTGTTTATTAATTTCGAATTCAAATTTCAGTTATTCATCTTAATTCATTTATTAAAAGTTTTAATAGAATCTTACAAATAAATCATTTACTAGTTTGTTCTTTTCAATTATTATATTAATTATTTTTTTATTTAGTTTGAATCAACTGAGGCAATTGATATACATATGTATATAGATTTTATGTTAATTATTTTTTAATTGAATAAATTAACACATTGTTGGAAATCGTACGTTGTTTTTTTATCATATTTTTAATTAAATGAATCATTAATTAAGAAAAAAATCACAGTTTCAAATTTCTAAAAAATTTTAGTAATCAATATTATCATTATATTTTACTTTGTAATATTTATTGAATTAAAAAACGTTTGTTTGTAAACCTCTTTTGAAGACTTTTTAATGAACATATATAAAAAGCATTTATCTTTTAAATTTCAAAAACCCTGAATCCCGAAAAATCTAGTGATCCGGTTATCCCGGGATTTGAGAAAACCAGTCCCTATTGGCATCACTAGTTAAGAGGGAGACTTTTAGCTTGGATTTCCTGAAACATAAAACTACAACTTAAGGAATGTCTCTTAATTCATTTGAAAATTAAGATAATTCCTAACACTTTTTATGTCATATATTGTATATAGTCTCACAACTAGAGGGTTGAACAATTTTTTACTTTGCAATTGTAGCAAAATAACAGTCATAGAAAATATTGTAATTCGTAGTTGTAATAAAATCTAAAAGAACTTTTTACATTCTTTGTGTAATAAAGAACTAGTTATATCAAATATTAATGTATGTATGTACATACATATGTATGTATGTAAGTTAATGTTAAGTATACTTAGCTATAGCTATGAAACGTAAATATGTATGTATGTATTTGTTCTTACGAAATGTGTGCATGTGACAGTTTAATAAACATTCTATAAAATAGGTCAAAGAAAATGAAAAGTTTTCAAGCAACCCCCTTAAACTACCAACTCAACCCCAAGCTATAAAAAATGCTAAAATGATACAAACACGTATGCAATTACCACCCCCAAAAAGGGAATCGAAACTTTTTTTTTGCAGAGTTTTTAGTAAAATTGGAAATAAAATACAAGGCTGGAAAGAAAAATAAAAAATTAAGCTTTTGACTTATTTTATAACTTTCTTTTTGAGAAAAAAATACCCTTATGATAGTAATAAGAGGCCATAAGAAAAACTTGTAACAGTTAATGTTTTATTCGTTCAATAATATTAAAAATGAAGATTTGAAAAGCTTTTTACAATGGATTCAAGTGATGTTAATAAACATTTTTTGGCTCTCTTTTAGACCAAAATTTGTTACAAAATCGTGGCTCTTTTAAGACTAAATTTGACTTTATAAGCGTAGCTCTCTTAAGATTAAATCTTGTTCCACAATCGTGGCCCGTTTTATACTAAATTTTATTAAACAGCCGTGTGGCTCGTTTGTAAAGCAATTCAGGAATTATATCTTTTGTTTAAGAAAATTTTAAAATAACTTTGTTCCCCACTGTAAAGACTTGAAATTGTCAATAGTACGTGCGTTCGGGTACTTTTACAGTAAAATGCAGTAAATGAGTAACTACTTAGTAAACTGATAAATTGCTCTCAAAAAAGTACGCCAACGTAAAATGTCTAAAAATTCGTAAATTTTAGGGAACAGCTGATAGCAAATAAATGCAGTGTTGCAAAATGTTTACACTTTTAACTACTTAACTCGTTTTCATATCGGTACTCGATTAAATACTTAAAATACAAACAAAGAAAACAAACAAATTATTTTCTGTAATCTTTCGCTGTAAAAACAGTTTTATTTTATTCAATACAAATAAGACACAAAAAAGAGAAGTAAGGGAAGAACGTGTAAATAAATTGAAAATAAATAATAAATTATAGAAAATTTCGATCCACCATTGGTTAAACGATTGATGTTTGACTATAGACTGCCAGCAGTTGCGCAAACGGTAGAACTACAAAGAATTCTGGCGAACAGAATTGGTTATTCTCGAAACATGTAAACTCGACCCTAGTTCAATTCCCCGTTCAGTCAAAAATAAAAAAATTATCACAAAATTTTTAATTCAATTCATGTTGTCAAATTCCTTCCTTTATTGAAATAATTTAATGAAAATTAAATTTGATAAAGATTAGCCTAATTTAAAAATATCAAACATTTAAAAATAAAGAAAATCTTTTTGACGTGAAATGTGAAAAAAAAAAAACAAAACAAACATCAGCTGTTTTGATATGTTAACAATGCCCACAAAAAAGGCGCTTAGACATTGTGGCTTAAAATCCTAATTCATCTTAAAGGGTTTAAAATGTACTACCAAGCTTGAATTCCGTTAATAACAGCACTGTGTTAGTTGAAAAAACCGTCAAGCGGGGCACCCAGCGGGTGAATCGAATTCAAGTACGGTGAATCAAGTAGTGCTTACAATTTTTTAGGTTAGCTCTTGATATACCGTGATTTAGCAAATGAAGGAGGTTGCACAGTATATATTCGTGTAACTCAAAAACGGTTTAGTTTATGGAATAAAAAAATATGAATTAAGTATATTCTTTATATATCGAGGGCGCGCGGGCAAAAAGGGATAATTTTTCTCACTCTTTAAAATAGGAATGATAGAAGATTTTGAAAGTGAAATCGAACTTTACTTCTGATTTCCCGAAACTTTGTTTTTCCTGACTTATCCCCTTTTGCCCGCGCGCCCAGGATATATTGAAGACAAAGTCCCATAGCTGCCTAGGAGTAGCCTCTAAGAGGATAAAATGTCAACATATTCTCAAAATAAGCTTGTCCCTTATTACCATCCACTACGGGGGCTTCCATACAAATAAGGCGACTTAATGAAATTCTTTAATTTGGCCCCAGAACCACTTAGTATATGGTTCTGGGGCCAACCCCCCTTTATTTTTCATCCCCATCATTTGGTTCTAACATACATACTCGCTGTCACCATTTCTTAAGGAACCCCGTACAACATTTTCAATGCAGAGCTAACATAAAAAACGGTTAGCACCACTGGATTCAGCGTACTCGAATTAGGTTTACCCACCCGAAAAAAATTGTCAAATTCGAGCACAATGTAATTAAGTATTATTGGCTTTTGAATTTCTTTAATTAAATTAACCCATAATCAGGGCTATCAGATGTGGCGTTTTCTTGCCAAGCGTGGCGATTTATAAATCTATTTGGCGATATTTAAAAAAGTTGGCGATTTCGAAAGCGTGGAACAAGTTGCGGTTAATGTGAATGTCATTCAATACAGAGCAATGATTGACATTTTTTAAGGCCCTACGTATGAACAATCCAGAATTGTGGTCCGACAAGAGACACAACTCGACCAACTATGGCTTTATTAAATAAATCCTTACGTTACTTATTTGCCACCTTAAATAAGAACGTGCGCGCGAGAGTATATAATTAGCTGCTACAACTCAAATTTGTTGTTTATTAATTTTGTTGCTATTAATAATGTTGCATTTGCACGTATATATCGTTACCTCAATATGGAAAGGCCCTTACTCGTTTATTTTTTTAAAATAAATTATATTTTTTAAACAAATATAACATCAATAAAAAGTGCTTAGTTCTTTAAGCTGCAGATTCTTGTTGGAGGCTTAAGAGGTTGATGGGCCTTACCAGAGGGTAGTACAAAGGCTTACAAGTAAGTACTATGGGTTTCACAACCTTCTTCGGCCGATTATTAATTATGACCTTTCTAGTAATCCCTATTATTGAATCTCTATTATTGCAAAATTTTTACTTTTTAATGTGTAGCAAAAACATGAAAATAAAACAAGTTAGAAGGCTATATTCGAATATACCGAATCTTTGATACCCTCCACCGACAGGAGTGGGTTCTATATGATATCTACATATAAATTATTAACTAATCTTCACAAAAACGAACGTCAGCATTAACATTGGTTGAGTTTTAGACCTATACTAAATTATTGCCCGCCAATCCGAAAGTTGTATGCTTTTCTTTTTAGAACTTTGAACTGGCTTGAGTTAAAGATTCGTAACTGCTTCAACCGAACTAAAATGATTTTTAGGAGGGTAATTTGTATTGAACCAATCATCCCAAAATTCTGAAGACTGATTTCTGGTCCTACAAAACCTAGTTTGTTCTTGTCTTTTGTTTTTTTCGAAAGTGACCGTGTTTTCAACAGACGGACATGGCCAAATCGACTTAGAATTACTCAAGGAGCCAGAATATATAACTTTATGGGGTCTTAGATGTATAATAAAAAAGTTTCACACGGAATGACAAACTTAGTATACCCTCATTCACCACTAGCGGTGGTGGAGGGTATAACAAAGATGTTTTATGTATAAGACTGCATCAATATGGTTTTTTTTTTAGTTGTAATGAAAAGCCGTAACTTGCAATAACTTTCAAAATATTAACTCACAAAAAGACCTATCTAAAGCCTCTAGTACACGGAATGTAAAAAGCCACATGCGCATGTGGTTCTGACGTAATGTTGACGTCAATGCAAAGCCACAATAAGCATTGCGTGTTGTGTGATGACGTCATAATTACGTCAGAACCACATGCGCATGTGGCTTTTTACATGCCGTGTACTAGAGGCTTTAGTCATCGTCCAGACTTGCAATTTTTGTTGAAGCAATTGTTGAGTTTATCGTTGAGAGGGGTTAAAATATTGGGGAGGGGTACTTAGTTTCATGTACTCTGCAATTCTGTTTAATTTTGTTATGTTTGTGTATTTGTGGTACTTTCTAATCTATTTTGGCCCTTTCAGATCAAAATTCAACTAACTACATTTGCAATGTACATTTTTCAATGTAATTATCTCACTGTTTCAAACACGAATTTTATTTACAACATTGCTTTGTTTGTTAAAAAAAAACTTCATAATTGTATTGGCAAATCTATCATGTATTAAATAAAAATTATTTTTTGGTAGTATGTATATCAAGTTAGTACCAAAAATCAGTGTTCTCGTATTGAACCATTGCGCCTCAACCGTGCAACTGTATTTCAATATTTTATTCGCTTTATTGTGATATGCAGGACGTAGTTCCTTATCAATAGCTCTCCTCCAGCTTTTTTCAAGGGTGCGACTGAGCGTCCTCTACCTATAGGGTTCCAAGTAAGCGCTTGTTGAGCAAAATGTTTGCTGGTTCTTCTTATACGTGGACAATCCATCGCCATTTTCGACGTTTTACTTTATTGCACTGGTTTTGATTTGTTTGTAACCACAAGCCAGCAACACTGATTCTATTTGGCCACTACAAAGCAGGATATTTCTGCTGAACATTTTTGGCCCTATCAAAGGAATTTTGGCCCATTTAAATCGTCATTTTGGCCCAAAATTTAAAAACTCAAAATGTATCACTAATACAAAATATAAAAAGGAGAAGAGGAAAGATAGGATGAAAATACAAAAGTTGCAAAACAACAATTTCATAATCTGGACACTAATGCAATTTCAAAGCAGAATTTTTAAAAATTGCTAGTCTGGACGATGACTAGCACATTATCATAAAAATTTTTTAATTTAAAAAAAATTGTTACAGCATTAAATTGCTTAATTAAATAAAAATCTGACTTTAAAAATAGTTCGCGACTACAAAATTATACTATTTATTAAGTTTTTTCCTTTTTCTCTAAAGTAAGGAAAACGTAAGTTAGGGCTTTTCTAAAATAAAGTAACGATATGTAGTTGTCGATGTTGTATTTCGTCAGTACAAAGGTCTATGAACTTTTTTGGTACTCATAACATCGTTTTAAAATAAATAGGTCACGCAATGTATTAAAATAATATAAATGTTGTACTCAAATGTAAAAACTGTGCTCACACTTCTCTTGTTATTTTAAGAAATTATATAAATAAAAGGGAGATTTTTGAATAAAAAGGGAGTATACGTAAGTAATAGGAGGAGTTGCATGTTATAAAATGTTGTATTATAAAGTTTGAGAAATTATTTTCATTTAACCCTGAAAGGTAACTCTTCATTTTAGTACATTAAGGTTACTATTCGTCGAATCGACGAACTTTTAGAAAATAAATTCTAACGGAACGATTTTTAAAGTAAAAAATTAACAGAAATTATTTTAGTTAAGCATTTTATTAAAAAAATAAAATAAAGCATAAAAAATAAAAGTTTTTCTTCTCTCTCAAAACTTTATAAAAATTTTAACTAAGTTTTGTGTTTCAAAATGTATTATTTTTTTAAAGCATTTGTCACAGGAATGTTAAAGTTGGTACAATTGTACTCTTTTGGTATATTTTGACCATCTAAAGTACCGTGGTACTACCGTGACTCATTTGGTACCATTTAAAAATTTGTCATAGTTCCCCCATTTTGAATTTTAAGTATAGCAAACAAATTATTGAGTCCTTTTCATTGCATTTATGTTGTACAACAAATCGTTAATGTAATGGGCGCTTAAATATGCGACTAGTATTGTGGTGTATGAGTGCTTAGCCCCCTTTTACAATGTGGCGACGCTATGTGACACACTTTACTTTTTTCCTCTCTCTCCTACAAACTTCGCCTGTCTGCCTTTCATTTGACACATTGTAAAAGGGGACTTATGGTACCCACAGACGAGCCAACATTAGTGAAAACCTGAAATTTATTGCGGAACAGAAGCGGTTTTATGTATTTCTAAAAATAATATCCATATTGACATTGTTAAAAAAAATTACAGAAAACGCAATATATAAAATTTTGCAAAGTTTTAAAAACCAAAGTCAACTTTAATAACGAAGTTTTAACGTGGTTCCACAAATTTACTCCTGAAAATGTTATATCAGGTAAAACGAGTTGTATTGTTCCTCTTCTAGTAAAAATGTTTCCGAATGAAATTGCTAATTTTGATTTTATCAGTAATCAATCGAGAGCTTTGTCTGATGTCGAGCAACTCCAGTCGTTAAAAACTTAAATCATTTGTAGTTTTTGGTAGGTATTAGCTAATTTACAAAATGAGCTGAATGTCCATATGTTTCCTGAAATTTCTAGAGTCGTTGCTGGAATTTTATCCATTCCACATTCGTCTGCAAATGTGGAAAGAGTATTTTCTTTTCAAAATATAAAAAAACTAGGGAAAGAAACAGACTACATGTGCCAACATTATCATGTCTAATACAAACAAGGTATTGGTTAAGATCGACAAGTTCATGCTGCTATGATGTAAAAATTCCAAATAGTTTATTAACTAAACAAATAAGTGCCTGATTTTGATCTTTTGTGATATTGATAAAGATATTTTATTCATACATATAATGTATGTTAATGTTAAGTTTTTTTTTTGTGTACAATTGATCTTGTATTTACTTTTTTTATTGGTTCAATAAATTAAAAAAAAAATGGCACCGTGAAGGTCCAAAAAGTACATTTTTTTTGGAAGTACAAAATTTAAAACCCCATTTACCATCCCTGATTCGTAATTAGCTAACGTTGTTGACAAAAAGAGCGTTATATGAATACACATAAAAAAGTTAAATATGCTTTGTCGAATCGACGAACAGTTACCATCCAGGGTTAAATATGTAGTTAAGTAATGCGCTAAAAGATATGCTATACATATATGGCAATGAATAAAGTTCATTTGATGACTATGTCGTGCTTAAAAACAAGACATTACAATTCACTTTCTGCCTTTTTTATTTTGATGCCAATTAATTTCTATAATAATTTTCTACTCATAAATTATAAAATAAATTATTAAAGCCCTTATGACACTACATTTTTTATTCATTGAATTGATATAGAACTGATAGAAAGAAACAGTAAATGTTAGAAAGAGCAAACTATAAAAAAATGTTATTAGTTGTTATTTTCCTTTTGTTACTACCCGACCATACGCGCAATATGCTTGGTAATTGTCAAACTTCAATATATAAAACGCTGGCAAAAATATTATAGTTTTTTATATAGAATTTGACAGTTGCCCGGGCAATAATTGCTAAACATATTGGGCGTATGGTCGGGTAGTTATGGTTTTGTTTATTTTATTAATTGTTATCAACTTTTTATCTATTAGAAACATAAAAACAAAACAAACATAAAGCGGCAATTCGCTGAATTTGCCCATCAACCGCTGATAGAGAAACATTTTTAATATTTCAAGCTTGAAACGTCAATTTTAAGTTGAACAATTTTACATTTTTTTGACATAACCTAATTTTTTATAGATAACTTTAGTAAAATTTTTGACAGTTTGCACTTGGTAAATTTTTCTATTACATTATATTTACACTGTTCACTAAAACTTAAGCAATGCATTAAAAATGTAGTGTCATAAGGGGGCTTAAGGGACATTATTATCACTTGGCGTTAGCTGTTATCGGACAGATAAAAGACGATTTTTAATAGATAACACATAACTATCTGTCAACTTAATCCTAACTTTATCAACGCATTTATCAATAATGGTTATAAAAATTTTATTAAAAAATAATAGAAATCTTTAAAGTAGTCAAATATTAAAAAATACGAGGGCGGATCATTAAGTCCGCGACTTTTCGAACTTTTCTCGTAGTTATATGAAATGAAACACTTCTCCCATCAAGTACCACCTGTTAATATACTACAGTCTAAACAATGGGTTTCTCTGGGTGAACCAGCTCCGAAGAAGGCCAAGTTAAGCTTGTCGGCCAATAAGGTGATGGCAACAGTTTTTTAGGATGCACGCGTTATAATCCACATCGATAACCTTCAAAAGGAAAAAACAATAAACGGCGAATATTATGCCAACTTATTGGACCGATTTAATGAGGATTTCAAAAAAACGACCCCATATGGCCAAGAAAAAAGTTTTTTTTCATCAAGATAATGCACGGGTGCACACGTGTGCAGTCTCAATGGCAAAATTACATTAATTGGGCTACGAATTGGTACCTCATCCGCCATATTCTCCGGATTTAGCCCCCGGTGACTATTTCCTATTTCCGAACCTAAAGAAATGGCTCGGTGGAAAGAGATTTAGCTCCACCGATTAAATTATTGGTCAAACAAATGCCTATTTTATGGACTTCGAAAAATCCTATTTTTTGGAAGGGATACACAAATTGGAGAAACGTTGGACTAAGTGTATTGAGCTAAAAAGAGATTATGTTGAAAAATAAATTTTTTAAAAATAAATGTTTTATTCAAAAAGTCACGGACTTATTGATCCACCCTCGTACAAACAAAAAATAAATTGACGCTTCAGTAGTCTCTGATTTACATTTTTATACTCTACTGCCTTTTTCTAAGCACGACAGTATTTAAAGGCGTATATCAATTTAGGAACTGCTTTAAATAATTGGAAAACACTTTTGATAATTGCAATTGTAGTAATTTATGTAAAAATTATATTCTTATTATTTCTTCAAGTGAGAAATATGTAAGTTATTATTAATATTGTAAAAGGACCACCATATCACCAACATACGCACATCTATATATTTTTCTAAACGACTTTTCCCAATATGTTGTCAGTAAAAAAATTTTTTTTCAAAATATCCATATACCAATTTCATCAGCTATTATTTTCTAAGTCAGAAAGTTTACGTACTATCCTTAAATTCGAAATCGGAAAAACAAAGTCAATATGAATGTGTGGGAAATCTGTCACTGCCTTAATTTTTTATTTATTATTTTCTGCTGTAGCTATTCGATAGCCTCTTAGACGAGAACATAACTGAATCATATATTATTATACCCACACTACAATAGTGGATTTTTAAATCAATCTTCCGATGTCCGTTCGGTTGTCCGTTTGTCCATTTAAATATTGTACGCAAAAAGAAGGCCGCAATTTTGGAGATAATTTGATGCAATTTTGTATATAAACTCTAATTGTCATAGTGACCAAGCCTATTGAAAATTTTAAGAATTTGTCTATAATTTCGTATATCCCTCATACAAGCTTTTTTCCGGAATAGAGTCTTGTGCCCATAAACCATCTTATTATGTTGGTATATCGATTAAATTTGGTTCAATCTAATTTTATTGCAATATAAATTATCCTACCAAATGTAATAAGAATCGGCCCATATTTCATCACAGATCCCATACAAATAATACTCCCGAAAATACTCTTCAGTACCATAACTTTCTAATAAATGTCGGTATTCGCATAAAATTTAGCGACAATAACAATAACTACTATGTCATGACATAATATTGTCCGGATAGGTACAATATTAACCATGATCCGTTATAAACCCCCTTCCTTAATTCACCTAAAGGCAAACAAATCTCATGTAGGCCTAAATAATAATCGGCACAACGAACTCTTATATGAATCTTATTATCATAACATAATTTTATTCTGGCGGGTTCATGATTGCCCATGAGTCCCAAATAGGAAACAATTTCCAACACTTGTTTTTAAATATTGCGGTGTAGAGTATCATATCGTCGGGCTTCACCAATTTTCGTACATGTTCCCATTTGGTTTTGGTTTAAGCCTTAACCACTTCAGAATTTCTTAAGGTTCTTTACCGATTACCACTTCAGTACTGATATCTACAGCACAGTCCAAAACTGGACTCTGTTCGGGAACAATCCTTTATCGATCTTTAAATTTTAAGACTAATAAAACTTTTAGGTATTTGCTGTTTAACTATCCCTCAAAACTACACGACAACACCCTTAGAGGTTGACTGATAATAAGGTGGATAAATGGTCGAGCCTTTCCATTAGGGATGGGCAAATTGAAAAAATATATCGATATATATCGTATCGATATTTTTTAAGAGTATCGATATTTATTAATTAAAAATATCGATATATCGATGTATCGAACGTATTAAGCTGAAATTATTATCAAATTTATAAACTTAATGCACCTATGTATATCAATACATATTTACATATGTACAAACATATTACATGTAATTCTAACTTTTTATTGTTTCTTTTAATTTCAAATTTACTGCCTGTTCATCGATTTCGAACGAAACTTCCATACGCATAACTTTTATTTAAAACAAAAACCAATTTTAAAATTTAGTTTTTAAGGTATGTTATGCGAACGAAGTTTTCGTTTGAAATCCAGGGACCGGCAGTTAATTATACAATAAAAAAAATCAAAAAAAAAAAAATAATAAAGAATACAAAAAAATTTTTATTTATTCTCCATATGAAATCTAAAAAAAAAAAATTTATTGGAATTATAAAATGGCGGATTATATACTGCCGGTAAACGAAACTTGTGACACATACTATACAAGTATACTGTGCAATATTTTATTTTTAATATATAAGAACATGCTCCAATAAAAAAAACTAACTATTTTTTTTATTATTAACATCCCCACTTTCATGAGTCTATTGTTGCTAATACGCCATAATTAAGACGATTCTTTGCATAATTGTAGGAACCCTTTCCAGAATATTTTTTCCGCGCTTATTTTTTTGTTGTCATCTCTTAAAAAACCAAGACAAAACTGAACTGTGTAATGTATGAAAATGTACAATTGAAAAGCGCCGTTATTTTCATAATATCAGTTAATTATTAAAAAACAACAGTATTGTAAGCGGTTGAGCAACTGTTAAATTGTTGAATTTTATTATAAAGAGATCTTAAAAATATCGAATTTGATAGTCGTAGATACATATCGATGTATCGATATATGGGTATTTTAAATATTGGCGATATATTTATTTATTTATTTATTTATTTATTTATTTATTCAGAGTAATAATAAAAAGCCAAAATTTGGCCAAAAAACATTATTACAGAGCTTTCATTTCAAAATATATAAAAGAACGAAGTAAATATATGAATATATATACATACACATATGCATGCTATATACATACATACAGGTACATACATATACACCTACATCTACGTATATATATATACATAAAATATATATGGGGGATTCACAAGGTGTCATAAAGTCATATGTCTTAAAAAAATAACATGAAAAAATACGACTGTTGTGAGCAACCCCTCATAATTTAATGTGCTATTAATTACGACAGCACAATAAACATAGCAAGCAACGTTCTATTTATTTAAGACACTTTTTGTTTACAAACCAACAACAATATTTTTAAACCATGGTAAAATGTTAGAACATTATGACAATAAACCATGATAGCACACCTTGTGAATACCCCAATAGTATAAAAGAAATTAACTTAAAACTATGTATAATGGATAGATATTAGCTATCAAGAAAAAAAGAGAAAAACAATTATGAATTAAGGCTCCCCAGCCAATTTAAAATAAGTTTTAAATGTTAAAAAGTTAAAAAGTAGTCCAATGAAAGTGACAAATATGCACTTAAGGTAAAATGTAAAAAAAGGTAAAAATGCCCCAGAGGCACAGAAATACGCTACTTTATATCTAATGATGAATTAGGATGTCTCACAAACATACATATAAATAAAGCATTTTCTTAAATATATTTACTGAATTTTCAAATCTTCGAAGATTAGGTGGCAAGTTATTCCAGATTCTGGCTACCCTAACTAGAAACGAGCGTTCAAAAATAGATTTGGATATTTGTGGAATTATATATCGATTATAATTTTTTTAAATATCGATATTTTGATATATCGATATTTATTGCTCATCCCTACTTTCCATGACGTGCTTGAATCCTTATGTTGATTCTGTTTTCCCAACTAGAAGGCAATGGTACAAATAAATGTATCCATCAGCTTACGCTTCTTTATAATTCAAAAGGCTGAGCTCAAACAGGCTCCCTTAAAACTTCCCCAGACAGATAAAGCTTTCTGATTAAAAAAGATAGAATTAGAACGGTAATAATATTGAATTCTTTTATACATACGTAGTATATTCTAGACAAATTTCTGAACTGTAATAACATAAATTAATTTCTGCTTTACGTTCAATTTTACCATGTTCAGTCGAATCTAACTATTGTTTTAACTTTCAGTTAACGATATGTTTTCGACAGTTATAACTGATAGTTAATTATAACTGAACTTGGTGAAATGGGTCGTTAGACATATTACATTTTTTGGAAAGGGGTTTTTATGAGACCTGTGGTACATTTTAGACCGATAATTAAATAGTATTGTGTCTAGCCATATAAAACCAAATTGGACAAAATTTGATCGTAATCGTTATAATTTTGGGCGTATTAAACTGCTATCCGAATTTGGGCATTGCACCTGTGCTAAAGAATGGGCCGATTTTCAGGAAACTAAGTAATGTAATTTATAGTCTTATAAATTTAAATAAGGCCAAATTTTACCATAATGTGATTATTTGTTTCAATTTAAGACGTTTTTAACTGATTTGCAAAAATGGAGTTCATATAAGTCTATGGTAAATTATGGACAGATCTTCACTAAATTTGGTGGTATTATTTCTGTTCATATCAAACGGGATATTGTTTTTCTTTGTTGTGTCTTTTGACAGACGGTCATGGTGAAGGGTAAAAAATGTGGTTTTGTTTAAATAGGAATTTTATGATTAAGTAAATAAATTGATTTGGTAAACTAATAAATTTATTTAATAATTAATTCAATTAATTTATTTAATAAAATGTAATACAAATTTTAATTGGATATTACAAATATTCGATTACTAGTTTGTTCAATTCATTTATTATATTCATTATATTTTTATTTATTTTCAGTCAACTGAGTTATTTAAATAAAATATAAATTTGTGTGAAGTTGTGAACAGTTGACCTTTGGTTACTTAGTTTGTTGATTTTATTGAACAAACTATAGTATAAATTGTTGTTAAGTAATTTTTTAATTGAATCAAATAACACATTGTTTGAAACATCACTTATTGGAAAATATCCCATTTTTTTCATTTTGGTAATAGGTGCAAAATCGAAAAATTGTTTGCTTGATCGATTGTGTAGTAAAATGTATATGAAAGCACTCAAAAAACGGAAAACGTTTCATATAAATTTTACTTCACAATCAATCGCCTGTATTGTGGAAAGCGCAAATAAAAGTTAAATTTAACACCACCATAATCTCTATATCAAATACACTACTTCAAGGAAAGTAAACGGCATCCAACTACTACAAAATTTACTTACTGGAAAAAAGCTTTTAAAGTTCATTGAACTTCTTCCTTCTTGGTTCACAACAAAAACTTATTTGGTGGTTTTGGTCTACAAAAAAAAAAAAAAAAAATAAATAAAAAAATTATATATATATACCCTGTAGGAAATATTAATAGTGGAACTGTCACCAGTACTACTGACCAACTGTAGACCAGAAAATGCATTTACCATGTGATTGAAAATTTACTACTGGCCTGAGAACAAGTGACTAGGTTGTTCTTGTGGAGAGATTGGAACCGGAGATTCACTAGTAAATTTAGTTCTAGTCTATAATTTAATATATTTTTACTAGATTTAATTAAATCCAAATACCTGCCTACATTTTTTTCAATTAACGTCTTTAAATAATAACATTATGTTGCTCATAAAATGCAATCTCGTTTTCGTGTGGGATTTCTCGAAGTACTTATCGAAACTAACAACAACGCTCTTCCTAAAAAATCAAGTTTTAGCAAAAATATACATCCAACCATAAAATCCGAAACGCAGCTAAACTAGCAAGACCAAAATAGGATTTTGTTAGTACTTCGAGAAATTCCACACGAGAAGGAGTTCGCGCTCCATTATAACGAAAATTATAATAAAAAGAACTTTTACTATAAACTTCTGCATTCTTTTCAAAAATTTTAGCTGTCAAGAAATTCTCTTTTATTTGAAAGACCGGCCAAATAACCGACAAAAGTGGCAACTTGGAGACACTTGATCCCAGGTTTCCTGCAGGGAATTTTAAAAAATCTCACGCACAAAAACAGAATAAAATCACAAATCTAGCTTTACAGCTGTCAAAAAAATTCCCTTTTATTTGAAAGGCTGGCAAAATAACTGACAAAAGTGGCAACTTGAAGACACTTGATCCCAGGTTTCCTGCAGGGTGTTTTAAAAAATAACATGCACAAAAACAGAACAAACCAAAAAACATGCAAAGCAAACGAAACAGAAATAAAAAGAGTTTTTCGTTCATTACCATAAAACCAAAAAATTAAACGTCTTCAAAAATAAGGTTTTCCAAATCAACAACCCTACAATTGTGAAAAAAAACTACCACCCACAAAGGTACAGTACGGTTTCAGATAGAATACACTGTACACAAATAAACGGTTGCCTACTTTTAAAACTTAAGAACTTTAGTTATAAGACCGCAAAATAAAAAGAACGTGATTTTCCATAAATATTTTCAATAACTTTTTTGGGAACCGGCGAATGATAAGGATAACAACGCTGAGGTCTGAAAATTTGCCAGGTTAGGCCCGTACAATGGCGTGAATTCCCCATCCTAGCCATCCACAAGCTACTGTACAAAAAAAATGTTTGAACTAGAAATAAATAATATAAAAAACGAATGTTGTTTATAAAAATAAAAATAAACATATATTTCTCAACTCCCTGCAATAAAGCTATGTTCACATCTGTTAAATATTAAACGGTTCCTGATTTGCCGACCTATTACTTCTTTGGCGGGCAGCTGATGATTCGCTGCCTAGCCTGCCCTCCTACCACCTTGGCCCAAAACAAATTAACGTTACCCGCTACCCAGAGACAAAAACTTGCGCCGACGTCTGTCCGTCGGTCGGTGATGTGACAATGTAAGTGTGTGTGTGTATATATGTAAGTGTGAATTATTAGTAGGGTATTCATTCGGTTAACCGTTTATCGGTTAACCGATTAGTTACTTCCCGATTAACTGATCGGTTAATCTAAACTTGGCTATTTTAATTAAAATTTTAAATTTTTTGAAGTATATTGGGAATTATTTCTTTTTTCATAAGCAACTTTATTATATTCAACATTTTTCATTTTTCGAATTTATTCTATGAGTTAAATTTCAGTTATGTATTTTATAAAGCTTTTTGTAATAGCTCTATTCCTTAAATTTTTTAGAAATGACTTTATACACTACCAGACTATTATATTGTATTTTCTTGTAACATTTTACCTTAGCTTTCCGTTGGATAGCAATGAAGTATATTTATGTACAGAAAAATTTACAATTATTAGACTAATTATTAGCTAAGGTAAAATGTTACAAGAAAATACAATATAATAGTCTGGTAGTGTATAAAGTCATTTCTAAAAAATTTAAGGAATAGAGCTATTACAAAAAGCTTTATAAAATACATAACTGAAATTTAACTCATAGAATAAATTCGAAAAATGAAAAATTGTTTGAAGTATTGTAACATATTTTTTTTTTTTTTGTTTTTAATTAGTTTTTTTCGTCACATATACAAAAGTTATGTGTTTAGAAAATATTTTTTCATAGAAACAAAGAAGGTGTTGAGTGTTAGTGATCTTTATTTTAAATAAGTGTTTGCTGTCAACAGCTTTTTGTTTCACGTACTTTTTATATGTATGCGTTTAGTTATTTGTTTGTTCTCATATCTTCTCATCTCAATCTTTTAACTGAATTAACCGAAAGAATTAGAAGTGTTAGTCATTTAAAAAAATTAAAACAGGACTCTAATGGCATAATGGGAGATTTTTTTTATCTTTAGAGAAATCCAATAAAAGGCCTGGGTAATTAAACGTCTACTATATATACAATATTTGTTTTTTATTACATTTATTTTAATTACAATCTATCCTTAGATAATAAGCAATTTTGAAGAAATATATAAATTGACATTAATAGATGTACTCTAATAAGTACACATATAAGTTCAGAAACTTTTTTTTGTCTCACAGTAAATAAATAACAATATAATAACAGAACTACAAATATTTTAACAACAAATTTATAATATTACAATTATTTACATACAGATTTACATTAATATTTAGCATTAATTGAAATATTCAACATTTTTCATTTTTCGAATTTATTCTATGAGTTAAATTTCAGTTATGTATTATATAAAGCTATTTGTAATAGCTCTATTCCTTAAATTTTTTAGAAAGGACTTTATACACTACCAGACTATTGTACTTTCTTGTTACATTTTACCTTAGCTTTCCGTTGAATAGCAATGAAGTATATTTATGTACAGAAAAATATTCAATTATTAGACACCAGCAGAATGTAATGCATTTTCTGGCCCGCTACGGCCTTCGTCAGCATTCTTTGTGTCACACTGGATAGTGATACTTTATAAATTGAATGTATTTATAAAGTCATTTCTAAAAAATTCAAGGAATAGAGCTATTACAAAAAGCTTTATAAAATACATAACTGAAATTTAACTCATAGAATAAATTCGAAAAATGAAAAATGTTTGATACACCCTCTTCTTTAAATCTTGCTCTAATTTTCTCGTGAAAGAAGTCACGGGTAAAATAAACTTATCAATAATTGCATAATAAATGTATTATTTACTCGTATACTAATATTACAATTATAAAGCTGAAAAGTGTTTATTTTTGTATGTTTAAATGTTTGTAGGAGCATCTTCTGTGTCATTGTCCGGCCTTCGGAGATCTGAGACTTAAACTGTTAGGTCGAAGAACCCTTGGAGACAAAACGTGTCTTTCTAACATTGATTTAAACAGGATTCACTCCTTTATTGAATCGACTGGGTGGCTGAGTCAGAATATTAGCAGCCAGGTAACAGAGGACCTTTGGGAGACGGTGTGACATGGTAACACAACGGGAACTAATCAATGGACCAACGTAAGCCATGCTTGATTATGGCTGCCAATGGAACCTAACCTAACCTAAGAGGTAATCTCCGGAACTGCCGGCCCGAGGCTCCACTAAAGTAATTAGGATAGGTTCCAGGGGCGCTAAGGCTCTTATACTTAGAAAATATAAGTTATCGTTTTAGAAGAGATATACATATATAAGCAACCGTTTTCGTACTCAAAAGAAAAACAAAGGCATTTTAACGTGAGCACGCTGTTCACCTTCCATTCCGCCTCCCTCCAGTCTATCTGTCCGTTCGACCGTCCCCTGAACGAATGCAAAAGTGACTTTTGCATTTTCTACTCTTTATCAGATAATAAGCTGAACCAATTTTGATGAAATTGGAAATATGTACACGCAGAGAAAAAATATGTTTAAATATGGTCACCTCCAAAGAAAACTATTTTTAAAGAAAATGTTAAACATATTATGTTTAATTTAACCATATTATTGTTAAATTATCCCTTTATCAAGAAGCCACAACCGTATTATGGTTGCCGCTAAATATGTTATGGTTAGATTTTATAATAATTTGTTTTTAAATTAACAATAGTATTTTCCTCTTTTCCAAGAGCAACATGCTATTGTTGAAAACCAACCATGCTATTATAAGTGTTAAACACATTTTAGTTATTATTAACCAAAATATGTTCGGAGGCAACCATAATATGGTTGTGCCTTCTTGATGGAGGAGTATTTTAACCAAAATATGATTGTCGATGACAATAATTTGGTTAAAATGACCATAATATGTTTACAATTTTATTTAAAAATAGTTTTGTTGGAGGTGACCATATTTAAACATGTTTTTTCTCTGGGTGTATAAGCTTTTTATTTTTTAAAACTAGGACCAAGTGAACTTAGGGAGAATTACTGCATCTCCGAAAATATCTAACCAATGTTGATGAAATTTTTTCAAAGCTAAGAATATGAAGGGACAGATGGCCGATTTCTGCCTATCCGAAACGATCTTACCGATTTTGATAAAATTTCAAACATATGTATGTAGATCGATTTACAAACAATAAAACACACAGGCTTTATATTTTTTACAGAACTGGATAAATCTATCCACTTTGCGGAGAATTTCGCACCAGTTTTTAAATACATATATGTATGTATCTTATGTCAAGACTTGGTTCGGTTGAGTACCTCTGAGCCCTCCATATAATTTACATGTAAAAAATACTTTTTTTTTCGTATTTTGCAACTAAATTTACAAAAAAAAATATTTTAACATGTTATTTATATTGAAAAACTGAAAGTTGTGGAAGAATATTTTTCACCTGCTAGAAACTTTTAAGATAATAGCACATAAAAAAATACGTTTTTTGAGGAATATTTCATTACAAAAGAAAAATCGCATTTTTCCCCGGAAGAAGAATTCTTTCTATGTCCGGCTGATCTTTCGGCCAATGGTGCAACCCCCATGGGATACGGTGATAAACAGGGACACTTAATTGTTCTAACCGTTTAAGATAGACAACTTCTCTCGAATCCTGATTTAAAAAAAAAAATTAAATCTTTGACCCAACCTTACTAATGAAAATTAAACCACCAGTATATAATATTGTTGGCCAAATATATCGTACTCTCTTCTTTCTGAGACATTTCAAATAAATTAGATTAAAAACTATTGTATCCTAGAGTTACGATTACCACTATGCCGCCCAAAGTGGGAACCAAACGATGGTGCAACGCGGATGAAATTTAACTAATTTATAAACATTTGTTTTGTGATCAGTCCCACTGTGCAAAGTAAACATAATTGATTAGAAGTCTTTCTTTAGGTTTTTTATATTAAATATTTAGGAACACAAGAAATTTGTTTATCTATTAGTACTTAAGAATAAACACAAATAAACTTGTTAATTGATGTCTTGTGTTCTATTAAATACTTGTAATACATTTTTAATGTGGACCAAGAGTTAATTAAAATATTTTCAATATCAATTGAAAATTTGTTTTCATTTTCCTTCTCTATAAATTTTCGTTTATGAAGAAGTTTTCAAAAAATTTCGTAAGTTCATTGATCTTTGTAGTTTTTTTTATAGATTTTTATGCAAAAATTTTATTTAATTTCACTATTATTCATAATTTGTAATACAATATACAGCACACTGTTGTTTATTGTTATTTTTATAAAATTATTAGGTTTTTGTTTGTGTTTTTGGCGCTTAATTTTTTTATTATAAAAAAATTTTTCTCATTTAATATTAATTGTGCATTATTTCATTTTCGTTTCATATTTCTTTATGCTTTTGATACACTCCACCACTAGTGGTGAATGAGGGTATACTAAGTTTATCATTCCGTTTGAGACATAACATAACAATCAGCGCTGCCACGAATAATAACATTTTTACAAGCAAAATTTTTTAAAAAGATACCAAATGTGAAAAAATATATTTAAATTAGAAATGCCTTTTGTTAATTGAAAAACATTAATATTAATAGGAAAATACTAATTAAAACAAAACAAGATATGTAATTCTTTTACATATTAAACAAATAACGAGAAACTTAAATTTAAAGTTTTTATTTATTTGAGACCTTTTTCATTTTTTTTTTTTGGCTTTACTTAAAAACTAAAGTTTTTGGCTGACTATTAAAGTCATATTGCCAGGGTATCCCACGAATTTTTGGAGCTTCAACCACAAGACTTCGTTCGACCTAAACCATCGTATAGGAAGGCGAGAGCTCCCAGAATCCACTCCAGAGTATTATTGGTCTCCACCAGTAAACGTCTGAGTTTTTTTATGGTTCTCCACCAGTCACTTTGAGTTATTTTTGGTTCTCCACCAGAAAACAAGTTAAAATTTGAGGTTACAAACGATTGCACCAAGTTAATGCCGACAACCGCAAAAACTGTAACTCGGTGCAGTTATACGACGCCACGCCATTAACCAATGCGAGGTGACAACGCAAAACGCACGAAAAGCAGACAAACAAGAACGACCGATTACCCTTAAAAAATAATGACAACGAGCGCGAGCTGCTTCTCCACTCAGAGCAGTTTTACGAGTGAGACCTTTTTCATAAAAAATATATTTACTTTTCAAGAGTGAAGCCCGTCGAATTTCCATACAAAATTCAGTTTATTAAAAGTTAATAAATTGAATTTTTTTTAATAAATATATCATTTACAATAAACGAAATTTGTAAAAATACTGCCAAAAAAAAAAACATTAAATAAATATACATACCGACAGGTTATGAAAAGTAAACTTTAAAAATTCTTACAATAAAATAACCACAATACTAATTATTTTTCTTAAAATATATTATAATTTAATACTGGAATTAATGTAAATTTACAACATTTTACTTCCACTCAAGTTTTTAGAAACACTAAACTAATTTTGTGTAATTTTTCAGTCATGTTCTGAAATTAATTCCGTGTGATATTATGCACTTTCTACTTTAAGTACCACTTATCCTTACTACTCTTAAAATTAGGAAAAACTTTTAACATTAAAAAAAAATTAATTGAAAATTTCCATCGATTAAAACTTTATTTGATATCAATTTCTGAATATGGCCGTTTCAAATATAAATATCACATTTGGTAATTTTTTCTTAACAAAATTCTTAAAAAAAACTATCCGGTAGCGGTTTTGAAAGGGATTTCTTGTTTTCGATAAAGTATAAACAACTTACGTTCATTTGAACAAATAGTTAATAAGAAAATCGTAGTGCAAAGTACACATTATTCGAAGTTGTAAATAATTTCCTTCGAATCGAAATACGCGATAACCCCCCATGTAAATAAAAACGTTAAAAGTTTAGAAAACGTTAATTGCAAGTGTTTCAAGGAAAACATATTCATACTTATTATTAATTTAAAAAAAAAGTAACCAAAATAAAAATATTCACATCTCCACATTGAGAAAAAAAAATACCAATTTTGATTAGAAATAACCAAAACGGCAGCTCTGGTCATAATATATCAATATGATGACCACTCATGAAATATTCAAACTCTCGGTGGAAGGTATCAAAGATTCGGCATGGCCGAATATAGCACTCTCACTTGTTTTTTTTTCTGTAAATGATTTGCCATCTAGTAGTCACTTTGTTTTTTTTCAGTTCATTTTATTCTGTGTTTTTAACATTTTGTAACGGTCATTGACACTGACACAGTTCCGTATTTTGTTGGTTGATGTTTTGTTTCTTATTTTATTTTTAGTAAGAAAAATATCAAAAAAAAGCTTTCAATATAATTTTCAGTTTTCTGTACTTAAGTGTGTTTAATTTTATGGATTTCCACCACCATCACCGCCATGCCTTAATATTTTTCATTGGATTTAATTTTGGGGAAAATATTTTGTTGTTGTTGTGGTTTAGAATGTAATCAATATACATACACATCGTTAAATAAAATGCAAAAGACCCTATCTAACACTTTGAAAATTTTACAGGAGAAGCAAAAAACTATTTAAAATGGTAAATTGATAAATTGCCTCAAACTGTTTATAATTATTCTTTCTTCTAATTTTCTTGCTAAACCTATCAGTGGTTTTGACAAATAACAATGTTGCATAGGTATAATGCAAACTGTTAGTTATGTCTATTAGCGTTTATCGTATAATATTTTGTAGATAGGGCTTTTTGTTTTTTGCTAATAAAATCGCTAATTTTGGTCGAAAGATTCCAAAATTTGTTGTGGACATTTGTGGTGATGCAATACATCAGACTCAATGAAAAAAGTCGATTTTTAATTTTTGGTTAGTTAGGGCCTTTTGCGTTTTAGGTAACGATATGTATGTATGTGAGTACCATGAGTGAATGATCTAAGTTGAATAACATTCTAAAAACAGTTTTCTTAGTAGTTGCAACTATTAAAAAAAAAATCTGTATTTTTATGGGCGACTAAAACCTCTTTCCCCTTTCAGTATTCCACCTTTTGGTGACCATGGATCCTATCTGACACCACGGGAGTCAGTAGCCCGGTTTACACGTCTCCGGGTGACTATTGGTTGAGGGCCCCCTCGGGCATCACGTTGTGGTTTTTACCCATGTTAGTCTTGAAAATGTGTCTTCAAGAGCTGATTTTTCAACACTTGTGGAAAAGTTCGGCCTACTGGCGGATCTTTCTAAGGGCAGTTGCATTTCGACGGTTGCTGCTTAAAATCAGCGGAGGTTAGATAGCTCCAATAATGGGCAAGTGTAACTATAATTCTGCCGAGGCTTACACTCAAATTCCTACCTGTGCACTATAGGAAATGTTTGCCTTTTTTTGGCCAAAAGTAAATTTTTTTTTTGATGTTTTTTTAATTCAGTACACTTAAAATAATAAGCTCTGTGTGTATTTTTTCTACAATGTGGATTTACCGTTACTTTATAGATACAAACATATGTATGTGACTTGTTACCGAGTTAAAATCAATGATTAGGTGTAGTAAAATTCAAGTGATTTTTAAATAAAAGTTTTGATACAAATAACTCATGATTACAGAAAAATAAAACTGAAAACTAATGTCGAAAGTTAGTATTTTTTTTATGTGTTGATATATCCCAATAAGCAATTTTGCTGGAATTCAAGTAGAAACCAAGTGTAATTCCAGTACTGTTTTCTATTTTCAAGCCTTTAATTATACTTGATTTACACTGTAATTCAATTGCATACTCCAGCAAAATGGGCACTGGAAATCCAGTCGAACACAACAATGTAAATACAGTGTAATTCAATCGTTAAATTACAGTAAAATTCCATCCTCAATCACATAATAATTAAACTTGAATTCAAGTATTGAAGGCAATTATAAATCAAACCTATAAAACCAACATAAATCAAGCCTAGAATTTTTTGCACGCATCGCTCATTCTGTCCAGAAAACTACTTTCAGAAAATATTTAGTTTATACCGTGCAAAATCCTGTGGTCCATGGCATAAATTAGTAAAGATTTTTACTGACCATTTTGGATGAACCCAGATTTTTCAGAAACTGTCCGAACGATTTTTTGCACGCATCGCTCATTTTGTCCAGAAAACTATTTTCTTTCAGAAAATATATAGTTTATACCTTGCAAAAGCCTGTGGTCCATGGCATAGATCAGTAAAGATTTTTACTGACCATTTTGGGTGAACCCAGATTTCTCGGAAACTGTCCGAAAGATTTTTTGCACGCATCGCTAATTTTGTCCAGAACAATATGTTCTTTTAGAAAATATATAGTTTATACCGTGCAAAAGCCTGTGGAAAATATTTTTTGTATTTTTATTAAAAATATAAATATATTTGTACTTCCCCTTTTTAAATTCCTAAATTCGACGCTAACTTTTTGTTCATATACTGCAAATACCCATTATTTGGGTATTTTGGTTTCCCGGTTTTTAAATTCCCAAATTCGACGCTATCTTCGCTCACGTAAAAAGTGTAATTATTTACATTGTGGACTCAAAATCAGCTGACTGTTATTGCTTTACCTGTTGTTGAATTGTTGTGATATTGACGCCATCCTGCTAAGTTATTAAAATGGAAACTGAAGTTGAATTTAAATGTATCACATTGGTGAATTTATTGCCTGTTTGTGGAACGCGATCGCAAAATTTAACTTACATTTAAAACGAAAATAAATTTTGAAATTTTGTTTTAAATGTTCGTTAAGCGAGTCACTTTTGGGCTCGTATTCTACAAACAGGCAGTAAGTTTCATTTAAGTGCTGGTTCACTCTGTTCAAGTCTTAGCCGTCAAGTCTTGAGCTTTTAGGAGAGAAGAGAAAAGATAATTCCATTTTTTTTCCTCTCTATTCTAAAATCTCACGACTTGACGGCTAAGACTTGAACAGTGTGAAACAGCACTAAGTGTTTATTGAAGAAAAGAATTTTGTATTTAAAACGATTTTAAACATAAATGTGTATTAATATCAATCGTGAAAATTGGCCATTATACTCTTTTAATTTAGTTTATATCACTGTCGCATGTTACCTGTCATACGTGACATTTTTTGCTATCATAACATATATACATATTTTGTTTCTGTTCCTCTTTTAACGAAATTATATATAAACGAGCTTAGTTAAAATGTTTTAAAATGAACAGAAGTACTTAATGTACTAGGGTCGCCAGGTGGCTGAATTTCGACCACTTCACAGTAACTGCAAAAAGAAAGCTATATACCTATGTATATGCTATGTACATATATGTATACGTGTGTATGTATATGGGCACTACCACAGAAGTGTAATGTTACGCCACCAAGAAATTAAACCAGGGACCGTAACGGTTATAAGTGATACCAAAAAAGTTATTTTATAACAGTTATTTTATGAATTAAAAAAAAACTCCATCATTGACAGCATGGTGGAATAAGTAGGTGGCAGCACTACGGCAACAAATACAACATTACAACAAAAATGAAAAAAAAGTCTCCGTATACGTCAAAAATTATATTAAACTAAAATCAATTTTTGACGCCGAACGCAATGAAATAAATTAATTTTTAGCCAATTTTTATTTCACTATGGTTACTATCTTATTTAATTTTAATTTAAATAATCAAAAACTTTAATACAATACAATAATCACAGCACAAAACGTGGCCTTTTTGTAAACATAAACAAAACTTTGACATTAGACTAGACAAACAATACAAGAGCAAAAAATCGTCATCTGGCGTAGTAATGCCACCTGTTTATTTCGACATGATTGACAGTTATTTTCCAACGTAAAAATAAAAGGTCGAAACAAACTCTTAAAAATAGAGTTCTATTTTGCCTTCATAAAATAAAACTCCTCAAATGAGTTCTATTTTATATGGAAATAATAAAACTCTTAAAATGAGTTTTATATTAGACGGAAAAAATAAAAAAAAAAGATCACCACAGATTCTGAAAGAGCTCGTCAGTACGAATCTATTGGCTCTAACATGAAGAGTTTTTATGTTTAAATTATTCGAATAACTGTTATTTACGGTCCCTGAATTAAACATGTATTTTAGACACATGTTGTTCAAATTTTGTACCTCTTTCACTAAATTTCTCTTTACACCTAAATTCAAAAAAAATTAATAATATGTATATATACATAAAAATTATTTATTTTTTTATTTTTATATATATATATATAAATTATTTTTTGAGAAGCAATTTAAAAATCTTGGTGGCGTAACGTGAGAAAAAGTAGACTTTCCTGTGGAAATACCCATATGTGATTCTTCCTTCAAATTAGGGCGACTAAAATTTAAGAAAAAATGACAAATGGCTTTCCATATTCATATCATATTACTCGTTACTTTCATTTTGCTATAAAATCATAAATAATTTTAATACATCAAAAATTATTAAAAATTTAAATTGTTAATTTTCTCTAAAGAAGTCGCACAAAGGCGTGACGATATATCGGATAAAATAAATAAATAAATACTAATTAAAAAATTTATTTGATTCACAAGGTGTGCTATAATGTCATTGTATCGTCATAATGTCCTAAATAATATTTTACAATTGTCAAAAATAATATTGTTGTGTTTCAAACAATATACAAATGTTAATGCTGTGTTCATTGATTCGTCACAACTGTACACTAGAAATCTTAATTATATGCTAGGAACACAACTGGGACGAACGACGAATTTCGCCCAACCCGACGAATTTTTCAGTAAAAGTGCGCTGAGTAAATTCGTCGTATGAAGCACAATATCGACGAATAACAAGCAGCTTTTATAATTGAGAAAGCTGAAGGCTGTTTGTGCAAAGAGAGATATATAGTGTACCATATTAAAAAAAATAAAGCTTAAAAATTAAAACTATTTCTATAGCAAAAAAAAAAAAAAAAAAAAAACAATTATTAAAGTAAAAAGTAACTTTATTTACTAAAATACTCCTAAACTAAAACCAAACATGGTCACCTGGGCGATATTATTGTGTGTATTTCATATACACCAATATGTTTTATTTTTTGCGACGAATATTCGTGACGAATAAGCGGTTGCCAACAGCAGTCATATGTACATATATATTTCTTGTTATTATTTTAAATATGACTTTATGACTACCTTTTGTATTACCCAAATCTATTTCGAGAGAACCAGTGCGTTTATGTGTGTGTTTGCAAGTAAATGTCTGTATTTACATAAATAAATCATTTATATAAAAAATAATTTTCGATTATTTTATTTTTACACTTCCGATGTCGAAAGTGACCAACTTTATATACATACATACATAAGTTGCAAAATCAAATCTTATTTTTCAGTAAGGTTTCTGTTATTTAAATTTAATAAAAAATATATGTTTGCTCTCGATATTATTTGATGAGCTGCATTTACTTTCGACACACTGATAGAAAATTTCGTTTTTCAATGTCGCACGTGACAGAGAAATATGATATAATATAAAGAAAACAATTACTGTTATTTGCAATCGCATAGTTTCTAATTAAAGGCCTAACCATAATGTGCTTAAGTAGGCTTGAGCAAATGTGCGAATACATGTAAATCATATGAGCCATATTGAACTTAAGGAAACGTTTTGTTAAGTTTTATGAAATTGTCATTTGCTTAAGCAAAGTGCGAAACTGATCGCACATTCCGTACGGAATCAAATGTTTTTTTTTGTTTTTGTTTTTTTAAATACATTTAAGAGACTTTTTGTTAATTTTTGACAGTAGGTTAAGCAAGGCTATGCTTATTATGGTTGGGCCTTAATTCTTCTTTGACAATTTGTACTCTCCGAAAGATTTTAGAGAGAAAGTCAATGCATAATGTCTCTCTTTAAGAACTTAAAACAAAAACTTGCAATTGAAAGATCCAAAAGAGAAAAGTTGCACTTTTTCGACTTTGCATTCATAAATCTCAAAATAGGTTATATATAAATATAAAATTTTTTACATTAATTAAATTTGATTGTTTCCCTGCGAAAATATTTTAAAACAAGTATTTTCAAGAACTTATAATTTTTTTTTGTTTCGGTGATCCTATCGGAGGAACAGTCCATATTGAATTGTAAAAAAATTTTAACCATGGTACAACTACACAAGGTAAACTCGTTGCTACAACAAGTACAACAAGACAAAAACAACAGGCTAAATTGTTTTTGTATTTGAACCAAGCCGTCAAAAAAAAGCAACACTGTGCCTTCAAAATAAAAACACAAATTGAAAAAAAGACAACACGTGCAGTTGGAAATTATAAGTTTTTATTCATAGCTTGGGAATAATGATTAGAAATCCTAATGATTAGCAATTGGATTAGAAATTTTAATTGTGCTGAAAAATTGATTAATTATGATTAGTTAGCCATTTTATACGATTACTAATTGATTAGATTAGAAATAATCAAAAATCTAATCACAATTAGTGACGATTAGCATTTCTAATCAAATCTAATCAAAACTAATCCAAAAAATAATTGATTAGATTTCTTGATTATTTTTGATTAGATCAACTATTTTTAACTATTTTTGTGAAAAGAAAATATTTATTTATCACATTTATTGCTATATTTACATAATGTAACAGTTTTTGAATATTGCATAAAATTGCATACGGTGCACCCTGTTCTTAAACTAAACACTTGACTCAGCTGGTTCACTTTGTTGTTGTGTTATTATTAATGTTAATTTTCAATATTCAATATTCAAAAACTGTAACATTATGTAAATATAGCAATAAATGTGATAAATAAATATTTTCTTTTCACAAAAATAGTTAAAAATAGTTGATCTAATCAAATCTAATCAAAAATAATCAAGAAATTTAATCAATTATTTTTTGGATTAGTTTTGATTAGATTTGATTAGAAATGCTAATCGTCACTAATTGTGATTAGATTTTTGATTATTTCTAATCAAATCAATTAGTAATCTGAAATTTTTATCAAAATTCAATTCTAATGATTAGATTATTTTATTTCTCTAATCGTAATGATTTCTAATTCTAATCGAAATTCCCCAGCTATGTTTTTATTTAAATAATTTAATTGTTAAAAAATGTTGGACGATTTCGAAAACTGTGTTGGAAACTTGTGAAGAAATTATTTATCGCCTAAGGAAATTTATGAAGGTACATAATTACATATTTTAAAACTTATTGGGATTTTTATAACTTTTTTGGATATTTTAAGCTACCAGAAACACAAGAGGAATGGAAGTCTATATCAAATGATTTTTATAAAAAGTGGAATTTCCCAAACTATTTAGGCGTAGTTGATGGCAAACACATTGGTATAATGAAACCTACCGGTACACAAAATTTTTATTTTAACTATAAAAAATTCTATAGTGTTGTACTAACGGCTGTGGCGAACTCCAACTATGAATTAATAGCAGTCGATGTAGACAACAACTGTAAGACAAGAGGCCAGGAAGATTTTCGTCACACCTCATTGGGTGGGAAAATATTTGGAAACGGATTAAATATACCAAATGCTAGCGAAAACTTCGGTACCGAAGAGGGTCTACCATTTGTATTTGTAGGAAGGAATACTTTTCAATTAACCGACAAATTCTTAAAACCAATCCCTCTAAAACTCCTTACTAGAGAACAAAAAGTATTTAATAATAATTTAAAAAGAGTTCATCAAATTGTAGAAAATACGTTTGGTATTTTGTCCTCTCAATTTGGAGTGTTTCAAATACCAATTTGTTTGGCTCCTGAGCAAGTGAAAACTATTGTTTTACTTGTTACTTGCACAATTTTTTGAGAAGGAGAACTCAAAAACATTTATGGGATAAAATTTTGGATAAAGAAGATTTGGTAAAAGGTATATTGATGAAGGGTTCTTGGAGTGATGTCGCAAAATTGACTCCACTGCAAAGTCCATTTACCGAACATTTTTGTAGTAAAACAGATGATGTAAAAGATAAATATATAAAATTTTTTAACAAAAAATAAATAGTTGGTAAAATCCTATAATCTAAAATCGAATGTAATTGTGGGAGGTCTTGGCTCAATCCATATTGATATTTAGCAATTTTTCAAGGATAAAATTTAGTTTTTAACAAGTTTTTTTTATTTTTTTTCGAAGTACCCACAATCATTTCTATTTTTTTTATGTTTACAAAGAAGCTGTTTTATACTGATATCATACCTATTTAACATGTAACAAACAACAAAGTTTTTATTTTTTCAAATTAATGAAAACGTACGGAAGTTGAAGAAGCTAACCAAAAACGGTACGAATTGAAAATGTGAAATTTTCACTTTCGTACAAACCTGAGTGTTATACAAATTTAATTATACTTCTTTATGTTATTTATTATATTTTTGACAAAATGCAGCTTAGTTGAATACATATTGCAAATTATTGAAAATAAACAAAAAAGTATAAATTATGTATTTTTTAATAAGCTTGTTTAAAAAAATATTGGATGTAAGAAGTGTGTTGTACAACTTAGACTACACTTCTTTGTAAAAGTTAAAGATCGATAACTAAGAAATCAAATCGTCCAAAGCTTTGTTTTTGTTATTTTCATTGCGTATTAAAGCATCAGATATTTTTAATTCCTCAAATCCCAAATCCGCAAGTTCACTAAGGGGAATTAAATGTTCCATAACCTAAAAACAATGATATCACATTACATATATTCATTACTTAATTAATTTTATTTACCTTTTTATCATCAGCTCAAACAAGTTGAACAGTTCTTGCTACACGTTTAAGAGGAAAACCCATTGCGCTAATTTGCTCAACCAGTTGATTTGCTTTGCTATCTAATTGACTAAATGTATCTTCATTTTCATTCGTTTTTGCTGATGCTTCGTTTGTTACACATACATCTTTAGTTAAAAATGAAAATTAAAATTATATTAAACTAAAACGATGTTTGTATAAATACCAACATTTATGGTAGAGTCTCCTTATTATTATTTAGTTCTCTATCGGTTGGTTAATTTATTTGTGTATTGTGCTAAATCTAAATCATCAATTGTTTTCAGTTCAATATTATCAAAAGGTGAGAATGTGTCATCTTCAAAATCTTTATAATTAAACGAATTCGATAGTTTACTCTCATATGTTGACTTACTTACTGGTGTAAGGGCGCTATTAGTACTAGAACTGCTATTAAAAGACAATACTGTCGGTTGCAATATATTATGAAAGTAACTAATAGTCTCACAAATTTGCGGTGACTTTTCTTTAGATTGTGTTAAAACCTCAGCTTTTTCATCTTCCTCACCCGAGGAAAGATCATCTGTGCTGGGATATGATACGCTATAAAGCAAGTTCTTTTGTCTATCTTTATCTTCCCTTTTACGTTGCTTTTCCCTTCCCAAGATTCGTTCTCGTCTCAGTTCCTTATTGCGTTGACGTATACGTTTCCATTGTGCAATTTTATCACGAGAATCACTTGAAACTTAAATTTTTTCACAAATTTGATTAAAAATCGCAATAATTTTCAATTTAATTAAAATTTTTCAAAAATCAAATGTTTTTCACAATTTTTTTAATTCAACTGAATATGTAAAAAAACATAAACAAGTTTTGACTTTAAGGTTCAAATTGGGGTAAACAGATGACAAACATCTGGGCCAACGAGTCTACCTTGTGTATATCGTTGGTCTCAAGTAGAAAGGCCCTAACTCAATTTATTGTAACTGTATAGGAGAAGGTAAAAACATAACAGAAACTGTATGAATCATAATGTTAACTTGCTCATACAACTGCTTGTAAAGCCGTTATTCTTTACAACAATGTAATGAATTTTTGTGACGAGGCGTATTTGTGTAAAATTTATTGGAATAACTGGAAAACCCACTTTCGTAAAAAATGCGAGTTAGGGCCTTTCTACTTGAGACCATCGATATGTACCTTGATTTTAACTTTATCAGGAAGTCGAAAAAATTTAAATTTAAGGTAGAGTTAGCCGAACGTCCACGTCCCCTAACGAAACGTCTGGTCCGTTTTGTTATTTGCTTACAATGTAAATGCTTACCGAATTTAAATGTCACGTAACGGAACGTCTCAATCTGTATAAATTAGAATTTCATGCCGTCTTTACGTGACAGTTGTAAAGCAGTGATGGCCTGCTTGCAAATTAAATTGAATGCGGGTATTTTCGCTCTGTTTTTGGTACTTTTTTCCAGTATATCTATGGACTTTCGACAAAACGACTTACAATACAACATATTTCCATATATATAAATATACATAGCCTTAGATGTACAAAATAAGCAAATGCATATGCACACACAACAGAAATGAGAAATATATAAAAGGCTTTAAATGGTTGCAAAATATTGTTTTGTCTATGCACATTTACAAATTAATACATGTAAATGTGTATGTATATGTTAAAATACATATTTGTTTATTGTAAATCTATAATATAAATATCAGATATTAAATTATTAATGTTTTTTTACTTACACTAAATACTGTTTTAATACCATTTTAATCACTTGGTACTTTTTCTGCACAGCGGTCAACATTTAAACCTTTTGATTTCCCATCACTGTGTGTGTTGTTTTATGTATACTATTGCTTTTTTGTTTATGTATGTGGAAAACATATGACATGTTTTTAGATGTTCTATAAGTGCCCCAACGTGCAAGCGGTCCGTTACAGTAAGTTACGGGTACAGCAACGTTCGCCTAACTCAGCCTTTACTATAAAAATAACATTCAATATTTACAAATATTAAAATATAAACCATTCTGTAACTAAAACAAGCTGTTTATGGCACACCTTGTTCTAATGCTCAATCAGCTGTTATCAAAGCTGTGGCTTTGTTTTGTTTTTTTGCGAGTGGGTGCAGCTGCAATATATTTTTTGTTTTCTGCTAATGGCATTAAAGTGACAATTTAAATTAAATTAAAAAATTATAAAAGCATGAAATCTAAAAACAAGCGCATTTACAAATATGCTGCCGCCATAGCAGGAATATTTTTATTGGATTTTCTTGGAGTTTTCACTCATCTTTTTGAATTGCAATATGAAAAGTTTTTTCATTATCCCATGGAGGGTGATGTTCTAAAATATGCCCAAGCTAATAGAGATAAACGTACACATCTAGATGACGGTGAGACTGTGCCAAAACCAATAAATTTTTATAATTATACATTTTTACATCAACGTCAATGTGATTTGGTCAAGGCCGATAGGCCACAATTGACTTTATTGATAAAATCAGCATTGCCCAATGTAAGAAGACGTGAAGCCATAAGACGTACCTGGGGTTATGAACAACGTTTTTCCGATGTTCATGTGAGAAGAGTTTTTTTGTTGGGTGTCAGTATAAGTAGTACTTTGATGGACGCTACCGACTCGGAGGCTCGACAATATGGTGATATAGTACAATCAGATTTTATAGATGCTTATTTTAATAATACCATTAAGACAATGATAGGCCTAAAGTGGATAGTAGAACACTGCCAAAGGTCCCAATACTATATGTTCGTTGATGATGACTATTATGTATCAATGAAAAATGTTTTACGTTTTATAGCTCATCCCACACTGTATCCAGAGAATGCTGTTTTACTCAATAGTATGTGGGAGCACAAAGCCAAAGTTCAACATGAAAGACTTTTTGGAGGATTTGTTTTTCAGACTCGTCCTTTGCGGCATAAATTCAGTAAATGGCATGTTACTCTAAAAGAGTATCCGTTCAATAAATGGCCACCTTATGTCACGGCAGGTGCTTTTATTTTATCTCGTGCTGCCGCCATTGATCTCTACTACGTTGGTCAGTATACCAAACATTTTCGTTTCGACGACATTTATTTGGGCTTAGTGGCTTTAAAGGCTGGAATTAATTTGACTCATTGTGGTAACTTTCATTTTCATCGTCCGCGTTATAATGGTCCAGATAGCTATCGCTTTGTAATAGCTTCCCACGAATTCGGTGATATTGTTGAAATGGAAAAAATTTGGAATGCTTGTCGTTCTGCAAATTATGCTTAAGTTTTAGATATAAGTTATAAAAGACAGTATATTTAATAAAAAAAAGAAGACTATTTTATAAATGTAGCATATCAAGAGGAAGTGCAGTGTTAAATATAATTAGTATTATAAGGTGGTCAAAAAGGTGTATATTTTCCTCAAATTGGCTCTTAATATTTTGTTCTCAATAAAAAAGTCAAATATAACAATATTGTGGAAGGGGTGGAGATAATTATTACACAAAAACATAGTAGGCGCTTATGTTCAGATAGTTTTTTAAATATCTTTATGTATTTTAGATTTTTGGGAATTGTTGGGTTTTGTTTTTGATATTTGTGTAATTTAATAATAAGCCTTTTAATTAATTTATTATTAAAATATTATTTAAAGTTTTACCCCCATATTCATAAAAATTTAGATTTATAGCAGGTTTATGAAACGAGTTTTCTATGAAAATTTGTTTAATAAACATTTTTTTAATCAAAAATATTTTTTATGAATATGGGGGTTAATTTATATTTTTGATGTTAAGTACATTATACATTGTTAAGTGCTATGTACTAATTTATTTTTAAATCTTTTTACCATTTTAAAGTATAAATTTGAGGCCCTAGGATAGGTAGGCTAAAGTTTAATAAATAAATAAATTTGATCAATAACTTTTCTCGACTAGTATCAAAGGTGACAATTTAAAATAAGCAATCGATCAAGATTTAAGTACGCAATGACGAGGGAAACCATAAATATGCAATTGCCTTGTGTGACCAACGAAGGCAGAAATAATATATTTCGTTAGTCTAATTCGCAAATGTGTTAAGTCCCTTTTTTAAAATTTTACAGGAGACACCAAAAACATTGTAGCTTTTTCAGTTTTTAAAATTTGTAAACTTTTCCAACGCAATTATTTTTACAAAATTGCTCTCTTAAAATGACCTAGATCAAAAATCCATTTCACAAAATCTTGGGAGGAAAATTCGCACTTTTTGGACTAAGCATTTTTGCTTTGTAAACTTATTCGTTTTATTGTGGACTTTGCACATTTTCCTACAATCAGTTTTAATTTTAAAAATAATTTTGATTTAATTTTCTATATTAATTTTATTTAACAAAAAAAAAGCAGAAACTTAAGACTAGCTCAGTTCATTTCTATTAAAAAGATACAAAAATATAACTATATACATTTTTAAGCTCATTTTAATTCTTATTGAAAAACTTAAAATAGAAAAAATTTAAAGGTGAGGCCAAATCATCGTAAAATTTGTGGTGTTCATTGGGAAAGGTTGATTTGAGAAATTGTCAGTCTTCATACCTTCTGGCACTAATTTTTCATCTTTCTTGATAAAGTTGCTGCAAATTTTCAAAGTCTATAGGATCAATTTAATCATCAATTTTATGCGGTAATATTTTCCATACATCACAAAAACGAATTTTAAAATATATTTCTTTGCTTGGGGTGTACTTTATAGCTCTAATATCTTTAAATTTACTATCACCTCTATTACGCCCAGGTCTGATACTCCTAAGAAATTGAACGTTATCAAATGTTTTGAAAAATTTATGATCTAAATACATAACATCATAGGGTCTATGGTTTTTTCGAGCATCTTTACAAACATCTTTGAATTCTGAAGGTTCGTTAATTGCTCTTTTTTTTCATAGCTCTTTCTTTTGTGTTGCCGCCATTTGCGTATGGTCAATTTTAAGAATTTTTTGCTCAATATCAATGCCATGTTTGATAGCCACATTGAGCAGGGCATTGCAAAGTATATTTTTTTAAGTATTTATTTTTTTTTTAGATCTCCACTTTTCACGGCTTTAGACAAAATAGAACAGAAAACACCAAATTCAATTGAACGAATTAATATTCGTGGAGTTAGCACGTGCTTTTAATATTTTTCGTAGTTTTGTGGACTTAGCGTTTTTGCAAACCACAAAATTACAACAACTTTAAACTACATAATGACACTTTTTGTTGCCGTAAAATATGTATTTTGTATAGTATTACCGTTTAACATTAAAATCTCAATTTTGGAAAGAAGTGGACTTAGCGTCTTTGCGAATTATACTAACGATTTGTCCTTTTTATTGCTTTTATGAATTTTGGCATCGATTTGTTAGTGCGTATTTTTGCATATTTTATTCTTTAAAGCTTTTTTTGCATCATTTAGATAAAAGATAATTTTTTCCAGCATTTTTGAAGTTAATAGCGCATATTTTGCCTTTTTGATGCATATTTAATACAAAAGCTTTTGCATCAAATACAAATTAATTTTTTTCAAAGTTCTGGTGTTTCTGTTTTAAATATCTATCTGTATACCCAACTTGTTGCTTCAATAATCGACATTTAATTTTTACTCTGTAATTGTAAGCTAAAGCAGGTTGTCATTAAAGATAAATGTTATTTTAATCTATATAAGCAAAAATTAAGAAAAAAAAAGGAATTATATACGTTTGGCGATGTAATACATAGAAATCTTGACCAATCTTTTAGTTCACCGACCGACTCAGAATCACTTTTTAAAGTGATCTAACGATGTCCATCTGTCCGTCTGGCTGGTTGTCTGTCCTTGTTAATTTTGTGCGCAAACCATAAAACCTTATTTCCAAATTAGACTTTTGTGTACGTAAGCCATCTAAACCATCATTTATATAAAATTCGCGCAAAAATATTTTACTGCAACTTAAATTCATTATCATGTAAATGTTGGCCATGGCTACGTCTGAAGTGGTCCATTCGGAAGGTAAAATTTTTATCGTTAAACTTTGTTCGGTGATATGTGTTTTATTTTACATTATAAATCACACCTCACGATGAACCACACTATATAATTTGAATAAAACACATGCTTATTTTATATTAGTTTTAAACTGTTCCCACGACAAATTTATTATTATTATTATTATTTTGTTTTTCTTTAAATATTATTATTTTTTAAATAAAATACATTTACTTGGTAACTAAACATAATAAATAATGGAAAAAGTTATAATACCTTGCAAGTTTTGCATTAAAATAATAACAAATTTAAAACAAATTGATTTTGAACACTGAATGTATATTCAAGAACTTTTTATTACAAAAAAAAAAAAAAAAAAACAATTTATAATTCAAGATTTATTTTTTAAAGAAACCGTGAGTATTGTTTGATATAAACCACATGAATGTTTGAAAAGTGTTAGAAACAATTACAAAAAGTGAAATCGATAAAAAAAAGATAGTTCAAAGGTGTTTGTTTTACTAAAAAAACAATCAATTAAAAACATTAAAAAAACTTTTTGATCTCCGTTTAATAAAAATAATGAATATAACATATACCTAAAATATACTTCATGAAAGCGATGTACAAAATATTGTTTATAAGACTTATTGCGCTGGGGCTGGTTGGGGAGCAGGAGCCAAACGATTGACGAAGGCAATGCCACCACGTACCACTTTCCCCACAAAGGCCGGTGAGCGAGCAGCTAAACTTTCAGCGGCCATACGTAATTCAGCAAAAGCATTTCGGGTGTAGGGATTACGGCGAGAACTGTAACGCATAACCAAGAAATGATAGTAGACAATAGGAGTCATAAGACCTGATCTTCCCCTATAATAAAAAATTAAATATTATTGACTATTAAAGATAATTGGGTATGTGATTGAAAAAGACTTTTAAAACAAAATGATGCGAAACCGATTTTATCAATTCAGTCACTTTAAAAATTGGTTTTAATACATTTTCACTAATGAAAATCGATCGATTTCAAATTGACCATTATTAAAAGGTGTGATGAACTTCGTAAGATTTTTTAATCAATTTCTAAATTAAAGTCTTAATTTTATGTTCAAAATATTCAATTAACATATTAAATATAAAATTTTAAAGAGTATATACAGAAAATAAGAGGAATTTTATAAGAAATCAATGTTTAAAGCCACTGAAAACGATATTAGCGGTAATTAATCGTTTCGTTTTCAAAATGGATTTCCATCACTTACCTGATACAAGTAACATTTATATTTTATATTATTCATATATGTATGTTAATTGAACTGTATCTTGAACAAAAAATTTAGACTGTCGGACATTTTATAGAAATCTAAATGAAGTGGAATTGGAGCGATTGTTGTGGAATCGATAGATTTTCATAGCATACCTGTTTATTTTAAAAAAAAAAAAAAACTTACATAAAAGTCAAAATAACAGCCAAGGGCATAATAAAAATTTCGGAGAACGAAGCTGCTTTTAAAATATTAGCTGCCTGAAATTCAACCAAAGAGATTAAGAAACGAGCACCCCACCAGGAGTTTTGGCCAATAATCTAAACAAAAAAGATCAATGTTCAAAAAATATTTTCCGCAATTTCCTTGTACACTTACATCTAACAATTTCAGTGAATAACTGGAGGCATGTAATACAGCAAACAATACTACCGGTACCAATATCAATAGTGTTGGTTGTACATTAAAGAATATTAATGAATACATAAGGTAATGACATGAGTCCTCAACAAATAAACGTGCCAAAAATTCACGTGAAAATGTAAAGGAGGGTAAACGTTGATGCAAACGCAAAGCGGAAACTGCAGCGTTAGAAAGTAAAACTTTATTAAAAGCACTTTGTTGATTGCCAAATATTGGTAAAATATAGCCAATGGTAAAGACAATGGCTAATAAACGCATAAACCACATGGCGCCATCAACTTTATTTGCCTTAAAATGTTCAATCATTTTGGCGGGTACATTGGCTGTTGGTTGGGGTGTTGGTGGTGGCGTTGTAGAATTTGATGAAGTGCCATTTTGTTGATGATCATCCGCTTCGTTACTCATTTTGTTTGATTATCTATAATGGAATAGAAAAAATTAATTAAAATACATATATTTTAATATACAATTTAAATTAAGAATTTCTTTTAAAACTAGTGGGTAGTTTGAGTATTTTGTGAGGCGCACTGGTAATGCTGTTTCACTCATGTTTGGCTTTGCATTCTACTTTATTTGTACCTTAATAAAAAAAGTTTAGCCTGCAACACAATTAGCTTTAGGGACCACTCCAAGGGAAGTAACCGCCATGTTTTGCCTATATTGAATTATTTTTTTTGTACTGCCTTAGTTAATGTCTTGAAATCCTTCTTTAAGCAGAAAAGATTTGCGATCCACTTGGTATATGGCAGCCGCTAGAACTGCTTTATATTTTATTGCGGATCTTGTTGTTGTCCGGGTCTTTGTTAAACTTTTTCGCTACTTTAAAACCCCATTGTTACTGATTTTTTTATTATTTTTTATTTTTAAGACTTTAATTCCTTATTGGGAAGATTTTTTTACACATATTCTTTACAACATTTCTGAGACTGAATATTATGTTAACATAAGTTTGATAAAGAAAGTTGGTTGGTAAATTTTTATTGCTTACTTAAATTAAAAATTTGTATCAAAAATTCGTTAAGGTCGACTATAGCAATCATATTTATTTATTAAATGATTTTGAATTTAACTATACATTTTTACAAATTCAAAAAATGTTATCAGTTAATTTTATGACCAAATAGGAAATGTATTAATGCTATAATTTATTATCAGTACATATTAGGTTAAAAAGAAAGGTAAAACATGATAAGCAAATATTTAACTCGTTACAATTATAATTGCAGCCAAAAATGATATGAGAAAAGTTAAAACGCGACTACACGGTATTTTACAGTACAGCACATACATATATGGGTAGTTCCTGGGAGACGCACGCGACATTCGCACACTTTAAGTTTAGCCAAAAACAAAAGATTAGAAATATCCGATAGATATCCATTGTGTTTTGTAGCAAAAAGACGTAGTAAGTTTAAAAAGAATGTTAAAAAGAATCAATAATATAATTAAAAGAAACATGCAAATATCATTGAAAAACGTACGCGACAAAAATAGAAGTTCTTTTTGTGCACTTATATTAGAAATATGTACGTATGTATTCTAGTGTCTTCAGCCGATTAATTCTTGTTCGATTAATCGAACAATTTTAGACGATTAATTGTTCGATTAATTTAAAATTGCTGATTTCGGTTAACGGTTTAATCGAAGAATTTGTGCCGATTAAACGAATAACAATACATATATGGTTTTTCTATCAAATGTATAATTTTTTTAATGTTTTTAGTCAAATAAATAAACGAAATATAAGTGGCCGTTGGAATAAAAAAAAACAGTCATGTTTAGTGAGTAATTCACATAAATGGGCGTATTGCTTACTGACAAAATGTCAGTAACCAGTAAATTTTTACTGATTATTGAAATAATGCAGTAATCCGTTCATTTTTACTTATTATTGAAACAAATGCAAAAAAATATTTTTAACCCTGGAGCCACACGTTCAATAAATCACTTTCAAGTTGTCTACAAAAACTGCTTGTCAAAACATGTTTGAATTGCCAGCTGTGTCACAGGCTACACTCAATTTGATAGTCAATTTCATTTTAAAAATTCCCCAACAAAGAAACAACTCAAAATAGTAGCATGACTCAAAGTATTTTTTAAAAAAGCACACAATTTTTTTAATAAAGCACATTTCTTTTTTAAGAAATATATTTTTTATAAGGAAAATTAAAAGGAAAGACAAAACTTATTACGTGTCAGGTTTTTCCAAAAAGTGCAAAAATAAAATTTTTTAGTTAATACACTATTGTTGAGCAAGTGCGATATGTCAATGTTGAAATTAAGGTGAGAGAACATGTTTTATGTGCAGATTTATGAAATATGAAAATTTCCTTTTTTTAAGATTGAAAATGTTTTCCAAGTGTACAAAACACAGAAATTTTGCAAATAATAATGATTGAGTTCTAATTAAAAACGCGTAAGTGCTTTATTCGCCTGTGCCTTATCTTTAATAGCCTTCACCATACGACGCACATTACACAGGTCTGCAACAAAAATCGTTTTAAATAAAAAATTATGAAATATAAAGATTTTAAAGCGCTAAATTTAAATCCGTTATCAGTTTTTTTCTTTCACGTCTGCTTTTTTCTTATGGGCTGGACAAATATTTCATCTTAGCTTGAGAACTTTTTGTCCGATTTTGATCAAAATCTTAGGCTGAGGGAGCTAGGACTGTTAGGAAATTTCACGGAGGGTCACTCGCGGATCTTGAGTGAAATTAGTACTAGTGGTTATCACCTAGGCTCGCCCGGCTCTACGGATTATTTGGTCACTAGGGTCGATTTTGGGCGTTTGCCAGAGGTGATATTGCCTTCTAGGGAGAGCTGGTCAGGGCAGGGCAGATTGTATAGGGGATTTTCTATTTTCACTGATGGCTCGAAGATGAAGGGCACGGGTGCGGGGGTCTACATTGAGGATCTGGACATCAGAAGGTTATATAGACTTCCCGACGACTGCAGTGTATTTCAGGCGGAGGTTCTGGGGGTTCTCAGGGCCGTGGAATTGGTAGGAGCTAACATTGCCAAGGGCTCGGAGGTCACCATATATGTGGACAGCCAGGCGGCTCTTAGGGCCTTGATGGGCTGTTATGTGAACTCCAGGCTAGTGGACGATTGCAGGAGGGCTCTAGGAGTAATCTTAGGGAATTATGTTGTGAGGCTCTGCTGGGTACCAGGTCACTGCAACATCACCGGCAATGAGATAGCTGATGAGTTGGCAAGATTGGGCTCAGAAATGGAAGATCCTGACAGTTTGCAAGTGGTCAGGCCTCCAATGGGCTTCTACTTTGGGAGAATTAGGGAATGGATTCTGAACAGGACTAATCGGGCTTGGCGGGGCCGAACGGACTGCCGAGTATCGCGCACTCTGTGGCCGATGCTTAGTAGGTCAAATTCGGACGCGCTGCTGGGTAAGAGTAGGGCCTGCGTCAGGTATTATAACGGGCCATTGTATGATAGGTGAGAACCCAGAGGAGTTGGAGACAGTTGAGCACTTTCTGTGCCACTGTCCCAGGCTACAGAACAGCAGGCTGAGGTGGCTAGGTAGCAGATTCCTGCACGAATTGGGAGATGTCTCGGGCTGCGGGCTCGAGAATCTGACGGGATTCGTAATGGGAATGACCTGGCTGCGCGGCAGGAGGCTGGGAAACATGTAGGGCAGTTTTTCCTGTTTGGTAGGGTTGTGTTTTGATTGTTCTGTCCGATTTCTTATCTTCCACTATCTTCCTTCCCTGTGCTTTCACCATTTACTTCTACTTCTCTGTCACACTAGACATCTTTCTCTTCTTTCTTCCTTTGTTTCACTAATTAAAGGCATCGCAATGGACCATATTGGCCTCTGGGTGAGGGTGTGAGGTTTGCTTCACACCAGCCTTTCTAACCTAACCTAACCTAACCTTGATCAAATACTAATTTTATCCACAATTAAAAGCTGGTATCTCATATATATTGTATATAGCACCTGTTCAACAATACTGTATTAACTCAATATAGGTATAAACATTTTCAGTAAACGCAAAACAATATTAAAAATTTACAGATTACCAAAAAGTTGACAAAACAGCACGATATTTTTACAGCGCTTACATAGGAATATTACGAGTTGGTTTGTTCCAAAAAGTGCATAAAAAAATTTTTTTTATTAATATACTATTGTTAAACATTTTAAGCGATTAAGTACTTTGTTAAAAATATAGGTGTTTTCACTTCATCGTAAATAAAATTAACATTTGGCCACCGATCTCCACACAGAAATACGTAATATACATAGTCATTTTTGTTGCTGCATTTTTTTAAAATACCAATTTTTTCTAAAATTATCGAAAAAAATATCTTAATTTATAAAATTTCTGGATTTTGAATTATTCGATTACAAACTTGTTGCATTAGATTAAAAAAAATGCAAGAAATTCCCACACAACTTTACTTAAAAATACCAATATTTCATAATTTTTATTTCCACAACATACTTTTAATTTATTTATTTAAGTATAGCGAGACACTGTTAAATTATTTTTTTCTTGCTTTAAACACTTTTACTTGTGTCGCTACAACCGATTACTTCTTGCTAACAAACAAAACTACAAACTAGATGATAGAAAGAAAAGTTTAATTGCTTAAAAAGTGTTATATGTATATAATAATAACACGTAGCTATTGTACAAAACAAAATAACAATAAAATGTTTAAGCCCTCTCAATAGCTAAATAGCAGAACACATACTTCTATATACGCATTTATAGAAGTATGTTATCATTAATTTTTTATCTACAATGCGATTAAATTAAAAGAAAAATTACGAGTATTTATGAACTTTTATAAAAGTGGAAGTAGAAGAGAGCAAAAAAAAATTAACTAAAAAGCCGGTTAAAAAATAAAAATATAAAACAAGCGGCATAATAAATAAAAACGGCTTTTAAAATATATAATTGGTAATTATAATTATTTTTAATTTAAATGATAAAAAGTAGTGAATCAACAAAGTTAAGAACGCAGAAGTACATTCAATTTAAAGAATTGAACAATAATGGTAGAAATTTAATTATACTACAGTACTTATAAAATAACAACCATTTTAGTTTAATTTTATTTATTACACAGAAAATTTGTAACAAAAAAATAAAATTTTCGGCCATGTTCTATAAATTGCTATTTTTGTATGCATACTTCATACTTTGAGTACCAATTACCTTTGCAAGAACAACTCTTAGAAATAGAAAAAAACTAGTCATTTTGTAAATAATTAAAATAAAAATCTCGTCCGAATTTAATTCCGTGTGAAACTTTTTTATTATACATACATCTAAGACCCCATAAAGTATATATATTCTGGCTCCTTGAGTAATTCAAGTCGATTTAGCCATGTCCGTCCGTTGAAAACACGCTCACTTTCGAAAAACGCAAAAGAAGAGAACAAACTTGGTCTCAAATTGCTTGTAGTTATCCTAAGATTGGGATTGAAATCCAGCAACATCGGTTTAATAGGATCAGAACTATGAATCAAAATGTGAATGTGTAAAATTTTTTGAAGATCAGTCCATAATTTACACTTGGCCACATATAAACCCTGCTCCCGGAGAACCGTTTAGTACGCCTAAAACTGTAATACATAATGCTATCATAATAAAATTTAGAATATAACAGTTTTATAAGACTAGAAATCGCAGTGGCAAATTTCATGAAGATCGGTGCATAATTAACCCTAGGCCCCATATAAAACCAACTCCCGGAAAACAGTTTATTGCGCCAAAAACCCAATAAAGCCCATTTTGGGAAAATAATTAAATTCGCCTAAAACCATAAAAGAGATATTGCGGTACAATTTCTTCCAACTTAGATTCATATGGCCAGAAAAATATCATCCAAACTTGGAAAATTCATTGTTAAAGGTAAAACTAATTACACTGTTGTATTGAAATTTTTTCTAATCTATTTTTTGTACTACCATAAATCAGTCTTCAGAATTTTGGGATGATTGGTCCATAATTTACCATAGGTCCAATACAAATTACCCTCCTAAAAATCATTTAAGTTCGGCTAAAACTGTTTAGAATCATGATATTTTACTCAAGCCAGTTCTAAGTTCTAACAAGAAACGCATACAACTTTCTTATTGTCGGTCAATAATTTAATATACATAGGTCTAACCCGCAACCAATTTTAATGCTGACGTTCGTTTTTGTGAATATATATGTATTTATCAAAAAGAGTTCATTCCTGTCGGTGGAGGGTATCAAAGATTCGGCACAGCAGAATATAGCACTCTAACTTGTTTTAATTAAAATTATATGACACATCCTAAAATCGACAAATTAACGAGTTCGCATTATGAAGATCAAAAAGAAAATGTTAACTAGTTTAATAAAAAAGAAATTATCAAAAAGCGTTAAACCAAATAACGCTTCGCAAATAATACTCGCAAATTTGTAAAGGGTTGACACATTTGTAAAGTTGGGTTGGGTAGTATATCAAATGTTTGTATTTTAAATTCGTATTTAAAATAAAAATACGAATTTTGTCTTTGTATTTCAATTACATTCTCAAAATGTATTTTGTATTTTAATTACATGTCGCTAAGTGTTTTGTACTTTAAATACTTAAACATAATTACGTTCTTAGAATACATTTTCACAAAACACCAAGGTTGGCAACCGATACCGCTAAAATGCCTTTTAAAATTGAATACTGGTATTGATTTATATTTAAAAATAAATATAAATTTTGCAAAGGGTTCTATGTTTTTTTAACATTCTTGTTTGGTTTGGTTAATTAAATACATTGTAAACCCAGTAATGCCTTAACGTTGTTTTACCGTATACAGATACCGAAATAAAGAATCCTTTAATACCAATACCGACTATGCAAAATACATTCACTACAAATAAATTAGAAATAAGTTGACTTACACTTCAACTAAAATCTCTAGAATCCACAGCTATGTTACTTCCCACAGTTGACAATGCTAAAATTACGAGGGATGTTGTCATTGATTGCTAGTAACCATGGTTAAAATATAACAAGAAGGTTTGAATATTTAAAACAAGTGTGAGAAAGAAATAAATAATGTTTACTTAAGTCCACTTGTTACCTTTTTGCCGATACGAATATAAAATATAAATTCAAGGTAAAATTAACAAAACTCAAGTAGAGTAATTTATTTTTTAAGCAAAAAATCAGTGTCAGATTTTATTAATATTTAAAATTTATTTTAATAAGATTTTAAAAAGCAACGAAATGAATTTAAATTCATGGTAAAATTAATTAATTTAAAAAAAAAAAAAAAATTGATTGAAAAATAAGATTTTTGTTTAAAAATAAAGTATTCTCAACGGTCGCGGAGATAATTTTCATTTAACTCATTTAACAACTTAAGTATTTATGCGCCATGGTCTTAAATTTTGAGTATAGCATTTGATTGCGCCAGTAAACAAGCAGGTCTGCGGCTCTAAAAATATAAGAAAATATAAGGTATATCTACCTTTTTCTTTAGTTAAGCCACAGCGTACAATCGACAAAATGATCACCATTCTCCAAATGTTCTTCTAAGATTTGCACAAACGATCTAAAGGTCAGTTCTTGTAGACTTATCAGAACTTTTACTAGATGTGGGGGTGACCGAGTCTTCAACACTTTCGGAATGTAGAGTCATGTCGAGTAGCTCAATAAGACGTTTTTTCGATCTATTGTATCGAAGGTAAAGAATTTTAGATTGATTTCATTATTTTCTAAACCCTCAAATCTTTCATTAAGACCTAATGCTACGTATTTCGCCAATTTTTGGGACACATAATTATTTTGCGTATCAGTTTATGCATTTATCGTATTTTCTAACAATGTTCGAAGACTAGCGAAATATCGTCAGAAAATGTAGGAATGACTTTGCTTATGGATTTTGTGGTCTCTTCGAAGTAAACCAAAAGTTGTAGCGAAGTGATTATTATTTTCCCAAAACTCATTAAAAAGAAAATTCTGCTGCAGGTCCAAACGACGCGTTCAGTGCGTTTATGCATCAGTCCAAAAAGACGTAGTGTAAAATTGTATTGACAAGTTACACAGTATACGCGTAAAACGCATATACGTATCGAAAGCATGAAATAGGTCAAAGGTCAATAAAGAAACATACGCATAAAACGCGTGGTGTGGACCGACCTCCAAATTAAGAAGTAAGGGAAAGTATTTATTATTCTGTTTAATTTTTTGCTCTTAGTTGTTATGAAAAAAATAATCATTTAAAATTAAACTTTTTGTTCAAAAAAGTATCGGCGTATTAACAGGAAAATATCGCCGATACCGATATATCGGCAAACGTGAAGTATCGCCGATATATCGGTATTCGTTACATCCCAAGTAATTTTAAACCATGCTAAATATTTTCAAATTAATGTCAAAATAAATCGTTTTTCTTTTTAATTTTTATATAATATTTTTTTAGCACAATTTTATGCATTTTTTTAAACTTTTTTGCATTATTTTAACAAAAATAGCATTTTTCTTTCATTAAGTTTTGGCAACACTGGCTAGCATGCCCACCAAACAATAATTCCTAACGATGTGCTTGAAATTTCCACCGGCTAAGGTTTTGGTGGCACTGATGTTGATAAGCCGCTTATTAATTCGAATTGAGACAATACAAAGTTAAACGCTTCCTTTGTTAACCACAATAGATTTTGAAACTTGCAAGCATTCATTATTTTTATTCATTCCTTTCTTTTATTAAAAAAAAAAAAAATCAATCTACTTGAAAGCAAAAAAATATATTACAATAGTTTAAGAAGATCTTATAAAATAATATTTTAGACAAATAATTTGGATTAAATGTTTACTGCCGTATTCATAAAAAACTAAACTGGATATGAAATACGTTTAAAATCTATTTTAGTTTTTATGACAGTTAGGATTTAAGCGATAATTTTCTTTAGTTTTGATTAAACTTGACTTGGAAAAATGTAAAATCGTAGATGTTGAAGAAATCGAAAGCAACCCATCTAATTTCCCAGTCCTTTTCCGGATTTGTCCAAACATATAAAATCTTCCATTATCCCATTAGAGTCTTGTTTTAGATTTTTTTAAATTTTTAATACATCTTATTGTTTCGGTTAATTCTGTCAAAAGATTGATATGAGAAGGTATGGGAAGAAACATATAACTAAACACATGTATATAAAAAGTACGTGAAACAAAAAAATGGTGACAGCAAAGACTTATTTACATATATAAAATGAAGATCACACATTCTTTATTTGTATGGAAAAATTTTTCTAAACACATACCTTTTGTATATGAGGCGAAACAAATAATTAAAAACTCAAAAAAATGTGTAATAATACTGCAAAAACTTTCGCTGCATCGGTTAATCGACTGAAATTAACCGGCTTAATCGTTAATCGAAAATAGCCAATTTTAAATTAACCGATCAGTTAAGCGGGTAGTAATTAATCGGTTAAGCGAATGAATACCCTACATACACCATATTTTTAAAAATTAGTATAAATATCGATAACCAAAAAAAAAATGGACTGTCGTATAATTCGAAAATATCGATTTAAAAAAACCAGTTTTTGAAACAGAAAAACCAGAAATATTTCATAGCAAAAGAAAGCAAAAATAATAAAAATAACATTTAAATTTTTTATAAAAAACACAGTAATGTAAAATTTTTAATTCATACTAGTTTTTTTTAACGCCATACTTTTAAATAACAATTAAATTATTTAAAACATACTTTTAGATAAGAAAATCAACGACAAAGCGTAAAGAAAATAAATGTAATACAATACTAAAATTTGTTTTAAATTTTTTATACCTATGTATAAAGCTAAAAATTTGTGTTTGTAAATTGGTTAATAAATTTGTTCGTAACAATTTCAGTGCTTTTGTTTGTTACTTTCTTCATACATACTTTTTTTTATTACCTTATGCTTTTTTATAGATAATGAATTGCATAAAATTTTTATAAAATAAATGAATCATATTTATGTAATTAATTTAGTATAATTTTTAATTTTGTTGTTAGTATAAATAATGAAAGAAATATCTAAAGAATATTCGGTGAAATTATTTCAATTTAAAATACCTACTACATACCAACAAACAAACATGCATTTTGAACAGTTGTTTATACATTTAATTAATAATTTAAACAATCGATAAGTTGGTTCATATTTGATGTTTTTTTTACTAATGATTCATTTTTAGGTTTTATTGACATTTAGGTTAGAAAATGTTTGTTCAATAGAAGGGTGTAGCAGGTTGAGACGATATTTCTTAATGAATTTTGTGGAAAAAGAAAGAAAAGTATTAAAAAATATTACATATAATTAAAAAAGGTTTACTGTACTCCAGTATGGTATACCTTAGCAAATTGCCACAGGAAAAAGTGGCCCAAAACAAGATTCTGAAGATTATTTTTAAACTTCCGTGGCACTATTCAACGCGACGACTTCACACACTCACTTGATTTCTTACTGTCGACGCTAAATTAAACTATTTAACAGAAAACTTTTTCAGAAGCTGGGAAAACTCTGAATTCCGAACCCATAAACGAGCTTATCTCTTTATAAATTTTACATTGTTAACCTAGTTTAAGTATTTTAGTTTATAGGGATTATTTCAGAAGATTTTTATACAATTTTTCTTCAAAATCAAGTTATTTAAAAAAAATATATATATAAATATTACCACAACACAAATATCAAAGTAGAAAAGGAATATATTTTGCTAACCCCTTTAAAAAATAAGTTAAAATATAAACAAATTAATATTAAAGAATTGCGAATAAAGGAAAAAATGAAAAAAAGGTCATCATCATGTAATTTTTATTATCTATACGTTTTTTAGATTGCAGTAATAAAAATTGTTTGGTTAAAATATTCATAAAAATAAAATTTAATTTTTTTGTTTATCACTGATGCATTATTTAAGGCGATTGTCATAACATTCCTGATAAATGGACAAAAAAAAAAAGGGTTTGAGATTTTTGCCAGTGAGCGGGTTTTCAACAAACGTACAGACATACGGACATGGCTTAAAATTAATCAAGGACTCAAAATATATAGGTGTATGTTTATTTACTGTGGTTTTAAATGAATATTAAAAAAGTTTCACACCGAATGACAAACATAGTGTACCCTCATTCACCACTAGTGATGCAGGGCATAACAATAATAATAAATTTATTAATAACAAATACTTAGGCATATTTATCAAATAATCCCAATGTAATTAAAATTAAAAAATTCCAACTCCAAAGTTCATTTGTTCAAAGTTGTAAGTGTAAATATAGTAAAAAAAAAGTAGGTATATCAATTAAATTATATGAGTATGCATGTACATACGTAGGTAACCATTTCACTAAATCCAACTACATAGGGTAAGTGTACCAGTAGTCGGCAGTTTAATTTTTTTTTCATTTTCAAACTGGTGCCCTTACGTATATAAACGTGATATTGGGATGGCAACTATTTACTACAGTTCAGTAATGTCTATTTGTTCGATTCATATAACAGTTTTTAGACTAATTTTTTATTAAATTTGAGCAATTTTACTTTTTTCTAAAATATAGCTCATTTGCCAGTAGTCGGCATACAATGTACCAGTCTTCGACATGTAATGATCCTATTGTCGGCATGGCTAGTTTTTAAAGAAAAAACCAATTTGTACAGGAATGCAATTGTTCATTTATTGAAAATTAATGCTCTTTACTTACTTAAATGCTTAAAATGTACATTTGTACGTTTATATAGGCACTACACGCAGAGAAAAACAAATTATTCAATATGGACACCTCCAACAAAACCATGTTAAACAAAAATTTTAAAACCTACTATGGTTATTTTAACCATATTGTTGTCGCCACAACCATATTTTTTAATGTAATGGTTATATATAGAACGGATTGCAGGGTGTCGAGGGCCTTATGGCCCGGATTGGACGCAGGGGCAACCAGCGTTCTATTAGGACTGGATAGGAGTAGTCTCAGGATCTTTATAGGGTTCCTGACGGGGCATTGTTTTGTTAGGGCTTTTATGGATAAATGGGACATTGCGATACCGGACTTCTGCAGGCTGTGTGGGGATGCCGAGGAGCTAGGGACGGTTGAGCATGTGCTGTGCCACTGTCCTAGGATGCAGGGCCCCAGGCAGAAATGGCTAGGGGCTAGATTTCACGACGAACTGGGGTGTATCGCTGGATGTAATCCAACTGATCTACTGGGGTTTGTCAGGGAAATAGGACGGCCGTTTCTGTTGGGGGACCATAAGGGGGATTTGCCCTACGTGTTATTTATTTATCTGTACCAAACCTTAGGTCTATTTTCTACTTTTCTTCTTTACTTCTCTTTTTCCTCTTTTCTCCTATACTGAAGGGATTCACAATGAACCTCATTGGTCTCCGAGCGGATATGCGCCCTTGGGCGCATAACCCTTCTAAACCTAACCTAACCTAACCTAATGGTTATATATGACAATAATTTGTTTACCACCAATAATTTTTTGAATATAAACTAACAGTATTTTCCTCTTTTCCAAGATCAACATGTTATAGTTGAAAACTAACCATGCTATTATAAGTGCTTAATATATTTTTGTTATTATTACCCAAAACATGTTCAAAGGCAACCATAATGTGGTTGTGGCTTCTTGATGGAGGACTATTTTAACCAAAATCACCGATGACAATTAGTTTTTATTGGAGGCAGAGCTGTAAAAACTACAATCAAACTGATTGCAACCAACTTGATTTCATTTGTAAGATTGCAATACTATCTAATTGCAATCTTTTTTAATTCATTCTTTTTACATATCATTGAATGCAATCAATTCGATTGCAATCAAGTTTTTACTGAAATCTTGCGAGTGCACCCCATTTTTCTGAAAATACAACAACTAGTGAAAGTCCAATGAAATAATGCCTATATACTTGGAACAAAGCGGTCGTAAACAAAAATTGATATTGTTGGCATTTCCAAATCATCAGAGTCAGGTTTATTTCTAGAAGAAGGAGTTTCATTTGAAGGAAACGAAAACTTTGATTCTGATTTTATTTTTATTGCAATTACTGAATTTCAATGCAATATTTTAATTGCAATCAATTTATACATAAATTGAATTAAAAAACTTATTACAATCAAATCCGAAAAATTTATTGTGTGATTTCAAATTAAAATCTAACATATGGAAATTCAACCATTGGGACTTCTCTTATTGCCATTAAATATTCTGGACGGATCATCTATAATATCAACATCATTTTGTTTAATATGGTTTTTAAATCAGTTAAACATTTGCTGATTCCTTCTTCAGTGACTGTAGCTCGACTTAACTAATTCCCTCTGCTTTCTTAGCAGCTAAGCTTAAATACCGATTCCAGGACGATAATTTTTAAATTCAGCAAGTATCAATTTTTACATTTTTCTTTTTAACCTTTGACTAAACAGCTTGCGGACCTATTTTTAAGGACCTTCTGCAACGCGGTCATGTATTCTCTCCTGTAAAGTAGAGCGTGGAGCACAACCTTTGCCTTTTTTTCCCTGCTTGTCACATTTAACTTTATTAAAATAAGTATCTATATGAAATACAAGGAAGTAAAAGTCTTTAAAAATTTCAAAAATTATACCGATTTCGGACCCCACATTTAGTTAAAACTAGAAATAAAACTGCTGTCGACTTTAGGACAATATTTATCCTATAGTCGGCAGGTTATAAGATACTCAAAAGAAATCATGCCGACTACTGGGTAAACTCGTTTTTAACTCATTTTCTGTTATCCCATAGGCAAGAGGAGCGATTGATGAGCAATTTACTCAAATTTGAGCTTAATCAGAGAAAAATACTGATTTGCCAGTAGTCGGCAGCCAATGCCGAGCTTAGGAAATTTTGTAAATTTTTGTTCCTAATCTCGGCCCACAACAAACTTAAAAAAATATTTATTTTTTGTAAATTGTTTTACTTTTAAGACAAAATTTAAAAGATTTTCTACAGTTACAGACCTTATTGTTAAAGTAATTCCCTTTAATAATATGGTTATTTACCTTTTTAAGTTGGCTCTATCACTAATTTTTTTTTTGAAAAAACGAGCACTAGCGCTCATGATCAAACACTTGTCACTTAAGGCTATAAAATTTGGCAAAAATACTCATTTTACTCCAATTTAAATATTGCAACTAGAAAGATGAGTAAATTCTCTTGACAAACATTAAACAATTTAAGAATATAAATACCGCATTTCTTATTTATTCACGTATAAATGCAAAAGATGCCGACTACTGGTACATGCCGACATTAGGTGCACTTACCCTATGTATAAAGTAATTTTATTTAATACGGTAAGAGGAATGTATTTAAAATACGGGTTTTTAAAATCCCATTAATATTTATAAATTTTAAAAATAATTTCCTAAAAATTAAGTTTGATGACGTAAAAAATTTCACTTTTATAATGTACTGGAGTAATAATTCTGGATTTTACCTAATGATTTAATCGAATGGCTTCAAACCTAATTGAATCGCAATAGATTAGAACAATTAAAGGCTTAATTCTAAATTTCTTGTTTATATTGACCTAAATTGATTAAATATTTTTGCAAAGATCTGTCTATATAATAAATGCACTTTACTACATTGTGTGCAACTTCCATTTTAAACAAATTCATGGTTTTGCAAAACCCCTCTAAAACAGACGGATATTTTTCCACCATTTATAATCTTTTAATTAACAAAATCACCAAGTGTTTCCAAATTCTTTTATATTTGCAACATTTTATTAAAAAACCACACTTACTTGTCTTTTTTATGCAAAATAAACTAGAATATTATTTTCTATGATTTCTTGTTTTAATTAAAATTAATACTACGTCCGCGTTTTAAGAAAATAAATTTACCGACACAAACACACACGTCAGTTTTCTTTTTATTGTAAAAAACTTTCCCATTCAATATAAAAAATGTCAATAAAAAGTAAATGTCATAATTAAGCAAAGGCTCTTAAGCTGTAAAAGTGACAGAGTTGTTGTCTGAAACAATTCACAATATAAACATAAGCAAACGTCATATTTTAAGGTTATTTAAGGCATGCAGTAACAAAAATAAACAAAATCTTATTTACATTCTCTTTATTTTTTATAAATCTTGGATATATTCATTAATAGTATAATATATTGATTGATCTATTGATCATGGATGATGAGGTTATTTCTTTGCCGGCTGATACTTTAGCTATTTTAAATCAATTTTTAGCAGAAAAAGCTCAACAAGAACAACAGGAATTGGAAAAAATTGAACAAAAAGCTGGAAAAGAAGCTAAATTTGAAGAGGATTGGGTAATGCTTTTAAAATTTAATTTGTCTTTTAGGTTAATTTTTATTTAATTGTAGCAATTAAGTCAGTTTTGGTATAGTTCGAGTACCAAGCAAAGTTTAGGTTCTGTTGTGTCCCAATTGCTAAAGGATGTGGAAGATAAACCCTCATTTAGCATTGCTTTGCTATCAAGTCCTTCATTATATGCTACAGTAAAGGAAATACATGACAATGGTAAATTTTCTAACGTTATTATTTATAGAAAGCATTTAAGTAAACTTATCTATAGAAAACTTTTTGAAAGGTTCTCTATAGAAAATTATTCAACAAGTCTCTATAGAAAACGTTTTTAAAAGTATGTACATATCTATAAAACTTTTTTAGAGAAAACTTCGATGAGATTCTAGAAAATTTTTAATGGAATTTTCTATAGAAATCTTCGATTTTTTTTTTTAATAAACAGTTTTTGGCTTTGATTTTTGATTATGTACCTATTTCAGTAAAAATATTTGAATTCGATAAACGATTTGCCGCTTATGGCGACGATTTTGTATTTTATGATTTCAATGAAGGCGAAAATAAAAACTACCTTAAAGAGCATTGGCAAAAATTCGATTTAATAATAGCCGATCCACCATTTCTTTCCGAAGAGTGCATAAAAAAAATCTCAAAAATTATAAAAAATCTTCTTAAACAACAAGGGAAGATCCTTTTTTGTTCTGGTGAAATCGTGGAACCATGGTTAATTGCTTGCTTGCCCGTAAACAAGTGTAAATACCACCCCGAACATGAACGTAATTTAGGCAACGAATTTATATCATATGCTAATTTTAATTTAGATGATCTTATAACTTAGCAATAAAGTAAAACCAAAAATATAATTTTTAACACAAAAGTGGTATTTGTTTTGTTTTAATTTAAACTTTACTTATCTTTTATAAATGTGTGTTTTGAGTGTAAGTATAACTTAAATGCAAAATAAACATAATAGAAAAAATGATATTTTTAATTGCCGTTTGATTCATCGATTTATTTGGCTGCTTCGGCTTCTTTTCGTTGTTGGACTAATTCACGTAAACCGTCTTCTTGATCTTTGAGAGATTTAACCAAAAATTCTTTCTTTTTGCTCAGCAATTCAATGGCCTTATCACATTTTTCTTGTTTTGCGTTCAAGTCACTGCGCATATCATGGACGTTGGTTAAAACAAACATACGACCCACCGATAAGTAAACCCTATAAGGGGAAAATGTTATTAAAAGGGTATACAAAATATTTGAAAAGATTTTTGAATGTAAAATTTTAGAGATTATTTTTTAAAATATTGTGTGTTATATTTTGTCTTCTTAGGGACACAATGTGACTTATTCTGTAAGAACTAGATTGAAAAATTGTAGGTATTGTGGAATTGTAAATAGATTTCGAATCCAATCGAAAATCAATTTTACATTAAAATATATCGATTTTCGCATACAAATATACGTATGTGATTATACCTATACTGAAATCGATTATTGCGCTTTTTAAATCGATTTTTTTATTTTCATTAAAATGTTGGCAATTCTTAATTTATTAAACAGATAAATGCACATAGCACAATACAACTTGAAGTTTTTTTCGTGTACATAGGTATGTTTATGCAGTTTGTCAAGTTTGAAGTCCGGTTGTAGTTTTACGAATTATCCTTTTAGTAACCTTGGTATATTTCCAACTTTAATATAGGTCCTCTGGTTCTTTAGAAATTAAAGTCATAAATGGGCAGTGAACAAAACAGTCCTAAGCGCCTCCAACCGAACCAAACACTGAACGTGACCTTTGTGAAAATCAACATAATATAGAAACACAAGTGAATCAAACCATGACATTCCTGTCGAATTACACTAATATTTTAACATTCAAGTGTGTGGGCGAAATTTAAATCTAGTAATTAGCATAGTGGAAAAACAAAGTTATTTATCTTAACAAATACGAAATTGCAAGAAAAGATCTCTGCATCCTTTCGACATCAATGACATGAAACTGTTTGTTTTCTAAAGCTAACTTAATAGTAACTTAGCAAAGAAACAGTCGCCACCGAACAAAAACTATTGCCATAAAAAATTCAGAATTTTGTTTTAAAATTTTAATTAAGAACACAATTCTAATATGTTAAATGTACATACATACATACCGCACTGGTTTTTCTTAAGGGAGTCAACTCAAAATTTACACATTTTCACTTTTTACACTAGAACTTTTGCCAAAAAAAATACATTGGGTTTGAGGTGAGATTAATCGATTTCGGAAATCGAAATAAAAATGACGATCGGTAATCGATTTTGAAATCCATTCACCATTCCACAGAAGTACGATATACACAAATATCTACTAGTTAAATTAATTTCCATTTTTCATAAAAACTAAACATATCTAACTTTTTCTATATACTCTACCTAGTATCATCTGTTAAATCACTAGTACCCTTTTGGGTCAATTGATATTTTTGTTTGCCGGTCTTAACCATATCACATTTCATATCAATCATATTCATTTTCTTGGTTGTTTCAATTTTATTTATTTGCATTTCGGTGAATGCCTGGAAGAGAACAAAAAAATTTTTGAAATCAATTGCCTCCTTTGGAGGACTTGGCCAGTGACTCATTCCATTATACATACTCTGTTTTTATGGACATATACCACTTACCTTTTTTAATTCCATATCCATTTGCTCCATTTTGTTGCTTACTTTTGTTTAAGAGAAATCTTAATAATAATTAATTCAATATTTTTAATAATTTTTATAAAAAAGGCAACACCTGCAAAAATAAATTACTATTTTTTTAAGTTGCCTGTGTGAATTTTCTTTTCCAAATTAATGACATTTCATTTATGAAATTTTGTAAGAAGCATGACATTGGTACAGGGTTGGAAGTAAAAAAATTAAAAACAAGGTGAATTCGCCTTGATTAAAAATATTTAATAATTTATTGTGAATGATACGAAAGGTTGCCGCATTCGATAGATTGAACCCAGTTACATAGTACAGCCATAGCCATAACCAGGGCCAAGGTATATTTATAGCAGGTAGCTTCGAGATTACAACAATTGTACAATAAAACAAACAGCAGGGCTTTTTATTGTTGTTATGTGATAAGAACTTTCAAACAGCTAAGGAGTTGATAAAAGACAAATGAAAAACAAACAAGAAAAACGCCATTAAACGAAAATAGATTCATTTTGTTTGTTATTTTTTTATAAATATATATTTAAGTCTTTACCCAAAATTATTATTAATTATAAATAACTTTGATTTTCTTTTTAATTTTATCACTTTTTACTTTGATTAAAAAAAATTGGTTACTTTTTAAGCTAGAAATTTAACACGTGTTGAAAAAAAACATAAACAACATTTGACAGTTCGTATCATAAAACAAGCAAATAAAAAAATAATCAGCAGGCTTTCCGAGACTACCTGCTATTAATATACTTTGGCCAGGGCTGTTAGATGTGGCGATTTTTCGTCATATGTGCCAAGTAAATTTTGTGTGTAGTGTTTGGGCCTTAAAACCTCTTATATATGAAAGATTTAAACGATTTATTTCTATGATATAAAAAATTTTTTGATAATTTTATTATTTATAGTTTAAGACTATTTGATGTTTTAAAATAATTATTTCTTTAGCATTTTAAAGCTAACAATTTTTTTACACTATTAATTTTTTTCTAAATACAAAGTGACATTTCCTTGTACTTTTATATCGTAATAATATTTAATAATAGATAATATTTACAATCAACATTATAAATGCATTTCTAATAATTATTGCTGAATATTCTATTTTTTTAACAAGACAGGTAAGATGATTCTTAACATAAGAATTATCCATTTTCATACGAAATTTCATTTTGGGTACAACTATTTTTAGTCAAAATTTATTATAATTTATAATTTTTTTTTAGTAAAATAATTAAAACTATTCGCCCAAATTTTTAAAATAAATAATACCAAAAAAAGCTAAAAACATTTTCCAAAAATGGTAAATAAAATGCGAAGTGCTAAATGAAAATTTTGCAGCTAAATAAAAATTTTTAGTGCTAAATTTAGCTGCAAAAATGCCAAATTGGCCACACTGACTATGTACTAAAGTGGCACCATTGCTGAGTTGGGTATTTATAAAAAATGAGAGAGAGTGAAAACTGTCAAACAAAAACGGTGTCATCAAGGCGAATTCATGTATACGGTGGTGTCGATACTACGACAAGTAACAACACCAAAAACACAACAATTTTTTTTTTGTTGCTTTCGTTGATCGATATGTCAAAAACACAAGCAACTTTTGACATATCTCTCTCTAAGTAAGAAATAAAAGTAGCACAGCTGTGCTTTCAACGCCACCTGGTAAATGAATTCGCCTTGGGTGTCATTGAACAACGTCTTTAGGCCCAACCATAATGTGCTTAACAGTACGTTTACATTTGACAGTACTGGCAAGACAGTAAGCAAATACATATTAGTTGCCTAAAACACTACTTGCTGTCTTCGTGACGTAGGCGTCCAGACAGTAGTTAAGACAGTTCATTTTAAAAAAAATGTCTAACGTGAAAGTCGCAGTGCAAGTTCTAGTTAAACGTGTTTTATATGAACTTAACAAATTAAAAATAGCAATTAACAACTATTTTTTGTGAATATAGATAACCCTTAAGTAAAATATGCAAAACCAAAACATAATTTATTAATTTTCTTTTAATTGTTGATTTTTTTTTTATTTTTGCGAACAAAACTTCAAATTACTGTCAGCAAATGTCAAATCACTGTCCATTTTACTGTCTGCCAAATTTGCTAGACAGTAGACAAGACAGTTGGAAAAGTGTACATGTATTAGTGAAAAAGTTTGCATGTATTGCAACTGTCTTGCCAGTACTGGCAAATGTAAACACCGTGTAAGTTGGCTTAAGCATATGTGCGAATACATGTAAATCATATGATGCAAACCATATTTAACTTAAGGAAACGGTTTGTTAAGTTTTATGAAACTGTTAGTTGCAAAGTGCGTAACTGATCGCACATTCCGTACGGAATCAAATGTTTTTTTATTTTGTTTTTGTTTTTTCTAAACATATTCGAGAGACTTTTTGTTAATTTCTGACAGTAGGTTAAGCAAGGCTATGCATATTATGGTTGGGCCTTTTGTGTTTGCCATATGAAACGACATGTGTTTGCTAGTAGCAAGGCGAATTTAACTACAGGTGGTGTTGAAACGCCATATGATTTTGACAGTTCGAGCTAATTTGTTGTGATTTGTTAGTGTTTTGTGAGGAATGGTTGACATTTTGGACCGTAACAATTCAAAGCAAAAAACCGTATGTTGTTTCTTTTGTTTTTGGATTGTTGTAGTTCTGACACCACCTGTAGTTGAATTCGCCTTGGCTAGTAGCATGAATAAAACAACTGTTTCTTCAGTAATCTGAATTTTATTTAAATACGAACTTCATTGGATAAACATTTCAGTATGTTTATGAATGAAGTTGTTAATGCAGGCCTTTAATACATACATATGTATATAAGTATTAAAAAAAAACTTAATTATAAAAAGATTACTTTTTAAGATTTCAATATATCAGTCGAAACTCGGGTATTTTTTCACTGATTGGACAGATTTTAATACCGACGTGTTAAGGAAGAAATTTACCATTTACAAAAATGAGTATTTTTCAAAAAAAAAAAAAAAAAAATTATATATTGGTCATAATTGTTTTGTGTCTGAACCGAGTTTTTCGACTTTTTTCATAAAATAGGTATGTTCTACTAAAGATTTCCGTTCTTTTCACATATAAGACGGATCCATAGGCATAGATTAAATATGTAGATATGAAACGCCCTTAATTTTTTTTTATTTTACTTAAAACTAAAAAGTTTTTGGCTGACTATTTAAGTCATATTGCCAGGGTATCACACGAATTTTTGGAGCCTCAATCACAAGTCCTCGTTCGACCTAAGCCTTCGTATAGGAAGGTGAGAGCTTCCAGAATCCACTCCAGAGTATTTTTGGTCTCCACCAGTAAACGTCTGAGTTTTTTATGGTTCTCCACCAGTCACGTTGAGTTATAAATGGCTCTCCACCAGACAAACACATTAAAATATTGAGGTTATGAACGATTGCACAAAGTCAATGTTGACAACCGCAAAATCTGTAACTCGGTACAGTCATACGACGCAAAGCCATTAACCAATACGAGGTGACATCGCAAAACGCACAAAAAGTAGACACACAAGAACGATCTGATTGTTCTTAATGTTCGTGTATTGATTTTTCAAGTGTGCTATGCTTTTGTTTTTAACTTGTCAAAGTTTTATATAATTGTCATTTTGAATTTTGTGGTGTGTATTTTTTCCGTTTTAATTTGAAAAATTTAAATTTTATTTTTAAATATTTGTGTTTGCAATAAAAACATTTTGAACAAATTGTGTAAAAAATTCGCAGTTGTCGTTTATGCCCAAAACATGCCCAAAAAGGCAGTGGAACGTTTTTTAACGTTCCTAAGGACCTGAAAAAAAGAAAGACATGGACAGACATTTGCCAAATCAATTTTACCGCAAATTGTCGGGTATGTATTGATCACGCAGAATTTTACTAATGCCCAATGCTGTACCAATTGTGCAGCACAATCATTGCGGGATAAAAATAAGGTAAGTAAAATTTCATTTTTAATACATTCACCACGTACCTTTTTTTTAAATGATGTACCACTTTAACATCAGGACCATGTGAGACTAATAACATGCCTTACTGTAAACCTATGGAGGAAAATGGAGTAGTGGACAGTAACATAGCTCATGAAAATGTTATAGTATCAGAGTGAGTACAGTTTTATGTAAATAATTTTTGTATTATCTTTATTCATAGGTAGAACCTTAAGGGCTCTGTATACGATGAAAATGCTTAATGTGTTACACCTAATTTAGTTTGATTCTCCATATAGTATCGTCGGTGTTACACATAATAACGGAATTATTATGTCCAACACCGCTTTGGATATGCTTCATAAATACGTAGATCGTTTTGAAATGACGTACATCGTTACAAACCGACTCAATCAGGATGTTTTAGCCATCCGTAGCAAAGGTGGTTTAAATGACCACCCTTCACCGCAAGATTTCAAATACAGACTTCGAAAATATATATTAGGTATTTTTTTAATACTCATAATTTGTAAACATGTGTATTTTATTTAAAAAAATTAATTGTAGCAAGAAATACGGAGTACCTCAATGATAGGGGAAATGTAGAAAATGAAACAACCGATCGACTCAATTATGAGAACCAAAACGTTTCCATACAAGAACAAATACCAGACAGGGGTGTCGTTGTTGAACCCGAAAGTATCCACGGCTCCGAAAAAGAAAACTCGCCGGAAATAAATGACCTAGACGTTTAAAATCTAGATGACATTGGTATTCTTCAAGAGGATGCTCTGGAATATTTAGCTGGCTATATTATTCGAAAGCTAAGCCTTGTGGAAGAGGAATGTCACCAAGGTTCCTACACGTGGGTTCATCAGGTGTCAAAAGGGCATTTAAAAAAGCCAACGAACAATTTTGTTTTAAAAGTTCCATAAAATAAACGGAAATTTTATTTCCCATAGGAGTAATATCCAAAAGCACCTGATCGAAGAAAGCAGTTCTGTTGATTTGCCAGAAAACGAAAAAAAAAATAGTTTTTCAAATGTCGAATATATTTCCGAATTCGGGATTTAAATAAACATCTGAAGGACCAAAGCCAAGCAGCGTATGGTTGGTTTTAGGAAATACATACATATAAACATTTTTAATTTTTTTTATTGTTGTAATTAACTTTAAATATATTTATTATTTTCTCTTTAATAGAAGCAACATGATAAATTACAAAGATAGATTTACAGATTTTAAATGCACGAATTTAAAAAAAAAACATTTTGGCGACAAATTCCGTTTACACGTTACGAAATAATATGAGACCCAAAGTTCAACCCGATTCTTCTACAGCTAAAGAGAAAAATTACAAAAATTAAAAAAAATAAGTTTTATTATGATTTATGTAAAAAGTAAATCTTATTCTTAAGGACAAGTATGAGATGCATATTACATATGTTTATAAAAAAGTAGCAAATAAAAAAGTAGTTCATCATAAAATGAGATTGAAATTTAGGGGGTTATTTTGTAAATCCCTTCACTTTGCGTTGAAAAATTTTTCATATAACATTTTTTAAATTTTTAAAAATTTGTATGAAAAATTTTTTTAAGTGAGGTGAATTGTTTTGCAAAATAATCCCCATAAAAAGATGAGTCTTCAAGTTTTCGTTTTTATACGTAGATATTAAGAAAGTGGCTGCAAGAAAGAAGGAAAAAAATCAGTAAACTTTTTATAAAATAGTCTATTATTACTGTGGCTTGGATCTAAAATGGACAATATCAATATTTTACTGTTTTGAGGTAATCGTTGCATTAGGTTTCTTTTCTAAACGTATGTTCAGACCTAAAAAATATTTGACAGAAAAAAATCCAAAAAAAACCGGACCCGTAAATCGACCAAACAACCATTTTAATTTAACATTTTTTATTGACTAACTTAATTTTATTTAATTTTAAAACTGTTAAATTATGTTTAATATAGCAAACGTTTTGCTAAACCAAACAATCTTTTATAAGACTAAGGTTTTATAAGGTTAGGTTAGGTTAAGAAGGGTTATGAGCCCAAGGGCGCATATCCACTCGGAGACCAACGAGGTCCATTGTGAATCCCTTCAGTATAGAAGAAAAGAGCAAAAAGAGAAGTAAAGAAGAAAAGTAGAAAATAGACCTAAGGTTTGGTAAAGATAAGCAAATACGTAGGACAAATTCCCCATATGGTCCCCCCAACAGAAACTGCCGTCCTATTTCCCTGACAAACCCCAGTAGATCGGTTGGATTACATCCAGCGATACACCCCAGTTCGTCGTGAAATATAGCCCCCCGCCATTTCTGCCTGGGGCCGTGCATCCTAGGACTGGCACAGTACATGCTCAACAGTCTCTAGCTCCTCGGCATCCACGCACAACCTGCAGAAGTCCGGTATCGCAAGGTCCCATTTACCCATAAAAGCCCTAACAGAACAATGCCTCGTAAGGATCCCTATAAGGGTCCTGAGACTACTCCTATCCAGTCCTAATAGAACCCCGACACCCTACAATCCGTTCTATCCCTCCAGGAAGTGGTTACGTATAGGACGTCAAATATTTAAAAGGTGTGAACATATCTTTACTCTCTTTTATTTTGCATAAACAGCCCATGTATAATTTAAACCATAATAGCTTCATAAGGGCACTGCTACACGTCCAATATATATTGTGATATTCGTATCGCGACCCATTTAAATGAATTGATAGATCTAATAAAATTAGGCTATTCTGCGATGTGGATCCATCATTACTGCATGTTTCACGTTCAATAAATATCGTAGTGAACCAGTGCCCTAAGGGTTTTGCAAACCAATGTTACTATAACCTCGACATATGGAAGTTAAACTTCAATTGAAGTTTTCTTAAAAGTGGATGTTTAGCCATTGACCTTTTTAGTTCCAAGCCACAGATAACTTACCATATATACAAAAAACTGCATCGTAGTTATTTCTTGCTGTGTTTAATCTTGTTTTTTCACCATGGTAAAGTTGTTAATAATGTTCAAAAATTTTTAAAAATTAACTACAAATTTTAAGATGTTTATATTTTGTTTTACAATAGCTGTGTTCATTTACTAAAAATTATTACTAATTTGTAACAATTGTTACTGGAAAGTGTTCATTAACCCAACAAATTTGCAAGTTGGGAGCGTCAAGAGAGAGAGAAAAATTGAGAGACAAAAAAATTCTTGGAAATTTTTACTGGTAAAATTTTTACTTGCAAGAATTTTTGAAACAGCTGTTTCATGTTTTTGGTAACAAAAAAAACTTTTCCAGAATATGTTTTAAATAAGGATATTTTGCAAAATTTATAAGTTAATGTTGATTTTTGAAATTATTAAAAATTATTTATGCGATAAGAACTCATACTTTTGTTTAACTTATAGCAGATATTACGATATTTTTAGTGCTAAATAAAATATCGAACTTGTTAAAAAAAAATCCCTTAAGGCCGTGTCAGATACAACTTTGTCGCTTTGCGTGACGTTTCTACCTTCGGCAGAAAAACGCAAAGCAAAAGGTGAAGGCCACAATGAAAACTTTGACAACACTCACGCATTGCTTGTTTACTTATAAAAGCGGTTGGTAATTTGTACATTTAATTATTTGTTACAAAAATTAAAGTTAAAAATTTAAAAAAAAAAGAAAATTATACTAGCCAATTGTCAAAGCGCGCAAAAAGATGAGAGTTGGCTAACTTTTTGCTTCGCTCCGCTTTGAAAGTACTTTATGTGACATGTTTCGTATAAGTATGTATATTTTATCTTAGATGTCAAAGCGAATCGGTAACGCAACGCGAAGCAAAAGTTTTATCTGACATGGCCTTTATGTATTTTGTTTCGCTTTTAACCGATCAGGTCAAGGTATATTTATAGCAGGTAGTCTCGGAAAGACAGCTGTTTATTTTTTATATGCTTGTTTTGCGATACGAACTGTCAAATGTTGTATAGTAAACAAGTAAACAAGTTTTTTGTCTTTATCTTTTGTCTTTTTTGTCTCATATCAACCACTTTGCTGTTTGACAGTTCGTATCGCATAACAACAATAAAAAGCCCTGTTGTTTGTTTTATTGTACAATTGTTGTAATCTCGCGGCTACCTGCTATAAATATACCTTGGATCAGGTGTTGTTATTAGTACTGTGAGTATAATGGTTACCTAGATACCCGATACTTAACACTATTGCAGTACAATACCCCATTAGTTAAACAATTTGTTTGCAAATTAAATTATTTACAAAATTAAAGATTCTTATTAATAATAAAATAATTTGAGATATTCTCATTGTTTACTTTATGACCGTCTTGTTTATTATGAAACAAACACCAAAGAAATGCATTTGGACCAAATAAAACGGTCATAAGGTTGATAATGAGAATATCTAAAATTATTTTATAATTAACAATAACTTAACCTGCTACCTCGTTACCTTAATTTCGTGGTCATATTTAAAAGACAAAGTTTTTGTTTCTAAGTTTAAAAAAAAATTACCAACGTTATAGGTTCTCCTCATTCACTCAGGACCCTGCACCTATAATTTTATGTTTCTAATATCTATTATAGGAAATTAAAAAGGTACCTCTTGTAGAACGAAAAAGTAAAACAAAGACATTTAATTTCCCGCATTACACCGTTTTTTATATTTTTTCTCCCCATGGAAATATAAAAAATTCATTATTGTAGTGGAGTTTGTGTTTGTTATTGTGCGTTAAATCCAACACATAACAAAAAAGAAAAAAAAATTTTTGCCCATAAAATAGGTTTACCGACGACCCCAGAATGATGGGGACTATTGCCCATAATTTCTACAAAAGAAATCAAGCTGTGTATAGTAAGTAAGTGGTGTTAGTGCTGTCATATTTTAAAAGAAAACTTAAGGTAAAACACGAAGGCAAATAAATGTTTAATGCCCGTAATTTCTACAAAGAGATATCTGGTCGTGTTCGTACCTTACAGTTATCTCTACCTATCCGGTAAAACCATTTTGGTAATTTAAACATTAATTTTGCCTATGTGTTTTTTCCTTTAAATTTTCTTTTTGTTTTTTTATTCATTTTTGAATTAACTGTCAAAAATCGATGGTGTAAAATACACTACAGTTTAGGCAGTAGGTAAGACATACGTGTTAAAATTATGAAAAATTCGTTACACCATAGATATCTATACACAGCTAGATATCTATTTGTAGAAATTACGGGCATAAATAGGTAAAGATACCTGTTAGGTACGAACACGACCAGCTATCTTTTTGTAGAAATTACGGGCATACATAAGTCGTTATATATTAATGCCACATATACTCCTTTAAAGTTTTCTATTGAAATTCAGCCAGATCGGTCCATAAATCGCCGGTTGATAATTTAAATGTCGTATGTGGATTTTTTGCGGTTTTGAGTTAAGATCAATTCCTTAGATTTTCCGACCTGATCTTTCATTTGGCGTAATCAGTTTTTCGATACCTCATACAGTTTTCGAGATATGGAGTGTTGAGTTTGTCGTATGTGGTATTTGCTGAAGCAATTTTCAAATTAAATGTGTTTAAACTCAATTTACTCGAAACTATCGGAATCCACATAGGACAATTAAATTATCAGCCGACGAAATGTCTGAGCAAAAAACCACGACTGCCTCTAATTTTATCTATAAATCCCTTGTTGTTGTTTTTTTTATTTCTTTTTTCTGGATATCTAAAGATGGGCGCGATTGGAGAAGTAAGCGTGGCACTTACCATACAAAGACTTTATAAATTTCTGTATATTTGGAGATCAAAAAGAGCTAGTTTCCAAATTAGATACAAACATCTCGATTATACACAGCGTCCCACAAAATGTGGGCGAGATTGGAGAAGTGTGCGTGACACAAAATACTTTTATATATATATATCTCAAGAACGGTAAGAGAATATTTGATACACATATCTGGGTTATTAATACACTTCTCTAAAAATATGGGCAGGATTGGAGAAGTTTTATATTTCTTATATTTTACATTTCTGTATATCTGGAGAAAGGCAATAGCCAAAGTTTTAAAATTAGGCACAAGCTACTTGAGTAATTGTTATATGACTAATACAGAGAGTCGCAAAAGGTTCATTCCAAGACTAAAAGACGAGCGTGCAAATTTATAAAAAAAGTTAAAAATAAAAAAATTAGATGTTTTTGTTATTGTAAATCATCAGAAGATTCTTTTAGGAGTTGTATATTAAACATAATCGTCTAAATAACAGCATATGCTAGCTGGGCAAATCACGTGATTTAAATTAGTGATTTTCAGGACAGGCTTGTTAACTAAAGTTACGTGATTTGAAATCACGTGATTTTCAGAACAGGGGCTTGATTCTGGCAGTCGTGATCGAGTACTTTCTCGATTCGAAAGCAATTTTATATATAATTCAAGGCGAATTCATTACCCAGGTGGCGTTGAAAACACAGCTACTTTTTTTTCTTACTTAGAGAGAGAAATGTCAAAAGTTGTTTGTGTTTTTGACATATCGATCAACGAAAGCAACAAAAAAATACATTGTTGTGTTTTTGACCACCGTATACATGAATTCGCCTTGATATAATTATTTTAGTCAATTATGAAAGAATCGGAATTATTTTTTCAGTGTTGTAAATAATTAATTTGAGTTTCATACCTGATACAGGTATGTGATGAAAATCGATTTTAAAAACGAAACGATTTGTCGTTTTAAGAATCTTTTAAAATTGAGTTTTAATACATATTCCTTTTATTTTCGGTCTTTGTTCTTTCAAATTTTATATTATATATCGTCAGCTCAGAATTGGTTTGGCGCATATGCCAAAAAGTCGGAGTGGAGAAAAACGACAAAGAAGATTTGCATGAAGATTTCCCAAAATGTACCCGATAGAATTTTTTTATATTTTTACCACTGCTTCCGGTATATGTTATGAAGAAAAATGTAAATTTTTGCTCACTTTCATGAATAAAGTTAGAATTTAAAAGTATTTTTTTGAAAATGAAAAATATTGTTTTGTGCCGCATACGCCACTTTTCTAAAAAAAAATTAAAAAAATGGCTTTTTGTGCTGCATACGTATACTTATTGCTGTGTATTGAGTAACTTATTGTTGAGATGAATGTTTCTATATTTACAATCTAATAAAAAGTCAACATTAATGAAATTTTTTTTTTATTTGGTTTTATTTTACAAAAACAGAAAAAACAGTTCTACTGTTATGAAAAGGTACATAAAAAGCCACAAAGTAAACAATTTAAATAATACAAAAGTAAAATAGAATCAAGAAAAAACACTTAAAATTTAAAACTAAATATTGAGTAAATTTTTATAATAACTTTTATCAACATGTGGAAGAAATATAAGCAAGTCTTTTATGTCTCTCTTTTTATCGCTGGAAATAATTGATGGTTTCGATATTTTCAAAACGTGCGTCAACAAATTCTCAGGAGTTTTCAAACAATTTTTTGATGCAGACTTAACCAAAATTGCATTTTTATATTTTTCTTCTCTCGTCGAAGTTTTATAATGTATACATAAATCATTATTTTTACTGTATAGAAGTACTTTAATTTTAGCAAAAGGGACTTGTCGAAAGTCCATTTTATTTGCTACCAACGAGTATGTGCGAAAATCTTCCGGAAGTATTTCCATAACTTTTAATTTTGTTTTATTATTTGGCATTGTTTTAAGCATATTTAGTAAATGAAGAGGACTATGAATTTCAATATTCTTTAAGTACCGGTCAATAACACCATGAACACAGTCCACTTCTTGAATTAAAGAATGTCCTGGTTCTGAAAACTTTTGTATTACGGTATCAATATTATTTTGTTTAATAAACATTTTGATTGCGGTTGAGTTAATTCGATTTTTATTTTGAGGAGTTTTTGCTGGAGATTCTTTCTTATTTATAGAAACGTAAGCTTGTCCAGATTCTCGAAGCCGTTTTCTTACGTTACGTTCCCACAGTTCAGGGTTTGTTTGCCTTTTCTTTGATGACGAAGGAAGGATTCTGAATAACATATGAATGTATATAAGTAATGAACTTTTATTTTCAAATAAAACAAAATAATATTCAAGTATGTACCTGTTATTGTTTTCCATTTGTGGAGGGTTTGACGCACATTTAAATGGTAGCTTTTGAGTTAAAGATGTGTCATATAGGTAAGAATCGGTCCAATTTTCATCATCCTCAAAGTATTCATAAATCATTCTAAAAGCATTAAAAATTTAAACAAATATCTTAATATGGTAAAAATTTAAATAATACTTACTTAATTTCATCTGGAAGTGTAGGAGCTGGTGAAGAAGATTCCATTTTTATATTTTTTTTTTATAAATTTTTACTATTTATTAACACGAGGTGTTATTATTTTATAAAATTATTTTTCCCAAATTTATTTTCTTGTTGTCATTTTATTTTGCTTTTGCTTATGTTCTTATTATTATATTTTGTGCTTGTAGGTCTATGCAGCAAAGCAACAGTAAAATATATCTTGTACGTTTTTGTATGAAGAATTTGCTGCAATCGCCAAACAATGGCTTGTAGAGCAAAACAGTACTTAAAAGATTTTGAAACAGTTGATATGCAGCAAAATTAATGCTTTATATCTCAGAAACCATAAAAATTTTCGCGAAACAGGTTTTTGATTTAGAAAGAGGGTATTCAAAAAATATATTCCTCATACCTAACTCATTTTTTTTAAAAATGGTCGGTAGGTCAAACCAGTAATGAGCTGACGATATGTTAACTAAAGTGTATTCTGAACAAAAATTCAATATGGGGCCTGTCACAGAAATCAATTCCGATCGAAAGTGGAAGAGATTTCGTATCTTGCTTTCCCAAAAACGAAATCACTTTCGATCGGAATCGATTTCTGTATTTAAAAATCTCTCGAAATTCATCACACCCTTTGAAAACGTTCGTTTAGAAATCGATAGATTTTCATCACATACCTGATTAAATTGCCTTCGAATCGAGAAAGTACTCGATCATGACTGCCAGAATCAGGACCCAGGTATGTGATGGAAATCGATTTGGATAGCCGAAACGATTTGAAACCGATATCGTTATTAGAATCTTTTAAAATTGTTTTTTATACATATTCCTCTTATTTTCTGTCCATATTCTTTTAAATTGTGTATTACATGAGTTAATTGTACAGTGTTTTAAACAAAAAATTTAAATTGTAGTTCAGAAATTGATTTTAAAATCGCTCGAAATTCATCACATCTTTTAAAAACGTTGGTTTTGAAATCGATTGATTTTCATCACAAAAATTAACATTTTTCTTCAAAACATATGCCGAAGCAGTGATAAAAAAATTCTATCTGGTATATTAATAGAAAACTTCATGTACACCTTCATTGTCGTTTTTTCTCTACTACGACTGTTTGGCATATGCGCCAAACCAATATGAGCTGACGATGTTTTTATATCAAAAATTTTATTAAAGGCTTGGTAAAATATCTAATAATTAACCAATCCTGTGATAAAAATTAAAACTTTTTGTACATAATAAATAAGTTTAGATTTTATTTTACATATTTGGATTTGTTTTGTTACGAAAATATTATTTTTTTAGGCAGATATCCCATTTGGTTGTAAGAATTTTGAATTGCGCGCTCTCTCTCTCTTCAAATTAGTTTTAATTAAAACCCACCTGTGAAAATAGTTAAGAAATTTTAAAAACAATTAATGGTATATATAAACTTTCAAATATTAAAAAAAAAGAGAATTAAAATACCAACTTTAAAGATTCAAAAATTAAGTTTTTTATAGAATCCTTTATTCTATTGCTTTTTAACAGCATCTTTTTGGTTTTGTATCATAACAGTGGGCCTTGCAAGCACAAGGCCATTTGCAAGGTCCATTGGCCTTTTTAAGATAATGATTTGGACAAACGTTGGGATAACCTAATCAGAAACTTAGTTATTGAAGAAAAAAATTAATATTACTGCAATTTTATTTATTATTACTACAGTTTTAAAAAACTTACACGTGGAGATATTTAATTGATTTTGAGTGCCGCCTACACGTATATTTCAAGCCCAAAAAAATCTTTTGATCCGAAATTTTAAAATTTCAGTATTAAAGACTTTTTTGAAGCAGCACAAATATACCACCAATATTTGAGCCAAATAAACAAAATCTGAATATTAAAATTATAATATATTAAACCGAAAATTGTTTAATAATTTTGATGATGAAGTAAAATTTAAATTACAACAAAAAATTAAGCACTCCGTTAGCTTTAATTTTAATTAAAACAAAGTACGAGATCAAAGATTTCTGAAAAAGTTATACCAATTAACCGGGCCCAAACAATATCCAAGCTATTAATGCTTACGTCTACAAAATTCCGAATAAAGGAAAGCTTAAACCCCGTTCAAAAGAAAAAACTTACACGGGTAACTGGCTGGTGTATTAGAACAGTTCCAAACTCTAGGATCTGGTATGCCACCTTCCGGCAAAGGTGGACAACAAAATGGTGAAGGTGAGCAAGGTACCGGTGAAGGAGCACCACAAGGAGGATTTGATGGACCGCAACAAGCCGAAGGCATGTCAAAATTTGCTGATGGTGGAGCGTGGCAACTTCGTTTTTTAACACCCATTGTCACGTTAGCATATCGTAAAGGAAATGAGGCTGGACAGCAACCAGGTGTGGGAAAACTCATGCAAGTAGAGCGGCCTTGACATAAGGAACGTGGACATTTATCTTGTAGGCCATTACGTTTGATACAATCACATGTGGTGTACATAATGCCGCTGCGTAATTCACGGCTACGACACGTTTTTGGCTAAAGGAGAAAAGATAAAAGAATTAGTTTATTTCTGCTGATTGGATCCATACTTGATTTGGCTCTCGTTTATTGTCAAGGTGAAATGAATTCACCTTGATACGAGTAGCTAATCAAGGTAAATTCAAATACTCACCTTGACAATATTTTAAGCAACAGTTTAAAACATTGATCCATAAATATTTGTAGACAAAGCTAACAAGAGGGACCACATGTTGCAAAACTGGGCCCACAAGGACCACAAGGTACTTGAGGACCACAAGGTCCACAAGGACCACAATGCGTATTCCAAGGTGTAGGCGCGCATGGATAGCATGGCCCACATTCTGGAGCTTCAAAAGGACAACCAGGAAAACAGGGTTTACAGGGTCCACAGGGACCGCAAGGTCCTGAAGGGCCACAAGGAGTCGGCACATACGGTCCTGAAGGCATTGTCATGCCACATGGCCCACAATTAGGTGGAAAACATGGCCCAGCAGGACCACACGGCCCACAAGGTTCACACAACGGATACTGATTCGTTGAAAAACAAGGCAAAGGACCACAAGGTCCACAAGGCGAATTAGGACCAATGGGACAAGGTGGACACGCAGCATTTGACTTGTAATTTATAGGACCTGTCGGATAACAACAATATTCCCTTGGTGGAGGAACATCCAAAGTTTGGGGTTTTGGCTGGCACAAAATTGACTGGCAAACCTCTCTGGGCTCACAAATACGTTTGGGATAGCAAACAACATAAGGGTCCGGAATCATGGAAGGGTAATATATAACCCTCGGTTCCCGCACCATTTGAGAGACCCAAGTTAGCTTAGGTACTTTAATAACTCTAGTTGTATCGACTACTTTTGGTATAGTTATTTGGCGACAACGATTAACGACCATGGGTTCTGGTATAACTTTTTCAGTAAAAACTACACGTTTTTTACAAATTAAACGAGGCGGTTGTTGAACCGTTATAGATTTGGGTAACGGTGGTGGTATACGTGGGGCGCATTGTGGCATGGCATCTAATTGAGCACCATTATAACATTTTGGAGAGCACTATATGTTTATGGTCGTTATTTCATTTTAGATAAAGAAATTAAAAAAAATTTGTCTCAAAGTTAAAAAAACCATAAATCAATTAAATGCTTACCTCAAATGGAGCACAGCAAGGATCGCAGGGACTGCAAGGACCACAAGGTCCATTAGGTGAGCAAGGTCCACAGGGAGGGCAACAGGGGTCACACATTTTAATTTTTAAATTTTCTGCAAATAGTAGTAAACGTTATTAAGCGTACTCAGTGGTTTAAATTTGATACTTACTTTTTAAGAAAGTTTTTTAAAGTTAAAATTTTTTACTAAAAATTTTGAATTGAAAAATGTTTCCTATAGATTTAAAGAACTTTTAGAAGCAAATAAATTTTTTTTCTGAAAAAATTGTCTGACAAAATTTTATTTTAATTTCAATGTAAAACAGATTTTAAATAATTTGTTTTACGAAAGTGAGTTTGTAGTAAAACAAGTAGTTTTCATTAAAATTCTAGAAGTCTTAAGCTCCTGTCAAAAATGAGCAAAAATCCTCTCAAATGCATTTAAAAACACAAAATCAAAAATCACTTGAATCGGTAAGGAAAGTGCGATCAGATATGATGGGGACTGCCGTGGGCAGCCATCGACAGAAGCTCATTTGAGTCCTTCAGTGATCCCTTTGTGATAAAAATGGGTACTTGGTAGTTATATTTTTATGTCGCATGTAGTCCGGAATTAATTGCTATTGACAGTTAGCCTGATAGGTCCACAAATGGCTGATATGAGCAAAAAACCACGACTGCCTCCCTTTTACCCAAAAATCCCTTGTTGTTTTTCTTTTTTTATGTATATCTGGAGAACGGCAAGAGCCAAAATTTCCAAAATAGGTACATGCACCTGAGTTGTCAATACGCAACATCCGACAAAATGTGGGCAAGATTGGTCAAGTTATATCCAAAGAACGGTATTTAGTTATTCTGTTACTATCGCACCATAGTGAAGGGTATATGTATAAGATTCGGCATATCCGAATATAGCACTTACTTGTTCATAATACTTTTGTTTACTCAATATTGTTCCGGTGCAATATTAATTGTCTTTTTTGCAGTCGGTTTTTTGATGTTTTTTAATTATACCTATAGTTGTAAGAGAATATATGATTCTCTTAAAAGACAAGAATGTTGCAGTCAATTTCAATTCTTTTAAAGATAACAAATACTTTTAAACTATTTTAAAAAACGTATTGAAAGCTAAGATTCAGTTCCTGCTTGGCGGTTGGTGGTGTCGGTACTAGAAACGGAAAATATAATAAGTGATATAAATTTAAAGCAATTTTTTTTAATAAAAATACTAATAAAATTAGAATTTTTTTTAAATTTAATTAAAATTAATAAAATATATAATAATAATATTTATTAAAAAAAGTAAACGAAAACTTTAAATAAAAAAGAAATTATATAAAAGTTTTTAAACCGGAAGTGATGTCATAATATTAATAAAATGCTCATTTTAAGAGTTTTGAGTAAAATAAATTAAATTTATAAATGATAAAAGTTAAATTTTTACCAGAAATTTAACATGTTTAACACAAAACTAAAATTTTGTTAATTTAACCTAATTTTTTTTTATTAATTATTGTCTTCAAAGTAGTGAAATTATTATACGTTCCTAAAAAAATCTTCAAAAATTATGTGATAATGCTGCACTATTTTCTTAAAAAGTTCAATATGTTATCACGTTTTTAAAAAGACTTTTATTCATTTTGAAATTCGGTTTCCCGGTTTAGTTGAATGCTGTCTCCTAGGAATAGGTCAATTAGTCTTTTTATAAAAATTTAACAAAAAAGTAAAAATAAATAAACAGCTGTTGGTGATAGTGAAACAAATAATAACGAAATAAAAAATATTCTTAAAGCCGGCCGGCAGTCGATGGCAAAGTATTTTAAATGCTGTAATTAGCTGAAAACGACAATAAATTTCATAATTCTATTGGAATTTTGTAATGATTGTTTTAAAACTGGACTAGGTCAAATAGATAAGATATGTTTATGACGTATTAACGATGTGCGACTATGATTATATTGTAAAATAAATACTAAAAGTCATGCGAGGAATTCCCTCTTTTTTTTTGAGGAAATTAAAAACGGTTTTGTAATTTCCTTATCAGTGCAAATTTGTTTTTATGTATATAAAATTTTTATTTTTAGTTTTTTTTCTTATGTGCATCATGTTTAATTGATATAGACAAAGAATTGTTTAATAAATTTAAATTAACGTTTGATGTTTAATTGTAAACAATTGTAATATATTTACATACATAGTTTTCTTTCTTTTAAAAAATTTTGCCTCTGTCACTATGAAAGGCAGATGGCAGAAAATTGGAACTCTGCATTACTTAACAATTTCTACTGAAATGTCGTATTGGATTGGAATTTTAATAATTGCCTTTTTTGGAATTGCAAATGCAGAAGGTGAGTTATTTACGTATTAAAGCAGGAGGTTCACAACACGCGTTTTCGCGTAACGCATTGCTTTTCATACCTTACTTGCGTTCTATGGCACAAGTTACATGCAACCCTTTTTACGCTTTTTAAAAATAATATTTTAGTTGTCAAATTCAGTTGATTTGTTTAAACGCCGCTCGTACCGCTTACAAACGTAGAAAGTTAACCAGCTTTGTGCTGGTCACATTCTTCAAGTTTTAGCAGTCAAGTCTTGAGCTTTTAGGAGAGAAGGGAAAAGAGAATGCCATTTCTTTTCCTCTCTCTCTCTCTCCTAAAATCCTAAGACTTCAGGGCTAAGACTTCAAGAGTGTGGACCAGCGCTGTTAGTATTCTAAGTCAAGGCAACCTACGCTTTTATGCATGTAACTTGCTAAGTATAACAACACAGAAAAAGTGTGGAACGCGTGGTGTGGACCTCCAACTTAAGATTTAAGGTATGTTCAGACTTAATAAATATTGGATGAACAAATCCGAAAGAAGCGTGACCACTTAATCAATTTCAAAACTGTGTGTTAGTAGGTCCAGAACTGATCATGGAAAATCCCTCTCTAAAATCTCTTAGGAGGAAAAAATCTCATATTGATGCGGATATCTTTGTAATATGTAAATCTTATATAAAACCTCATAATATTTGTTTTGGTGGGTCCATGGGTCTCAAATTAAATTTAAAATTTGTCTGTAAAAACTAGGGTACCATAAGGCATAAAAGCGCTTTTTTGGACTGATCGAAATTATATTTTAGCGGGTGTTACTTCTCACGATATAAAACTGAATTGTGTTAAATTTCGTCAATTTCTATATTGTTATTGGTTAAGATTTAATTTCAATTCGTTCAGGATCGACTGACAGAATTGGAAATTAGACCACTATCGAAATTGTTTTCGAATCGAAAAAGATCTCGGTCACGAACAGTTCACAAACCAAATCTATAATGACCACGAAAGTTTCGTTTGCGTTACTTTCTGCTACATTTGTGGAATTCAATTTGATTAAAACAAGTTAGAGTTCTATATTCGGCTATGCCGAATCTTTGATACCCTCCACCGACAGGAATGTGCTCTTTATGGTTAATACTAATGAGCTCTTTATGATAAATAATAAAAATTAAAATTAGTTGCGGTTAAGACCTGAATTAAATTATTGACCGACAATAAGAAAGTTTTATGCGTTTCTTGTTAGAACTTTGAACTGGCTTGAGTAAAATATTATGATTCGTAACAACTTTAGCCGAACTGAAATGATTTTTAGGAGGGCAATTTGTATTGGGCCTATGGTTAATTATGGACCAATCATCCCAAAATTCTGAAGACTGATTTCTGGTATTACAAAAAATTAATTCGAATAAATTTAAATACAGCAGTGTAATTAGTTTTAGCGTTAACAGTTAATTTCACCAATTTGCATGATATTTTTTCTGGCCATATGAATTTAAGTAAGACATTTTACCGCAATATCTATATCTGTGATGGTTTTAGGCGAATTTAATTATTTTCCCAAAGAGGGTTTTATTTGGTTTTAGGCGCAATAAACTATTTCCGAGTGTTTATATGGGGCTTAGAGTTAATTATAGACCAATCTTCACGAAATTTGGCAGTGTGATTTCTCGTCCTATAAAACTGTGACGTACCGAATTTCATTTGATAGCATTATTTATTACGGTTTTAGGCGAACTAAACTGTTTTTCGGGAGTAGGGTTTATATGGGGCCTAGTGTAAGTTATGGACCGATCTTCAAAAAAATTTACAGTGTGATTTCTGGTCCTATAAACCTTCGACGTACCAAATTTTAGTATGATGACGTTATTAATTATGGTTTTAGGCGTACTAAATTATCAATTTTTTAGGGTGGTGGTTCCACGTTTTGATTCATAGTTCTGATCCTACTAAGCCGATGTTGCTGGATTTCAATCCTAAACTGCTTAGGATAACTACAAGCAATTTGAGACCAAGTTTGTTCTTTTCTTTTGTGTTTTTCGAAAGTGACCGTGTTTTCAACAGACGGACAGACAGACGGACATGGCAAAATCGACTTACAATTACTCAAGGAGCCAGAATATATATACTTTATGGGGTCTTAGATGTATTATAAAATAGTTTCATACGGAATGAAAAACTCAGTGTACCCTCATTCACCACAGTGGTGGAGCGGGGTATGAAAATTGCAAGCATATATAAATATATATATATTTTTTAATTTTGAGTTGTGATTGTTTACAATTTAATGTGCGTATTTAATGCGCGTATGATCTAAATCCAATTTTTTTTCAACCACCCTTTAAAAAGCATTTATTTTAACAAAAGTTGTTATTTAACTTTCTTTATTATAAAGAAAAATCCAGGCAACTTTTGTGAATCGATCGAATTATGATCTCGGCAGAATGCAAACGTAAATATGTAGTTAGTCAAATATTAAAACTAACAGCACTAGTTTACAAACAAAATGTCATAAATAACTAAAATTGTTCGACTAGTTAGTAAAAATCTTCATAACTTTCATTGATAAATGACGTAAATGGCTACAAAACAATTTCGATCAATTGCTATATATTAACACATGCATTTAATATATAAGTATACATATGTACGTTATAAATTATGTATATACATATGTACATATGTATTTATGTATGTATACTTTTATACCCTCCACCACCACTAGTGGTGAATGAGGTTATACTTAGTTTGTCATTCCGTGTGAAACTTTTTTATTATACATCTAAGACCCCATAAAGTATATACACGTGTATTCTGGCTCCTTGAGTGATTTTAAGTCGATTTAGCCATGTCCGTCTGTCTCTCCGTCTGTTGAAAACACGCTCACTTTCGAAAAAAGACAAGAAAATAAAAGAACAAACTTGGTCTCAAATTGCTTGTAGTTATCCTAAGCAATTTGGGATTGAAATTCAGCAACATCTGTTCGGTAGGATCAGAGCTATGGATCAAAATGTGGAACCACCACCCTAAAAAAATTGATAATTTTGATACAAAAACTACCATAAATAGTGGAATAATGCACGGAATGATATTAAATTTTGCACTAATTCGCTTTATATGACTGATAGAAGATCGGCATATAATTGTCCATAGGCCCCATATAAACCCTACTCGCGGAAAAAGCTTAGAACGTCTAAAACCATAATAAACAACGCGAACATACTACAACTTGGTATGCCAGAGTTTTATAGGACCAGAAACGAGACTGTAAATTTTTTTTAAGATTGGTCCATAATTTACACTTGGCCCCATATAAACCCTACTCTCGGAAAACAGTTTAGTACGCCTAAAACTGCAATAAATCATGCTATCATAATTAAATTCGGTACGGTATAGTTTTGTAGGACTAGAAATCACACTCCTTAATTTCGTGAAGATCGGTCCATAATTAACCCTAGACCCCATATAAACCTTACTCCAGGAAAACAGTTTAGTACGCCTCAAACCGTAATAAATAACGCTATCATACTAAAATTTGGTACGTCACAGTTTTTTAGAACCAGAAATCACACTGCCAAATTTCGCGAAGATCGGTCTATAATTTACTCTAGGCCCCATATAAACCCTACACTCGGAAACCAGTTTATTACGCCTTAAACCTTATAAAGCCCACTTTGGGAAAATAATTAAATTCGGCTAAAAACGTGACAGATATAGATATTGCGGCAAAATTTCTTCCAACTGATTTTCGTATGGCCAAAAAAAATATCATGCAATTTTGTGATATTAAACAGCCTTCTGAAATTTACTGTTAACGCTAAAAATAATAACACTGCTGTATTGAAATTTATTCTAATTTATTTTTTATAATACCAGAAATCAGTCTTATAATTTACCATAGGTCCAATACAAATTATCCTTAAAAATCATTTCAGTTCGGCTAAAACTGTTACGAATCATGATATTTTACTCATGCCAGTTCAAAGTTCTGAAACGAATCGCATAAAACTTTCTGATTGTCGGTCAATAACTTAACATAGATCTAAACCACAACCAATTTTAATGCTGACGTTTGTTTTTGTGAAGATTAGTTAATAATATGTATATATGAAGATATATTATAGAGCTCACTCCTGCCGGTGGAGGGTATCAAAGTTTCGGCACAGCCGAATATAGTACTCTAACTAGTTTTTTAATAAATAGTATTCCAGTAACGATGAAGGAATAAATTTGGGGAAAACTGATAACTGATAAAATAATCCGTTGTCAAATCAAACATTCCAATGGGAACTTTAATGAAAATAAGACCAAGATTTTCAGATTATTTATCTTTAATTGGACCAATTTTTAAAAGGCCACAAAAGTATCTTTAAATTGCAAAATTTGGCATGCTAGAGCCATAACAAAGAATTGATTGATTTATTACTAAATAATGCATAAATTTGACTTAAATTTGTTTTAGATTTTTATTTTAATATCATTTATTGTGGTTGTCATTCTCTTTAATAAATGCCTGCTTTATAAATGCCCGGTGCGCTCCCTATTGAAGTAAAATACATCTCTTGTATTGATAAAGGGTACTTTACACAATAACACTTTATATAAAAACATGTTAAAATCGCAAGTAATAGAAATCTATATTTTCTTTGTAGGGGAGGTGCCATACACAATTCTCCAATCCAGCTCACTTTTTGACAAATGTTAGGTATAAACATCCAAGCTATTTGAACAAAAGTTTAGTAATTTTACTGTTACCGTTCTAAAGATATATAGAAATCTATATAGTCTTTAGCTAGGAGGTGCCACGCCCACTTTTACAATTGAGACTACTTTTTGAAAGATGTCGTGTTCATAATGACAACCATGGTATTGTACCAAATTTGGAAGTTGTTCCTGTCTTTCAGATATGCAGAAAATTACATATATTGTCTTTATTTAGTAGGTGCCCGTCCCACCTGTGTAATACAGCCCACTTTTTGTCAGATTTTGTGTATTGATAGCCAAGTTATTTGTTTCAAATTTGAAAACTTTTACTGTAACCGTTCTCCAGATAAAAGGTAATTCTCATTGTCTTTGTATGAGAGGTGCCAACCCCTACTGAACCGATTTTCCTAGAATTTTAGGAAAATCGGTTCAGTAGCTTAGGAGTTTATAGCGAACAAACATACAAATGCTTTTTAATTTTCATATATACAGAAGAAGTCAATAGATAGATGATAACATTGCAATTTTAAATTTTGAAAACTTTTTTAATTTTTAATGGTTTTCTTATTGCATAAGTGTTTGCAAAAAGGCATCAGCCATTATGGCACAAATTTTTGTCCACTAATTTCCAAGCAGATTAATAAAATTGTCGCCACTGCTCAATAATTTTTTTAATATTATGACGCCCTAATTTCGTTTAAATTATTTATCTTAATAGTTCTATATGTTTTTTTTAGCCATTACTGCTGTTTTTTTTTTTTTACTAAATCAATTTGCGACTCTTTACAAAGTATTAAAGAATAACAAATTAATGTCAAGTTCTTTAGTAGAACACGGCACAGAAAATTTTTCATGAACAATCATTAATCAATCAATTAAGCTGTGTATTGATTGACATACAAAGTTTTGTGATAAACTTATTAACAAAAAAAAAAAATAAATAAAAAAAAAAAAAATATTTTATTAACTGTTTCCCACAAAGGGACAATAAGGCATAAAGTCTTTAAGCTAAGATAAAAAGGATGAACAGATCTTATGTGCAAATCATATGAAAGAAATAGTGAACAACTGAATATAAAAATAAAATGCCCTAAAAAAGTGTCATAACAAATTACATACTATGTATATTCCTCTTCCAGATTCAGTAATAAATGCTCTAAAAGAACTATTGTCTCCTGATGTACTAAGTTTATTTAAGCTTAACTTATACTATTGAAGACATTGAAACCGTTGACGACTCGCAATTGAATGTAGACTACTCCGGTTCTAATCAAAACGAATATCGGCTGCGTATGGTAAAACGGCAATGATATCACAATATTCTCCAATCAATTACTGATATATATAATAAAAAATTGTATTCTTGCTACACTGCCAGTAAGTGTAGCTACTTCAGAATGATATTTTTCCAATCTCAGCAGGCTCTAAACATGGCTTAAGGCATCAATTCCAGAAAACCGCTAAGCTGGACTAGTCTACGAAATCACAACTCGTTTCACGAGAATACAAAAAAGAAGAATTGATTCAGTTATTTATTTACACAAGTATCGGGTGTTTTTTTTTTTAGCTGCATGAGAACTTTCGATATCGATAACTATGGTTTGACGGCTAAGAATGTCAAACTGTGTTGACATTTCTGTTCCGTAAGGTTTGGAAAGTCATCATGAATCGTTTAACGCTAGGACAACGCTTTAAAATTGTGGAAAGCCGTGAACGAATAACCCTTACATCCAATAAAATGTATTGTTTTGTGCGGCTAAAGCGCTCGAAATGATCAAGGAGCTGCCGTTACTGTGAATGGCAAGCGCATTTTTGGAAACAAAATTTCAGTTAGCTAAACATAAGCGATATTTGGTTTCAACAAGACAGCGCTTAACAATCCATTTATTGCATAATCAGTTTGGTAGCAACGTTATTTATAGAAGTGGTCATGTTCACTGACCCCCTTATATATCGATTTAACGCCTGTGAATGATATTTTAATGGAGTCATGCTAAGTTATTAGCTTATGCCAACGAACTTGCAACTCTTGAAGCATTGGAAGCCAAAATTCAAGCCACCATTGACGCCATATGGCCAGATTTATTGGAAAAATAAATCAAAAATTGGAGTGATCGAATGGACCATGGAACTTGTAGCCGCGGCGAACGTATGCCAATATCATATTTAAAAAATAAATGCCATGAATTTATCTACCAGGTTTTAATAAAAAAATTTCTTTACAACAACATTTCTGTCTTGTATAATCATTTTAAGTTCTCATTCAGCTAAAAGAAACACTCAATATATACATATGTACATATTAAAAATTATTAAATAGTTGTTGTATTCAAACGGTAGTCATAAAGCCACACGACTTAAATATATTTATTATATATTATATATATATATTATATATTATAATAGCGCGAAAAATATGACTGATGTGAGCAACCCCTAATAATTTAGATTTATACTGTATTGTTATGACAAAACAATAAAAACCGCATAAAAAGTCCTATGACCGTTTTCTCAATGTATCGACAAACTGCGTTGTACTAAATCTCGACATCAATTTATAAGACTGATAAAACCAAATTTCTTTAATCTGCAGTTTTTCGTTGGGAATAAAGATAATTGCCTAATGAGACAACGGCCATTATTATTTAGCACCTTTTTTGCTTAAAACACAACAACCATTTTTTAAACCAGTGTAGAATAATACCTATTTGTGTTTGTAATCAAAAAGGGTTCAAACCAAAGTCTGGATTCGCTCTTAAGTCAACGTTCCCACGAATTTCCTGTTTCAGTTCGATAATCGTGCTCAGTTCGACCACATAGACTCCACTCTAAAAGTAGTAAGTTCCGACTTTAAAAGAAAATTCCACAATTACCAAAAAAAAAATAAAAAAAATCCCATAAATGGAATTAAAATTTTGAATAGGAATAACAATTTGAAAAATCGGACTAATATATTACAAAATCATTAAGTAATTTGAACATCCAAGTATGCTTATAGATCTCAGTGATGGCTTTTACCACAATTAATAATCTAACTTTAAGTTGAAAAATGGAGAGTATTTAAAAAATTTACAAATCCGAGGTATCCTACTTTGAATCCATAATAAGGCTCAAGAAAGGTATTTTATGTCGATATAAATATTTCGGATTTATTTTCTAAACATTTTGCCACTGTGCAGCATATGATTGTACCATGGTAAGTAACAAAAAAAAAAAAAAGAAAAAAAAACAGTGTTGCAGCCGTAGTTACCAAACATATTTTTCATAAGCACAAGTCTTGCATATATGTAAATATAAAATTTGGGATCTTTTTTCATTAAAAAATGTTTTCATTGGTAATTTTCCATATGAAATTTATTTAATGGCATTGTAAATTATAATATTAAAATATTATGTTAAGATTGTCGTTCAGCTACGACCCCGTAAAATGTTTATATACATTATTTCTAGTTTTCCAACGCAGCTTAAGATTAAGAACCACCACAACCGGCTTAGTAGCAAAAGAGTCTTGGAACCAAAGATGGACCAATCTTCCTAAAAAATAAATTTTTTTATTATGTTTCCGTCAAACTCAAGGTGGTTCAAGATCCTGTCCGTCCGGCTGGTTGTCTATGTGACCCTTGTAAACAAAATACTGGTCAGAGTTTTGGAGATAATTTAATAAAGGTTGGTAAATATATTATAACTCTTACAAGGATGAAGCCTGTTGAAAATGGTGAGAATAGGTCCATAATATCACATAGGCCCATATAAACTTTTTCCCAGAATAGAGTCTTTGTGCCCATAATCCATCTTAAAATATTTTACTGCAACCTTAAACGTCTTACCAAATTTTATTGGAATCGGTTTCTATTTGGCCATAGGTTCCAATAAAATAGCTCCCCAGTAAATATGGAGCTTACTGGTAAACAGTTTTTTAAGGGAGGCAATACAAAACCTGCTTACAAGAAGCATGATTTTTATATAGCGAACTACCACTTGGAAGCACTACTTTTATCTTTCTGCTAAAAAACAATTTGATGATTGACTGTGTATAAAAAAAATATAATTTCTATGCTCGGTAATATTTCGGGAATAAACGAAAACACATTTCAAAATCATTGCCATACAACTCTTGTAAGGAATTAACATACGCACATAGAACTTTGTTCGTGATTTTTTTCTTTAAAATAATAATTTGAATTATGCACTTACAACCAACCTGCTTACTTATAAGGGATAATGCGAAGTTTTTAAATCCGCGCTTCTCTGCTACTTCTTAGTAGTATGTAATAGCCACCGCATATATCAGACCTCTTGTACTTTTATTGCTTCCGGAAACCTTAAAATTTTTTACTGGGTCCTTAATAATATTGGTGTTGATATAATATTTGGCGGCAAAAACTTTTATAACAGTTTCTATGTCATGTGCTGATTGGTCGAGAAATGACAATGGGCCGCATATACGCCCTCCTTGAAATCACTTTAAGACGAAAAAATCTCATCTCCTACTAAAATCATAAATATAAAAGACTATGTTCTTGGCGCAATCGCGTGAAAACAGCGGATAGTATATGACCCAGATTAAAATATAGGGTACTTTTGCAGAAACGACTCAGTAGGCTCAATTTAGTGACAGTTTTTAATTGGTATTGACTTAAGTCAACGTGAGAGAATATATTACTATTTACTTACCCGTTACACATGTTTGTTTAACTTTTGTTGTATTGCGCCCTTTGTTTACAGAAGAACTCTTAACTATAAGACACCAAGCAACATACCCGATATGGTTTTCGTAATCATTCTACTTTGAAGATTTGATATGTATAACTAAATAATTTAAAAAAAATAGAATATTCGAATTTTTGGGAATCTGTGACGATAAGGAAAAAGTACTTTAGTCAATTTGTTTAGTTTAGTAGGTAAGGAATTTTAAACTTTAAAGGGGATTTTTGAAACTTTACTCTTATTCTAATAAAATGCAAATGTCACAGATCTGATTTATGTGCTGTTTCCAGGTGACAGGCAATTGATTGTGTAGTAAAATTTATATGAAAAGCAATCAAAAAACTGAGTGATTTTTTTAATTTTGTTACACAATCAATTGCTTGTCACCTGGAAACAGCACCTTAAGCTTAAGCTTAAGAGATAAGCAAAAAGTAATTTTGCTAATAAATCCCAAAAAAAAATCGTACAAAATGATTGAAACCTTGCCCATGTGTACTTTTAAATGTGAAAATCGCAAAGGTGCCATTAACTCATATTGAGCTTAATTCAACTTAAGCACTTGTTCCTTTTTACCACAGATATAATTAATTATTATATTAAAATCAATTTATTATTGAAAAAGGTTTTCTAACGTTTTTTTCTATTTTGTTTTTACAAAATAAGTTAAATCACTCGTCTGAAGTTATTTTTTTTTTGTAAATGACAAATATGAAAAATCGTCCTGAAGCACTACTTTATAATGCGTTCATGTACGCATAGGTGAGAAACTTCTTTGGGTTTGAATACCCAAGCCAGCCGCCCCCCTATCTACGCCTATGGTTTGCGGAATATAAAAAAAATCTTATTATGTTTACAGAAATATTTTTATATAAAATAAGTACAACAGTAGAAAACTAAATACAATTTTTGTAAATTTGTTATAGCGTAAAAGCCTTTAAATCTGGCTCTAATTTTCATGTATACGAAGTCACGGGTATAAGCTAATCTATAGATGGAGGTAGAAATCAAGACAATATTTGGCACAGAGAACTTTTCTATAAATTTTAACCTTAAAACATAATTTTGTTCAGGAGGGTAAATTACTGCCAATGGGGGTTGAATAGGGCGCACTTCAAAGTTTGTCTGTATATACTGTTGTGTAGGGTATCATATTGTTGGGCTTGACCGACTATACGTTCTGATTGGCTTCATCTTGTGATATTTGGCTATGCGGCCAACGATAATCTAATAATATTTCCGATTTGTATCTTTTTTTTTCGAGGGGAGATCTAAACTAAAACGGTACCATTATAATGCCTACGTTTAATGCTAAAAGTAAGTCAAAAAACGATCTGCGATTAGAGCTGTAAATGTACTATTTAATGCCCTAATGCTGAAACTTTTTTATTTAAAGCGTTTTTTTAGATTATTTTCAAGTTTTAATTTTAGATCTTTAAATTGAAAAATTTTGCTTTAAAGGAATCTAATATATGCTGCATTCATGGACCTTTTCCAATAAAAAAAAATTAAGCTTTGTATTGTGTAGGGTATAAACGTGCGCATTCTTTTTAAATAGTACCATTGGTGTTTCGATAAATAAGAAAAAAAATTTATTGGGTTATTTATCAAATTTTAACTTTAAACTTAAATTAATTTTGAAGTTTTTTTTTTGTTATTTATATATTTAAAGTTTCACACATTTAAGCTTTCCTTTTCCTTCCAGATGCAAGATTTTTAAATATGCATGTAAATATGTATATAAGTAAAGGATGATTCATAGTGAGGTTCGATTTTCAAAATGATTTTTTTACAGATCACGCATGACTCATATCAAACTGCTTTGTCATTTTTGTTCAGTATCGTTTGGCAAGTCATCATGGAAAGACTCAGACCACAACAGCGTCTCGAAATTGTTCAGCTGTGTTACGAAAATCAGCGTTCTCTGAGAAACGAAAGTCCGGTGTTTTGTGCTGAAATTTTGTTCAGTGATGAACCACATTTCTGGCTCAATGGATACGTTAATAAATGAAATTGCCGAATTTAGGCTGTTGAGCAACCCGAAGAGTACCAAGAGCTACCATTACATCCATTAAAAACTGGTGATATCATTGGCCCAAATTTTTTCAAAATTTAGGAAAATCAGAATATTACCGTCAATGTTAACCGTTATCGCACCATGTTAACGGACTATGTGCTTCCTATAATACAAGCGCATGCTCTCGGTGAGCTCTGGTTTCAACAAGACGGCGCTACGAACACGAGCACTTAATTCACGCTTTGCTACAGTTAATTGGCCACCTAGATCGTGCAATATTACACCTTTGGACTATTTTCTCTGGGGATATGTAAAGTCTGAGGTCTTCAGGAATAAGCCAGCTACGATTGACACTTTAGAAGCCAACATTACTCGTGTTATTCGCGAGATACCAGTCACTATGCTTGAACGCGTCGCCCAAAATTGGACCTTCCGAATGGACTACCTCAGACGTAGTCATGACCAACATTTACATGTTATCATTTTCAAAAAATAAATGACATTAATTGTTCTGACAACTGATAATAAAAATTTTAAGTTCACTTACAAATTTATGGTTTTTATTTTACATTATAAATCGAACCCTCACGATGAATCACCCGATATATGCCTAGTTTTATTTTGCCTAAAACTAATTTGACCCTAATAGCTTTCACAAGGCATCTACCAAAGTTTTATTAATATTTACTTTACATTTTTAATGGGAAGCATCATAAACACTTTACTAAAGTCACAATGTCGTTTTGCTAAATGGGGAAATCGGAAACATTAAAATAGTTTTTTTTATTATTAATTTTTATTAATGACATTTTTTATGTTCATAAAAGATGCAATTTTTCTATTGCTTTTATTTTACTTCATCTCTGACATCTTTTGTATTCGCAAGTGCGAATATTTTTGAGAAACATGTGTGTTGTTTGTAACTTACAGTTGCATAAGCTCAATGAACATTCTATGGAACCCAGTTTTCTCTATGTGTTTGTAGTGCCATTTGACTTGATTTTAATAAATTCTCATATAAATACTCATTAATGATTTCTAAACAAGAGTAATCGTCATATTTCGTTGTTGCTGTTGTAATTAGTTTTATTTTATTACTTCGATGTTTTGGCAATTAAGAACAAACGTGCATTGTATTAAGGAAATATTTTGTATGACAATATTAATGTATAAATAATAATGCACTTGCATATTGATTTAAAATGAATGTGTTTTTTATATTGACAGTTTGAACAGAAATGATTTAAAATTTCCTCATTTTAAATAAATATGTAGCTAGGATAAGAGCAAATCACCTAGTTGGACTCTTTAGAGATCTACGATTGAAGTTAAAATTAATTTATTTAAAGATTAGTTATACTGTGCTACAATTTGACACTTTTTTTGAGACAAGCCAGGCAGCTGGCGTTTTAACCTAATTCGGGTACGCTGAATCCAGTGATGCTAACCGTTTTTTTCTGGTGTTCAAGATATACCGTTGCATTTTCCAATTTTTTATGAATTTTTAACAAACAAATATTTCGAAATTTTGCTAAAAAATAATTTTTTTTTGCCAAAAAAAAAAAAAATTATGTTTCTAAAACGTCTGCGCATATTAGAAAAAAGTTAAACTTTGCTTAAAGAAAATTTTATTGCGGAATTTCGGTGTTTTTAGCTTGTTGCATAAAGTAAACCGTTTAGTTAGTACCACTGGATTCAGCGTACACGAATTAGGTTAAAACTCCAGGGGCCCGTCTTGTCTGTTTTTTAAACTGGCACAGTGTTATCGAAGTTAATTAATATCTACAACTAAAGTTCGAATAAAACTTTTTTTAGTTGCATTTTTTTATGTATAGTAGAAGATATATTTAAAGAAAGTATGGATCAAGTTTTATCTAAATACCTTCGATTAGTCCTTGTTAATCTATTTAATTTTCCTTCTGCCTTTACAGATCATATTGATCTTATAAAAGAATTTGGTTTTCCCGAGTTACCACCTGGTATAACAGCTGTTCCTGGTATGTGTGGCATGGAAAGGAATCCCTATCAATTGCATAAATCTCCGGCCTATAACATTGATAATGATGCAATCTTAACAGTACAAACAGCGGAAATTTATCCAGAAGGATTTCCCACTGATTTCTCTATAGTTTTGGCTGTACGCAGTAACCGGTCGAGTCAAACATCTGCACCCATATTCACAATATATTCTGATGAAAGTGAAGAAGTTCTATCGCTTAGTATAGGTGCGGAAATTAAGTTTAGTTATGAACAAAGAGATGCGGACTTTAATCAACATAATGACATTAATTTTGGTATTGGTGTAAGTGATGACAAATGGCACCGTATCGGCTTAAGTGTAAAGGGAAGCTCAGCTACTTTGAATTTGGATTGTACTAAGCAAGTTACGAGACGTTTGGAGCGTACTTTGGGCAGTTCCATAGCTACAAATGGTTTGATTCTTACGGGTGTTCAAATGAGTAGTGATGATGGCTTCTTTATGGGTGATGTTCAAATGATGTCAATCTGGAATACTCCGGAGGCCGGCTATGAAGTTTGTACTAAGTATGTAACACCCTGTATAGATGCATCATTTTATGGTGAAGATAGTTCAACGAGAAGTAGAAGTTTTTCCCATTACCAATCGGGAAGCATGGGTCATGGATCAGAGTCACCTATTTTGGGAAGCAGCTACTTAAATAGCTTAGGCTTCTCAACAGGAGGTGGTTCCCTTTCTAGATTATCTAGCGATGGCGGAGCTCAGAATATTGATTTGAACTTAGCTGTAGAAGTTTCAAATGTTAAGCAAAATCCCTCTTTTAAGATAGAAATACCTGATGATAGTTTGAAAGATAATAAAATTTCTTTTGCATCTGGTGCTTTAAACATTGCATTAGCACGACAAAGAACTGATTTTGGTATAGCTGGTGGTGCTTCAAATGGTTTTGGTACGACTTACCATTCTAAAGAAACGAAAGACGAAGATGAAAAAACAGGTAAAGAGAATGCCACTAACGTTGATTTCGAAGGAGTGGCAAATTCGGGTGAAATACCCCTAACAAGTCAACAGGGAACTGCAACTTTAAAGCCAACTGTTGGATCAGGTGAAATAGAAGCAGAACAAGTACCTAATAACGAAAGGAATAAAAGCACTCATAAATTAAAAAAAGATCGAAAGAAATCAAAGCAATCTTCGAAAGAAGAGTTATCAGGCGAAATCGATTTTTTTAATCCGATTGATATAGGAAATGTTGACCCTAATAAAAATACAACTTTTAATAGTACAACGTACGATTGGCCCGTTGAATCTGGTGCACAACCTTGTTATCCAGGTCCTAGAGGGTACACAGGCTTGCCAGGCCCACCCGGAGAACGAGGACCAAAAGGAGAACCTGGTCGTGATGGTCTTGCTGGGATAGATGGTGTTCAAGGTCCTCCTGGTAACGTTTTTGTAGTGCCAGTGAGTTTTTTCTTGTTTAAGCAAAAAAAAATAAAAATTTTTAAGATCTAATTTAATTTCAGACAATTCCAAGTGGCATAGAAGGTAATGAAAAGGGTCCAGATTCACAAGCTGAAGCCTTGAAGCAATTGATTTCTCAACATATGGTACGTTTTATCAGAACAATGTTTTATGAATTTTTTATATAGGTAAATATTGCAGATGGCTTTACGAGGTGCTGAAGGCCCCGTTGGTTTAACAGGACCACATGGTCCACCAGGCCTTACCGGTCCTCAGGGTCAGAAGGGAGAGCCTGGAGATGCCGGTGAACCAGTAAGCCGTGTACCTCATATTTCCACTAAATATTTATTAAACATTTAGAATATTTATCTGCGACAGGGCTTAAGAGGTCTTCGAGGTCCTAATGGACAACAGGGACGAGAGGGTAGACGTGGACGATCTGGACGTGATGGTGAACGTGGTCCGCAGGGCCCACAAGGTCCTAAAGGAGAAATGGGACCCCTTGGTTCAATGGGTATACCAGGAGAAAAGGGACATCGTGGAATTCCTGGCCAAAGAGGTGAAAAAGGTCAACAAGGTGTAGAAGGTCATCCGGGAGAAGATGGTCCTCCTGGCCTTCCTGGTTTGCCAGGTGAATTGGTATGTTCTATTTCCCTTTGTATTCATTCCTGGAATGTAATTAGTAATAACTTATTACTATTTTTTAATTCAGGGTCCTCGCGGCTTTCCTGGTCCCAGAGGTTTTTCTGGTCCAATTGGAAATCCCGGTCCCCAAGGTAATGAAGGTCAGCCAGGTCCCAAAGGAAATACTGGTCCTAGCGGACAATCTGGAGCTCCAGGACAACAAGGCTCTCAAGGACCTATAGGATCTCCTGGCCCACAAGGCAAATCAGGACCCCCTGGTATACCTGGTCCAAGCGGCAAACCTGGTTTACCTGGCTTACCTGGAGCTGATGGATCCCCTGGTGTAGCGGGTATTCCTGGTCAAACAGGTCCCAAAGGTGATCAAGGCTTACAAGGTGTACAAGGCCCAATAGGATTCCCAGGACCTCGAGGCCCAAAAGGTGATGATGGGCTTCGCGGACTACCGGGAGATAAAGGTGATGCAGGGGAACGTGGCATGGATGGTGAAAAAGGTGATATGGGTGTTCCTGGAGAGCGTGGTTCTGCAGGTGCCGCAGGATCTCCCGGTCCAGAAGGACCTGAAGGACCCAAAGGTTTCGAAGGACCCAGAGGTGAAACCGGACCACAAGGCCTTCAAGGAGAGAAAGGTAAACAAGGTCCACAAGGTTTCCAAGGGTATCCAGGACCTTCGGGAGATAAAGGAGATAAAGGTGCTGCCGGTGCCACAGGGCCAGCTGGTATTAAGGGCGAAAGGGGTCCACAAGGTCCTGCTGGAGAAAGAGGTGAAACTGGTCCTCGAGGCTTTAGAGGATCAAGAGGACGGAGAGGTAATGATGGTAGTCCTGGTTCAAAAGGTGACAGTGGTCAACCAGGGCCTCCAGGAATTCAAGGTGAAAGAGGTCCGCAAGGTGCAGAAGGTCCTAGAGGTTTCATAGGAATGCCTGGAGTTCCCGGAGCTGATGGTAAACTTGGCACTCAAGGACCACCAGGTGAAAGAGGTCAACCAGTATGTTAAATAGGTTTTTGTAGTGTCAATTTGATTAATATATTTATTAACTAGGGAGAGCCAGGTAAACCTGGACCCATTGGAGAGCTGGGCGTTATTGGACCAAGAGGAGCCCCTGGAGAAATGGGACCAATTGGCGAACCTGGAATACCTGGTTTGCCGGGCCAGCCCGGAGAAGCTGGGATACCAGGGGATTCTGGTAAAGAAGGTCCATCAGGGCCCGTAGGTCCTATGGGTAATCAAGGTCCACAAGGACAAACAGGCTTACCAGGGTTTCCAGGAGAGCGGGGACATCAAGGCCAACCTGGTTTACCAGGTTTAAAGGGAGAACAAGGTATGACTGGTGCACCGGGGCTAACTGGAGACAAGGGTCAAGCCGGTGCGCCTGGACAAATAGGTCCACGTGGACCACAAGGAAGTCAAGGGAGTTCTGGTAACCCGGGAGCACCTGGAGCTAAAGGTGAAGTAGGGGAAAGAGGTCCGATTGGTCCGGCTGGTAGAGATGGTATAGCAGGTCTTAGAGGTTTGCCAGGTCCACCAGGTCCCATGGGCACCCCAGGTGAAGATGGCGATAAAGGAGAGGCCGGCATTCCTGGAGAAAAGGGTTTGAAAGGAAATCAGGGAGAACAAGTAAGTTTTTAGTAGTCAATTATTTACACTGTGCTTCGAGCGGCGATAAGTATAAAAAAAGTGTCGACAAAAATTGAAGGCGGGAATTGGTTCGTATGTGCCATTTTTTGACCGAATATTAGCGTTATAGCCTTTAGTTTATACTCTGGAGGTGGTAGTACTGGCATGAAAGCTAAAGTCACTAGAGTCCATAGACTTATAATGTTATCCACTATACCCGATATTAAGGAGACATATGAAATCAGGAAACTTTTATTTAATTTGACTTAGATAGATAATATTTCCTTCAAGTTTGTTTGTGATTTTAAGCTGTTACTTATTGTTAATGGGCAACAAACCGCAACTTCTATTATAATATTAGGGATCCAAACGATAATATGTGTGATGATAAAGAGTTTCCACCAATAAGTAATGAGTGTATGAAATTAAAACTGTTAGAGGTTTTTTTTCATGGGCAAATATAAAATATTCGCTAAAGATTGCCGCAATACAGCTAATTTATCTTTTTTTTTAAAGAAGATGGCAACGCTTGTGTTATTCAGAAATGTGTCATACCAGAATAACAAATACTGCAAGGGTTCGTCAATCACCTCTTTCGACGGCTTAGTCTAATTGTTGGACACTAAATTTGCCAATGAAACTAAAAGCCATCCCTAATAAATTTTTGAGGGAATAATTTTAAGCGAAATGGCTGTCGTCAACTCATTAAAAATGCAGATTCAGAAATATGTATATGAGGACATCGGCCGTCTACGATAGTTGACTTTCGTTTATTCTCTAAAAGCTATGGACCTAAGAGATTGAGTCTGATTTAGATAAACACTTAGGTAAATAAGATAAAGTCTTTTGGAATTTGTAAAACATTATGTGGATCACCTTGTGCAATTTTTAAATTTTTTTTAGTTAAATATAGTTTGGGCCCATGGTCAGAGAAAGCGGGCGAGTCAATTAAAAGAGAATTTTTGAAATTTTGGGCATTCTAAAAAAAAATTTAATTCGTGATTCCTCTTATTTGAGAAGTTTGAAAAAAGCAGCCAAAAAAGAAAAAATGAGCCAAATTTCCCCATCTACCACTATGTCCACTCCGTTGATCCTGGGGTAAGCTGAGAGAGGTACGCTGAATGCGCTTCCGATCTGGTAAAGGTACAAAAAAATCATTGTGATATCTCAAAAAATGAGCAGCTAGGATTTTCCTTCAAACCTATTGATGGAAAAAATGAGCTAAGTTTCCCCATCTACCACTATGTCCACTCCGTTGATCCTGGGGTAAGCTGAGAGTGGTACGCTGAATGCGCTTCCGATCTGTAATAGGTACAAAAAAATCATTTTGATATCTCAAAAAATGAGCAGCTACGATTTTTCTTCAAACCTATTTTAAAAATGTGGGCACGTACAAAGAAATCCCCGCGTGCAGTTTTTTTCGGTACTTTTTTATACCTATCGCCGCTTGAAGCACTATGTGTATTTATAATATAAAATTTTTTTACCTTAATTAGGGTCCTGCTGGCCCTGCTGGACCTCAAGGACCGAGAGGTGAATCTGGTCCTCCGGGGTCACCTGGTGAAAAAGGACCTCCTGGTGAGCAAGGTCATCGTGGTATTAAAGGTGAAGACGGTAAACAGGGCTTACCGGGTCCAATGGGGAAAACTGGTTTACAAGGTTTACCTGGTCCTGCTGGCGTCAAAGGTGAAAGAGGAGATGATGGTTTGATGGGTCCAGTTGGTCCTCTAGGACCACCGGGTGATCAAGGACGTAGAGGACCAAAAGGTTGTTTCTTTTTAAATTTGCAATCGAAATGCTAACAAAATTATGTTTTTTATTTTAGGAGCAATCGGACATCAAGGCAAACCTGGAGCTAGAGGTCTTCCTGGATTAACAGGATCAGATGGGCCTCAGGGTCCTCCTGGTCCTGTTGGCCTTACTGGCCGTGTCGGAGAGAAAGGCATTGTGGGCCCTAAAGGAGAAGAAGGCAAATCTGGACCAGTAGGCTCTCAAGGAAGACCCGGAGCTATTGGACCTGAAGGTCCAAAAGGAGATATGGGTCCAAGAGGTTTCCCTGGCGCTAGAGGAGAGCCTGGCTTAGTTGGAGCTAAAGGAGATATTGGTACCGAAGGCGAAGATGGAAAACCTGGAGAACCTGGTCCGCCAGGTGATCAGGGACCTGAGGGTAGAATTGGCGAAACAGGGCCACCGGGAAAACGGGGTCCGGAGGGACCATCTGGAATGCAAGGACCAATTGGACCTCAAGGTGAAAAAGGAGATAAAGGTGATCAAGGGCTTGATGGACCGATAGGTATGACCGGTTCCCAAGGACCCCCAGGTGTACAAGGACCGCGCGGATTAAGAGGTCCACAAGGTTTGGTAGGTGATACAGGTCTACCTGGTGTTGTTGGTCCTGAAGGCAAAGAAGGAAAAGTAGGTTTAACAGGTCCTGCTGGTCCTAAAGGTGATCGCGGTAGAAGAGGTCAGAAAGGTCATCGCGGTGAACTGGGTATGGTGGGTATTAAAGGAGAGCAAGGTGAAAAAGGTGACAGAGGTTTTAGGGGTCCCCATGGCCCAGAAGGTTCTAAAGGAGATCCAGGCCCAGTTGGTTTTATTGGGTCTAAAGGAAATGATGGCCCTCCAGGTTTGCCGGGTATGCATGGTCCAACCGGACCCAAAGGTGTGGATGGCCGAGCTGGAAATAAAGGCGAAACAGGTCCACAAGGGCCTCCTGGTACACCTGGCGCTCCCGCTGAAGCCCCAATGATACCCCCAGAACTTTTGTTCCAAATGCAACAATTTTCTTCAACTAAAGCAGAAACTAGACGTCGAAGAGACGCTGATATATCCGCAGCATTTGATGATGAAGATGATGTTAACGAATTCTTGGGCGTATTTCCAAATCCTATTGGACGAACTAATGAGGATAAGAAGAAAATAAGACGCAAGAAGAAGAAGAAGGTAGATAATTATGAGCCTTCTGATAAAATAGTGGACATGTATAATGCTATTTACAATATGCGCCAAGAAATTGATAAAATTCGGAAGCCTACAGGTACCCAAGATAATCCCTCCCGTTCTTGCCGGGATTTACACTACGCACATACCCAATTTGAAGACGATTGGTATTGGATTGATCCAAATGGTGGTATGCCAGATGATGCTATTAAGGTTTATTGTAAAATGTCTAGTAGTGGAGAAACCTGCATATATCCAGACATTCATACCTCTGAAAGACCTCTTGTTCCCATGCGTTTTGCCAATGAAAAGCAATGGTTTTCTCAAATGCACGGTGGTGCCAAAATAGGCTATGATGGTGTGGGAGCAGCGCAGCTTAGTTTCCTGAAACTTTTATCACAAGAAGCTTATCAAAACTTTACATACCTTTGTCGCAATTCGATAGCTTGGCATGATTTTGCAAATAATAATTATGAAAAGGCATTACAATTTATGGGCGATAATGAGATAGAAATCACAATCAAGGCTGAGGGTCTGACACTAGAAAAGGTTAAAGATGATTGCGCGGTAAGTTTTCAGATTATTTTTAAAAATACAAGATTATTTTGATAAAAATATTTTTAATTTACAGACCTCTAATGCGGTCGGCTCTACAGTCTTACTTTTCACCACAAAACGCTTGAACTATTTGCCGCTTAACGACTTTTTGCCCTCGGACTATGGTAAAGAAAATCAAGCCTTTGGATTTAAAGTTGGCCCTGTTTGTTTTAAATAGGTCTTTAAGGAACTTATCTTATTAAAATTGTTAATTTAATTTAAAAAACACTTAAATCTCTGTATACCAATTGCTTTGTAACTTTAAGAAAGTTAATTTTATTTCTAAAGAAACAGTTAACATTTTATAATTAGCTGCCAATTTTAATTTAAAAAATAAGTTTTAATAAGTTCGTTATAAATTTACAAGCATTTATTAATTATAAGTTCTTAAATATTAAGCTGAGAGAGTCTGTATAGTATAGTTGAGTAATAAAAAAAAGTTTGTAAAGTTTTGCCAGATTTGGTAAAAATACTGACGATTTAAAAAAAATAAAAAATTCGACATAAACTTTACGATTTCAGCGCATTTCTTTAAGATATTATTACTTAAATACTTTCGACACGAAAAAGTCTATTATTATTTTTTTTTTAAAATTTGGTATGAAAAAAACTTGATTTTTTACACCAAACTTTTGGATTATTACCCATGTTTGTTATACGGTATTATGAACAAAGATTTCCCGGGAGTTTTTTCCCTTTTCCCATTTTTACAATTGAATTTACATAGGGAAAATGGGAGAAGAGAAAAAACTCCCGGAGAATTTTTATTCATAATTTGGCTGATAATGTTGGAAGATCCAGCTTTTAGAACACTAATCGACTTCTGATGTATGTATGTAAGTGATCACATATTAATATTATTTTCTCGATTTGACAGTTATTTAAGAAACTACATTAATTTCTAGTTTTTTTTACATTTTGGAATGAAAAATCGACTTCGGATGAAATATGTAAGTGATTACTGATACTTTATTTTCTCGATTTGAGCTTTATTTAAGAAACTATGGCCATTTTTAGTTTTTTTTTTATCATTTTGGTATGAAAAATCGATCTATTGTGAAAAATGTAAGTGATCACAGGTAACATGCTCTTCTCGATTCGAAAAACTGAAAATCACACTATTTTTGTGTTTCTCGGTGTGATTTTCAATTGCCCAAAAAACACAGAAACGGAACATCACAATATCACACATAAAATTTTAAATCACATGAATCAATTTAAAGTGATTTTCAGAACAGGTCTGTATAACAATTTTAGGTCTTTTTTCTCCTTTTGATACGAAAAAACCTTTTGATGGAAATTTTAAATGATCAAAGATAGAATTGCATTGTTTTTTTGATTAAAGCTTTATTATAGAATTTTTAGTTTTTTTTCATATTGAAAAATTGATTTTCGGTGTAAAATAAAAGCGATTTGAGCGTTATTTTAAGCACTTCAGACATTTTTAGTTTTTTTTCTTTCTTATATTTCTTACTGAGTTGTTCAACATACATAAATTTTTCTTGCCAAAGATAAAACACATGTGTTAATGTGAAAAGTTTGTAAGTAACTTATAACACTTATACGTCTTCATTAACAGACATTGTCCTACAAGATGATTTTTAACATTTACCTATTTTTTACAAAAAACTTAGAAAATTTTCTAGCCACTTAAGAATTTGTCCTACAGAAATAGAGATATAAATCTGAAAGTAGAAATAAAATTTTAAAATTCTTTCAGATTTGACTGAATATCACACAGGTTTGATATGACCTTACATCAAGCAACTCAAAACAAATGATTTTTTTATACAGATCCGTACAAAATTCGTCACACAAACATATTTTTTTTCAAATTTTTATGTACCAGTATGAGAGTTATGATACAATATGGACCGACACAAACAGCTAGCTGTACGATAGCAAATGCTGTTTGAAATCTTACAAAATAGCAAAACCGTTAATTTGCTTATTCCGTTTTTAGCAACTAATGCTAAAGTTATTACAGAATCGGACGACAGATCTGTGCATCGCAATTTTTTTATACCTTTCACCGGAGGTAAAAGGGTATATATAACTTTATTTATTCTTTTTGTAAGTTCAACAATATTGATCCTAGACCCCATAAAGTATATACATTCTGGATCCTTATGATAAGAGAATTTCGAATCAGATCGATCGTCTGGGTTTTCCGAAGTCCCCAGATATTATGGGCACTCGGATACTAAATAATTATATCACATATATTCCGGAATTTTTGGCTATTAAAATTTATCCAAATCGGTCTAATCTACTTTTTGATATAAAATCCCATGTTGTTGTTATTTTTCTATACCCATCACCAAATGTTACAAGGTATGTATAAAGTATATCTTTTTTTATTGTAATGTTTTTTTTTGCGTATTTTACACATAAGAAATACATACATGTACAGCGAAGTTGAGTTAACGATGTCCATCTGGAGAACGAAAGGAGCAAAAGTTTTTAATTAGGTACATGCATCTTGGTTATCAATAGACAAAATCCAACAAAAAGTGAGCGAGTGCTTGTAGAAGTAGTCGTGGCACAAAATATATTTATTTATATCTAAATATTGGTATTTTGGAATCTATTACGGTTCACAACTCTTCTAATTTCTAAATTTTGGTATTATGGTTTACAACTTTGCTATATTTCGGTAAACAAAAACATCAAAAAATTACCAGTTGTTTTAATTACAAATCAACTGAGTTGAGTAGTGAACCGTTATAGGGGCCTTATATAGCTTTCTGATCTTATCGCACCATGGTGAAGGTTATATACATAACATTCGGCATTGGCTAATTTAGCACTTTAATTGTTTACTTTGCTCAAGCTTTTATATATTTTCTTCGTCTCGATGTCAGTTTGCCTTCACCATGTCGCACTGGTTCCTCTAAAGGGGGTTAACTCAAAATTTTTTAATTTTCAGTAGAGTCAAAAATTGTTTTCTTTTTATATGTACTCTTATACCACAAATACGCTTGCATTTTTTTTTGACAAAATACTAGAGAAAATGATGTAAGATTTTTACAGTGGGTAGATATGACCACTTTACAATAAATCGATGTACAGTGTACATCGATTTCTTGCATAAAGTGAAAATTGAAAAATTTTGATTTGACGCTTTTTAGAGGAAGCATTGCGATGTGTGTGCTGCTTCTCCGACGATTACACTCGATAGCACTTCTGGAAATATCGGTCACTGGTTTGCGGAGTGTGTGTGCAATTTCTTTTCTTTTCTGTATTTTCCCACACAAAAGTATTTAAATTGCTTCACGCGACATACTTTTGTTTGAGATTGTTCGTGGCAAGAAAATTCGTAGAATTCTTCGATTTTTTTTTTATTTAGAAAAATTACAATACAACAACACTTTTTAATCTTTTAAAATAGTACTGCTGATACAATGGCAGATTTTGGTAGTAACTTAGCGAGTAGGGAAATTATTGATATTAATAAAAAGTTAAAAATAGACATAAATTTTAATATGTTACAAAATTTTTTTAAGCAAAATGAGAAAGTATTGCAATGTAAAAGTGCTAAGTATTGCCTAGGACTTGTATATTAGATGGGAGTTCATTCCAGCGACGAATGGCATTAACGAAGAAGTGTCTTTCTGATATTAGTTTGCGGTATCGAATGGAGTTTATTCTGTATCCTCTGTTGGATCTTGAAAACGTCATTCTTTTGTAAAGACACTCAGGTTGTTTACTATAGATAATTTTGTGATAAAATAGTAGTGTTCGGCATTTTAGTAGGTTTGTAAAAGGTACATTAAAATTTTGGTATGAAAACTATGAGATTCTACTGTATCTAGTTCTGCCATAAATATGTATATCTTGCAATATTATTACATTTCACAACCATAAAGAAGGGTAGGCTGTAAAAATGTCTTGGCCAGAACCATGCGTATATTAAATGTAGTGAAATATTGCGTGGCCCAAAGATTTCTTACCACAAATGAAGTTTACGTGACTTGACCAGGTAAGTTTATTATTGATTACTATTCCAAGGTTTTTTGCAGTATCAACTATGTCAATTACGGATTTCCCAATGAGAATTAGTGGTAGGTTTGAGTGTAAATAGCTGTTTTTGCTTACTAATATTGCCTTCGATTTTTTTGTGTTGAAACAAAGACCATTTATCGAGGCCCAACTATAAACGTTATCAAGATCATGGTTTAACTTTTCGATGCATTCATCAATACTGGATGACGAACAGCTAATGAAAAGTTGTACGTCATCAGCGTACATGTGAATTCCATAATAGCTGACTCGAGATTGCAGGTCGTTGGAATAAATTGAATATAGAAGAGGGCCCAGAATTGAGCCTGGCGGTAAACCTCTTTTTGTCAAACAAATGTCAGATTTTTCAGTTCCAGAATATACAAATTGAGTTCTGCTATGAAGATATGACGAAATTAAGTTAACGGCTGTGTTTGAGAAATGGCACATGTGCTTTAATTTTTGACAGAGTACAGTGTGTTTGACAGTATCAAATGCCTTTGAGTGATCAAGTAGAATTAGAAATTATATCATGTTATCATCCATCTTTGATCGTATTTCCTCACAAACATCGATTAAAGTAGATATACAGCCTATCAGATATTATTGATTTATTAAATAAGTGCTTTGTCATTTGCCCATGGACTATTCTTTCAAAAACTTTTGTATTGCGATAGGTCTATACTTTTTGTCGGCTTTTTGAACAGGTTAGATTTTTGCCTGCTTCCATATTAGTGGGAATGTTGACGTTGTTATAATTGTGTTCATCAAGTGTGTTAATTGTGGGAGTATATATGCAGTTATAAGCTTAACCCTTAAATGCGCAGTGTATCTTTAAAGATACAACCAATAAAACTAGTGTTATTTCCACAATTATTAAAAAAACTAAAAAAAGTTTAATGATTTCTACTAACAACACTTTTTTCTTTTATACGGAATTGATTTTTTATCAAAAATTTAACGTTCTTGGAAAATATAAAGCCGTAGATTCAAAATTTTAAAATTCGTACTTTTAGAAATGAAGCTAGGGTTTACCCACTTTTATTTGCATTATTTGTATCCGAATTTACTCCAAAAAAATATATGTTGATTAAAATAGTGTTTTTTAACTATACATAAATTTTCAATACGGTGTGATATATACTTTCGTCAAGAAATCGTATTTAGTGGTTGTATCTTATAAGATACATTGCGCATTACACACAAATTAGGAATGTTGGCTGTTATTGTTTCATGTACACTGTTTGTATTGAAAAGAGAAAAGTGTTGCTAGTGCACAAGTTGCTTGTGTGTTTTATTCTATTATATTTAGATCCATAATGACAAATAATAAAATATGTAAAATGCTTTGCAACAGCGCAGAATTTCCTTATGACAGCACTGATGAAAGTAGTGATGATGAAATTGAAATTCCAAAAATAGTGTCCACTAAAAATAAAAATGTTGTCCTTATTGATAATGACACTGATCAGGAAGAAGAATCTGAAATTAGCGTTGATATTAATGCTTCAGTTCATGACTCGTTTATTGCATTGATGAACGACGATAATCTGTTCTCAAGCCCAATACATTCTCCTGTAGCTACTCGCTCTTTCCGTCTCCTGGCCACGTACAATTTTGTACTTCTAACTCCCTAGCACCAAACTTAAGAAGGTCTTCCTTCATTCAATCCCCTGTTGCCAGAAATGGTTCATTGTCAAATCCAACTGCTTCCAGTACCCCAACTGCGAGCTTACAAGAGTCGCCAGTCGATCAGTGCCCAACTCACTCAAGGGACTTACCATCAAGTCCAACGCCATTTGATTTACTTTCCTTAAAATTTCAAAATGTTTCCTTCAATCCAAAAGCAAACAGGGTAATATGCAATTCGTCAGTCAGGAAGTAGAGTTTAACGGCGATAGCTCTCTGCCTGATGATATCAAATCATTGGTTACTCCGTATCAAGTGTGTCGTTACTTATTTCCTGAGAGATTGGAAAATTGTATAGTTGAGGAAACTTTGCGATATGCTGGAATTGATGAAAGATTTTCCTTCAATGTTTTAGAATTGCGAAAATTTATTAGTATTTTATATTATTTGACATATTTCAACCTTCCTAACTCGAGAGACTATTGGTCAAATAATAATGATAGATCAGTTGACGTTATCACGAAGCAAATGTCCCAAAAGCGATTTGAAAAAATTAGACAATATATACATTTTAACGACAAAGAAAAACAGCCATCACGTGACGATCCGAAGCGAGACAGACTTTATCTTATAAGGCCCGTTATAGATACACTTAATACCACATTTGGTGCTGTACCTAAAATGGAAAGATTATCTGTCGATGAGCAAATGTGTTCGACTAAAATGCACACATATATGAGACAATATTTGCCAAACAAACCTAAAAAGTGGGGTCTTAAATTTTTTGTTGTATGTGATACTAAAGGGTATGCTTATAAATTTGAAATTTATAAGGGAGCTAATGAACACATTCGTCCAGAAGAGCCGAATCTTCAAGCTTCTGCAAATATTGTAGTCAGGTTAGTTAGGGAAGTTCCTAGATTTAAAAATTATATTATATACTTCGATAATTATTACACTACTATTCCTTTACTTATATATCTTAGAGCCCAGGGAATTCTTTCTGTTGGTACGATTCGCCGAAATAGAATTAAAAACTGTAAGCTTCCGGAAGAAAAAACTATGATGAAGTTTGAGCGTGGAACAAGCAAGGAATTTGTATCGAGTGTGTACGTAATTGATATTACCTCAATTTCTTGGAAAGACACCAGAGTTGTAAACTTGGTTTCAACGTACGTCGCGACGGAACAAAGCCAGTACTAAACGGAAATGAAACAGATGAACACATTACTGTTCGAAGATTTGATAAAACACAGAACAAAGTTAAAACCGTAGCATGCCCACAGATTGTGAAGGACTATAATGCCAATATGGGAGGGGTTGATCTAATGGACAGCTCTATAAGTCGTCACAAAATAACCATGAAGAGTAGAAAATGGACAAATAGGCTATTTTACCACTTATTAGATATGACTTGCATCTACGCCTGGGCTCTTTTCAAAAGAATTAACAAAGACTGTCCAGACATAAAAAATCGAAGACTGATAGATTTTAAGCTAGAAGTTGCCGATCCACTTTTCGGCTATAAAAATATATTATTACTTATAAGTCAAGAGAGCCCTTGTTACGTGGACGTCCGAACCTTGATTCGGAAATACAACAGAAGAGGCATAAGCCAAATTCACAGACTCCGCCTCCGAAAGATGTGAGATTAGATGGCACCCAACACTGGACTGTGGTTTCCTATTAAAAATAAACTCTACTTAAAAAAATCGTTCATTGTTTATGCGTTTCTCTTTGTGCGTGGAGTGCGCAGTGTATCTTATAAGATACAACCAGTTTTTCCTTAATAAAACTTCAAAAAAACAAAAAATTGAAAAAATAAAAACGCAGTTTTAAATTTTGTTCTTATTTACGTACAATATATTTTTTTCATAAAGATACAAGACCGTGCGCATTTAAGGGTTAATAAATTTAGGATAGATACCATCATGCTCAACCGAATCTGACCTTATGTCAAAAATTGGCTTCAGGACATCTTCCTGGATAGTATTCATATACTCAAATCTAACCTGGTGTTCGTGATTTGTAGTGCGAATTTTACAAAAGGCATTAGTAGAAACATAGTATGTGAGATTAGCATCAGGCATCGGTATACTTGAAAATTTAGTATTTAGTTGGTTTACGTCAATTTTGTTCTCATCGTGTATATAATTTTAACCAATTCCTATTGAGCGGATTTCCTTCCATTTCTTCTTTGAACTAGTAGCTGATTGAAACTGTTCTTTATAGAATTTACTATGGGATTCATTCGGTTAACCGATTAGTTACTACCCGATTAAGTGACCGTTAATTTAAAATTGCGTTTTTTCGATTAACGATTAAGCCGGTTAATTTCAGTCAATTAACCGATTAACCGTTGTTACAAAATTTTTAATTTTTTGTACTATTATAACATATTTTTTTTTGTGTTTTAATTATTTGTTTCGTCTCATATACAAGAGGTGTGTGTTTAGAAAATATATTTTCATACAAACAAAGAAGGTGTTCAGTGATCTTCATTTTAAATAAGTGTTTGCCGTCAACAGCTATTTGTTTCACGTACTTTTTATATGTATGTGATTAGTTATTGGTTTATTCTCATATCTGTTCATATCAATTTTTTAACAGCATTAACCGAAACAAAAATTTTCAAAAATTAAAACAGAACTCTAATGACAAAATGGAAGATTTAATATGTTTAGAAAAACCCAGGAAGAGGACTGAGAAATGAGTTATTCTGTTTTATGGGCTGCTTTTGATTTCTCCAACATCAACATCAATATCAAAGTCAAGTTTTAACAAAACTTAAGAAAATAAACGCTTTAATCGTAAACATTTAAACCAAATTATTTGTATAGAGGATTATTTTATAAGAAACTATTGAAATAACTAATAAAATGATCTTACATACTTATGAATTATTCTTTTCTTTGCTCGTTTTAGTTCAAGCATTGTAATGCTTGTTATGTTATTGGGTATTGTTTTTACTAATAAACTCTAAATAATAAATAATTTATGCATTTTTATAAATTGAAATTACTTAATTTAAAAAAAACTTTATTAATCGGTTAACCGATCAATATCAAAATTAACGGATTATTAACCGATTAAAGCAAAAACTCGATTAATTAGTCGAGCGATTAACCGATTAAAGCAAAAGCCCGATTAAATGAATACCCTAGTATTAATACTTTGCAGCTCTGATCTTTATATTTACATTTCTTCTGCTTATCTTGAAAATATTGTTAAGTTCACTGGTTCTAAGTCTTTTCCAACTTTCATATGCTCTGTTTCTATTATCAGTTGAGATTTTGATATCGTTTGAAAACCAGGGGTTGTCAGTCTTTAGCTTCTTAGTTTTAACCGGAACATATTTTTCATATAAATATTGGCCATATGAACGAAGTCGAGTTCATATTCAAAAATGTTTTGATTGTATTTCAAGTCGATCATAAAGTTTTGGTAATATCTCAAATTGCTTGCGTTTTATTTAAAAAAAAAGTTGTCAAGTCCTTATTGGAAAACCCTTATGAATTATATTCTTCATATATATTGAAGAAAAAGGCCCAACAGTTTCTTAAAACATACTTGCCCCTTATCACCTTCCATTAGAGGGGCTCCCATACAAATATGGTGGCTTAATGAAATTCTTAAATTTGGCCCCCGCAGCGCCTAGGAGTCCCCTAGCCGGGTCAAATTTAGGACCATACTTACCATACATACCAACATACCTACCCGCTATCTCCACATCCATACAAAATTTTCAATACAGACTAGAAATATATTAAAGGAAAAGGAAGGGGATGAAATGTATAACCGACCTCCATTAGTCTTTCTTCTTAAATATTTCCTCAAAACATACTTGCCCTTTACCTCCATCGCTTAGGGGACTCCCTTACAAATATGGCGTTTTATGAAATTCATTAATTTAATTAACATTTTTCATCTTTTGTGAATAAAATCAGAAGATGTAGACAGATTTGAATCATTTGTTGTCTGATATGTTTGGAACTTTATTTTAGAAACATTTTTTTATGCCGTTTTAAAAAACAAAAATTTCAAAATTTTGCCAATAAATTTTTTTTTAAAAAAAAAAAATAAATTATGATTCTAAAACGACGCAGATTAGAAAAAAGTTTAGACTAACTTAGGCTGGTTTTTTGAGATCTAAGTTAAATTAGATTTAGTTAATCGGAAAACAGACTTGTGCCGCCATTACCAAGTTGGTAATGGAACAGCTTAGTTTTACTCAAAATGTTGGTCTTTAATGAAATAATAAAAAAAAATCACATTTCGCAAGTAAAATCCGAGTTACTACTTATGGCGATTTCTTTTCTGAGAAATATGTTGCATAAATGGTACATGCTCTATCTCTTTTGTGTAGAGCATGTACCATTTATGCAACATTTTTCTCAGAAAAGAAATCGCCATTAAACTAAATTTAAACCGTTTTCGAGTTACGCAAATATATGTTGTGCAACCCCCTCCAATTTCACAATCTCGAAAACACGACCTTACCTAAAAAAAACGTTTAGCGCCACTGCATGCAGCGTACCCGAATTAGGTTAACCCACCAGGTGCCCAGCTTGACAGAAAAAAAGAGTCAAATTTTAGCACAGTGTAATAAAATCATACATTTGTACTAAATTTTATCAAATTATCGCCAAAACTGTGACACGTACCTTGCGCACAAGATAAACAAATTTACATAGAACTTGCCCATTGAAGATGGTTAAATATAGAAATAATGGTTAAATATTAAAATTTTTAAAGAAAACAAATTGAATTGCGTTTTTTACTCATATTAAAATTTAAAAATTAAATCCCTTTTAAAAGAATTTCAAATCAAGGACTACGTTTTAATAAACCGCATGTCTGTAGTAATAGAATTTTAAAACGGCTTCCCTTAGCGAATCTTAATTATTTTGTTATCTCCCATTTTCTTGTATTGGGAGAAGAGAAATTTGAACTTAAATTTTTTTTCTCATTTCGTGAAAAAGTAAAGGAAATATTAAATCTATGTATACATATTGTCCTACCAATATTTTAAAATTTTATTCAAAATGTCTTGTTTTATTTGAGATTGTTTCTTTTTTTTAAATTGTAAATTCATTTAGTTAGTAATATTTGTAATAATAATAATCACATTTTACTTTTCACTTCGGTTTAAAACTCTAAAATTTTTGCCAAGACACGTAACCATCAATGTTTTTTTTTGTTATCCAAAGCAATTAGAATATGAAACATTATAAATCCATTATATAAATATTTGTGATTTTTTTTAACTGTTCACTGTGAGTTTTTTTTGCTATTTTTTTAGCTCTTTTTTTGTTTATACGGCATTTTTTTGTAAGTGATAAACGCATTTATATGCTGCCGTTACACTCAGAGAAAAAAATACATGTTAGAGTGCTTTAGTCGGCTGTGCCGAATGTTAACCTGATCAACTGTTAAGCTGCAGGTCCACACCACGCGTTTTAGCCACCACTCCTTGCATGAGTTTTATACCTTACTTGCGTTCTACGTTTCAAGTTACATGCAACGCTTCTGAGGCGACATCACCATAAGTAAATATAAAGTTTTATTTGTCAAAATCAGCTGATTTATTCGAACACTGCTTGTGACGCTTACAAAAGTAGAAAGGAAACCTACTTTTCGCATTCAACTCCTCAATGCATCCTAGGCTATTGTGCATGAAACTTGTTACATACAACTACACAGATTCTACTTTTTTGACAGCTGCGTAGACTGCAAAAAGGCGTGTAACGCGTGGTGTGTAACTCTAGCTTTAAAATATTTCAGCAGTGGGCTTTTTAACCAATCTCTATAAAAACTAACGTAGGCAGTATAATTAGTTGAATTTCTAGTCACTTAAAACTTTATTTGGCCTAACTTGAATAAAATATCACGATTCGTTACATCTTTATACCTACTAAACTTATTTTCATTAGCGGAATTTATATTTTAGCCAACTATGCCCCAATCATCACAAAATTCTGTAGAATGAATTCTGTACTGAAATCCAGTAACTAAGTCAAAATTCGTTAGTTAACGATATAATTGTCTTTAAAAGGTATTCTGTAATGAAATTTGAAAAATTTTTATCGGTAAAAAATATCGGTGGCTAACGACAGTAATAAATGTACTGCAAACAAAGGAGCCAAAAAGAGTATGTTGGAGGCTTAGATTCCCATAAGAGATTTGTATGCCAAATATTATCTAAATAAATTCTACTAATCCTATGATCGCTGCTATGAGATAACATAGAAGCTATAATAAAGGTAAACTAATAAACTTATAATAAGCTATTTCCGGGAGTGAAATTGTATGGGAGCTGTAGTCAAATATAGCCCCGATTCTAATAAAATTTGGACCTAATTTAACCTTAATATCTACAAAAAAAAGATGGCTTATGGGCACAAAAAATCTACTCCGGAAAGAAGTTTGCATGTGGGCTATGTAAAATTATGATCCGCTTCTCACCATGTACCAAATATTTTTTTAAATTATTTCCAAAATTGTGACCTGTACTTCGCGAATTAGATTATCTGGACAGACAGCCAGCCGAGGTCCGTCCTCGTTTAATCGATTCTCGAATTTATTCATAGTCAATCGGTAAACTAAAAGGTGGATCTAGACCCTATATTTTAATGGGTTACACATATTTTCACAAGCACATAATATCCCAGCGGTAAAACACAGAATACCTTCTTACTTCAGGCCTTATTAAACCCCTGCTTAATTTTTTTTTTCATTCAATAATCATTGTTATCTACCTGATAAAGAATGCCTCATAGAAGGCCTCGGCTGTTTCGTATAAAAGATAAGATACACATTCCACACTCGCTTCTACGTGAAGGGAAAAGAGAAGGAGTAGCATTTCTTGTTTTCTTTTTTGCCAAAGCAAAAGTAAAAGAATTATATTTTTTTATCCAGTTGTCATTCCTTTGTACCTGCCAAAGAAGCGAGAGCAGAAGGTCTACCCATCGTAATGACAACGTGTGTTAAAAATATATGAGTATGGAATGAAGCGATCAGGTCTTGTACATCCAAAAGAAGGATAACAGAGGCCTTCTAGAAGGAATCCGTACTCCTTCCTTTTCCCGCGACATACAGTAGTGTGGGTATAAAAAGTAAGAGCAGAATGATGTGCTAGAGAGGCTCGGGAAAAGTGATGTCAGTATTTATTTCTTTTTCCTACAACAAAAAAAAAAAAAAAAATGTTCCCTACACTTTTCCCTACGTTAAAAATTTATTGTTTTTAGCAACAGGCAAATAAATACATACATATTTTGTAAACATTTTGTAAATATTTTAATTAAAGCATATGTATATTAACATTTACAATTAAAGCATTTATTAACCAGGAAAAGAAACCAAAAAAATATGTACATTCTATCCACAAATCCCATTTCAAAAATTACACTGTGTGACAAAAAATTTTTTTGGCAGAAACGCCACTATATATCCTTTTATCTATTTAGTCAAAACTTAGTCAAATTGCTTGCTTAATTTTTCATTACCTCATTTTTTAAATGACTTAACATTTTTCAAGATTACTTTTCTTAGGTGCCTATTATTTTATATTTTATATTTATACTTAATTCGATTTTCGACAGCAGTCGAATTAGTTGATCGAACGAATTTCATTTTCTCGATAAAAAAGTACTATTGTGATTTAGTTTATTCACAGTAGTAAATTTTCTATCAGCTGTCACTTTAAAAAATTTTTGTTAACAATTGTTATTTTGCCAACAAAGGATTTTGTTCCATAAGGGAAACAAGCTTTTCCAACTGCTGCTTACTCCTGTCGACTTTTGACCTGCATCAAATAAACAAAAATAATTAAGAATTTGCACACCAAAACTAATAAATTAACAAAAACTGAAATTTTCACCAATTTTTTTAGTATTATTTACACCGTCGAAAGCAAATTTGTTTTCGTTGAAAAATTCGATGCACAACAAAATTTTCGACAGTGCTGCCAACTCATAATACCAAATTAATATTCGATAGTCGATGTTCGATAGCCAGCGAAAATCGTTTATCGAATGTAACTCATAATAGGGGCCTTAAATAATTTTAAAATTCTTTAGCAAACTCGGTACCAAACAAAAGGTAAGGCTCTGTAGAATTTGAAAAAAATATTAACTTCAGTTTTCCTGAACAAAAATATAAAAAAAATTTCCTTTTAAAAATATTACCTTAAAACTTTTCATTAAAAGATTTTGTTTGTTGTGCTTAATTCCCTTTTTAAATAATTGATAAAAAATACTGAAATTTATTGTTGGAGGATAAGCTGTTCCTATGCGCATTTCACTGGTTGCTTAGGCCAGATCATCAGGAAACGTTCTCCTAAATAATTTTAGAAAAGCCAAAGCTATCATAGGAACAGCTTATCCTCCAACAATAAATTTCAGTATTTTTTATCAATTATTTAAAAAGGGAATTAAGCACAACAAACAAAATCTTTTAATAAATAATAGTATTCCCACAAACAACTTTGATAATTAAAACTTTTCATTAAAAATGTTTAAAAACTTATTTCTCTTAGTTTAGAAGGTGTGACTGTTTTTTTTCTCGGAACAAAATTGATTTCTATGTAGAAATTTCATTCATTAGATATTAGATATTCGTTTTTAAAATTCGCATTCATTCAAGCGAATGCTAGTACGAATGTAAATAGCAAAAAAAAAAAAAAAAAAAACGAATAGTTCGTAAATGCGAACCCGAATATTTCTTGCCCCCTATAATATACGTAAATGGTTTTGGACCTTGTTAAATCTTCTGGTAAAAAATACTACATTTGTATTTAATGCTATTGCATATGAAAAATTTTAATTTTTAAATGGAAGTATTACGAATGTTTACGTATTTTTACACAATATTGAATATGAGATAATATTTGGAAAATTTCCCATATTTGCCTTGAAATAAAAAATATCTTTCCTTTTTTCCCTACGCACGAAATTTTTCCAAAAAATCCCTGCAAAAAAGGAAAATTCCCTACTATTGGCATCAATGCTCGGGAACCTCGAACATTTTCCTTTTATATATGTAAATAGATTTGAAGCTAACATATTTTTTAGAAATATAATCAATATTGACTCGATTTCATTCATGTTTTATTAAAAAAAATCTTTTTTTTGCAAGCTTTTATATTTTATTTTATTTTTTTTTATAAATTTTAAAAAATTTAAACTTTGGCGTTTTTTTTCATTTTTACCCTGCAGATAATACGACTAGACAAAACACGCATGTAAAATATAGATCATAAGGGACTAGGACTAGTCCGAAGTTAACCCAAATATATTGAAAAAACATGCTCTATTTAACATTACATTGGACCAAGTTGTAAGTAGTCCATTTAATCTAAAATGGATCAAGTAGTCTAATATTATTTGCAAGGCATGGATATTTCTTGTTAATACAGTGCAAGCTCTATTTTCGCGCCTAATTAAAAACCAAATCTGTCGCGAAAATTCAGTTCCAAAAATTTTATTGAAAAATGTTATGTAATTTTTATACCCTTCACCGAAGGTAAAAGGGTATATATAACTTTGTCATTCCGTTTGTAATTTCTACAATATTGATCTAAGACCATATAAAGTATATATATGTATTCTGGCTTCTTATGAGAAGGGAAGTTCAAATCCGGTTGTCCGTCTGTCCGTCCGTTGAAATGGGTTTTCCGAAGACCCCAGATATGATGGAGGCTAGGTTTTTATACATTTATGTCACATATAGTCCGGAATTATTTGCTATTGAAATTCAGGAAGATCGGTCCATAAATTGCTGAGATATGAGCAAAAAACCACGACTACCTCTAATTTTTTCCATAAATCCCATGTTGTTGTTGTTTTTTAAATTCTTTTTTTCTGCATATCTCGAGAGCGGCAAGAGATACAGCTTTCAAATTTAGTACACACATGTTGCTTGCCAATACACAAACTCTCTAAAAAAAATGGGCGGGATTGGAAAAGTGGGCGTGGTACCTCCCGTACAAAGACATTATTGAAAATACTCAAAATTTTAAATTTTAGGGCTATAGTATGAACACGTTTTATATACCAAAATGTCAGAAATTTTTAGCAGCATATATTTCCCGAAAACCCTGAAACCTTTCTCCCAAAAATGGAAGAGTAATGACCAAAATAAAAAACAATAGATCTTCCCGAGTCCAAGTTTTATAATCTAAGTAAATGGTTTTTTCTTCCTTAAAACGTGGGTATATAAATCTGCCAAATCGGTTAGGAAATGGTTAAGTTATTAGCAAAATACTCCAAAAATGGGTTAAAAAACATCAAAATTTTTATAAATTTTTAGAGCTGTTACATGACCTATGGATACGTCTTATATATCAAAAGATCGGAAATTTTTAGTAGAACATATTTGCTGAAAAACTCGGAAAAATCGGTTCAGATACAAAAAAGTTATTACCAAAATAAAATTTTTTTTAATAAAAATACCTATTTTCGGGAACCGTAGATCTTTCCGAGTCCAAGTTTTATTACCGGAGTAAATCGATTGGAAAATGCCCGAGTTATGACCAAATTACTGAAATACCAATATTTACTTTTTTTATATAATTAAGTTGTTTTATTTGCGTTTTACATGATCTCGTCCAAGCCAAAAATTACATAGTCTAAATATGTATGTGGCTTGGTTTAAGCAAAATGTCTTCTAATTCTTTATTTAAGACAATTTTACTAAATATGAAAGAAATAAGTTAAAATCAAGAAATTATTATGGAGTTTCTTCTTTTAAACAACGAAATTGATTACTTTAGAAATTAAACTTCTTCCCGTGTAGGAGTAGGTTTTATATCGTAGCTATAATCAAGTATAAACAGACTCTTACAAAATGAAAAATCTAAAACTTTTTAATATTTATAAAAAAAGTTATTATTTGTTACAATTTCGTACTCTGTTAAAATTTTTTTGGCGATATTTAAACAGGAATTTTGCTGATTTCTAAACCAACTCTCTCTCATGAAATTATATTTTGTACTCGTAATTTCTATTCATAATATAAAATTATATAATTTAAGTCTGTTACGGAAAAAACTGCCTGGCCCACAAAGTCGAAAAGAAAATATCATGCGTACCCAGCGGTAACTATTGAAATGAACGCCTTTTTAGTGACCTTTCTTACTCCTTCCTTTGTTAAGGGAACGCATTTGTTATTATAGGGAGTGTAGAGGGGCTTTCTATCAATGACAACATGTGTAAAAAATAAATAAATATTGAATGCGGCGAGGAGGGCCTGTGTCTGCTAAATAAGGCTTTCTATTAGGCTTCTTTTTTCACTGTTTTTACCGCTGGGTCTATTTATATTAAGTACAAAAACAAATTTTAGTGCGTGGAAATATACGAAAGAAAATTTCTGAAATCATAGAAAAAACATTTTTGAATAAATTTTGAACACACAACTGTATATTTGTAAATTTGTTTAATATGCGACATTGAGAAATAACTTTATTTAAATTATCTCTCTATTAGCGATTGACATTCATATTCATTTTAACCATTTTTTTCGAGTGTATGTTGAAAAAAAAACAAATAACTAAGCTGTAACCAAAACAATTGTAATACCCAACTACATTTAAAAGTTTTTAATTTTACTCTGAAAAAAGCGGCCATTAATGTTTGTTAAAATTTTCTTTCATCTCTTATTTGTTAAGGATTTATAAATTATTTAAATGTCCTGTATTTTTGTCCTTAATTTAGAGAATGTAGAGATTTTTTTATTTTACACCATAATTCTACACCATAAGACATAGAGTACAAAAGGCTCTTAAGTATTACTCACATTTTTAAATAGAAGAACTCTTCTTTGTATTTTTTTTTAAATAAAATTTTTACAAAGAACGAATTCCAGTAGTTATATACTTATGTTTTACTGCCGTATTCATAAAAAAAAAAATAGATTTCAAATGTATTTTAAAACAAAATTTCCATACAAATTTTCCTTAAAATAGATTTCATATCCAATTTAGTTTTTTATGAATACGGCAGTTAATCTTTAAAAAAAATGTTGAAGAACTATTAGTTCTACTAGGAATGAAATTGATAAAGAAAAAATTATTTACTTGATTCTTAAAACTTTCCTTTTAGAAGAAATTATTCCCAGATGAATTTATTGTTATGGAATATTGAATTCCTTTGAATGGTTCTAATTTGCTTGAATTCAAATTTGAATTTTAATATTTTTCTATCATTCCCTTTAAAATATTAAATTCTTTTTGTGAAAAATATTTTTCAAAATATGTATGTACATTAGAGCGACTCAAAAAAAAAAAGTGATTTTGTATCTGAAAATAAAGGTTGATATGTTTTATGATGATTCCCACAATATTTTGGTTCTTGCGTTGACCATCCGTGAGCCGGACCATTTTAAAATAAAGGGCTTTTTTCAGTTTTTCGAATTTTTTGTACTTTGCTCTAAGACGACATAAATACAATTTGTTATCATCGAAAAGGGTTTTTGAAGAAGCATCCAATGGTATATACAACTTGACCACTTGTGAACTACTTATTGAGATATTTAACTAAATACATATTTTCGTTTCGGATTTTTAAAATAATATAAGTAAACGTGTATGTATATGCTATAATATATATTTGTTTATTGTAAATCTATAATATAAATAACAAATATTAAATTATTTATGTATTTATACATACAAGAAATACATTTTTAATACCATTTAAATCACTTGTTACTTTTCCTGCAGAGCGATTACCATTTGAACATTTGTGTGTTGTTTTTTGTATACCTACTAATGCTTTTTTTTTTGTTTATGTTTTTGAAAAACAGATGACACGATCTTACATGTTCCATAAGGGCACAAACGAGTTTATTTTTGTTTTATATATTATTTAAATCAAGATTGTAGTTCTTACACTAACCCCTCCCAGAGAGCCAGAGAATATTAATATTATTAAATTACCCCCGCCGTTATACAATTGTTTTCTTTCACTTTTGTTGTATTGCTCCTTTGTCTACAGAAAAACTCTCAATTATAAGACACCAGCAGCATGCCCCATATGGTTTTCATAATAATAATTTGATAATGAGATGTATTAAACTAAATACATAATATTAAAAAATAGAATATGGAAATTTTTTTATTAATTATTTAACTTTGAAAAAGTACACAAAACAAGCAAGACGCTTATTACCAAAGTTTTTGTACAACGTTGTATTTATATCTGCATCAGCTTTGAGTTAGCCTCTTATCGAGAAGAAGTAAGTTGCACAAAAAACAACTGAGTCAAATCTGTACCAATTATGAGTTAGTTAAGAAGCCAGTTGTAAATAACTTACATAGCTAAAAGTCAACTAAATGTTGAGATTGTATATTTTTTTCTGTTACATCATATTTAAGTTTAGTTGAATTTCCCCTTTGTTAACAGAGTTATAAGAAACTAGCAGAATGGCCCCATATGGTTTTCGTCATCATTCAACATTGAATAATTTGATGTATTTAACGAAAAGAATACGGGAATTTTCCTTCTCTTTATTTATTTTTTAAACATGAAAATAATTTGTCAACTCTAAAACCAATCAAAAATGTACGTATTTGTTCTTGTAGTGTTGGTGTTGTTTCTAACTAACATCTATAGGCTAAGATGTATTCGAATATTAAAAATTAAGGCCCTAATCATGTAAAACGCAACGTAACGCCATATTATAATTTATGAGAACTTCACCTCCTTTAAACTTTCCTTTTAGTTGATCAAATGATCTAATTTATTTTGAGTAATTTTCAATGGTGCCGCCTATTGGAAATTGGTCATACCAACCTAGAAACCTTTGTATGCTAATGCTCAACAGCTGTGCTAAAGATCATAGCATCGTCAAATGCAGAGTTTACGATTTAACTCATTTCGAGTCATTTTCAGTGGCGCCACCTGTCTGAAATTGGTCATATCAACTTACAAACCTTCGCCGGCTTGTAGAAATTACAAACGGAATGACAAAGTTATATATACCCTTTTACCTTCGGTGAAGGGTATAAAAAGTATATATTGGTATTTCAGTAATTTGGTCCATTTTCCAATCGATTTGATAGATTTATACACCTACGTCTTTAGGAAGAAATTTACCATTTACTTTGGTAATAAAACTTGGACTCGGAAAGATCAACGGTTCCCAAAAATAGGTATTTTTATAAAAAAAAATAATATTTTGGTAATAACTTTTTTGTATCTGAACCGATTTTTCCGAGTTTTTTAGCAAATATGTTCTACTCAAAATCCGATCTTTTGATATATAAGACGTATCCATAGGTCATGTAACAGCTCTAAAAATTTAGTTTTGATAAAATTGTTGATGCTTTTTAGCCCATTTTTGGAGTATTTTGATAATAACTTAACCATTTCTTAACCGATTTGGCAGATTTATATACCCACGTTTTAAGGAAGAAAAAACCATTTACTTAGATTATAAAACTTGTACTCTGAAAGATCTATTTTTCCAGAAAATGGGTATGTTTAAAAATTTTATTTTGGGCATTACTCTTCCATTTTTGGGTGAAAGGTTTCAGGGTTTTCGGGAAATATATGCTGCTAAAAATTTCTGACATTTTGGTATATGAAACGTGTTCATACTATAGCCCTAAAATTTAAAATTTTGAGTACTTTCAATAATGTCTTTGTACGGGAGGTACCACGCCCAATTTTCCACTCGCGCCCAAATTTTTTTTTGGAATACTATGTATTGATAACCGATATGTTTGTACCTAATTTGGGAACTTTAGCTCGTTTCGTTCTCCAGATATACAGAAATGTATAACGTCTTTGTATTGGAAGTGCCACACCCACTTCTCCAATCCCGCCCATTTTTTAGAGAGTTTGTGTATTGGCAAGCAACATGTTTGTACTAAATTTGAAAGTCGTAGCTCTTGCCGCTCTCGAGATATGCAGAAAAAAAGAATTTAAAAAACAACAACAACATGGGATTTATGGAAAAAATTAGAGGTAGTCGTGTTTTTTGCTCATATCTCAGCCATTTATGGACCGATCTTCCTGAATTTCAATAGCAAACAATTCCGGACTATATGTGACATAAATGTATAACAACTAGGGAGATCGATTATTCGACTTTTTTCAATAACCGGTTTTCGAATATTACGAATAGTTGCTATTTCAAAAAACCCGGTTTTCGGTTAAGCATTTTTTAAATAACCGGTTAACCGGTTATTCGAATACATAAAAACACAAAAATCAAATAAGTTTTTGTAATGCAATGTTAATTTGAATACAAACAAAACAATTTGCAAAGGTAAGGAACCAACAAAATACATATGTAGATATAACTTAGATCAGACCTAACAAATATTTAACGATAAAATCCAAGAAAAGTGGGACAACAACAATTTTTTATTGATTTACTAAACTATATTTGTAAAAAGATATTTGTTTAATGTAATTTAGAAACTGTTGAATGATATTTGATCTACACCCAGAGAAAAATTATGTTTAAAAATGGTCACCTCCAACAAAACTATTTTAAAAGGAAAATTTTAAACATATTATGTTTAATATAATCATACTTTTGTCACCGACAAACATATTATTGTTAAATTTGTCCTCCATCAAGAAGCCACAACCATATTATGGTTGCCTCCAAACATATTATGGTTAATAGTGACTAAAATATGTTTAACACTTATAATAGCATGGTTGGTTTTCAACCATATAACAAATTATTGTTATATTTAACCAAAAAATGTTTAAAGATTAAAAATGGTTAAATTAAACATAATATGTTTAAAAATTTTCTTTAAAAAAAGTTTTGTTGGAGGTAACCATTTTTAAACATATTTTTTCTCTACGTGTAGACAAACGTTTTACAAAAGCAAATAAATTATAGGAATTTAATAAAGTTATTATTTAAAATATTCTCCCAAATTTATTTTGAATAAGTTTTAAATTGTTGGTGGTTAAGCATGTCTATATAAAAAGTTGCAAACAAAACCTCTTAGCCAGGATTATCCATTTCAAATTATTTTGTTTCAGCATTATAGAAACGAATAGTAAAATGAACATGCTTTCTGTGTGAAATATTTGTGAATTCGTCGACTATTTAAGACCTTCCATGACATTGTTTGATATGTCCAATTTTGTTTTAAAGTTCTTGGTGTTTTAAAAACTAAAACTAGTAGAAATTTTTCCCATATCGTTGATTCCGCCGGAATGTTGTAGTTTTCAGCATGAAGAGATGCTAGAACTACTTAAGAGTTTTTAGTGCCTAAATGGGCATTTCGTCCTCGGCAACACAACGGGCTAATATTTCACCCAATGATTCATTTTTGGCAGCGTATTCTAGTAAAGTATTCTTTGTCGTCTCTTTAGAAAAATTTATGTGACCTCGTATATTATTTTTTACAAAAATGAATTTGCTTTGATAACATCCAAAGATAGTTACATATAATTAATTTTAAAGTTTGCTTACTGTATTTTTAAAAATTACATAGCTATTATTTATGACTTAAATTAATATAAAAGTGAATTTATCTGATATCATTTTGTTTGCAAAACAAAAGAATGTTATGTTAATAAATTTTAAACGTTAAATGAATTTTAAAATTTTTTTCAAAATGTATCTTTTTGGGAAAAAGTGTATCTTTTTGGAAACTAAAATATATCTTTCTCGAAAGTTTACTGGCAACGCTGCCCAGATAACAATTTTTGTGCAATTAAGAGAGGAATTGAGAGATTAATTTTTTTCATTTCCTGTAAAAATTTGCACGAGATCTTTCTTTGGGTAAGTCAAGACAAGAATTAAATAATCAGATATTTTTGTTTACATATGAAACTAATAAATTAATCAAAAAAATTTCAATTAAAAAGGTTAGTTCTTATTAAAAAAATATATTGAAAGGCAAAATGGAAGGTTTTTTATCAAAAAATTAAGGTGGTTAGTACATAAGTGCATCAATATTTTCCTTGTTCTTTAATATTAAAAAACTAAAATGTATAAAGTGGCAATGATGCAAATGTTTTATTTTTATAATTTTACGACTTTTAAGCGTCTAAAATCAGTTAAATAGATCTTAACTTAAAAGGTAAGCATAATTAGTAATTCAAAAATGGCTTTTTGCGTACAAACAATTTGGGGTAATCTTGGCATATTAAAAGAGTAATTTTCATTTTACTCTCATTTGTCCGAGCTTGCTCGAGATCTTGTGGAACACACCTAATATAGAACAGGAAAAATAGATATATATTTACTCATATGATAGCTAAATTAAATTTACTAAGTGACAGAAGTAGAAGAAGGCAGTAAAACAAATATCGTTCTATTATGTCGGAGAAATTATGCATTCAGGAATTATTGAAACTTATAATAACATAAGAAATAAAATATATTTTTCAAAACTAATGGAATTAATCCAAATAGTAATAAGCCAATGTGACATTTGCCAACAAGTGTAGTATGATATGCATCCGATTCAAAATTAATTTCATTATACAAAAGCCCCTTCAAAAAAAATCAAGTTGTACACATTGATTCATAAGTACAAAGGTCTTTTGCTTTAATCCGTTAACCGCTCAATTAATAAACCGAGATTTTGGTATCATCGGTTAATATTCGGTTAATTTTGTAAGTGATCGGTTAACCGATTAATGAAGTTTTTTTATAAACTAAGTAATTTAAATAAATAAAAATTTACAAATTATTTGTAAAAGAAAAAATAACAATTCTTGAACCAAAACGAGAAAACCGAAAAATAACTCATAAATATGTAATACATTAATATTATGTATAAATTAAAAAATCAAATGTAAGATAATGTTTTAATTAATTTCATTTAAATTTTTAATGTTAGAAAAATAATCTGGTTTAAATGTTTCGGATTTAAGCGATTCTTTTCTTTAGTTTTGATAAAACTTGACTCAGAAAAAATTCGTTCACTTATCATAGATGCTGGAGAGATCGAAAGCAACCCATAATACAGAATATCTTATTTCTCAGTCCATTTCCTGGAAATCTCTAAACGTATAAAATCTTCCATTATGCCGTTAGAGTCTGTTTTAATTTTTTTTAAATATTTAACTCTTCTAATTGTTTTGGTTAATTCTGTTAAAAGATTGATACAGTGTTGCCAGTGAGATACACTTTTGCTCAAAAAGATACATTTTGAAAAATATTTGAAAATTAACATAACATTTTTATTTCATATTTAATGAATATTGTAAAGAAAATCATATCATATAAATTCATTTTTATATTTCTTTAAGTCATAAATATAAGGTATGTCATTTTTAAAAAAAAAATTAGCAAACTTTAAAATTAATTATATGTAACTTTCTTTGGATGTTATCAAAACTAATTAATTTTTGTAAAAATTAATATACGAGTGAAGGCGTTTATACTAATGCGATTATATCAAAAAGTTCATATAAATTTTTCACAACAAAATACATGTTATTCTTGTATTTAGTTGTTACTGCTTTTTAGTATTCATAACGAAATGATAACTTTGAAAAACTTTGTCAGAGACGGAAAGTTTAATATTCAATTTCTGTACATTTTGCGTACAGATTCAAAAGATACGAAAAATGTCAGGGTTATACATGAAGTCATCAAAAGATACAAAAAATGTATCTTTCGTATCCTAATGGCATCACTGGATTGATATGAGAAGATATAAGAAGAAACAAAAACCTAAACACATGCATATAAAAAATACGTGAAACAAACCCCAAGAAACCAAATCGATTTAGAAAGAACTTGTAGCAAGCTCACTTACGTACGCTTTAAGCTTAGAAAATTGTTCTGATTACCATTATAAAAGCCTTATAAAAATGTTTTAGTAATGAAAACTCATCCTTTGCCTTAATATTACTTGTGTATAATATAATGTAAGCTAAGAAGTCTAATTATAGAATAAGTTTACAAAAAAAATGCTTTTATAATCAACAATAAGTTTACATTCTTTACGAACACTCTGTTTAAATTTATACCTATGACATATTCACAAAAAGTTTGCTTATATAATTTTTAATTACTCTTTTTAAATTGTACACTGTTTAAAATACTTTAAAACACTTCACTCTTCGAACAAAACTTATACTGAAAACTTTAAAAAATAATGCAAAACTAAGGCACACGTCAAAAACGGGACATCATTCTAAAAACAACCCAAAATTATAGCGAGAATAAGTCATTTGCAATTATATATGTTGTCATGTTGTAGGAAATCTCTTATGATAAGCTTATTCTTATTCATTTGCTCTGTTTTGATCTGTTGGGAAAGCTTATGAATTTAAAATGAAGGTCACTGAACACCTTCTTTGTTTGTATGAAAACTTATTTTCTAAGCACATACCTTTTGTGCATGAGACGAAACAAATAATAAAAAACAAAAAAATATATAAATCGGTTTTAGCTAATTTTAAATTAACCGATCAGTTAATCGGGTAGTAATTAATTGAATATCCTAATAAGTACGTAATCAAATGATTTCATTATTTGACAGCAATAGACAAATTTTTTAAATTCGGAACAGCAGATCCATTTAGTGATATAAATCACATAACTTGAATAGAAGAATTAGAAGAACATATTACTAGAATTGGAAAACCAAATAAAATAATAGCGGATAATGAATTCAAAACATTAAGGATAAAAGAATTTTTAACGGAGCAAGGAATTTAACTACATTTAAGTTAACCTTATAGTCACATATGTACATAATACCGATTTAAAAAGAAAAATGGCAGAAAAATTTAGGATTTTATATTAATCTAACAAAAAAGTACCTATACCATAATTAATTCAAAGGACAACTGGAAATTATAATGAAAGGAACCATTCAAGTGTATAGATTTAGAAAAAATTACACCAAATTTAGAAGAATACAAAAGAAAGAAAATTTACAAACTTAACTAAAAAAGAGAAGACTATTGAGCAACAAGACTGGAAGGATTAATAAAATATTACAAAGCAGTTAGGCATAAGGAATAACCTAAATTTAGGAAAGGACTTTTAAATAACATTCATCCGTGTTAAATTTAACGACCTTTAAAATTTTCAGATGTGGACAATATTGGTGATATTAATAGGAATATTAATTACTAGGGGATAAATGACATTTGCCAGAGCAAGAAGGATTTATAGATATAAACGAAAAAACTGAAGAAATCGGTAATGAATCAGACATCATTTTGCACAAAGTTAATCTGCACGAAATAGAGGCCATTATAGACAATATAACGAAGAATATTATTTAAATGAATTTGGAAAATAAAGGTTCACTTCAACTACATAGTTATTAACCATTTACAAAGTATTGTAAGAAAGGACAGAAATAAAATAGAAACAGAATTAAAATCTATAAATAAATTTGTAAAAATAGAAAATAATAAAAATATGTATTTAATAAACAAATCTCAACCACTGTCCTTTTGTACGAGTACATACATAAGTACATATGTATGTAAAAGTCAATCACGTGACTTTAATACCAAACAAATCAAAAAGTTAAAACAAATCAGCTGTTATCAGTAATATAACATTACCGTTATTTTAACTCATTTATCTTTTTCTTATACTCTCCACAAAACAAAAGAGACATTTTCAATAGCGAGCACAGGAACTTATTCACCATATTCACCTCTGGTTACAGCGCATGTTTAAGTTTTTTTTTTAAATGGACGCTACAAAAAGGGGTGGAGTTTTTCCAACCAATACTTTGAGCCCATCTATATAATAGTATTAGTAAGTACGCTTAAAAACAAAAAAATCAAGGTATGAGTCCTTGTATAACCAGATATTAAGGACCATAATAAAAAAGCGACTTTTTGATGCCACAAATTCGTTTGACTGTAATGGTATACAATCAAATGTTGTTGGGATTTTTCAGAGAGTGGATGGAGGTGGTTGATATGAAGCATATTTAAAGAAATGTGTATGTGTGATTGTTAAAACATTAAGGAGTTTATGGAAGGAGTTATTTAGAGGAGTTGGTAAAGTTGAAATTGTGTAAGGGAAATAAGCGAAGTGAATTGGCTTTTTGTTATCTATATATACATATGTATGTACGATATATAATTTTTTGAAATGTCTGCTTGCTAGATTGTTTGGTAGCGATGTTTATGAGCTGTTTCCCATTGCTTTTATTTCAAATTTTTTTTTATGAGCATAACGAGTAAAGTGGATCCTTAAATGACTTTGCATCCTTACTGGTTAATATAACCACAGCAAAGTTTAATGCTATATCACATGGAAAATGTAAGAGCACAAAATATAAAACAGAAAAACAAAGGCAAGAGATTAAAAAAGTTAGGTTAAGAAAAAATTGATTTTCTTCCAAAAATTTAAATAAAAATTATATTAATATTGACGAAAAAACTTACTTCATTAGAATGGAAATAATTTTTTTAAATATATTTTAAATTTTTAATAATCTCTTGAACATTTTTATTAACAAACTCCTCCTTCTTTAAAAAGGCCCAAAAGACATGTTTATCCTTGATTTCTATAAGTCGTAATTAGTTATTTACACAAACACCAATGCAGCCATTTATGTATGTATATATGTCGGTATGTATGTATTAGTATATATTGTCACTTAGTCATTTTTCCTTTTAGTCAGTAAATCAACCCCTATCAGCAGGATTCTTAGCTAAAAAAAATACCCTCGTTAATTTTTAGAAAATATCTATAAACCATGATATTTGTTGTATATTTTGTTCCTACTTGTGCGATTTTGACTTTATTTACTTTTCATCTTGGGGTATGTATAGCAATTTTTGTCACGCCTCTTCTTAAACTTGTTTTCGGTTTGATTTTTTATATGTATGTTTCCTCTGCTCTTTTTTTAATTTTTTATTTCTGCAAATATACAACTTCAAGACAAATATCTTTGATTTTTAAAAAGTAACAGTGGTCAAAATTGTAGAATTCTTTTAAAGTATAAAATAATCCATAACACAGACGATTTCAACTCCCAGGAACGTAAACACACATTTTTTTAATTTCCAAAAAATCCCGAAAAAGGGTATAAAAAGGATTATCTATCTACAAGTGCGAATTTTACAAACATAATGGGTAATATGATGCAGGAAATATAAAGAATGAAATCGATGAACTAAATGAAGAACCATGAACTGTTTAAAAATTTGTTTTTGGAACACAAACGGCCTCCGCCAACATAAAAATGAACTAGAATACTTTCTTAAAAATAAACAAATTGATGTTATGACGGTTATGGTTACATATTTTATGACACCTATCTTGGTTACATATTATATGACGCCTATCTAGAGGGTCCAGATAGAGCTTGTGGAGGTTCTGCGAATTTGATAAAAGTCTGAATCAAATACTTCTTAATGTGTGATCATCATGAAGATTATCTGCAAGCATTTTTAATGCTATTTTATTTGTCATGCTATTTTCCGCCTTGAATACAACCCTCAAGAATGGAAGGTTTCCTTAGTTAACATAAGGCCTATTAGCTTTTTTATCTAATATATCAAACCTATTTGAAAAACATTTAGTGTCAAAACTGACATAGATATAAAATGACAATAGATGTATTCCAAACTATCAATTCTGTTTTAAGTCTAGTACTTTGTTCGAACTTGCGAAAAATTTTGAGCAACATTGATTATTCCACACGAAAATTTTGACATGTATCTATCTCGCAATTTTTCAAAACTTAAGATTTTATTAGTTGCAAGTGTACAACAGTGATTTGCCGAAGGTAAACAAAAATCATGTTTTTGTTAATTGTCATTAAAAAAATTAAAACAATATTATTTTTATAATTTCCCAAATCAAAAAACAAAAAAATTCAATTTTATTATTAATTTCAGCACTTTTCTACATTTTTGTTTGTAAAAGCCCTGTTATAAATACAAAATAAAAAATTACAAAAAATGATTAGCTGTTACTTAAAGTTCCGTGCGAAATAATATGACGGTTTGGATCCATTGGTAAAAACTATAATTACAAAACACGCAGTAAAATATTTAAAAAGGCTTGAACTACACCCAAATCCACTAGCTCGAAATATTTTAAATGATGGCGGCCGCACTCGCTTAAGAAGAAGAGACACTGCAGCACTCACCCAATCAGAAGAGCGATAAACACCTAAATGTTTGAACAGAAACCGTGATAAGAAAAATTTTTGTCGGACACTGACAGGACATGAATTAAAGTATTAGGATAAGATTTTATTACTTATTGTTAGTTCATATTTAATATATGAAGATTCAATAAAGAAACTCAGGAAAAAATTTTTATGCGTCATCTATGCTATCACTACAGTGACATCAATTCGATGCCACATTTTGTGTATTATTAACATTATTTTATGTTTAAAAAGTAAAATAAGGAGCAAAAACTATTCTATTTTTTTCAAGTTATCTATATATAAATCGGCAAGAGCAAAACAGTTAAGAACACTTTCCTTTTCTGTATGTCAACCGATTTGAACAAAAAATACACCATTTCTCTGGCCTAAGCAACCAGAGAAATGCGCATAGAAACTAGCTTTCCCACAACAATAAATTTCAGTATTTTCATTCAAAAATTGGGATTATTAGCACATCATTAATAAATGAATTAATTAATAAAAAATACACCATTTGAAAGATATTTACTTACGTAAGTGCACAATATATATCGCTATAATATTGAACTTATAACATAAAATTATAGATGCAGGGTTTTTGAATTTTCGTTAATATTGGGACTGAAACATAAAATTAAACATGCATGGTTCTGAGTTAATAAGAATCTGTAAGAGGGAGATTTTGGTTCGTTTTCCTTCTACAACTGGTACTTTTATTTGATTTTCAATAATAGTGGGCCTAGGAACATAAAATTAAATTTGCAATGTTCTGAGTGGTTGAGAATTTATAAAAGGAAATATTGTGGAGCATTTTGTTCTTCAACTGGTATTTTTTGAATTTTCGTTAGTATTAGACCTATAAACATAAAATTAATCATTCAAGGTCCTTATTAAAAGAAAATCTTTTAGAGGGATCTTTTGGTACTTTTTCGGTCTTTAACTGGTGCTTTTGGAATTTGTATTAATACTGAAGCTAGAAACATCAAATTCAACATGCAGAGTCTAGAGAGATTGAGAAACTATATAAGGAGACTTTTTAGTACTTTCTTGATTTTCAATTGGTACTTTTTGATTTTTTTTATATTATTGAACTTACAAAACCAAATTAAACATTTGCGAACCTGAGACCGGCGGTTGGTCCCTCGACAAATCGATCCACTAAGGCGAAAATAAGCAAACGCGTTTGTATTCTTCATATTTGCATAAATAATTATGGTCGAATTTTGACCACTTGGCAAACACTAGTTAAGTTAAATACATAACATTTTTAAAGTAAAAGGATTACGAAAACCATATTGGGCATGCTGCTGGTGTCTTATAATTGAGAGTTCTTCTGTAAACAATGGGCGGAATACAACAAAAGTGAAACAAACATGTGTAACGGGTAAGTAAATAATAATATTATCTTTAAGATGACGTTATTTTATGGAGCAAAAGAAATGTACCTATTTCTAATAACTTTTAAAATAATATTACAAAAAAAAAACAAATGTGGCTTATTGCAGACAATTATTATCCAAGCCCTTAGGAAGCTTTTGGAGTAAAATGGAAAAAGTGTATACAAGATTAGAGTTGTTCCAAATAGTTCAGGAATGTAATGCTAAGCCCGTTGAAAAGAAGTTGCAATTTTTAGTTAGAAAATGATGTGAAATTTCATGTGTCAGGGAGATAGTGACATATTAACATCTATATAACTACTAAATAAATTAGTTGTTATTATTTTATATCAAATTTTTTGTTACTATTATAAATAAGTTATTATTATGAACAAATAATTTACTTTAAAAATGAATATTTTGTAGAAATTAGCAAAAAAAAAACAAAAAGTTTTTTTTTGACAGGGTCGTTCCGGGGTTGGGATTGGAGTGATACCTGCCCCCACCCATAAAAGCTCAAAAATTTATTTTTTATGGTATTACAGCGTAATAATTCCATTTCTTTTAATATTAACATTATTTTTGCAAATATTATTTTATGTAACCGCCCACAAAAGCCGGCGGGGCGAAAAATTTAATTTTGCGATCTCCTGGGTCCAATTTTAGGTTTTTTAACTTTCGCCGACTTTTAGAGTTGTATTTGCTAAACAAAGTATGAGAAAACTTTAAAAATATTGATGTTTCAGAGGTAGGATTAGTTCTTCTTGGGGGATCTTTTTCCTTCTTGGTCAGATTTTTATTTATTTTTGAGCTTTACCTGCCTATGACCATAACACATATTTCTGCCAAGTTTAATCGATTTAGGGTGCTCAATAATTTTAAAAAGCAATATATAAAAAATTTTATGGCGAAATTTTTAGTTTAAATTTATTTTTTATTGAATAAAATTTGAGGTACTTACTTCTGAAATTCTAAAATTTCAAGAATATTGGGTGTAAAAACCCTTTGTAAATAAATTTCGGCATTCAAAATTAAAATAAACAAAAAGGAGATTTAAAATCTGTCTTATTGTTTTAGTCCCACGGTAAATATTCTATTATCAACCTTTTATAAGAAACAGTGACGTTGCTTAATTAATTACCATAGTCAAAATAATCATAAATTCAGTGCGTAACGCCCCTGTTAATTGACTTTGCAACTGGTAATCCAGCTTGGCTCCAACTGCGAAGCAAAATTACAAAAAAAAAATCAAAAGTCTCTGGCTTATTTGCCGAATCAGGCGCACAAATACAACAACATCAACGACGACAAAAATATATACACACATAAAATAAAAGTGAGAAAAAGTGTGTGTGCGTGTGTGTAAGGATGAACACATAGACCCAAATAAGGAGTCTGTTACAAATGTTTTATATGAGTATGTGGTGTGAGTGAGTGACAATATTCGCTTTGTTCATCGTACTTGACATTTTGTGGTGAATTTCAGTCTAAAAGCCATCTTCATTTCTGCCCAAATATACATGCAGCACAATAAAACAACAAAAATGATTTTAGTAGTGATTCTGACCTGTGATAAGAAGAAAAAAATGGAAAACAAAGCGGTAAAAGAGCGACAGGAAGTTTGATTTGTTGTATTCGTTTTGAATACAACAACATGGTTTTGGTTAAAAAAAGAGGCGTTTTCCGGTTGGCTGAGTGAATGAATGTTGTAGTTGCAAGAAAAACAAGGTCGTTAAGTTGTAAGGGTGCATTTGTGGGTGGTAAATAGTTGTTAGCATGCAGGTCCTTTATATAAAACATTCAAACAAACACACATATTCAACATTTTTGTGGCTTTTCGAAATTGTCGACTTTTTTGTTTATTTTTTCTGGATTTCTTTTCCCCATTTTGCACTTTAAGTTTTATTCGATGCTGTTGTTGTAGTTCCTTTACATCCTTAAACTTAAACAACAACAGTTTCTATTATACTGTGGTTGTAGTGGTGTGTTAGCTTGTTACCGTTATATGCAAGAGTGTGTTTGGTATGTGTAAGTGTCTGGTATGGTGGTTTTTTTTAAGAGGGGGTGATTGTGATAGACGTCCAACAAGAGTGTGGGTTTGGCTTTGGATTTTTTAAGGATATTTTTTTCTGTGTTTTGTTTTGCTGTTCTGCTGTCAAATAGTCGTTTAGCAAGCAGCAGCATCCTCACCAAACGTCATCGTAAACTAGATTTCTGACTCTGGCTGCTTCACTTTTATAATTGGTGGTCTCTGTAGCTCTAAACAAATCGAAACGTTAACATCTAAAAACGGATAGAAGCTTTTTAACAAAAAGCTACGTTAAAAATAAATTCATTAAAGAAACAAAAATTTAACCGAAAATCGGCTAAACGGTTACAGAAAAGTGTTAAAATAGATCAAATTATTTTAAAATTAACAAAAAAAAAAAAAAAAAATTTCTTAAAATATTTTCAATGAAAAGAAAAAATTTTATTATAATAAATTTATACTAATAAATGTTTGAGAAATAAAAAAAAAATTATAATAAAAAAATAATTTTTTAAAATAGTGCAATTTTTAAAGTGTAAAATTTGTTAACAATTAAAATATTTCAACCTGGATACCCTAAGTTTTAAATATTTCCATCAGCGCAAGATGGGTACCGGAAGTGGTGTGTATTCAAATTCACCGACGGTTTATAGTAAATTTTTTTAATCCATATTTCTTTTAAGTATTAACTTATTTTTAAAAATTTTTAAATTTTATATAAATTTTTAAGTGACATTTAAAAGTTTTTTCGAAAGCAAGAATAAAAAATAAGAAGTGGAAGTAGTTCCGTATTTTGCTTTAAAAAAAACTTTATTTGAGGAAGCTAAAGCAAGTTTGATCGGAATTGGAATGAACACCATTTCATTCGGAATATGTGACAGGCCCGTAGATATTTTTGTATCCTTCACCTCAGATAGAAGAGTTATATATAAGTTTGTCATTCCGTAATTTTATAATTAAAGTTCTAAAAAAATAACTGTCGTACCGAAAGAATAAAAATAAATATAAATAAATGAAAATATAAAGGTTCTTTTTCAGGCAATGACATTATTGGAGTACAAAAATCATAATTTTTTCTAGCTATATATACATATGTATAAATGTAGAAATTTAAAGGCAAAATGTTACATTTTGACAATTTCGAATGTTTAAATAAAAGCTTTCTATAAAACGCACTCAGTTTTATTTATAACTTTCTTAAAATTTTTCTTCCGACAGCAATTTCACCAATTTAAATCTCTCTGCTAAATTAACTCTCTTGAAAACTTCAAATATACACATGTTACAATAAAGCTTTATAAATTGTAATTTGAGTTAGAATACACATTCGAATTAATATAAAAATTTATAATAAAAATGGTACTCAACATGAGTACCATTTTGAAAAAGAATTTCTGAACACCTGTGCGGTAGAGTTAACACATGCGCTGCCAATTTATATAAATTAAGATACAACGGTTCATTTAAAGCATTTCTTAAAGTTTTCTACTGTATGGCAAAAATGATAAGCATTTGTAATTTCAAAAATGAATTTGGGTAATTCCATGTCAAATCGACCCAGAGTGGGACCCGACCCCTTTCGATTTGAATGAGATTGGGTGTGAAGGTTCGTTCCTTTCATCCTATAAGGAACATATATTAACTAAAATATTTAAAATAAAAAATTTTTCAAAAGTTACGTCATTTTCAATATATCATAATTTCGCCGAATATCTCAAAAACTACTGCACATACGAGAATGATTTGGAGTTACAAACAATATGTTAAAAAAAATTTAATATCTACAAAATATTAAATTTTATATGGACTAAGTCAAAAACCTAATATTTGTTGGCTTATTTTTTTATGTAATTCCTAAAACTGTTCTTTAAAAATCCTGAAACTTTGAAGGTGTTTTTTTTTCTTTTGCAACCTGTAAAAATAATCCTATAATAAAATTTTAATATTGTAATTTTGAGCAATAAGTATTTATAACATCTGATTTGTGTGATTTTAGGTGTTAAAAAAAGTAACGACATTGATAAAGTTTTTTATGTTTATTTGTTGCATTTTTTGTTGGAGCTCAATGTGGGCACTTTCAAGAAAAGGACACTTTTTGTCCCGTTACGTCTCCAAGAAATTAAATGAGTTTTATACATTATTTGGCTTCGCTCGGAAACAATTTACTAATGAGAAATGAAAAGGAGGCAGCATTTTGTGTTCTTCAAGTTTCTCCTAAACATTTTTCATACTCAGAAATATATTTAATATTTAACTTCTCCCTTAAATTAGCTTATGCTTAAAAAACTGAGAAGTGAATAGTAGGCAATAAATTAAAACTGAAATTTTCTGAGTTTAACCAAAATTATTCTTTCTTTGCATCCCAAGATCAGCGAAATCGCTCCAGCCGTTTTAACGTGGCGAGATTAGACGGGCCGTTTAATTTTTATATATATGTATATGGGGGATTTCATGTCTTCCGATTTGGATGAAATTTGCACCAAGGATAGTAGTTTAGACACAAATTTTCAACAAGGTCGGTCAAAAAGTTTCTGCGTTAGAGGGGGTCAAAATTTGACATTTTGGCCAAACAGGTGTTCTTTCTCATCCATGTAACTTATTATTTATTGGTGTTAGCAAAATTTGTCCCAAACAAATTAGATAGCTATTTCTTCAAGCTTTCGAAACATTTTTTTTATTTTTTTAATTTTTTTTTAATTTAAAACTTATTTTTTATTTTTTTTGAAGCAGGTATTATTTTTTTTTTTGCTCAAAAGAAAGCTTAGGTCTTTTCCTTTAAGTTAGTTCTGGTCGCTTTTTGGGCCGCGGGTGGGTAATGTATAAATAAATAATTTCTAAGTCAAGACGAGGATTTTTCAATTTTTAGCATATACACTATTTTGAATTTTTTCCTATTTGTGTGTAAGTGTTTCTAAAATCAATGTTACCTATCTCGAGAGTTTGCACAATTTATCGTTTTTAATCTTTCAATGTATGCGATATTGTTTTTCGTATGGGAACAAAACCAACATGTATTTTACTGAAAAGTATTATTTTAAATAAAAAATTAAGTAAAATGAGGATGAAAACCTGTTACCAGTTGTGTTATTTATGTTTTTCAGTTCTCATTTTAATATTAAGTTTAAACATTTTTCATTTGCTTAAAATTCCACGTGAAATAAGTGCAGCCTCGATTATTACGCAGTTTTAAAAAAAAATTTTGCCAGCAACATTGCGCAACTTTTTCACAAATTAAACAGAGTACAACTCTATCAACATTATTTCATAGAAATTCCGCACAAGATTTTTTTCATATGAGTTTTGACAGCTTCTTGTTTCCTAACCTAAGGAAATGACTTGGAGAAAAGAGAATTGACTCCAACAATAAAATAAAACAAATATATATTTGCATGACCTGTAAATCTTATTTTTGGAAGGGATAAAATAAATTATTAAACTTTGGACAAATTGTATACACTATTAGAAAAGGCGTCATAACGCTGATGTATTTTGACATCAGTACTATGACAAGTGTCTTCGTTTTTGACCCTATGATACTATTCATCATTGTGATGTCATGATCAAAAATTTAAATTATGTCATCAGTGGGATGACACATTGGCATAACAGTAATGACGATTCGGAGTCGGTTTCATAAAGCATGTCATGAGTGCGATAACAAACTGTCATCAAAATTGAGAGAATATCATTATTTACTTACCCGTTATACATGTTTGTTTGCTTTTTTTTTTTTTTTTGATGTATTCCGCCCTTTGTTAACAGAAGAACTCTCCTCTATAAGACACCAGCAGTATGCCCGATATGGTTTTCGTAATAAGTAGAAACTATAAAAAATTTATGTACATATATAAATAAATAATTAAAAAAATAGAATATGGGTATTTTTGCTTCTAATTTTACTTTTTAAACGTGAAAATAATGTTAATAATATATAATGACATGGTATATTATGTCATCGCACTGATGACAGTTTCAAAATACATCAGCGTTATGATGCCTTTTCTATCAGTGTAGAGCTCAAAGGAGACTATGTTGGAAAATAAGTTTATGTTTTATTCAAAAACCAGTGTTTCACAGACTTATTGTCTCGCTTTTATAATATCGTAAAGCGAAATTGAATGAACTATGACAAATTAATTTTATATTATAAACTATGATGTTAGTCGTCAGTTAGACAGCTTAGTTTTATTGCAATTTAAGAAGGCTCTGTTACTCAGCCCATTCAGTAGCTCACATAAAAATGTTTTGTGTATTAAAAATAATTTTAACATTAATAAATTTTCCATTGATATAATATTTTTTTTTAAAGCCCCCGCCCCGGTGTTTGTAAGGACACATCTTAAAGATATTTCACAATTCTGTTTTACATTCTCCATGAAAAAGGTACAGCCACTACATAGACCGGCAGGGTTAAGTTTGCAGGTCTTCCTTCTTCGGATTGATCAGAAATTCTATCTGGAACAACGGAAGCCAGAAAGCACATGGTTCTTCGGTCCTGAACTGGTTATTTATGGCTGAGAATTTTAAACATCGCTATTCAAGGCGGACTTTACTTGAGTGGGAATTAGGCCTGCTAGTGGATCCCGCTAGGCTCTGTAGTTTTTCAACATAAGCAGCTTTTAACAGTGGAAATTAAAGATTTAGCTCAAGGGGTGAAAGCACAGTGGTTTCTGCCAAAATTCATACACTTAAAATTAGCAGATTTGAGAATGGGAATGGGTAATTAAATATCATTATTAATTTCACATCAAGCTTTATTGTTTGCTGGAAATAATCCACCAAATTTTTATTCATTTATTTCTGTATGACTATTTGTCTATAGAATTGTATTTCATACAGACAATTTAAATAATAATTGATTATAAAAAGATACACATTAATTTAACACCATAAATTAACAATTAAATTACTAACAATTAAGAAATATGATTATTGCCCTTTTTATGGCATTAGGATTTGATGAAAAATCGATAAATCTACATATGTACAAAATTTGTTAAATTTATTGCTCATTCTCCTGAGATGGTCCGCATAATTAGCTCTAAACAATTTAATCGATAAAGGAGGGACCTTGAGAAATGTTGAAAGAAATTTCAATAATCAAAAATCCACAGCAAATAAGACCATCAATAACATTGAAAAAAATGGCACTTTTAATATATGAAGTTTAATAAGAGCAAGTCGAGAAGCATATGAAGGCAAGTTTAGAGGGCTTTAACGTAATCCATGAAGACAAAACAACAGGAACTGTTATTGGACAGACTCAATTGCATTGGAATAGATTTGGTCAATAGGGTCCCATATTATCGATCCATATTCAAGAATAGGACCGACTGGTGCCATGAATAATATTTTACCAATAAAAGGATCGTTAAACTCTTTTGACCCCATGCCACTTTCCATTATTGTGATGTCAGCCTTAACATCACTTGCCCAAATTGCCATCACGGCAAAAATAGAAATTACATCATCAATGGGTTGACACATCGTCATCACAGAAATATCGAATCGGAGTCAGTTTAAAAAATAGTAGTCATAGCATAGATGACGCATAAAATATGACAAAATATTATGATGACGTTCGTCATGTGATTGATGTCAATTTTTGCCTCATTGATGCCATTTGTAATAACATTGATGTCACAATTCTGATGTTAGGGCATCATCAATATGAAGATGCATTTTTCTATAAGTGTATAGTATGCATAAACTTCTGTCGAAAATTAACAAAATGTCTCCCAAATGCTTGCATAGGTATGTTAGAAATAAATGATGGCGATGAAAAATAAAGTGGGGTTGGTCATACATTTGACCCATCTGGGGGCATCTTAGGCACTGCAGGGGCCAAATTTAAGAATTTAAACCATACAAGTATGGCTTGTCTCAAAAAAATTAATTTCTAGCACAGTGCTATAGTTTCCTTACAAGAAACAAATTCAAAAACTTTTCTAAAATCAGTGTAAATGACATCAGTTTGATTCCTTTGAAGAAGTATGCGAATACCAGCGATAGTAAACTGTAAAAGGTTTGTTGTGGTGGAACTTCCTTTTCGGAATTTATAAGTAGCTATTATATTTTTAACTTGATGACATAAATGTTTGGAAATAACTTTCTCAAAAAGCTTAGGTATATCAGTTTTGCAATTTCCCTGTAATTTTCAATAAGAGACTTAATAGACTTAAGTCAGGTAACTTAAGCAAAAGACCAATATCCGACTCTTTCCACAATTTCGGCAGGTAATGATATTAACCTAATTTTAAAAAACAAGTGAGAAAGCCCGACTACATGATACCCTACACCATAGTATTAACATATAAATTTTCGAGAGTGTAGTTTGGGACCAATGAGCAATCCTAAACGCGCCAAAACAAAACAATGTTATGAAGTTAAGATTCAGATACTGATAAGAGTTCTTTATGCCGAATGTTACCTAGATATCTACATTTGTATTGCATTTTTTTGGAAGGCGTTTGTATGGTACCTCTGGTTAATTTTGGACCTACAAGCACAACATGTTTGCATGACATAGTTATGTTACCAAATTTTATGCCACTAACAATATTTATAATGACGTTATGGCATTCAAAGCTATTTTAGTGGATGGGTTTTTTGAGGATCAATTCCAATAAAATTTGTTAAGTTTGGCATACAATATTTTTGGGCTAAGCTCAATCGAAATACCAGCATATTAAGATGGTTGATTGTCATAAATACTCTTTTCTAGAATGACGTTTGAATGGGGGTATATATTATGTTATGGGCGGATTCTTTCCATTCGACATTATGACAATTTTTACCAAATTTAATTAAATTATCTCTAAACTTGTGGCCTAAAGCCACTTTGCGTAGAGCCAGCCGTACGGACGGATATCATAAGATCGATTTAGAAAGTAGTTCTACGTCGATCGGTATGCTAAACGGAAGATCGAGAATACAACTGTACCCCATTATAATTTTTATCTTTACAACAAAAAAAATATTAAGTTAAGAAGCCTTTAATTTAAACTTTCGAAGAAGTAATTAAAAAATTTAATATATTTATTTAAAAACAAACTTTGAACAGCTTCTTATTTGCTTATTTTTCATAAAAAAGCTTTTGGGTCCACGGGTACTCCGGAATGTGTTTGCGTTGGAATCATCTTTGGAAGTGTGTACCCGCTTATGCATTCTAGGGTTAAGAACATAATTTTATAGCTAAAATTAAGCATTTCTGTTTACTTCTTTTTCTGTAAAATTTGAATATATAAAGTTTTTTGTAAAGTGAAGTTAATCCTTTTTGAAAAATAACCCCAGTATTCATAAACAATTATAAAATGTTACAAACGTTTATTAAGTAAAATTTTCATAGCTATTTTTTGTAAGCCTTTATTATATTAAATATATTTTATGAATACTGCAGTAAATGTTGTTATACTTAGGCGTGGCGACCTATATCCGTAAATCGGACGGTTGCTGGACTACTACTAGTCAGGAAACACTCGAGGTGTTAATTGACATTCACTTTCCTGGAAACTCCCAAGGGAGCTTGCGGGATCAGGTTTGTGAGTCGATGCCCGGTCCTCTGTCCATCCCAATGGACTACGACAGGATTAAGTGGGCTGTCGACAGCTTTGAACCGTACAAATCTCCGGGTATGGATGGTATAATTCCGGCGGACTTGCAGAGGAATTCGACTGTGATTATACCCTGGCTGATGGCTATATATAGGGGATGCGTTAGACTTTCGTATGTACCTATGAGCTGGACCTTGTGTAGAGTAGTCTTCATCCCCAAGGGAGGGAAGACTTCTCACACCGAAGCGAAGGATTACAGACCGATCAGTCTTGCATCCTTTCTTCTCAAGACTCTTGAAAGAGTTATCGACATTCACTTGAGGATGACCATCCCCAAGTGCCTACTTTCATCCTCTCAGCATGCCTACACAAAGGGTAGGTCTGTTGAGACGGCTCTTCACTCATTAGTTGGAACTATTGAGAGATCACTCGAATTTAAGGAGTGTGCTTTGGTGGCCTTCCTCGATATTGAAGGGGCCTTTAACAATGTCAACCCGGATTCTATTGTTGCATCTATGAGGAGTCTGGAGGTTGATGACGGCATATGTAGATTTGTGGATAATCTACTCAGGAATAGGGTCATCTGTTCCACGATAGGTACGACCAGCGTTCAGAGACTGGTTAACAGGGGTACTCCCCAGGGAGGAGTACTATCCCCACTATTGTGGAACCTGACTATGAACACCATGTTGACGAAAATGGACGACATGAGGATTAAAACTGTGGCTTACGCAGACGATGTTGCAGTGGCCATCACGGGGAAACATTTGAACATAATGTCTCAGTGTATGGAGGCTGCATTAAGGGTACTTAGCACCTGGAGTGTATCATGCGGCTTGGGTGTTAATCCGTCTAAGACGGAACTGGTACTGTTCACGAGGAAGTATAGGACTGAGGTCATGAGACTTCCGAGGCTAAATGGGACTGAACTTAAGTTCTCTAACAGCGCCAAATATCTGGGCGTAATCCTGGACAGTAAACTGTCGTGGGGGCAAAACATCCATACGAGGATTGAAAAGGCAATTGTTGCTGTATATGCGTGCAGAGGTGCAATCGGCAAGAACTGGGGCATGGGCCCGAGGTGTGTCAATTGGATCTTTGAGGCTGTAGTAAAGCCGACTCTTTATTACGGTGTTGTCGTATGGTGGACTGCGCTGGATAAGGGCAGGTACCGTGCGATGCTTGAGAAGGTTCACAGACTGGTCGCATTGATGATCACAGGATCAATGCGCTCCACTCCCACCAAGGCGCTGTTTACTATGCTAAACTCGCTGCCGGTGAATATCACGGCCAGACATATGGCTCTTTGTTCGGCGATACGGTTGAACGCGGCACACAGCTGGTCGAACCGTGACTATGGACACTCCAGTATAATGGGACACTCGATTGTCCCTGAAGGAGTGGACTACTGCACCCCGGAGCCTTTCTTTGGTGCGAGGTACGCGACACATATAGCGCACGAAAGTGCGCTGTCGGTTATGAGCACCTTCCATGAACCAGCCCTGGGGGTATACACTGATGGTTCAAGGAAGGGGAAAGAGTTGGCGGAGGTTTCTACATAGAGGAACTGGGCGTTAAAGTTTCCTTTCGTCTGCCGGATGGATGTAGTGTCCTGCAGGCGGAAATCTCGGCTATAAAGCGGGCAGCCAACTGGCTAAAGTATTATCGCGTATCGGGAGATATACGTATATTTACTGACAGCAAGGCTGCCATTGCCTCTCTTGCGGGTGTCTATACGACATCTAGGTTGACTGTGGAATGTCGGATGTCTTTGAATGAGATTGCTGAACATTCGGAGTTAACGCTTATTTGGATACCAGGGCACTCAAATTGCCCGGGAAACCAGGTAGCAGATGAGCTGGCTAAGGAAGGTGGTCGTATGGATGAAACATTCATTGATCAATTCATTGGCCTTCCAATGGCTCACTGTAAGTTACTCATGCGGCGCGAGAACTATAGAATTGCGCAAGAGGGATGGACCCGTGAGTCCACCTGCTCCACATCCAGGGCACTTTGGCCTGGATATGATGAACGGAGAACCAAATCTCTACTTAGGTTTAATAGGAACCAAATCAGGACCATCGTGTCGGTCATAACTGGACACTGGCCTGTTGGGACTCATGCTAGAAGAATGGGTCTGGTATTCAATGACTACTGTAGAAGTTGTCATGATGAGGAGGAAGAGGAAACTGTGCTTCACTTTCTCTGTCAATGCCCTGGGCTACGGGGCATTAGGGAAAAATACCTGGGAGAACCGGTGTTTTCCTGTTTAGAGGATCTATCAAAAATAGAACTAAGATTGCTTCTTCTCTTCATTAGGAAGACGAATTGGCTCAACCTTGCAGTGACGCCATCTGAATAACTGCTCTTCGGGATGGGCATTGGCGCTGGGTATCACAAAGGGACCGCTAAAGGACCCAAGTGAGCTGTCTCTCGATGGCTGCCCATGGAACCTAACCTAACCTAGGCGTGGCAAAAAAAAATGCTTAAGTCGATTTAAGCTAATTTTAAGTTAAAAGCATATATGAAGTCTTTATGGTCAAAAGTACCCATAGGCAAATTTTCATTTATTTTGTACGATTTTTCAGGAAGTTATTTCAAAATGACTTATGCTTATCTATTTTTTTGTAGAATATCATCTATATATGTATATAAATTAATGTATGTATGTTTATTTGTTTGTTTCTTTGTTTGTACCTTATAGCCGCCGAAACCACTTAACCGATCTTCGTGAAACTTTCACAGTATATTACTGATTGTCTGGAAGGATCTATAGGCTATATATTTTTGAGAAATTTTGAGTGGTCGTGGCACCTCCCATACAAATGCAATATAAGATTCTGTATATCAAGAGCACCTTGTCTAAAGTTTTCCAATCTGGTACAAACATCTTGGTTATCAATACCCAACATCTGGCAAAATTTGGGCGGAATTGGATTAGTGGGCGTGGCACAAAATGTCGTTATTTATATCTAAATAATGGTATGAGAAAAAATGTCCAAATTGGGTACACATAGCTGGTTTATCAATTCAAAACATCTCTGACAAAATGGGCGGGATTGGAATGCTGGGCGTGGCATCTCCCATACAATGGCATTATAGATTTATGTATATCTGGAGAACGATAGGAGCCAAAGTTTCGAAATTAGATACATGCATTTTGGTTATCAATACACAACATCCGACATAATATGGGCGTTATTGGAGAAGTGGGCGTGGCAAAAATAAATTTATTTATATCTAAAGAACGATAAGAGAAAAATGGTCCAAATTTGTTATACATATCTGGGTTATAAATACACAGACTCTCTAAAAGAATGGACAGTATTGGAGAAGTGGACTTGGTACCTTCCATAGAAAGACAATATAGATTTCTGTATATCTAGGGAACGGTTAGAGCGAAGGCTTGGCACGACAAAAGCCAAAGTTTCCAAATTAGGTACAAGCATATTGGTAAGTAATTCACAACTTCAGACAGGATCTTTGCGTGATTGGAGAAGTGGACGTGGCATAAAATATATATTTGGAACACATAGCTGTGTTATCGACACGCAACATCTGTCAACAAATAGGTTGGAGTGGATAATTAGCGTGGTTACTTACGTACAAATCCAAAAGAGATTTCTGTAGGGTTAAAGAACGGTCATAGCTAGTTTCCAAAGTTGGTACAAATAGCTTGGTGCTCAATACGCAACAGCAATCAAAAAGTGGGCGCGATAAGATAAGTAAGCGTGGAACAAACTAAAATACCGTAAATTTGAAGAACGGTAAATGTAAGAATGTCTAAATTTAATACAATTTGAATCGTTATCAATATACAGACAGTAATGTGTGGGACTGGAAAAGTGGGAGTGGGTCAAACTAGATTTCTTTATATCTAGAGAACGGCCACAGCTACAATTTACAAATTTGGAACAAATAGCTTGGTTATAATTAAACAATATATGTAAAAGGCCCACTGTCTTATTGTATACATAGGCGGGATAACTTTAATACAAATACCATATACATATATTTTTGTGCAACTGGTGAATGGTAACAGTTAAAGTTTTCAAACTTGGTTCTTTATAAGAAATGCACGAGATCAGTATTAAAAAAATTACATATTTTATTTTAATGAGGGTAGCGAAGCACACAGGGTTAAGCTAGTTTCATATAAAAACTTTAGTTTACTTCCAATTTGTGACGTTAAAAGTATTTAGGAATAAAAACTTAAAAAAAACCATAGCTAAAGAGAAGGGTGATGAATTTGTTAGAATAAAGATAGATATTCAAATATATCCTTTTGAAGTTTAAAATTGCTCATCTACATAACTTAAAAAAATTGATTTAAGCACTTTTTCCTTATTACCACAGAATTATTAAAATTATAAGCCCAAAATTATTGCAATGTCCGATTGTCTCGAATTGTTTAAAGGAATACTGAATTTTAAAGGCAAATTTACAATGACGGCAACATTTTCATGGGCTGTTCGCAATGTTGGCAACAATATTGTTTGCAGATGCGTTAATTTTCAAAGGTAGAAATATCGGCCAACTACGACCCAAACAATTTTATGCAAAATTATTATTTTCGATACATATTGTTGAAACTTTCATTCAAAACTTATAAATATTTTCATAAACATCATTTACTTTTTCATACAAATTGTTGCTGTGGTAGAAGAAGACTCAATTTTTCAACAAAAAATTTAATTACATTTTTGTACTAAAAATTAAACGAATTTATATGCAATCCCTTGGAAAAGAACGAGACAGATGAAAAACGAAATTGTTACTTTCATTGTGAATAAGGTTTCAATTTAAAGCCTATGTTTTTGTTTTTGTTGTTAAATAATTTAAAATCTCATATAAATTCAAGATTTGTTTATCACATAAATATATAAACTTTGATAAGTTTTACATATTCCCATGGGAATTTTAAAATGATTACATACCCTTGGGAACTGTTATTCGAATTTAAATTCAGATTTTTTAAATAAACATAAACTTTTTATTGAAAACTTAAAAAATTAATAAAAAAAACCTTTTTAGTTGTCATGCAAAATATTTATAAAAATAACAAATCACACAATGTCATAACAAAGAAAAGGAAAACTAAAACTTCTTCAACCGACAAAACGAAATATGTTTGTAGTTTACTTTTCAAAAGAACAACAAAATAACAATGAAAACTTTTTAAAAATTAAAAACCACAATAGGAAAAGATGATATTAGACAGAAAAGAAAAAGCCACTTAAATTTAATGACTACATTTGATATTGGCAAACCAGTTAAGCCAGGCAAGTAAAAGGACGAACATAACAACAACAACAGCAAAAAAGGGGTGTCATTTTTTCCAAACACTTTAGGAAGAAGCAACAAATAATACATCAATTCTAACACCTTAACACTGTATAATTGAGAACACACGACCGACAAAACTGAGGGGTGTGAAAATTCACCAGCACGCGTCATTGAGCTATAGAAAAGGGATCAGTGAGGAACAAACAATGACAATATGTCAATTGTCATTGTTTACATTCGGACATAAGATTTGTTTTTTGTTTGCCACAGTTCGCTTCGTTCCAGTTGTTTTGACAAGTGCCACTTCCTGGCTGTTGTTTAAAAGGGAATTAAGTTTTTAAAATGTTTTACGTGCCGGCAAAGACGTCAGGGATTAGTGCAAAAAAGGAAGAGAAATAGAAGAATAGAAATATAGGAGCGAAGGAAAATAGTTATGGCGTCATTTTTAGCTGGAATTATACAAAAAATTTTGTTTTTTGCCAGTTAAATGATAAAAATTGTATTTGCATAAACTAGTCTTCAGTATTAGTTTTAATTAATTACGGCCTTATTTATAAAACATACAAAATCATAAACTCTTTATTAACCGGTTTTATTGTTTATTAATAAGGCCTTTATTATTTTAAAAATTATTTGTTTTGAAATTTCCAGTTGAATTTTAATTTAAAAACTTAAAAGTTTGAACACTATAGGGTTTCCAATCGGGACATGTTTTTCTGTTTTATTGTTTATTAATAAGGCCTTTATTATTTTAAAAATTTTAAAATTATTTATTTTGAAATTTCCAGTTGAATTTTAATTTAAAAACTTATAAGTTTGAACACTATAGGGTTTCCAATCGGGACATGTTTTCTGAATCCCCGGATTCGGGATTGAAGAAAATATTTCGGGATCCCGAGATTTTCGGAATATTTTAAATCCCGGAAGCCACGGGATTTTTTTTAATTATTTTTTTTATTTATACCCAATATATAAAACTATTTGAAAAACAACTCAATTTTCCAGTAAAAATACATATTTCAAAACATAAAAAATATAATAAAAACAAACTTAAATTATTAATTGATCACAATTTATAAAGATAATGTATAAAAAAACGTAACAAAAAAACAAAAAACTCTTATTTTTATCCACATTTGATTAATGATATAAAAAATTACACCATATCCAATTGTATTTTAAAATTTCTAAATGTATTTTCAAAATGAATTTAACAATTGTCCAAATATATTTGAATATTAAAATTGCCCAATTAATATTTAAAATTTTCAAAAAAAAAATTTAAAATTTTCCATATGTACTTTTAAATTGTCCATATATATTTCAAAATTATATAAATACACATATGTGTTTCAAAATTTTACAAATGTAGCTCAAAATTTTGTAAATGTTTTTAAAATTGTCCAAATGTACTTTAAACATACAAATGGGCAATTTCAACAAAAAAATTTTAAAATTCAATTAGCAAATTTTAACATACATTTGGATAATATTAAAATACATTTGAAAAAGTTTTAAAATACATTTGAAAATATTTAAAACACAATTTGAAATTATTTATTTAAAACCTTTTAAAGGCGCGTACTTAATAATAAGTTTAACTAGTTTCTTAAGAATATTAAAGCATCCAATGTTGTATCTGCTAAACTCGAACGAATTTTGTTGTTAAGATATAATGCAGTGGAGAAACACATTTCCCTCGTTAATAGAATTGTTTGTAAATATTTAAAATTAAAATTTAAATACGCGTACAAAAAAATATTTGTATAAATATATTATTGAAAAAAATTTAAGATTATGAAACATATAAAAAAAAATTGGGATTCCGAATATCCCGGGATTAAAAATCAGAAATCCTGGGAATCGGGATTCGGCTAATCCCGAAAATCCTGGGATTTCCGGGATTTCCCGATTGGAAGCCCTAGTTCAAACAGAATTGAGTCTTTAACTTGAGGCAAAAATCCTAAGGTTCATAATTAAAACTTCGGCAGGAACTTCAAATTCTCTCACATTTTATTGTTTTAATTTTTTATTTTCTTTTGTTTTTCATTTTCTGTTTACAAAATGTATGAAGTATGTTTAATTCAATTTCTTATGTCTTTTATGAGGGTTTTAGTCGGCACGAAAGTTAACACTACTGTTTATGGCACAACGCTGACGGTCTTATTTAGGTATGGCATATCAGCGTAAAAGCTACGCTGAAGAAAACGTTCCGCCTTCCGCTCTTGTTTAGGTACGGCTGTTAAGCCCATAATTAATACGTCGACCGTAACTGCAAATTTTCTCTCATTTCTTTCGTTTTCTTTTGTTCTTTTTTTTCTATGTTTACAAAATGTATGAAATTGAACGAAAGTATGGTAGCCAGCGCTGCCATAATTATTTGGAAAATAACTGCATCATAAGAAACAAAAAACTGAATTAAACTAAAAAAAAACTGCACATAAAATAGCTAAAATAAAAATATTAAATTTACTTAATTTTTTTAACATATGTACGTGTAATACATAAACAAATACAATATTACATTGTATATTATTAACGAATATTGTTACTTTGCAGGAGGGGTACACAAGGACATGTAGTCTAGCGATTTGTTTTGTTTCCTCATTTAATACAAAATGTATTTTAGTTCGGGCTCAGATTTGCAATTTGTTAAGTGAACGTACATGAAAAATTGCTGCAAATAAACTTTTACAATATAAACTCAAGTGCAACTTTAAAAAAATTAACATCGAAAATCACAAAATGTAAACAAGGACATAATTAAACTTTCAAAAGTAACAGCCAAATAAACTACCCAAACGGTTGGGCAAACATGTCAAAATTGTACATTTGTACAATCCTCTTGCGTTGATCATAGGGGAAATTTGACGAACGATTAAATCACGTTTGAAGAAAAATCGAAATGTTGTATAATTTCCAAACTGGCACTATCTGCTGCTAAATTTAATAAATTAAGTGAAAATTTTGCAGAGTCAAGAAGGAAACGACGAAACATAAAGATTTAAGAGAATACAAGAATTTTATTAGAATTTATTGAAAAATTATTAATTAGGCTTGGGTGGTTTGTTTAGTAATAAAGTGCGTGTTTCCCACGCCGTTTGTGTTGTAAGCTTTGTTATAAGCGTATGTGTTAAGCAAATTAGGTAGAATTATGGCTTAAGAAATAAAAAATAATATTACAAAATTGAAATTAAAAAATGTTAATGCAAAAATTGCAAAATCTGCACAATTTACAAAAAAACTTATTTTTTTAACAAAGAACTTAAAAACTGCTCAATGCTTAGGAAAACTGCAATATGCAGATAAATCTGAACATTTGGCAACGCTGATCGTAGCATTGTTGGGAGAATAATTGTCTCTATGTGAGAGCATGTGAAAAAACTTTTTCAAAATAAAATTGATTTTATTTCTCGACCGCATTCTCCGGCATAATTTTATGTCAAACTGTATGGAAATCATCGTTCAGCCCCAGTTCTGTTTCATCTTAAAATAAATTTTATTTCACAACGGCTTCCTACGACTAATTTTTATTTTAAATTGTATGGAAAATCTGGTCACGACGCAGTTTGAACACTCGTAAGAATTCGTTTTCAATAACGTGTTTTATACTTATTTCAAGAGTGTTTTAAAAATGTTTAATTATTTTGTTGTAAAATTTCCAGTTAAGTGTTATCATGTCCCCGATATAACTGGACATTTAGGTTGCGCGCCACTCAACAAAGGACCGGCCACTGTGCCCAGAAATTAATTTAATTTGCAAAAAGTATAATTTTTTGTTTTTGCTATTAACGATTTCAAAAATGTCAATGCTATTCAATAGTTAACTTATTAAAACTAAAGTAGCCAAAAAATAAAATCAATATATTCGTGGTTCTGGGCATGGCATGTTGCTTAAAACAAATGTTTTATGATGTTTTAAAAAAAATTTGATGTTTGTAAGTTTGATCAGAGCGGAAAACTGTTTCCGATAATAGGTGCGGTTTTTTTTTTGTTAAATTGGTGGGATTGTTCTCTTGAAGAAATGCCGTATCACTGTACCGTTTATATCTGGTGTGTTATTTAATGTGGTGTTAGGCACTCTATTTTAGTTTGAATTTTAGGAGGAGGATGATCAAAAGGGGCAAAAAAACTAAGCTAGCAACAGATAGGTGAAAGTGTCCTCTTTAATCGCATATATGTTTTTTACTTGTCTGGACCATCCTGTAGAACACTTTTTTTATTTGAATGTAATTTAAAAAAAAATATATTTTTGCTCTCCACAATAATAGGCTTGTGCTGATGTATGTTACACATAAAAATATTGGTTCCCTTTTTATCGACTTAGAATCACATTCTGAGTCAATCTAATGATGCCCGTCCTTCAGGCTGGCTGGTTATCTATCCAAGTAACCTTGTACGCGATGTACAGGTTGGAATATTAAAGATAATTTGATGAAATTCGATACATACGTTTTAATTGTCATAGGGACGAAGCCTATTGAAAATGGGAATGGAATCGGTACATTATTTCACATGGCGACCAAACAAATTTAATTCCTTAATAGTATTTGTGCCCATAAACTATCTTATTATGTTGATATAAAGATTACATTTGGTCCAAAAATATCTGATTTCAACTTAAATCGTATTATATATATTCCTATATATATTTGTATACCAATTTTTTTTTAATACCGGGCCATATTTGACTATAAGTCCCATACTCTACTTATAAAAGTTAATTTGGCAACGAAAACTGTTAACTTATTTATTGTTAGTTTCATAATTTGCCATTTGATTATAAAATATGACAATGATAACCTTTAGAATAGCTACATGGTCAAGGCGAAATTCTATACTGGTAGTTTCAGAATTTACCATGGGTCCCGTATAAAGCGTGTCTCCTAGGGGACAGAAATAATACATAACCAAATATGGATTATCTGCAGGCAATTTGCCAGCCGAATGAATAATAATTATAATTTGCAACAGATTCTAGCGGAACCTGTTGTAAAATTTATAAACACACAATGTGTTTAAAAGTACATAATAGACCTTTCGCCGATTAAAAACGATTCTGAGCCACTGTGCGGCAGACATTTGCTCGATGTTATATTCCAGACATCGATAGGCCTTTCACTTTTTTTTTTTTTAACTTAGAGATAGGAAATGCTGATGAAAGACTCAGTATTTAAATAATTTTATATTAGGAAATTCTAAGAAACAACTGGAATTTTTTAAGCTGACATTTTTAAGTTATTCATTCAATTTATTTTCTCTACAGGTGATCGGCTTTTGGATATACCATGCAAAGTGTGCGGTGATCGTAGTTCCGGTAAACATTATGGCATTTATAGTTGTGATGGTAAGTTCTATTTAACACAACTCCCACTTTTCCCTAAATAAAAAAAAACAACAATCAAGCCCCTCTCCCAAAAGAAAAACTGTTATAAAACCTAATAAATTAACTCTATTGAAATTGCTCTTACAGGTTGTTCGGGTTTTTTTAAACGCAGCATTCATCGTAATCGCATTTACACTTGTAAAGCAACTGGTGATATGAAGGGCCGTTGTCCCGTAGACAAAACTCATCGCAATCAATGTCGAGCATGTCGTTTAGCAAAATGTTTTCAATCTGCCATGAATAAAGATGGTAAGTGCCAAAAAAACAACTCTCTCCTTTCACAAAGAAAATTCAACAGTCTTCTACGATAATTTGTAAAAGTAAAAGTTTTTTGGTTTTGGTGTTAAAATAACAAACGCAATCCAAATCACATTATTATCATTGTTTTATTAAAGAAAATAGAATTAATTATGTAAAACATTATAATTTTGTACGTTTAAGATGAACAATGCATAAATTTTGCGTAGCTATTATTTGTAATACTTGATCCTGTGTCTCTCTGAGTGTGTGGCAGATAGACAGAGTCTGGGTAAATGTAATTAAAAATGTAAATGTTACAAACCGCAGGGATAATGAAGTGAAAATAAGAATTTTTTAGTGGCAATATAATGATTTTATTAATAGTGATGGAGTGTTTACGAAATGCTAGAGGCATTTTAAAATAAAAGAAATTGAAAGGTTCGGATTTTTTTTTGCAAAATAATAAATTAAAATAAATGTTTTAAGAATCTTAACATATTATCAGGTGTCCCGGTAGGCATGTTGATAGTGAGCTAGTGTGTCAGTACGAGGGTTGCGGATTCGGTTACCGCCAGGAAGTCTGTTCCACCACAATGGGCTGAAGGTCTAAGTTACTATTGCTCGCTAAAATAAGATAGAATATTTATTTATTTTTATAACTATATAATAATATAATTATTATAAAGTTGATTTGTTAGAGCATTTGGGCCATCAAAGATGGAATATAATGGTTGGAATATAATGGTCCCATAAGGCAGCTTATACTTAATTTATACTTCGGACTTGCCAACAAACAGCTACAAACATGCCTCAACATTTACGCACGGTACAGCTTTTCTAAGCGTACACGCAAACTGTCAAGAAGCATCTCGTTACTTACAGGATCATATATTTAAACTGGAAAGGTGGTTAAAAATGGAGGATAAAGATCAATGAGCAAAAATGCGCACATATAACATTCACATTGCGTCGGGAAACATGCCCCCTATTAAAATCAATAATAAAATAATACCCCAACACTCGCATGTAAAATAAGCTTAATTAAATTAAATGAAACTAAAAGCAATTCAAATTAATTGGCTTATTGGAAGAAATTCTATTCTTAGTCTCGATTACAAACTTCTACCTTACAACTCTATCTTAAAGCTATTTTGGTCCTATTGGGCACTGCCTCGGCTTCTAACATCGAAAAAATTCAAAGGCGCCAAAATAAACTTCTTCGTATAATCGGGGGGGTGCTTTAAAACCATGTGAGATAAGGCCATGATGGCTTTATCTCTCATTCAATATGGAGATAAAGCCTTTTTTCATTTGAATGGGAGATAAAGCCATCATGGCCTTAGCTCACATTAGCAATATTAGAAAAAGGCTTTATCTCTCATTTCAGTTTTGAAGAACTTTTGCATTTTACATTGATTAATAATAGATTTTCCCTTTTACGAAATCTGGCTTCGCATACTAAAGTTTTTCTGCTTGGCGGCCTGCGACCGTGCTTACGGGTTTTCTCCTCCAGTAGGACGCGGCAGGTGGCTTCGCTGAATAAAGTTTTCCTGCGTGCGTCACAAGAATAAAAAAATTTATTTTCCCGGAAACACTAAAGTAAAGTATTGGAACCTGGCTTCGCATACTAAAGTTTAAAATATGGCTTTATCTCTCATTTGCGAAAAAAAAGTATGGCTATATCTCTCATTTCGCAAAATTTTAAATATGACCTTACCTCTCAATGATTGGGCAATAAGGCCATTATGGCTTTATCTCCCATTCAATTGAGCAATAAAGCCATAATGGCCTTATCTCACATGGTTTTAAAGCACCCCCCCCCCCCCCCGTATAATCACAACCGCCCCCTGGTACGTTAAAAACTGAAATATCCACAAGGATCTCAATGTGCCATTAGTAAAAACTATGATAACGAAACATGCAGTAAAATATTTAAAAAGGCTGGAACTGCGCCCAAATCAATTAGCTCGAAATATTTTACATATGTGAACAGAAACCGTGATGACTAAATCTTTTTTGTCTGGCACTGGCAGGATATAAAGCAAATATTAGGATAAGATTTGATTAATTATTGTTAGTTCATATTTAATATATGAAGATTCAATAAATAAATACTGAAAAAAAAAAACAATTTCACCAAGTCCAGCTATAATTAACTATCACTATAACTGTCAAAAACATATAGTTAACTGGCAGCTTTAGTAAGAGTTAACTCTGTGCCTACATGGAAAAACAACCTAACTTGATTTCGACAAGTGCTCAGTAAGAGCATTTTTAAATTTAAAAAACGTTGCCCAAAATCAGGGAATTTAGATTAAGCTTATATTTGCAGGCCCTGTGTGAGCAATTTTATATTTTAATTTTTGATAGAATTTTTAATGAAACAGCAATTAGATCAAGGGAAGTAAAAAGTAATAAATCAAATGTGTCCTAACTCGACTTAAGCTGTTTCTCCTTGTGGCGGAGCTATGACCGAACCTGGTGTAATTGAACGTTAATAAAATAAATAAATTAATACATTGAATTCCTCAAAGTTTTGAATGGGTACCGTTGAGAACTTTAGTCTTAAATTTGTAATTTTAAATACCATTTAGATTTTAAAGTACTTTAAATTAATGATCGTCTAGCAGTCCTATTTTATCAATAATTTTTTTGTGCTTTAAGTTTATACGCCTAAACTTTATTGATCTCAAGTTGATAGGCTTAACACATTGCAAATTCGCACGACGTCATTTAGAAGACTCTTTCAAAAGTCATCGGTCGACCTAAACTTTTGTATATGAAGGCGAAAACTTGCAAAATCCACTCCCGAGTACATATTATAGTCTCCACCAAACAGAGTCTTAAAATGTACTCCACAAGCAGAGAAGAAATATGATTAAATATGGTCACCTCTAACAAAACTATTTTTAAAGAAAATTTTGAACATATTGTGTTTAATTTAACCATATTATTGTTAAATTAGTTCTCCATCAAGAAGCCACAACCATATTATGATTGCCTCTTAACATGTTATGGTTAAATATGACAATAATTGGTTTTTAAATTAACAATAGTATTTTCCTATTTTCCAAGAGCAGCATTCTATGGTTGAAAATCAACAATTCTATTATAAATGTTAAACATAATTTAGTTATTATTAACCAAAACATTTTCGGAGGCAACCATAATATGGTTGTGCCTTCTTGATGGAGGACTAATTTAATCATAGTATAGTTGACGATGACAATAATATGGTAAAAATAACCATAGTATGCTTACAATTTTATTTAAAAATAGTTTTGTTGGAGGTGGCCATATTTAAAAATTTTTTTTCTCTAGGTGCACCAGTAATTCTTCTGAGGTTTAAACGGTGCTCCACCAGGCTTAGATTAAAAATGATTGTGTATCGTAAAATGTACGAAAGGCAGACAAATAGAGGCGCCTGGCCCGATTGCCCTTAAAAGAAAATGACAATGACGTTAGAGAGGCTGTCCCGGCCAGATTTACGGTGTTTTTTAATAATTGTAGGGATTTTAGTAATCCAGTTACTAAATAGTACCCCATTCACTGTTGCTAGGATTTTTGCAAAAACACTTCCTTGTCTGAAAAATTCAGTTTTTTCTACAAGTAAAAAAAGGTTTCCCTACAATTTTTGTACAAAAATATTTATATACAAATTGAAGTTTTAATCAATAAACGTAGGCACTAAAGTTTGTTCCCGGGATTTTCCGTCCCGGGAATTCCCGAGATTTGCAATTGTTCTCAATTCCCGCTTTTAAAGAAAATATTTTTTCAAAACTTTAGTATATCTATCTCGGACTAGTGTATTTAGTAGTTTAATCCACTTAATTTAACCACAATATTTAAATTTGCAGTTTAAGGCATATTAAGCTAATTTTTGAGAATGGGCTTTATATTTTTTCTTGTCGTAGCAAAATTTTACAATAATATTATAAGGTTTTGCGGTTAAGGGCGTAGTAAAGTGTTTTCCTAGATTGTGCTTTATATGCAGCATTTCAAGCAATTTTGAATCTTATAAAAGTAGATTATGCTAAATTGCACCACAAAATGAAATGTTTAGGCCTTGTCTTGGACAACTTGCTGAATTTTTCCCCACACGTTGATAACCTATCTTCTCGGGTATCATTTCTTTTAAAAAGGTTGTACTCATTAAATATATATTTGCCTCTTTCAATGAAAACACGGGTAGCCAAGGCTATCTTAATGCCGCATATATTGTACTGTACCGAAATCTTTACTGGGGCTGGGAGTCATGTCCGGGGAAAATATAAACTAATTTTTAACAGGATTATCCGATATGTTTTTAATTTGAAAAGAAGGGATCATGTTTCCCGATACGCTTTAAGTTTTATTGGATCTTCTTTTGAAATTTTGTCAGCATTAGGCTGCTATTGTTTTTATATAAATCCCTTGTCAATGGTTATCCTGTTTATATTGTTAATAAATTTAATTTTTCACATTCATTAAGAAACCCGCAAATAATTTATCCTGTCAGGCATTTGGATGTTTATAAAAGGCCATTTTAAATTCGAGTATCGAGAATATGGAATGCATTGCCGAGGGAATTGAGGGAGTTTACGTATTCATACTCTGTTTTCAAATCTAAATTGCTAGAATATTCACAATTCCATGTATTGAATGTTCCGTAATATGTTCGATTTTCTTTTTGTTTCTTTTTTTTAATTCTTCTCAGATTATTTGTATTTGTTCAAATAATTTTGCTTACAAGCATTCATTATGATTTTTTTTTCTTTTTTTTAACCTATATTAAATAAATATAATTCATATGTATTGTTATTTATTTCTTAGCATTTTTTGTACATTGCATGTTGTAATTTTTATTTGCATAATTTTATATAAAAGTTTGCTATTTAGTTAGTAGCTTTAATTAACTGCATAAGGCCCTATAGGCTCGGTTATGTAAATGAAGAATTAATAAAAAAAAAAAAATAAAAAAAAGCATTATTCGTTAAGCTTTTAGCCATTTGGGTGCAAAACTATTTTCCTACTAAAGCGATTCTGCTGGAATTCAATCCCAAACAGCCTAGAAGATCTAGAAACAATTTGACACCCATATGGCTAAATCGGCCTAGAATTATTGAAGAACTCACAATACAAATACTTTATGGGACCTTAGATGAATATTAAAAAAAGATTCACATGGAATGACAAACTTAGTATACCTTCGTACAACACTGCTGATTATGGGTTATAAAATTTTAAAAAATATGTTATTCAATAAATTGTATTAAATAAAATTTCTCCTTCCTGCTGAAACTGTTAAACGGTAAAATCGTTTTAGAATTCCTACGTCGTGATGTTGTTGTTCTCTCAGTTCCTTATCGCCCTTCCAGAAATTTTATTGCACTAAGACTTCAATACTTTCATTCTAATTATGCAAATGAGCTCTGAATTTGACAATATATCGTATGTCTTATATAGACGTGTCATAAATATAATGCCATTGCCGTAAAGATGACCATTGAAACCAAAATTCAATTGGTTTGTATGGTAATGGCGTTATGTTAAGTCACCTATAATAAAAAACAGTGTAGCCCATAAGGTTGGTTTAAACAGCTGTTTTGTATGGATATGGTTATGTCACGTCTAATTGGACCTTAAGTTTCTTAAAACTACTTTGATCTTAAATTTTAATTATTTTAAGCGTAATAGTCAATAAGAAATATTAGTTTCATTGTAGAAATAAATAAATAAAAAATTTTGGGCGGGAATCCCGGGATCTCGGGAATTGGATTTTTATTTCCCGCTTTCCCGGGAATACAAAAATTGCGGGAATAAAAAAACTCTAGTAGGCACACAATTGCACCGTAGAAGTCTTATATAAAAGTACACAACAGCTGGTGCAAACGTAAAATCGTGTTTATGTCGTACGTACACAGCGATCTAGCCGTAGGAACGCAATTGCGCCGTATGCACGTAGTAGCGTACGCCGTAGATACGTTGTCAAAATAAAACGAATAATATTTTACACAAAGGCGCCCAATAGCGCTATCATAGTGTCATCAAGGCGAATTAATTAAGGGTAATATCGGTACTACAGCAAGTAAAACTCGTACAAGAACCTCAATCAATATGCTTTTGTTATATGTATAATTGTACACTCTCACACACAGAACCAAATCAAAATAGAAACAATTTAATTAAAAAATTTATTTATGTCGTCTTGGAGCAAAGTACAAAAAAAAATCGAAAAACTGAAAAATACCTTTTTTAAAAATGGTCCAGCTCACGGATGGTCAACGCTAGAACCAAAATATTTTGGGAATCATCATAAAACATATCAACCTTTATTTTCAGAGGGTAATATTTTGATGCTATTTAATAGTTTACACTCTGACTAAGAAAATAAGTAAAATTGCCATGTGCTTTAAAGGTCTAAAAAAGTAAATAACATCGATTTACATTAAAAAAATGTTTACTAAATTATTAAGTCTAATATGATTTTAATATGGCAACGCTATTTTTAATTTGAAATATTAATGACAATGGGAATACCGTTATAAAAAAGACAATAACAAAACAGAAATAATTTTTCTGCAAAATCACAATTTTTGACAGAAGCTTAAAAAAACGTCTCGATATATCCCGCAAAACTTTTTATATAATTTAATTACTACAAGTACGTATAATAAAAAAAACATGATTTTAGGTGCGGCTAGTGGCAACTTTTAAACTTATTGTATTTTTTTAGTGTCAGCTCATATGAAAATACGTGATTTTTTTAATTGTTGGATTGAAGAAAAAAATTGTTCCGAGGCAGATGTTACACAAAACTTAAAAAATAATTAGACATTCGATTGGGAGAAAAGTTAAAAGATAAAGGTGCACAAAAAATAAGACGGTTAAAATCAAAAATACCCAGCTCTTGGAGCAAAAACCATCGATCCAAACAAAAATTTGAAAATAAAAATTTTTTACTTTTTTCACTTTTTTTAATTTTCGGAACAAGAACTTTTTCTCTCCGATTTTGACAAAACTTTTAGTGTATAAAATTCAATAAATATACAAAGTTTAATGAAGCAAACGTTTTTTCTATATTCTATGACATTTTTTCATTTCAGGATATATGGGAAGGATGCGAATCCTTGCACATAAATTTTTTAAATTTTATATTTGGTTACTATTTACCAATTAAAATATGTGAGCCAATTTCAACTTTTTACAAAAACTCGTTCTATTTTTGTCCGCTCGTAATATGAAATAACGACACTGTGCGACCGACGTACGAACCAATTCTGTTCCTAGTATAAAATATTTATTTTCCATTAATGTTTTCAAAAATTCTAAATACTGATTACACTATGCAACACAATAATACAAAATCCTCTTCGTGTGGAATTTCTCAAAGATCTTACCGCAACAAGCAAACCCCTTTTTTGTTTTGTTAGTTTAGCTGCCGTTCGGATTTTATGGCATATTGGAAATTTTTACAATTCAAGACACTATTATTAGTGTAAAATCTATTAAAAGTAAATCTTTTATAATGGAACCTTCAACATCAGGTATTAAAGTATATTGTAATATTTTTTTTTTTTATAAAAATTATGTGTAAATATTTTTAATAATTTTTTTTAAAAAGGTCCAAAATTTGGGATAGTTTTCGAATTTAATGGGTTACAAGTATTGAGTTACTCTTTACCACCACACGTGGTATATGAGGGTATACTAAGTATGTCATTCCTTATGAAACTTTTTTATTATATATCCCAGACCCCATAAAGTATATATATTCTGGCTGCTTGAGTAATTAAAGGTCGATTTAGCCATGCCCGTCTGTTGACAACACGCAAAAGAAAATAGCAAACTTGGTCTCAAATTGCTTGTAGTTATCAGAGATATGAATCAAAATATGGAATCACCACCCTAAAAAATTGATAATTTTGTTACAAAAACTAACATTAATGGTGGAATAACGCAATGAGATTAAATTTTGCAAAAATTCTTTTTATACGACTACAAATCATACGGTTAAATTTCGTGAAGATCGGTTCATAATTGACCATAAGCCCATGTAAGCCCTACTCCCTGAAAACAGTTTAGTAGCCTAGGACCGTTATACATAATGCTATCGTAAATTAATTCGGCACGTCACAGTTTTATATGACTAGAAATCACACTGCAAATACATAAGTATATAAAATTTTGTGATAAACAAAAATTGGATTTTAAATTAAATTTATACTAATAAATACATAAAATAAATTTATTTTTCAGCATAAATTGTGCACTAAGGCATTTTTTCCAAAAAAAAAAAAAAAAAAAAACAATAATACGCTTAACGGTTTAAAATAAAATTTTTTTTTTACCTTTTCTATTTCTAAAATGCTGGGTTTTATGGGCTTATAAAAACTCATAAATAAAAATGTTTAAACAATTTTTTACAATCGTACCCACTGGTCTTGATAAGTACTTTGAGATATTCCACACGAGCAAGAGTTTGCATCAATTCATTATCAATCATTTTTTAAAGGTATTTTTGTAATATTTATAATTTTGTTTATCGATCTTTAAAAAATGCGTGCATTTTGAGAAAGTTCTGAACACAAAATTTAGAGTTTTAATGCTCATAAAATCACAGTTATTTTATAGAATCAAAAGTAATTTTTAAAATGTTGAGATTTTTTCATTTCTTCCGGCTGCACTGACTCCAATAAAAAATATAATTGAAGATCTTTAGTACTTCAACTACAGTTAAATTCCCAACTATTTGATAACTTCAATTATAAATATAATCGTAGTTCTGTTGGTGCTGAATTTCTTTGCAAAATAATAGGTATTTTAGTACTTCATGTTCAGTTATAACCGTGGGACCATATTTCTTTTCATTCGATTTTCTCGTAAAATAAGTGCTCTGTACCCATGTTCTGTAACTTTGGTGAGAACTTCTCGTATCGAAAACATGTGAAACAAAATATTACATCGTTTCTCGAAAAGTGAGAAAAAAGTGTGTCTGTAACTCATGTCGAAAGCTATCAAAAGAGATTACGTCGTTACGTTATAAATGTCATTATATTCCACTCGAAGCCGATATGAAATTGCAGATGTTGAGAACGCCAGTGAAACATATCGTTGACGCGACCAAAATTGACTAAAATTTAAAAATTTTCAACGACGGCGGCGAAAATACAGCCGTCGCACAGTGGGAAATTTTACGAGATGGCGGTCAAAATTCCATAACTTTTGACTGGATCGGTATTTTTTTATGCGATTTTTTTTGCTCGATAGGTGCGATATTAGGCTTTAAATTCGACTGATAGGAGCAAAAGTTATGGGGAGTTCAAAATGCATTTTCATTTTTTTGTTGAGTTTCGGTGTAAAAGTTGAATATTTCAAATATGAGTTTTTTTATAATTTATCATTATTTCTCTTGTATTTTACAACTGATACTTATTTTTTATTGTCGAACTTAGATCCTGTCAGAAAATGGCAATATTTGGCCCCTGTAAATTTTTTAGTCCCAATATTCACAGGGGCCAAAGGTAGGCTTTTTTGGGACGAGACGAGTTGTTATAAGGATAAAACTGAAAAGGAATATTTTGAAAAATGCCCAAATAGCATTCTTGGCTATCGATAACATTTTAGGTAATTCAACTTTTATTTTTGGTTTGAGATGTATGTGTATTTTATTTTTATATATTAATACAAATATATACTTAAATCAAAAACAAATTATAATCTATAAACAATTTTAAATTAAACAATATTAGTAAAAATTTCTTCTAAATAGCTTTGGGTTTCATTTTCCAGAAGTTGTTTAGCTTCTTCCTCTAATTCGATTGAGGTTGATTTCCATTTTTGTCGAATACTGGACATATATGGATCTGATGTGCACAACAAAATAGTAATAAGATCTTCATTAGTACAACGTCTGGACATTTTTCTTGTATTATGCTCGCGGAAGAATCTGTAGTCTTTGTTCCTTTTTTCTTGCGCTTCTTCAGATAGATCTCCAATTGGTAGGATATTGTGTTGAACTATTTGTTCCCCATGGTATAAAATTTTATGAACTGTGGTTGGCATATGTCTCCAAGAGTATTTTTTGTTATAAAGAATTGCTGTTTCATTTGCATACTGGCCAAATTTTTTTGCATTTATCTTTCTGCTACATGATATAACTTGTAAAATGATCTGGAATCGTCTTATTAATTCAAAATGTACTCCTGTGATAGATGCTGCAGTTTCTGGATCGGAAAAGATTCTCCTTGCAGTGTTTCCATCATTTGAATTTCCTTCTCCTTGTTTGGGCTGATCAATTATAAGGCCTAGGTGAAGGTATTTTTGCTTGAATTTGTTTTTTTCTTTGCTTCCTTTTTTCCACATTTTCTTTGTTTTTTCTCACTGTTTCGCCTAACGGGCCAAATTCCAAATCATAACCCAATTTAAGAATATGCTCCATGAAACGAATTCTGGTATGAAGAGGGGACATTCCAAATTCGTATGCTTCATTGAAACTATTGTCTTGTGATGGGGGTTGGCTTAATTGACTTGATGTCTTTTGGCATATGGTACAGCTTGACGAAGACTTTGTTTCGGTTAACGCTTGTCCAACTTTTCCATCGATCATTGTAAGGAACATTTGAAAATTAATTTCAATGCGTTGGTCATCAAATTTAAATATTGCCGGTTGAAGTTCTTTAATTTGATCTTTTATTTTTCGAACTTCTTCAGTTATGACATCTTTAGTTTCCTTTTTGTAAACAAACTTTATTGGTCTGCAATACTTTGTTGAAGAGGGAATTTAATTTTTCCATACATCCATTTCTGTAACTCTACTGGTTGACGGCTCTAAGCCAATATAAGTTTTTCTTAAACGTAATAGAACGAAAGATATCATGAATAAGTTAGCATCAGATGAGTTTTCTGAATTACATTGCTTGTATTGTTTCTGACCAGAGCTTCCATCACATCCCCATTTAGAAAATAAAGCGATGCTGCAATTTTTAAGTTTTTTTAAATGATCTTTTGTTACCACTTCTTGGAAACATAAAAACCCTTTTTTAAATACAAATTTAATCTTTTATTACCATTTCTTTGAAACATAAAAAAACCCCTGTTTTCACACTTTTTAAAAGGATAACATACTGGCAATAAATTAACAGGTAACATGTAGGAAATTTTCACGTAAAATATAACTGCTCTTCCATTTTTTATATTAAGTTGCAATTTTCAGGTAATTAAACTATGTAGTTTATGTTGCGACTATTTACTAATGTTTAACCTTTTAACTTACTCAGAAATCTAACGTGTTAGTCTATTTATGTCGCCTATTCAGCATCCGTTCACCCACAATAAGTTCATAACAATGGCAATACCTTTACCTTCTCCAAATTAATTGATAACCTGACGTGCTAGATAATTTATGTGGCCTGAACTGCTTTATTTGTCGAAAATTCTTTAAGATTCACCTTCTTTAATTTCAGTAATGTTTCCTTGCAGGACTTATTTTTTGAACCGAATATCTTACCTTGGGTCACAGAAATTGCTGTAGTTCGCAAGATCGTATCCAGATGTGTGTACAATGGGGTATAGAAATGTAGGTTAGATTCTGGACTACAAGAGAGTATAGATTTTTTTTTGACGCGTTTTGACGGGCAGGACTTATGTTCTATAAAATAGGAAATTTCCGGGAAACTTTGACATTAAAAAAAAAAAAAATTAAATAGTTCTACAGGTCGCAGAGTTTAATGCTTTAAACCACGCATAGCTAATAATAAACTAATACACAAAACTTATTCTGTCAAAAAATCTTGAAAAACAAAAAAGTTATGAGCATTTCAACTTCAAAAGTTTACTCAGAAATTCAAAACTATAACCAAATACTGAGAAAGTCCATTTTGGACCACCCTGTTCTCAATGAAATAGTTGAAATAGGGTTGAAATTTTTTGGTTCCCGAGGTTCACTAGTATTTACTTTCACATGAATAAAAAAATTTCAAAATCGGAGAACATAAAAAAAAAATAGTTTTGGCCGCCTTCTCAAAATATGAACCAGTGTGCGTCGGCTATACCAAAAAATGTAAAGTGTGACTTTAATGTTTGTTGATTATAAAATTGCTTTTAAAAATTCGTATAATTTTCAAAAATGTTAAAAGCAAAATAATTAAGCCATGAAAAAATCGGCCAAGAACAAAATACTTATCTCTTCCGTGTTAATATTCATTGCATTTTGCATTTTTAATTTATTTTTTAGTGTTGAAATTTTTTCTCACCCCGTTTTTATGCGTGAGTTTATTTGACAGTTCAGAGCGGGAACTTTCTCACAAAAATTTTACAGACACACTTTTTCAGTATAGTGGCGAGTAATTTCCTTACGTGAAATTACGCGGGACTTACAGAACATGGGCACTGTTTTCAAATCTAATCGTTGGTCTTAACGTACTTCAATTTTAACTGCAATCGTAGATCGTTGAGTTTGCTAGGTTAGGTTAGGTTCCATTGGCAGCCGTGATCAAGCACAGCTCACGTGGGTCCATTGCTTAGTTCCCGTTGTGTTACCATATCACGCCGTCTCCCATGGGTCCTATGAAATCTGGCTGCTAGTATTCCCATGCAGCCAACCGGTCGATTCAATAAAGGAGTGGATCCTATTTACGTCAACATCAGAGAGACAAGTTTTGTCCCCAAGGGTTCTTCGACCAAACATTTTGAGTCTTAAGTCTCCGAAAGCCGGGCAGTTACAGAGAAGATGTTCCGTTGACTCTTCCTCCTCCTCATCGCCGCAACTTCTGCACAAGTCGTTATAAGGGAGCCCCAGCCTCTGGGCGTGCCTCCCAATTGGCCAGTGGCCAGTTATAACCGCAGTTAGGTTTCTTAGATGATGTCTGGACAGCTGTAATGCCCGCCGTGTCCTTTTTTCATCTATGATGGGCCAGATTTTCCTGGTTTCCCCACAGGTGGTTTCATCGTGCCACCTCTGACTGGCGATAAGATGAAACTTATGCGCTATAAGTTGCTTACACCTTGGGAGTGAAGCACCTACATATGTGGAACCGTCCCGATTCAAGGTGGTACCTGCATGCGCCAACGAATCCGCCATGCAGTTCCCATGTATGTCCCCGTGTCCGGGGACCCAATTAAGGGTGACCAGTGAATGTCTCGCTATCTCCTCCAGAGACATCCGGCATTCTCGGACAATTCTCGATGTGATGAACACATTCTCCAGGGATCTTATGGCCGCCTTGCTATCGGTAATAATGTGAATATCCCTTCCAGATATTTCACCGTACCGGATGCGTTTCGCGGCTGTGTGGATGGCCATTATCTCGGCCTGGATTACACTGCAGTGGTCCGGCAGCCTTATAGGAATGCTCCAGTTTAGCTGCTCGGAGTATATGCCAGAACCGACACCATACAGTGTTTTAGACCCGTCCGTGAAGATTCGAATCGTATTCGCGGGGATTTGCAGGTCATCATAGTGGACCACGTTATCCATAATGCTTACCGTGAAGCCAGGATCAAAGATTGGCTCGGGTGTGACATAATCAACATCCATGTGCCAATTAATATCATTCAGAATGTTAGCATGTCCGATATTATAATCTCTCCATGCTCCGGTGGCCCTTAGTCTTACCGCCGCGTTCGCAGCTAACCTTTTCGCCAAAATGTCTGGTGGTAACCAGTTTAGAATCGTAAACAATGCCTTAGAGGGGGTTGTTCTAATGGCACCTGTTACCGCTATCGCCACCATTCTCATTGTACGTTCAAACCTGGATTGATGACTCTTCGCCTTGAGCGCCGGCCACCAAACAGCTGCCCCGTAGAAGAGAATGGGTTTAATGACACATTCGTATAGCCAGTATACATTCCTCGGGTTAATTCCCCAGTTTAGGCCAATGGCCCTTTTGCAGCAATATAATGCAGTAGCCGCTTTATTAGTCCTGGAGCTGGTGTTCATCCTCCAGTTCAGTTTACTGTCCAATATTAGCCCAAGATACTTGGCGCTGTCAGACAGTTCCAGTGACACCCCTTTTATCCTCGGGGTATTAAATTTGGGAATTTTGTATCTCCTTGTGAAAAGTACCAGTTCTGTTTTGGCGGGATTTACATCCAGTCCACATCCCTGGCACCATTTTGTTAGGACGTCCAGTGCGGACTCCATTAGTTCAGACAAAAGTCTGGGATCTTTACCCATAGCCACAACTGCAACGTCATCCGCATATGCGACCGTTCTGCAGCACGTCCTTTCCATGGCTCTGAGTAGGGTATTTATATTCAGATTCCAAAGTAAAGGTGACAGTACACCACCTTGCGGGGTGCCCCTAGTCGCAACCTTTGAAATGTTCGAGGCGCCCAAGTTGGATTCGATACGCCTGAAGTGCAAGATACTGCTGACAAATTGAATGATCGCTGGGTCGATCTCCAAATGTCTCATAGCGTTAATAACCGATTCAGGTTTAACATTGTTGAAAGCGCCCTCAATATCCAGGAATGCCACCAAAGCAAATTCCTTGTAATGCAGGGATCTCTCTATGTGGCCCACCAATGAGTGAAGCGCAGTTTCAGTGGACCTTCCCTTCGTGTAGGCGTGCTGAGCCGGTGACAGGGAATTGGGTCCTAATGATGATCTAATGTGAATATCCAAAATCCTCTCCAGTGTTTTCAGTAGAAAGGAGGATAGACTAATTGGTCTAAAGTCTTTAGCCATAGTGTGAGATGTCTTCCCACTCTTGGGGATGAAGACGATCTTATATGATGTCCACGTTGCTGGGACATGTGAGACACTCAGGCAGGCTCTAAATATTGCCAAGAGCCATGGCATCAATATTCCCAGGTTATTTTGTAGGTCCGCTGGGATAATGCCATCCGGGCCTGGAGATTTAAAGGGATGGAAGCTTTTGACCGCCCATTTCACACGATGGCGAGTTATCGGAATATTAGAGATATCCCGAGCGCCGCTAAAAGTTTCCTCCCTAGGCACATCATCAGTGCAACCAGGGAAGTGTGTATTCATCAGGACCTCAAGGGTGTCCCGACTGTTTGTGGTCCAGGATCCATCCATCTTCCGTATAAATGATGGAATAGCTGGATTATAGGATAAAATCTTACGAAGCCGACTTGTCTCCGAGGAGTTTTCCACGTCACTGCAGAATTTCCTCCATGACTGTCTCTTGGCCTTCCTTATAAGATTCTTGAATTCATTAACTGAGGACTTGTAATTGTTCCAAACACCATTACGTTTTGCCTCATTAAAGAGCTTCCTGCTTTCCTTGCGTTTTTCAGCAATTTCCGCATTCCACCATATGGGCTTAGCTTTGCCCCTCCTGTCCATTATTTTACAGGCTTCGTTTGTTGCCTCCATTAAGGCACCGGTCAATGACTCCACTGCGGAGTCGAGCATGGACACACTGTCTATGAGAACTGGGCACATAGGCAACTTGTCGCCGAGTACACTCGCATAGATAGACCAGTTAGTCCTTCTTCTGTTCGTGTAGGGTTTAACTGAATCAACTCTAAAGGAAAAATTGAAATCAACATACATGTGATCAGAGAAGGAACAGTCCTTAGACACGTTCCAATCGCTAATCATATCTGCGAACTTATCACTAATAAGCGTAATATCAAGAACCTCCCTTCTGTTAGTCACAATAAAGGTGGGCTCACTACCCCTATTAACTACTGTTAGTTCATTTTCTACTATGAAGTCCAAAAGCGACTCACCTCGTGGATTGACATCCGAGCTGCCCCAGACGGTATGGTGTGCATTCGCATCTGCACATATTACTAGGGGGATGTTGTGCCTTTTAGCGTGCGACATCGCCTTCCTGGTTGTGGTGTTTGGAGGGTTAGCACCCTGGTCGTGTGCCATGTAGCAGCTCATAAACCAGACTGTACTGGTTTTGCACTCTACTGCGACAGTGCATGTGTCCTTATCGCTAAAATCAGAAAGAATGAAAGCTTTAAGGATGTTTTTGACCATAACACAAGCTCTGGTCTTACCTTGATCGGCTGCGTACAGAGTACTGTAACCGTCTAATCTGAGTCCGCAAACCCTGTCTCTATACAACAATGGTTCTTGGATGCATATAAGCTCCTCCGTGCCTGAAGCTAATCGGAGGAGAAGGGCAGCTGACGCCGCTTTAGAGTGATGAAGGTTGATTTGTGTCACCTTCATCATAGCTCATCACTATGGACGACTGTGACGTTGGCATCCTCTGGATCGTCGTCCGATTCCAGAAGGATGTCCTCATCATCCGCCACTCCCATCTTACCAAGGAAGTCACCCACAAGTCCACTGACCGATTGGGTGTCTTCATTGGCCGATGACGTAGCAGATTCGTCTTCCATGCACTCCGTTGATGCTGTTGTTGTGGTGGTGGTAGTCGCCGGAGCTTGAGGCTTCCCTCTGTCGTCACCTTTATAGACTCGGAGGAAGATAGTTCCAAATCCATAGAAAATCTTCCCCTGTGTCTTCCGAAGTGACGGCAGAGAGTCACTGTTTATCACAACAGTGGCCTTCCTGGACTCTTCAACAGATTCAGAAACCCTCACTACTTTCCAGTCCTGTGTGGGTAGCTGGGGGTTACTTAGCTGTATAATTTCCAGGATCTCCTTGGGGTCGGATGGCTCAGCGGGGATCTTGGCAATAGATCTGGGCCTTTGCGGTACATCGGCCAGAGGTATTGCCTCAATCTTAGCGCCCTGCCAAACTTCCCCCAGGGACTCCACGGCATCCTTGTACAGCAGCGCTGAACGCTCATCTGCACACGCTATCAGTTTAATGTGCCCTTGATACCAACCGGCATCTTCACACTGTGGTGGTGGTCCAGGGTTTCCCCTTAGAACACTCAGGAACGCCCTACTAAGTGCGACGACAACCAGCTTCCAGTTTTTGGACGAAATGGTGCCGTCACTTGCGTTGCGGTCAATGATCGCCCAAATGAGGTGGTCTTTAGCCACATCTTTGTACGACCTGTTTTGCGGCCGTTGAGGCGTGTGTTTGGACCTTTTAGTCCCAGGAAGCGTGTCCTCCCCAGACCGCTGCCGTTTAGGCGCTGCTTCGGTTGGCTTCCGTTCAGGATTGCCTTCCTCTGCAGAGGGAGGTGCACGTTTTAAACCCTCAATATGGGTTTTTGCCCACTGGAGAGAGGTTTTCTCCTGCTCCGTGAGCTCACCAACCGGTTTTTCACCAAGTCGGCTGATAATTTTGTAGGCGGAACGCCTGGTTATAAAGGCCCGTTTGGATGGGTTTATGTGCCTTTGGGGTTTTTTAATAATTGCCGTAGAGGCTGGGGGAGGTACATCAGAGGGCATCGAATCTTTCTTCGTATGCTCTCTTTGCACAGGTTTCGGCACATGGGAAACTGGATTTCCGGTAGACTGAGTCTGCACCGTCAAGCCAGCACCCGAGGAAGGGGTTTTGACGGGTTTTTCTCCCGTCCGGACCTGGGAAGCCTTGGAGGTACCTGGTTTCGAAGAACCCTGTACCAAGCTTGGTTTACGACCGCCTGAAGGCTTAGCCGTGAGTTTTTGCGCACTAGTAGCTAATCGACTAGCAGAGCCTGGCGCAACCACCTTGCTAGTCGAGGTTTCAGTAGCATTCGACATACTACAGCCTGATACCGACGCTGTAGTAGTAGGGTCTCCGGAGATTATGAAGCCCTTTACCGGATACGTAGGGCATGAATTTTCGGACATTTCGTGGGGGGTGTGGTGGGGTTGCATTTTATGCCTACTGCCAGGCGAAATTATACCTGCCGCTCCTCTGGAGACAGACGCAGACCATCAGCCGCTCACTATGAGAACAGACGCTGATGGATTTTATTGCGGACCGACAGCCTTCAGAAGGCAAACAATTGACCGTAAAAAGGCCAGCGGACCTAGTCATTAGCCGCTCCAACTAGGAGAAACAGACGCTAATAGACGGGGGGGGGGGTAGTTCTTGGTTCGTACTCGGTTTAGACCCTTCTGGCATGGGAGGCCCTACCGGTCTTGACTAACGTCACTACCGCCAGCATGACTCTAAACGTCCTTGTACTTAAGCCCTCGCATCGCGGCAAGATGACTACCCATTCGCGAGGGTTGAGTTTGCTAATTTAAACTGGAATCCTTCAGTATTGAGTACTATAATGTTTTTAAAGCTTTAATGGTAAAGATTTTGTACTAAATACTTAATCACTTTTTTAAAAGTAGATCTTTTGCTACTCCAAGTGTAGCTATAACCCAAGAATATTTGACGCCTTATGAAATAGTAGATCTTTTATTACTCTAACTACAGCTCTAGTCGTAGGTCTTCTAGTACTCTAATGTTAACTGCAATGGTAAATCGTTAAGTACTCGAATTTTAGGTGTAATTGACGTTATTAATTACTATAATGTTAACTGCATTCGTTGGTCTGTAAGTTCATTAAGTCTGGTTCTAATCATAGTTTTTTATTACTTAAATTTAAGCATTGTTAGTACGCATCTAAGTATGTAATTAGATATTATGTAGAATAATTTCAATATTTAAGCATTTATTGTAAGCGTTTCGAAGTTTAGTTTAAGCTAAAATCGCAGGTAATTTAAGGTCTTTTATTTATGCTCGAAGTGGTTTTACTATTCAATTACTTTTTAAATTATAGATCTCTTGCTACTCAAAGGTATTTTAGTACTCAATTGCTAACAGACATCATACGTCTTTATTTACCCCGATTTAAGCTTTCGGACCCAATATTCTTCCGAAATCGTTAGTCTTTGTATACTAAAATTGTATTTATAAACGTTGGTCTTAAAAGACTTCAATTAAAACTAAAAGCATATGAATTTTGAAAAACGAAGCTCATAATAAATTATATTAATGGGCTGTTTTCACAACACAAATAATTGAAGGTGTAGTTAAATTTTTATGAAAGGCAATCAAAACTTTTCATGAAATTTATTTAATGAACATGACATTCAGAAAATATTCAATTATTATTTGTTGACCCTTCCCTCAAATAAAATAAATAAAAGTTAAAAGCAACTACAAAAAAAAAAAGACTATGTCCATTTAACATAACTTTCCTGGTTAAATACATGCTTGTCTTTAACGTATTTATTGGAATAATTTTAGAAACAAATTTTATTCAATATTAGATAATGGTAACTTTAAAGCTTTTAAGCCAATATTAAATGTAGCATAAAGACACAAAAGCGATTAGGTCCAGCACAAATGTAAAAACAACAAAAAATAGACTATAATACATAAACAATTTATTAAAAACAAATACATGCAACATTTTACATATACAATGTATATCTAAATTAGGAAGCAGCACCCACAACAACAACATTCGAATAAATAGTCCATGAAAAACAAAACAAAAAAAAAATCCTGTCAAATACGTGAGAATTTTAGCACATTTACAAAACTAAATAATGCTTTAAATATGAGAGATAGAAAAGGAACGAAATAGGTATAGATTAGCAAAGAAAGAGAGTAAATGAAACAAAGAGCACAGGAAGCTGCAAAGTAAAGTTAGGAGTAGTTCTATTAAAAAGAATTGTTTCTGTGTGGGTGGTTTGTCTGTGTTTGATTGTATCCTTTATTTGTATTTAAGCTTAAAAGGCATCTGACAACAAACGTAACGCAAATTTTCTACAATCTAATAGCGGATTACATGCATTATCCCATCTTGAAAAGTGGAAAAGTGTTTACCATTATCTACTTGAATATTTGGTTTAATATCAGAAGGGTGTTTATTGAATGGCTCTTAAATTTTGTTTTTCATATAAAAAACAATGTCCTTTAGACGTTCTTAAGTGATTAAACTGTCCAATTCTTTTGATTGAATTTATCAAAATAAGAATTATTTAAGAAAGAATACATTAGATAAGATCGAAACAAATAGTTATTACCTGGGAACCCATAAATATGCAATTGCATGTTTTTCCTTGTGCGACCAATGAAGGCGGAAACAATATATTTATCCGTTTTAGAGCTTTTTATGAATTTTGGCATTGATTTGTTAGTGCAGTTTTTGCACATTTTACCCTTTACAGCATTTTTTTGCATACTTTAGATTATAGAGCATTTGTGCAGCATTTTTTAAGTTTATACCGTAAATTTTAGCTATTTGAGGCATATTTTGATACATGTTAAATTTATTTAGATGCTGCAAAAACTTCTTCCCAAACTAGACTCTATGTGTCTGTAAACCATCTAATTATGTTGGTATTTAGATTAATTTCCCCCAAAAAATATTTTAATACAAATTAAATTCTTTTCAAATCGATTCACATTTGCCCAAAGCTCCCATCTATAAATAGCTTTAGCTTCCTTTTAAATGTAAACATTAATAAACAATTTAGCGATCGTCCTTGAAATCCCTTTTAGACAAAAAATTCGGCACAAATAACTCTCATATTGATTTTAACTTCATAGCATAAATTTGTTTTTGTAAGTCCGTGACTGGCCATCGTTTCAAATAGGGTAAAGTCTCGAAAAATTCGTCTGGCGTTTAGGCTTTACCAATTATATTTTTAGGTTTGTTTTTTTTTAATGCAAATAATTTTAAATTGTTGAACATTTTATTTTCAAATGAGCATTTTTTGATTTTTTTTGGGTATATTTTCAACAACTTTCAAGGCATATTGTTGAGTTTTTACTGCATATTTAGTGCGCATAAAACGTGTTATTTAGAGTATATTTCTGGTTTCCCTGCTTAATACATTTAACTCCTTATTATAAATTTAATACACATTGATTTTTAATACTCCTCTTTCAGCAGGCATCAAAGTTAATTTAGTATTCCAATTGCAGTAAAAGTTGGTCTTTTAGCCCTCGAATTTTGTCTTTAAACGTAATTTTATTGATACTCTAAAATAGGCTACAATCGTAAGCCTGTCAAGTGGTTGAAGTTAAGGTGCAATCTTAAAAGACCTGAAACTATAGGTTTTTGGGCTTTAATTAAATGCAGTTTCGTATTTATTTAATACCTCCAAATATAGCGACAATCCTTTCAATTCTAGTACTCTTATTTCACTAAAAAGCATAGCACCTTTAGGACTCTAATTTCAGCGGCGATAGTCGGTTAATAGTTCTCCAGTTTAGGCAGCAATAATAGATTTAAGACAGGGCTGTGGAGTAATCAAAAAATAGTGCTAACTCCGACTCCGACTGCAACTGCTGAAATTTTTTAAGTCCGACTCCGACTCCTACTCTTACATTGATGCTTAATGTATCTGAGACTGGTCATTATTTGACTTTTAACTTTTTTTTTAAGGCAGTACCTTTTGGAATGGTTAAAAAATAGCAAGAAAATTATTCTGTAAAAATATCAAATCGATATTTTAAATATTGCATCGCCAATTTGGAAGAATTTATATTTTGGAAAATATTAGGAATTTTTTTAAATTTTTTATGCCGAAAAATTTCGGAGTCGGAGTTGTGGGCACTTTGACTCTGACTCCGGTACAAACGCCTCAACTCCGACTCTACAGCCCTGGTTTAAGAGTTTTTAAATTTCTATAATGCCTTGTTTTGTATATAAAATTTTTAAGCAAACTAGATTTCTTATAAATCCTATATATTTGCTACCTACCGTAAGTCTTTACTACTAATATTTTGTCTGTAAGCATTGATTTTTTAATAATCTAGTTTTGGATTTAAATTTCGGTCCTTTATTAATCTATATTTAACGGCAATTGTACGGCCTTTGTTACCCATATTTTTAACGAAAAATTTTAAGGTTAATTTGACCATATTATTGTCACCAACAACTACATTATGATTAAATAAATCCACCATCAAGAATTAACAACCATGTTATGGAGGCCTCCGAATATGTTATGGTTAATAATAACAGAAATATGTTTAACATTTATTATAGCATGGTTGTTTTCAACCATGGCATGCTGCAATTGGAAAACACTAGCGGGCTTTACCGTTTGTGTTAAGCGTACAACTCTGTTTTATTTAATACTATAAGTTTTATTATATATTATACATATTTATAGTATAAAGCCGCTTTGTACGCGTAAAAAGCGTTAGTGTCTTTTTCGTATGTATTGTAAATTGATGAATCTGCCGAGTGAGAGAAAAAAAAGAAATATAGAGCTTCGTTCACTGTTTTATTCTGTTAAATTTAACACGCGTGTTTACTACAGCTTTTTGTGTGATTTTTCAACCACAGTGTACTAAAAAGAGGACTCAATGCCTACTATACATGCAGAAACTCCATCGGTAAGAATTGGGGACTAAGACCAGATATGGTAAACTGGATTAACACATCGGTGGAAAGGCCTATTCTTACCTATGTAAGTATGCACTGTTTGGTGGGATGTTTTAAAGCTATAGGAAGATGCTCAACAAGGCTCAGAGAAGTGCAGCTCTTGGCATCACTGGTGCAAGGAGAAGTACGCCACAGGTGGCGTTGGACATCCTACTACATCTGTCCCCCATTGAACATTATGTGAGGAGTGTGGCTGCCAGGAACTTATTTAGACTCAACGAGTGTTCGTTGATTAGACCTAGGCGGAATGACCACACAAGGATTCTATACGAAGTGGGTCTGCTTGATCAGAAAAGTATTCCGGCGGGAATCTCGGATCATAGGAGTATGACCTTGGACTTCGGTGTAACACCACCGGTGGAGTTCCGGGATAGGGAAGTTTGAGGTGGATCCAACGGACTGTTTGGAGGGGTGAGCAGTATATACGGACGGGTCCAAGATGGACACTGGTACTGGGGCTGGTGTTTTGATTGCCAACACTTACGTGAAAATATCATTCAGGCTCCCGGATGAGTGCAGTGTCTTCCAGGCGGAGATGCTAGCGATCTGGAGGGCGACGGAAGTGATACTGGGTCCCATCGTAAGGGGATATGTGGTGACAATCTACGTCGATAGTCAGGCTGCTCTAAGAGCATTGTCCAATTATACGGTGCGATCGTGCCTGGTTGCACGGTGTAGGAATGCTCTGAGAGAGCTCATAGTGGTATTCACAATAAGCCTGTGTTGGGTACCAGGACACTGCAAGGTGGATGGAAACGAGGTGGCGGTATCTAGACTTAGAAATAAGTAACAGAGTGGTAAAACTCCCCTTATGTCAATACTATGGGGTGATACGGGAAAGATTCTGTGATGCCGTTAACCGGTCCTGGAGGGATAGAACGGATTGCAGGCTGTCGAGGGCCTTATGGCCCGTATTGGACGCAGGGGCAACCAGGGTTCTATTAGGACTGGATAGGAGTAGTCTCAGGACCCTTATAGGGTTCCTGACGGGGCATTGTTCTGTTAGGGCTTTTATGGGTAAATGGGACATTGCGATACCGGACTTCTGCAGGCTGTGCGGGGATGCCGAGGAGCTAGAGACGGTTGAGCATGTACTGTGCCACTGTCCTAGGATGCAGAGTCCCAGGCAAAAATGGCTAGGGGCTAGATTTCACGACGAACTGGGGTGTATTGCTGGATGTAATCCAACCGATCTACTGGGGTTTGTCAGGGAAATAGGACTGCTGGGGGACATAGGGGGGATTTGTCCAACGTGGTATTTCTATTTTCTACTTTTCTTCTCTTTTTCCTTTTTTCTCCTATACTGAAGGGATTCACAATGGACCTCATTGGTCTCCGAGTGGATATGCGCCCTTCTTAACCTAACCTAACCTAACCTAAAAAAAGCTTAATAAATTTTGTTATCGCGGTCTTGTAAATGTTAGTACGTTTACTGCATTAATAAGATTAACAAGGTCTGCAAGAGTATTTTATTACCAAGAGTGAAAGCTGCTACCATTGTTGATATAAAACCAAACAATTATAAGTGGTTAAGAAATAATTGTCATATTTAAGCATAACATGTTTAGAGGCAACCATAATATGGTTGTGACTTCTTGCTGGAGGACTAATTTTATCATTATATATTTGTCGGTGATAATAATATAAACCATAATGTGTTTACAAAATGTTATAAAAAATAGTTTTGTCGGAGGAGACCATATTGAAAAATGGGGGTTCTCTGCGCGATCGTTTAGTTATTTAACTAACACAACCCTTGTGTTAACTTAACACACACAAAGTTATCTGAAATTATGTGTAAAATAAGTACCTACTTAGAGTACCCTGCAATTCAGTGCGTTAAGGATTTTACTTATTTACATTATAGTTATTTTTTCCATGCTATGCCATAACCATAGAACAACTATCACTTAAATGGGCTTTGTAGTATGAAATCATGCTTTGCCTGTTATAATTGACTCTAGTGGTCTAACGTCCAATGATTATGTTGCATAGATCCCTAAAAATTTCGGCGATGTCCTAGGCTATATTGACTTTGAGGTCAATTGCGGCTTATTGACATAGTCGCAAGCCCTTCGCAAAGCTCTTAAGAAAAGGTCAAGCGGGTTCAAAACCCACCTTATTCATTTAAAATTTACTTCGTCTAAGCGGAATATAACCATATTTTCCAATCGTATATAATAATTGTCCATTGTATTATTCGCAATTTTTTTCAGTCCAAAATTGATAGGTGTATGATGGTGAAAGCCTCACAGGTGACATTTCAGATTTACTTGTTAACTTTTTCATGTACCGAAAGCCTTTTCAGCTGATTAAGAGTTCATATTCACGAAAAATTTGGTATACCACTACATGGTGGCAAATACAGTACAAGTAATTAATATCACTTTTTTGGTGATTTGGGACCAAAAATGTTCGTACCAAACGTGATTTCTAAAAGAAGACAGGTAATTTTTTTTAACTGCCTATTTCCGATGTGCGAAAGAATTCTTTCGTTCGTACGACTGCATTTAAAACAAAAACAAAGGTTTTAGAACTTGTTTTTGTCTTAAATGTAGTCGTTCGAAAGAAAGAATCTTTTCGCAAATCGGAAATAGACTATAAATATTTTCATTTTGAAACACAAATGTTTTAAATTGTCATATGAATTAAGTTTTAAGTTTATTAAATTATGTGATGATTTACACAATAGCAAAATGTCATTTACAATTGTAATTGCACGTTCTGCTTCGCAGAACTTCGTGAATTCCTGAACATTTAACCCAATGTCAGAGATAACATTCAGTTGCTTTTTTAAAGCCGGACAATGATTTTTGTAGTGTGGCGAAATTATTTTTGTTGAAAGTATGATCAGAAAACCAGACTTCGCTCCAAGCATCACATAAAAATGAACAAATAGAAAATAATCGCAATCGATATTCCGGAATAAGCATAAGGACAAAAGTGCCAGAAAAGCTCTAGAATTCTAAATTCAAATAATATTATGACGACTTGGAAAAAAATTAATTCTACTCACAATATAAAAAAAAACCTTATTTTTCATTACGCACGCTACAACCCTCGAACCTGATATTTCATACCTAATATCAATCTTTCCAAAATAGTCAACAAAATAATTTTTGTACCAAAATTTAAGACAATTGAGTGAGTAAAAATAAAGCTTACAATCGGACCATCTATATTAACACTAAAGTATTTTTATGAACACATAAAAAATATTTTAATTTCTAGCATAACATTAAAAGATCTGATGTAGGGTAAGATTTGGTTATAATTTTTGTATTTATGATCATCGAAATACATTTTTTTTTATATTTCTGAAATTATACATCTAGTCCAATATTACATTAAAAAAAATTAAATTAGATTAATATGAAAAATTTTCGGTTGGTGGACAGTTTCTGGGATTTGCCCATATGTCATTTTTAAACACTTAACACGAATAATATTTATTTAAATTTCTAAATTTTATGATAAAACAAATAGCTATATTTATACAAAAAGTTATTGCGTTTGGTGTAGAAATTTTTATGTGATTTCGAAAAAAAAATAATATAATGGGTCATCATCATCCTTTTCACATGCTCTATTCGACAATGATATGCCATTTTTCCTATTTGCAAAAATTTAAAGAGTTGTATACCCATGTTCTATAACTTTGGTGAAAGCTTTTTGCGTCGAAAAGATGTAAAACAAAATATTCCAGCGTTTCTCGAAAAGTGAGAAAAAATGATTTTGTAACTAATGTCGAAAACTATCAAAATAGAATTCGTTATTCTTTAGAAATGTCATAATATGCAACTCGAAGCCGATGTGAAATTGCATAGCTTGAGCACTGTAATATATCGTTGACCGCGACCAACATTTAATAAACTTGAAATGTTTTAAACTACGGCGGCGAAAATACAACCGCCGGCTATACACAAATAATGTATAGTTCAACTTTGATGTTTGTTGACTGCAAAAACGCTTTAAAAAAACATTCGCACATTTTTGTTAAAATAAAAGAAGCAAAATAATTTACCAATGAAAATGCACTTAAGAACAAATTTCTTACATTTTCCTTGTTATTATTCATTGAATTTTGCATTTTGAATATATGTTTTATTTTTAAAATTTTATAATACCGCTTCTTTTTTTGCGAGTTCAAAGCGGGAACTTTTCTGACAAAAATTTTATAGCCGTTTTATAGCCTCTTCATACTTGCATATATTTTATGAGCAACGCATATAAGATGTTGAAAATGTGAAACATGCGCTCAAACTTGAAACATTTAACATCTACTACCAATAAAAATGCCACGATTTCTGAAACTTTTTTTTTTTTTTTAAAAAAAAGTGTTATTCTACAAAAATTAAATATTTTAAAAGAAAACACCAAAATGTATTGGGAACTCATGTTTTTTAATAAAAACATTAAAGCAAAAGACTTGCAAAAAGGAAAAACTTGACAAATGGTAGCACTGCTTTCAAAATAAATGCCACTTTGTAAGTGATGCCACAAAAATAATCGGAAGATGCAGAATGGAATACAATGAGATAGGAACATCTTGTAAATCATTTTAGCTCTATGTATTTCTTATGGGAAAATTTCAACATCTACTATCAATTTGCTAATTGCATTTCCACACTTGTCAACATCTAACGGAATGTGTGCAAGTGTACGAAGAGTATAAGATATACAAAGAGCTAATTAACATCTTTACAAGATGATCCTATCTCATTTTATTCCATTGTACATCTTCCGATTATTTTAGTGTCATCACTAGAAAACTGACAATAAATCCTATTATTATTGTGGCATCACTGACAAAATGGCGTTTCTATTTAAAGCAGCGTTACCTTTTATCAAGTTTTTCCTTTTTTTCAAATCTTTTTTTGTTTAATTTTTTTTATATTATTAAACAAAATGAATACAAATACATTTTGATGTTTTCTTTTAAAATGTTGGCACTTTTGTAGAAAAATAAGTATTTCAAAAAATATATTTTTGATTGATAGTAGATGTTTCAAGTGTGAATGCATGTTTCACATTTTCAACATCTTCCGTGCGTTTCACAAAAATGTAAGTCATCGTCCAGACTTGCAATGTTTGTTGCAGCAATTCTTGAGTTTATGGGTAAGAGGGATGAGAAGATCGGGGAGGGGTACTCAGTTTGATGTACTCTGCAATTCTGTTTTGTTTTATTATTCTCATACTTTTTAACTTACTGCCTGGCCCTCAATATCGACAAGAACATTTCTTTCGTATATTTATATTGAAAACAAAAACAAATTTTAGTTTTTTATTATTGACATTGCGGGCCTGGCAGTTAAAGTTGGCTGTAGGTGTATTTGTATTTATATATTTAATATAATAAAAGAGAAGAGCAAAGACAAGATAGACTATACAAATTGCAAAACTACAATTTCATAATCTTGACACTAATGTAATTTAAAAACAGAATTTTAAAAAATTTCAGCAACAAAAATTGCAAGTCTGGACGATGACAAAGCAAGTGTACAAAGGGTATTACAGACACACTTTTTCTATAAATTAGTGATGGTTCACAGTCTTCAGTTTTTAGGAAGGAGAGGAAAGGAAATGGCATTCTCTTTTCCCTTCTCGCCTTTAAGTTCAAGACTTGATGGCTTAAACTTGAAGAATGTGAACCAGCATTAAGGGAATAATGTCCTTAGGCGACAGCGCTTAATCGTAAAAAAAAATACACACACAGTTAAGTAAAAAAACAGCTGTTTGTTTTAATTTATGAAATTTTAGTTGCATTTCACACATTTCAATCGAAAAGTTTTTCGACGCGAGAGTTACAGATCATGTGCACAGATACAGACCTTTTAACCAAACTTGTAAATATGATTAAGAAATTGACAAGTTTTGCTAGTGAAGTAAATTAAGAGACCAAAAATCAAATAGTTTGTAAAAGTGTATGCACAATAGCAATGTAAATTGTTAAGAGTATTAAAGTACTTACATTCTAGATTACCTGAGGATAATACAAGTTAATAAGTAAAACGATTCTGTTGTAGATTTTATGTGTCAAAATCTAAAGAGAATTTAAAACTACTGGGTACAACGTCTACTTAATATAACAAATATAAAAGAAAATATAACAAAGAAGTTTCTTCAAAAACAAAAAAACATATAATTGAGGAAAAATTTACAAATTGTTTCACAGACACAATATTAAAGAAAAGCTGACAAAAGAACAAACAAAAAAATGTTGTTAAATAATAATAAAAAAAAGAATACATCAAAAATATCCTCAGTCACATGTGATATAACCATTTAACATTGTGGCTTAAAAGGTATTTTAATGCCCTACACTTTAGAGTCACTAAATACAAATCGAATACACATAATGTAAAGGGTCCGCCATCTAACGTTTTTTTTTTCAACTAGTGCTTATTTCGTGAATGGTAACACTTAGCTCATGTCTGATTTGACAGATAATTAGTTTTATCCTTCCGCTGAACGAATATGGTTGTGTATACGCTTGAACAACGCTGGGAAATATTGCGACATTACTTTGAAAATCATGGTAATGTTGCAGAATGTGTGCGAAAATTGCGTACGGATTTTGGAAGAAGAGAAGCACCGTCAGCTTCGTATGTTCGTTATCTTGTGAAAAAAGTGAAAGAAACTGGCATCCTCATCGAACCAAAGCATGAAAAGCCAAAAACAGTGCGTACACCCGAGAATATGGCTGCTGTGGCAGAAAGTGTGCGTGAAGCCATTTTTCTTCGAAAATGAGCAAGGAGTGGCCGTTACAGTCAATGGCGATCGTTATCGGACCATGTTGAACGAATTTTTGTTCACAAAAATTGAAGAGGAGGATATTGGCAACGTTTGGTTTCAACAGGACGGCGCTACGTGCCACACAGCCGAAGAAACACTCGATGTTTTGCGCCCTGTTTTTGAAGATCGCATTATCAGCCGCAGAGCTGATGTCGTTTGGCCACCTAGGAGCTGCGATTTGACACCGTTGGACTATTATTTGTGGGGTGCCGTCAAAGATAAGTGTTACGACGACAAGCCAGAGACAATTTTAAGGACAATATTCGTGAAGCCATTGGGGAAATACAGCGGCACACAATCGATAATGTGCTTAAAAATTGGACCTACACGATAGGCTACTCCATGGCCAGCCGAGGCAGCCATTGGAATGAAATTATTTTCCATTATAAACCGGAAGGATTGTACTTTTAAATAAAAAAAGAAATTTGAGAAAAAATTCAGTAGTTTTTTTTATAGCATTTTCGAAAAAAAAAGTTTAGAAAAAGTGATCCGAGATTTCCCCCCATAATGCTATAAGTTGGCAATCTAAACAGAAACTTGACTTTTTTTTATTTATTATTGATTACTTTTCTTCTCTCTGCACTACCTTGATTTGATGCTAAAGCCGGTTTGGAAGTAAGCTAATCAAGATGGTGTTCCATTGATGTTATAAATTTACATTTGAGGCAAAAACTTTACTTCCAAAACTTTACTTTTGTATTAGTTACTTTATAGATCAATTCACTTTTGTTTTAAATATTAATTTCAAAACAGCTCATATATCGTATATTCCAGTTTTGAATTATTATTTTATAGCTTCTCTTTCCTCGACAGGCATAAAGTTTATAAATTGGTTTCAAAACTAACCAATAAGGGTAATTTATTTTGAAATTATGTTTTTTATTTTGCAAATAGTTTAATTGTTCCAATTTACTATCTACTTTTTCCATCATACATACAAAAAGTGGGTGAAACAAAAAGCTGTTGACAGCAAACTCTTCCCAGCCAGCACTTTCATAATCGTATCTTTTAGGAATCAGCTTCAAGAGCAAAATTACCGCATATGATCTAATTTTTCGATCACAAATTATACTCTCATTGTGAGAAAATGGTACCCCACTGATGAATCAATTGAAAAATCTTTTGTGATACAATTTGCTGTTTCCTTTTTGATCATATGTATGAATCATATGTGAATCCTTTTTCAATCGCTCTAGTAATAGATCAGACTTAAATTCAAAACATCTAGAAACCATTATTTGAATATATGAATGAATCCATTTTCAATTGCTCAAGTGATTAATTAGTTTTTAATCTCAAAAGTAATCTGAAAAAGCTCATTTAGGTTATTTTTACAAAAAATTATTACACAAGTGCTAGCTGGGTTATTTAAAATAAAGATCACTGAGATCACCTTCTTTGATTGTATGCAAAAATATTTTATAAAAAAATACCTTTTGCATTTGAGACGAAATAAATAATTAAAAACACAAAAAATATCTTATAATACTACAAAGAATTAAAAATGTTGTTACTTCGGTTAATCGACTTAAATTAACCGATATAATCGTTAATCGAAAAAAGCCAATTTAAATTAAGCGATCAGTTAATCGGGTAGAAATTAATCGGTTAACTGAATGAATACTTTAGTGCCTTTACAAGTTTCACTAGCGTTGTATTTTTTATTTTAATAAAATATTTTCAATTTCGTTTCGTTCGATATTTGGCTTGATCACCAAGCATTATTTAACATGCCATATGGACCTTTAGCCTTATTAATTTTGTCTCACTCTTTTTACTAATAACGCCTCCAAGATAGCTGAAGCTTTTCACAGCTTCAATTTTAATATGTCCCATGCTGAGGGAATTTTGTTGTATGACTTATATTAATAATCCTTTCATAAATTTAGACTTGGATGAATACATTTTTAATGCCGCTATTTTTGGCTTTTGTGTTTAAGGCAGTGATGTTAAATATCATTTGATTTTTGACCAAGTTAAGTGCTTAAATGGAGTCCGTTCAATGCCATTTCTTTTCGTGATGGCCGTTCTGAACACTTTATAAATAATTTGAATAAATAGAGCTAGTGAAAATGTACACCCCTGACGAACTCCAGTTGCAACACCCTAGGGGAAAGGAAACTAACACTAAACTTGTCACGTGACAAGTCACTTTAACATGGCGATGTCCTACGAGGGTTTAATTGGCACCTTTTTGACACTTTGTAACAGGTCACTGAAATAACCTCAATGGACACATCCAAATTCGGTTAATAATACCTGTCGCAGATATTGTCACAAATGAATCATGTCAATATGATAGATCCCCTTCATATAAAGCAATAGAACTAGAGAGAATCAGCCACTACCCGCACAAAATCCAGTCACATGAATAGTTTTGTGCCAATTACCTTTCCTCTGGACCAGCTTCACTCTACACACATTATCACCAGTTAAGTGATATAAAATTTTGTTCACCATGTCACGGGATAAGTGCTTTAAGAGCAATTGACACAAATTTCCCGCAGGGCATCAACCGGATCCGATAACATCATTCGATGTAAAAGTTTACAGCGGAATCCAGTGTACATGGCCTTCTCCAATATATGCTGAAGGATATTGTTGTTGGCACTGTCACCCCCCCTGGGGTATGTAGGGTAATATTTTAAGGATATTCCACCTTATGGTGCAGCCAATACCTGGAATCCGGTAGAGTTCAAAGTTAGTGGATCTCTTTGAGATCGCGGCTGACCTAAGTGGTACCTGGTGGCACGGCACCAGACTGATTCTTGTCTAGGGAACCTTTGGGAATCACGTAGTTTTGACCCAGGTTCGCGGAAATGGAGATAATAAAATAGCCAACTTCGAGGGGTGATTTTCACCTCTTGTGGGAAAGTTGAGGCTATGGGTGGATCTCCTTAGGTGTTGTTGCCATTCAACAGATGCTGCTGGTTATTCCTTAAATAGCTCCTACACAAGAAGCAAGTGCATCATTCTGCAGAATTGTAACTGGCTAACGAATTGTTTGTCACCCAGTAGATACACCACTATGAAATACGACCGCAAGGAAGGAGCTGATATAAATATACCCACGTCTGTTGACATGTCAAAAATCTTCATGAAATCAACGAATGCTGCATATTCCGATGTTCTACATTCCTTACATTGTTCGAATATTATTCAGACTTTTACTGTAAATTAATACTTAATCGATTTAAACATAGAATTATTAGGTGTGTTTATTTACTTTACTAGCAGAAACTTGCAACGAGAGAGTAAATTTAAAATTTACAAAATTTTTCTCAAAATGACTCTAAAAATAAAAAAGTAAATGAACGCTGTACCAGCAAAAAATAGCAAGTTGGGTATATTGACTATATTTAGCTGGAAGATTCGAGATCATCTAATCTAAATAAATTCAATTGATTTCAACTATTTGCGAATATTGTTCTTAAATTTTAGAAAAATAAATATTTTATTTTATTGAAAAACTTTTAATTTAAAAATTATGAAAATAATATTTGTTTTGTTAACACAAACCTGAAACAGGTTGTTGAATAATTCGCTCTGTTCCAGATGCATAACGAAACATTCCGAATTTGCACAAAGTTACCCAAAAGCGTTCCACATAACAATTTTTGTGCATTTAAGAGAGTAATTGAGAGAGTATTTATTTTAATTTCCTGTATTTGCACGAACTTTTTCTTTGGGTAAGTTCGGACAATAATTAACAATCAGCTTTTTTTGTTTACATATGAAACTGAAAAATGAATCAAGAATTTACAAGCAGAAGAAAAAGTTTAGGTTTTATTAAAAAATATATAAGAAAGCAAAATGTAAAATTTTAATGAAAAAATTTAAGTGGTAAATACATTTGCATACATATTTCCCTTAATTTTTGACATAAAAGAAAACAAAATATAAAAAATGACAATGATGCAAATATTTTGATTTTATAATGTTATGACTTTTAAGCTTCTAAAATCACTTAAATAGATCTTAATTTGAAAAGTAAGCATCATTCGTATTTAAAGAAGTGTAAAAATGGTTTTTTTGCGTTCCAGCAATTTTGGGTAGTTTTGGCAAATTCAGAGAGTAATTTTAATTTTATTCTCATTAGTCCGAACTTGCCCGAGATCTTGTGGAACACACCTAATATTTTATTATCAGAAATTTTCAACAAATTTTTTGTCTCTCAAATTTTTATGCTCCTTTTCCACTCTCGCCTTGCAAGTTTTTCGAGTACGTGACAACAACTAACTGACAACAATTATTGAAAATAAGCAATAATTTTCTGTAAATGATTATGTATCTAAATAAGAAATGGCATAATAGGCATTCATATGTATGTACATTTATTTTGAAATAGTCTCGATAATGGTAGAATAAGCACAAAGTCATTATAAATTTTGTTTTCAATTTTAAAACTCATATACCGTTAAACGAAAGAAAATAAGGAAAAAAATCAAAACAAGTGTCAAATCTCAAATATATAAATTTGACATTAAATGGGTAAATAATGACAGCTAGGGTGTTCAATTAATCGGCTTTTTTTGTTCGATTAAACGATTTATCGATATTTGGCATTTTTGACTCGATTTGATTCGATTAAACGAATAATATTTTAGAATTAATAGATTATTCGAATAATTCAAAATCTAGAAATTTTATAAATTAAGAAATTTTGTTCGATAATTTTAGAAAAAATTGATACTTGAGTAAATAAACATAAAAAAAAAACGTAACAATTAATACTAATTATTAAAACCTTACAACGAAAAAAAACATGTGTTGAGATCATATAATTTTTAATGAACTAGCAATTAAACAGATCTTTTAATATAATCTTTTAAAAATAAAATGTTGTTTAAATGTTTTGCTTTACTTGGAAGTCACACGATCAAGTTTTGTCTTTCCTTTTAATTTGCTATACTCTCACACTTTTTTTACTAACGCACTCACACTTTTTAAATTGACCACGAGATTGCTCTCAATTTTACCTTTCCATTTGTATGACAATTTTACTTCAATTTAACAACTGACCACAAATTAACTTTGGCGCTTTCTTTATAAAAAATATATATCTTAAAAATTAATATGCTTTATTAAAAAATTCTTGTGCTTTTTTACTAAATACTTTGAGTCATACTACTATTTTGAGTTGTTTCTTCGTCGGGGGCATTTTTAAAATTAAATTGATTATCAAATTAAGTGCAGCCTGTGACACTGTTGTCAATTCAAACAAGTTTTGACAAGTTGTTTTTGTGAACAACTTGAAAATCACTTATTGCACGTGTGGCTCCAGGGTTAAGAATATTATTGTGCAATTGTTTCAATTATAAGTTAAAATTAACGGATTACTGCATTATTTCAGTAATCAGTAAACATTTACTGGTTACTGCAGCAGTACGCCCAGGTATATGAATTACTCACTAAACATGACTGTTTTTTTTTAATTCCAACGGACACATGCATTTGGTTTGTTTATTTGACTTAAAACTTTAAAAAATTATACATTTGACAGAAAAAGCATAAATGTATTGTTATTCGATTAATCGGCATTAATTCTTCGATTAATCGTTTAATCAAAGTCAGCATTTTTAAATTAATTGAACAATTAATCGTCTAATATGGTTCGATTAAACCTAATGAACATAGCTGGTACTTATTATACTATGGTCTCGATCATAAATAAATCCAAAGTTTTTATCTCAAAACTTGATGAATATTAAAAGAAGTTCTTAAAATGTATCTGCATGTTACACAACCTTCAAACCAATGTTTAATGCCCATATTATAAGGTATGGAATGAAAACCATGTATTGTTTTTTTTTTTTGTTTTGGTGTTGTGAAAAGCCATGTTTCCTTGTAACAACTTTGCCTTTTTGGATCCCGGTTTTTGAAACTTTTTGCTTGTAAATAGAAATAAAAACCCCATACCCCATAAATTGATTTCTGGTTTGAAGACATGTGAAAAATAAAGGTTATTGAAACTGGTTTTGGGGTGACCAACTAAGAAGGTATTTGTTGATATTTTGGATGCAGATGAACTGTCAGGTTGTACTGAATCGATAAAAGCGAATTAAAGTTATTTAGCATAGTGGTCAGTCCTTAAAAGGAGATAAGATAAAATTTTCTATTTACTATTTTTCAAATCAATTTTTTACCGCAATGATTAAATTTTTTTCCCATAAATTGGTATATTATGAGAGTTTCTTTTAATAGTTGTTTTTAAATGGATCAATGAGGTAGCTCTTTAAAAGAGAACTTATGTGTTTCTATATGGTCAGGGAAACACAAAATATTAATGAATAATAATGATTATTATCTTAATAATTTTCTCCGAATATACTTCCATAGATAAAATAGATATGAAACTCGCTTGTCAAAAATGTAAGTCTGTTGTCAAAAATAAAAACTCAAGTGATGAGAATGTGTTAGTAAAAATTGTATCATTGTGTTAGTATGAAAATAGTATAATGACCTACATGTCATTACATTGAAGTTATCGATACAATCGAGATCGATCGAGGGAATGTTCAACAAATCAAAACTAAGTGGAATTGAAAACGAACTGGATTTTGATTTCAATTATTTACAAAATCACTGTAGTTTTGCTTGTTTTTAAGAGTTGTTCTTGTAAATATAATCAATACTCAAAGAAGGAAGTATATAAAAAGGAGTATTTTTATGAACTTTCTTTTCAGGCTCGTTTTCAAAATTTGTTCGATTGTAAATCCACTTCATTTCAATTTACAAAACAAACCCATATTTATTTAAACGAGAATCTGGCTGGGTTTTACCACTTGTGGGAGCGTGCTGCGAGAGGGAGGACTATCCCTAGGTGCTGTTGTTACTCAGCAGCTACTGCTAGCCTATTTCAAAAAGCGCTAGAGGTATGATGGCTCCAGCTCCTAAATAAGGGGCAATGTTTGTCACCAGTAGATAAGATCCGCCATGGAGTGGGGCTACACTGCATGTTTCCAAGTAAATACTTCTCACATCAGAAATTCTTATTTCTGATTTATGCCTTATGCTCTAATTCGATTCACTTTTTACTTTATTCGGAGTTTTAATAATAGAATTAAAAATAATAAAAAAAAAAGTAATTGCCAATAGACTTTTGAACTTAACCTGGTCTTCCCAACCAAATTTTCATTGAAACACATGTTTGTTTATCCTTTTCTGTAAATAGTTTGTTGTTCCACATGACAAAATATAACAAAACTTCAACGACAACAATGACATTAAGAAAACAAAGGGGGGAAAAAGACAGGAAAAACCTATTGTATACAAACACAAATACAAACTAAAGCCACAAAATTCCTAAAAGGCACGTTTTCTTTTAACATTTTGATATTTATTGCCAACATCAACAATGACAGCAAAAAAAGGTGTTTAAACGTAAAAATAGATTATAAAAAAATAAAAATCGGTATCTTTGACATTAAAGTTTGGCTTTTAGCTATTAAATGTTTATGTCTAGTTACAATTAAATATAATTTTATTAAATAATACAGTTTTGTTTAAAGAATTAAAATATATATTTTGTTTAAATAAATTTCCAGAAACATAAAAACTACTTTTACATTATCCATATTAAATATTTTCATTAACCGTTTTTTGTTACAGTTGATATTTAAATTCATTAAATACTTAATAATTAAAAACAAAATGTTTATGGATTTTAAAATACACATACACTAACAGGCACACACATATTGCCATTGCTGAAAGTCTGAAAGTGCATTTGTAAATGATTTATTAATGTTATGCCGGAGGATATTTTGTGTCAACATAATATTGTGACATATAGACTCAATCATCATTAATGCGTACACACACACACACGTACTCAGATATGTTTTAAGGCGTACACATGCACATCAAATTTATTCCCCCTTCTTTGGAATTTGTATCATGTGGTCCACATGGCGAATACATAATTTTAATTCGTGGTATGTTAACGTGGAAGTAGAACCATGTTTTAGGATATTTTTTAGGCTCCATAGTTTATAAGAAATGTTGATTGGCAATTTAAGACATGATGTTAGTATTTTTTAATCAGCCTAAATTGTCACTCGATTCACTTAGCCCCTAGAAAATGACTTTACAAAAGGGAATGGGTGTTTTTTGTAGAGGTATAAAACGTTAAGTTGGCAACACTTTTTAACTGGGGGCCATTTTGTCAGCAGCCAACTGATTTATGTTTAGTTTGGCCTTGCATTTTAACATGAATAGACTGAGGCCTGAACAACGCTTCCAAAATGTACAAATTTATTTTGAAAATCATGATTCCGTTCACTTTTGTTTGAATGGATACTTCAATAAACAAAACTGCCGTATTTATAGTGATGATAATCCTCAAGTGTATGTTGAGACACCGTTACATCCAGACAAACTGTCTGTTTGGTGTGCTTTTTGGGCTGGTGGAATCATTGGTCCGTACTTCTTTAAAAACGCTGCTGGTCAGAACGTTAAAGTCAATGGTGACCGCTACAGGGCCATGATTACTGACTTTTTCGTTCATCAATTAAACGGCCATGTTGTGCAGAGCTGTGGTTTCAACAAGACGGTGCAACATGTGACATAGCTCGTGCTTCAATTGATTTATTGAAGGAAACGTTCCGCATAGTTTCACGTTCCGGACCCGTGAATTGGCCTCAAAGATCGTGCGATCTAACGCCACTAGACAATTTTATGTGCAGATATGTGAAGTCGCTAGTCTACGCTGATAAGCCCCAAACGATTGACCACTTGGAGGATAACATTCGCCGCATTATTGCCGATATGCGGCCACAAACTTTGGAAAAAGTCATACGAAAATTGGACTTCCAGATAACACTACGTCCGAGACAGCCGTGTGGCGGTCATATTTAAATTATAATGCCTGAAGATTATCTTTCGAATAACGCAAATTTCATGGCAATCTAAAAAATTAGTCTTTGTTTTATTCCATTTCAAACTTCTAGACGTCTATTAAAAACACCCTTTACAAAAAATGTTTCTACCAATTTGCGCTTTAGACACTGCAACCATCCAACCGGTTCATTAGAAAGGCAATTTTGTGAAGATGATTTTAGGATGTACATTTTTTCAAGACTAGGACCACTAGGGGAGATCGGGGGCAATTTCTACCTCTTAGAAACTTCTTACATATCTTACATATTTTTATGAAATATAAAACAAAGATAGATTCCTACTTATATGGACACATAAGCACACATTTTTTGAAAAATAGGACCGCGAGGGGAGGTAGGGGACAATTTCTGCCTCTCCAATACAAGCTAACCGATTGTAGTGAAATTTTAAATATCCCTGTTTATATAAACACATAAGATATCAGTTTTTTTTTCTCAAAAATGGGACTACGAGAAGGGTGAACGTAGTAGCACACGCCGGGTATTTGCTAGTGGGGTAATGAAATGAATATACGAAAATATTTTTTTTTTTATTTGGATATTGAAACATGGAACTTTAGAACTAGAATTTGTACAATTAATTTCTAATACCCGTGGCAATAAGTAAAAATTTATCTTATGCAATTTATTTTTTTAGTTTTGAAAAGAGCCATTTTAAACTTTAAAGGTGACTTTTAAAAATTAACTTTTATTCTAATGCTATCAACAACTCTCTGCTTCTATAGTTTTTTGCAGTTTGTATTACTAATGTCACAGATCGGAAGTAAACTTAGGTTTTTATTTCAAATGTCGAAAAAAGATAATCAAAAAGTCATTTGGCTATAACTTTCTGAAACATCCCAATAAAAAATTGAGCTTCGGACGAAGCAGGTTTTTAAGGAAGTAACGTAAAAGCTTACGGAAGACATGAATTTTATATGTCGAGTTCCCACTTTGAAGCAATACATTTTTGACACAGAAAGCGCTTTATTCAGCGCATATAAAAATTGGTAAATGTAACGGTCAACTTTGCACAATGAATTTTTTGTTACAGTTATTCTTTTACATGCTCCCTTACAAACCTGCTTTGTAGTAAGGCAATGTCGTGGCTCTTCAAATTTTATATATTTATTAAGATGTCGTTCACTAACTGCATCTCTATATGTCTTATTGCGTAGCGCATAAATGTGTGCCTACTTTTAAAATGTACCATTAGTGCTTCGCAAAATAAGAAATTTTTTTATTGGGATCGTACAAAATATTTGAAACTGGGCCCATGTGTACTTTTGAAGTGAAAGTACCATCAGCTGAATTTGTTTTCTTTTTGCCACAGATATATCTGCCTTGTTAAGCTTTCCTATAAAAATGATTCATTTAGATCTGACTTCGGTTTTAATAAGAATAAGTTTTCCAAGCTTTTTATTTGAAATATATGTTTTTGTATCTTTTTAAAATATTTATAAAAAAGAATTATGCAATTATGTATTTCAACTTTTACCAAAACCTTAAGTTCGAAACTACATTAATCTGGAAGCCAAAAATTTACTAGCCTAGTGGACCTAATCTCTTGGTGGTCTTAACCTCTAAACGTCTTAAGTGCGCACTACTAAAGACGGAGGTGGCAATTTGAAGGCATAACTCGGCTGAATAATACACTCGTCTCTTGTTTAGAAGCTAGAGCTATATAACCTCCGCTTCAGGCCAGCAGCATATGTTGAATAGTAGCAGTACCTAAAGAGATCCGCCAGCTGGCCGAACTTTCCCACATGTGCACAGTGGGACATCCTTATAAAATTACCAGACAAATTTAATAACTTCTTTTTGTTTTGACTTTAGACGTGTCAAAATCAGTACCCGGTGTTTTTTAAGGATGCTGAACTTATTTATTGGTTGGGGTCGGGGGAAGTTTAATGAAAATGAAAAAAAGAGTAATAGGTATCGTTTGATACGTTTTTAGGTGCTCCGGTTAGATTTTTGGCATTATCTTTACGATCAGGATTTCCAGTTTGGAGCGTGGTACATTTTCCCATAGAAGTCCTTGTCTTTTTACAAGTTCAAAATTGAAAGTTCATAATATCAAGCAAACAATTTGTTGATTTTGCACCTATTACCAAAATGATTATATTGATTACTAAAAATTGTACAATTGTGAATATTTTTATTTTAATAAATTAATTTTAATTAAAAAAATGATCAAAAAACTTTGCCATTTCAAACAATGTGTTAATTTATTTGAATATATGTATATTGACAATTCCCAACAACAATTCCACATGTTTAAACTATTTTATTTTTAACGAAAAAAGTCAATTTAGATTTTTTGTTATTTAATAAAAAATTTAATTGAAAATTTATTTTAAAACAACTAAAATGCTAATTAAATCAAAATTAAATTTTTAATTTTCTTTCAACTAAAAAAACTTTTTAAACCATTTTTTTTAATTGATAATACTGTGTTTTTCTGTGTTATTATATGCACAACTTTATATCGGTTAAATGAGATTTAGGTAGTTTCTAAAGTCAAGAAAGATTCGAAATTATAAAATCCAGTTGTACGAAGCAAAAGATTAAAATCGATCAATAAATCTAATTGTTTTTTAAATATTTTCTTCTTTTTTGAATATCAAATGAATTGTGTGTTTTTTAAATAAATTGCTTAAACCTATATTTTTTTTTCTTTTTTTATGGGAAAAATTTTCACCTTCAACTCACATTAAGGACCAATTCCGAAAGTCACTTAATCCTTTTTCCTAAATGCTGATTCCGGAGCCAAAGAAAACAAATTTTGTTGATCAAGTTCCATATTAAATTATGAATTCATTATACTGAAATTTTTGTATAAAAAATTCGCTACGACTTTCTGCTCTACACAAATAAATTTATTTTGTATCCTTGCTATTTGGATACAAAAAACCTATATTTTAAATGTTGCATTTTACAGTACGGGATAAAACTTAAAAATGTACCATACTACTTTACAAAATATTTACGTGTACTGTCTCGTACCCAGCAAGCATTTGCTGTTGTTGAAGTTTAAAATAATGGTCGCTTTAAATGATCGCCAAACAGAGATGCCACCAAACTATCATAATTTTAATCATCTGTCCCAAAGGATAGTTCATCGTAAAACGGCCATTTTAAGGACATAAAATAAACTCTTCCAGAAGACACTTCGAAGATGTGACGAAAAGCATTAGATCAGAAGTTTCAAAAAAATTTTAAAATTAAAATTATTAAAATTAAAATGATTCTACATTTTGTATTTATTTATCTTAATTAACATTGAAATCTTAAATTATTTTTTTAAAATGTATTACTTTTTTACATTTATTATTTATTTTAAGACTGAAAGAACTTGAAATTGTAAAAAATAACACAAAAAATTTAATTTTAATCAAAAACATTGAATTTTTAATTTCAAATATTTTTTCCATAATTTTTTGATTATTTTTGTTATAAATATAAGAAATTTTGTTAATTTTTTCCTGAAGATGCTAACCAAAGGTTAGCAAAATATTGAAAAGAAGGATAATTAAATAAATAAACTTTGTTTGTATAAAAAATGCCTAGAGCTTAATTAAAATACGTTTTAATATTATTAAAAAGGTCAAATAAAAGTAAAGATACAAAAACATTTTTTTAATTCGAAAGATTAATACATGGCATTAACATATGAAAATGACTTCGGACATATGGGCACCGCCCCACGGCTGTTATTGACGAGGCGCATTGTAGACGTCTAATTTTGGGTCAATTTTTCGAGCACTGCTGTTAAGAATAACACAAGCAATGTTGGCCTTAAAGGCTTCAATTGTGGCTGGGTTTTTTTCAGCATTGGCCAGTGATTTTGCGGTGCCCCCAGGAAATAATCGAGAGGTGTCAAAATGGTTGACCTTGCAGGACAATAGTAAAATTCATTTCTCGAAATCAACATATCGCCATATTTTGAGTTCAAGAGGCTGATGGTTACGGTCGTCGTAAGGCACGTAGCGCCACTTCTGTTGAAACCACACCTCAGCCGGATCAATGTCGTCCATAAGCTTAAGCAAAAAATCATTGATCATGATACGGCAACGATCTCTATTAACCGCTACGCTACAAGCGGCTTAATTTTTGCAGAAACAAGGCAAACCGCAGCAAACGGTGCATTTTTTTGAATGTATTGAAGTCTGAGGGATCTGTTGTGGATTGATCTCACTCCATGTGTAGCAATTTTGTGAATTAACAAGCCCGTTAATTCTAAAATCAACCTCCTCGCTATATGCGCCATAGCAATCACGAAGTTGCCTATAAGTGGCTTCAATCGATTAATGATTTTCAAAGCAAATTTGGATAGTTTAAACACGTTGTTTAAGCGTGAATATATCTACTCATAATGATATACCATAGTATACTGATCATAAATGTCAAAAACTTTACTGATCATAAATGCAAGCATCACATAATGTTTTTATTAAGACAATAAACACAAAAACAAAGAAGTGTTTTTTCTGCTTAAACTTGATATAATGCAAAAAATTAAAAGGAAGAAATTGCATTGGGGATGTATTTTTTTTAATTTTTTTATCTAATTTTCTTTATCTAAAATCAACGGCCTTTCTATCTGAAGCAACCCTTTTGGCCAAAGAAAAATGTACGTTATCTTATTTTTAACATGACCAGAATTGACATTAAATTTTCTGATTTACTGCAGAAGAGGATTTCAATAAACATATCACACTTTATCAACAAGAGTATATTAACTCAAAAATTTTATTTTTCACTTTTTCGAAAAAATCGACGTCTGTAAATATGACGTGCTAATTTGTCTACTTTTTAGTAATGAAACGATTGGTTTTAAAGTTGTTTTTCATATACTTTCAATGTTAAATAAAAAATTTGTTTGCTTTTACTGAACATTTTTTGTTAAATGGTTTTTTTTTAAATCTTCTTTAAGTCGCCCAAAAGTGTAAGAGAAGCGACGTCAAGTACTTTTAATTTTACAAAAATCTTTTCAATACGTACATGGCAAAGGTACATACATATACATTACATACACCTATGCTTATTCCTGTATTGATGTTGATGATAATGAAAAATTTGTTTTTAATCCTCTCAACATGTGAAATTCTCATGAAAACTCGTAATTGCAGTATATATACTCATATACAGATATACATATGTGTGTATGTATGTATAATTACATTTTTCAACACCTGCATCTACACATACTTACTCGCTCACTTACTTCAATATAATCACACATACTCACAGGCTCACTATCGTGAACTCTTTAGCTTTAGCCACCCAAACTGACTGCAAAAATCAAAAATTCAAAAAAGGGTGGTGGCTTTTTTCCAATTTGACATTTCAGCCTACAAGTGTGTGACATCAGAAAAGTAAGTGTCAGTGTCAACATTAAAAGCGGATTAAAATTAATACCACAACAACGACATGGTAACAATAAAATTTGTAGGGGGAGGTTAAATTAAAAAATTTATTTTTTTTTCTACTCTTATGTGTTGTTTGTGGAGAGGTGAAAATGAAAATAGGGGTTTGACTGCTTGTCAACGGGATGATAGTTTTAAATTTGAAGAAGTGTTTACAATTTTTTTTTTCGGAAAAATTAAAATATTTTAATTTTCAGTTTAAATTTAAACAAAATCCAAGCTCGTCTACTTAGAATTACTTTTTGGGTCGCTTATATTTTATCTACATAGTGTGAGGCGAAGCTTTAGAGATACTTTATTAAAAATCTGTCAAATCAACATATAAAACATTTATTGCCTTGTATAAATCTAGTATGCCGACTCGAGAGAGCGTTCACATTTTTTGATTACACTCATTACATATATAAGTTTTGGATGAATTTAACATACCTTCTTTTCTATACTTTGGTTTCTATTTTAAATTAAAAAAATAATATCTAAAATTAGATATTTCCATTTTGAATTTTTTATAGAAAAATATAAAAATAAGATTTGTTTTTATATTAGTAAAAATCATTTTAAATAAATTTTTTTTCTTTAATTATAGGAAACGGCAAATATTTTCATTTCAAATTCGAAATAAACCGATTGGAAATTGTTTCTAAACACAAAAATATTTACCAGAAATAGAAAATGTATACGTTCAGCAAATTTAAATTACGATGTCAATAAATTTTAAATGATTTTAAATTTTTAATGATTATCTCGGTGTATTTCGAATACAATCAATAAGCTACATTTTTTTATATTTTAAAGAACAATACCATTTCTAAGTTAATTTAAGGTCGCTAAACACGAATATGAAATCCATTTACATATATTTCCTAATGCGCGTTTTAGCGATGTTCGCTAAAAATAATTTTTTTTATGGAAAAAAATTCTGAGAATGGTTTATCTGCATAAAATAACTCTAACATAATTAAATAGACATCTCTCTTTTGTTCCAGCCTATATAACGATTGTGTTAATCGGATAAAGATGTATGGAGTAACAGAATTTAAGGGCTTAAAAAAGTTTATTTTTAGACGTTTTGTCAAAACCTTTCATATTAAATTGCTTTTTTTAGATGACAAATAAACTATGGGCTAATAAATCAGTGCAAATTAAACTATCTTTTTGGTTTGAAATGTGTTCAAACCAGCAAATCATTAAACATATAAATAAACCATCTCGAATCGCATAAAATTGGGCGTTTGTTTGACAACATTTATCGTAGTGTTACCACAATATTATTTTTTTAAACTGCATATAATATATGGGGCACTGTTTTACAGTTGTTAAGTTTAAGCTACATTTAAATTTAAGTTTAGTTCAACTTAACCAGCGTTTTAACGTTCACTTATTTATTAGCCATATTTTTTTGCAGTATTTAAAAGATAATTATGGAATGATCACGTGATGTAAAATGTTATTTTTCACACAAAATTGCTTTAATTCAGTGCCCATGTTCTGTAACTCTCGCTTCAAAAAACTTTTCGATTGAAATGCGAGAAATGAAACAAAAATTCCATTAATTGAAACAAACAACTGTTGTTCTCACTTAACTGCGTCTGTAACATTTTTGGCGAGTAATAGCTGTCACGTAAGGAAATTACTCGCCAATTTACAGAAAAAGTGTGTCTGTTAAATTTTTTTGACAGTACCCGCTTTGAACTGTCAAATAAACTCACGCATAAAAACGGGGTGAGAAAAAATTTTACCACTAAAAAAATATATTGAATATGCAATATGCAATGAATAATAACATGGAATTGAATGTTTTCAAAGCAATTTTGTAATCAACAAACATGTAATTCACAAACTGCCGTCATTGACAATTTTTCAATTTGTAATGAAAAACTATAACAACTGTTTAATAGTGCATCATACACTTATAGAAAAGGTGTCAAAATGCTGATGTACTTAGACATCAGTACTATGACAAGTGTCTTCGTTTTTGACCCCATGGCACTTTTTAACATTGTGATAACGGCCCTAACATCACTTCGCCAAATTGTCGTCAGGCTCAAAAATTTAAATTACATCATTAATGGGATGACACATTGGCATTACAAAAATTACAAATCGGAGTCAGTTTAATAAGACATGTCATCAGTGCGATGACTTGGTAACATCGGAGAAAGGTCTACTGGGCTCAATTTAATGACAAACTGCAATTAAATAGAATCACTGGGATTGACTTAAGTCAAAGTGACAAGATATTATTCTTAACTTACCCGTTACTCATGTTTGTTTTACCCTTACTCTCAATTCTAAGACACAAGTAGCATGCCCGATATGGGTTTCGTAATCATTTTACTTTAAAAATTTGATGTATTCAACTAAATAATTTAAGAAAATAGAGTATGGGAATTTTTGCTTCTCATTTTACTTTTTAAGCATGAAAATGATGCTAATAATATAAAAAATGTGGCATCGAATTGATGTCACTGTTGTCATAGCATAGATGATGCATAAAATATGACAACATTTTATGATGACGTTCGTCATTGAATTAATGTCACTTTTTGCCTCATTAATGATATTTGTAGTAACATTGATGTCACAATTCTGATGTTACGGCATCACCAATACGAACATACATTTTTCTATGAGTGTATGATGTTTCACATATTGTTCGATTTGATCTCATTTATTTTTTCCATGTGCCTGAAATTAAAATGCAACGTTGAGTGCTATTTGAAATAAAAATTCGCAAAAAAAAATTGTCACGATCAACCCAATGTATGTATGTATATTTGCAATTTGTACAAAAAAATTTTCCTGACTGAAAATTTTGTCCTAAGTGAAATTGCCTTAAATTTTTTATTCAGAACAAGGTTTCGTAGAAGCTATTATCAATTTTAACGCAATTTACAATAAACACAAGTTTCTGTCCCAAAATGTTTTTTTAATTATCGACTACAATTAATTCTTGGAGTTTCAAATACTACCGCAGACGTGTTACAATTTGTCTACATGGGTTGTGTTAATTTTTGCTTGAATTTAAATTCAGTATTCGTATTGGTAAAGCCGATATTTCTTTTTGAGTATCGGTATCGTTTCGCCAAAGTGCGTATAGTTACATGCCTTATTATATGTACAAAACACACAGCTTATCATTTTGCCCATAGATCTGTTGTTGACCATAACAGCCTGGCCCACGATATCGGCCGATATCGTTCGTTCACAGTTTCAACGACAAACAGCTGATTTGCGCCCCGCTAAAAATTTTCACCGCGACAAGTTTGCTTCCCCGTAAGAAATATTATGCGACCACAAATGTCAAAGTCAGTCACTTGTGTTGTGGTTGGCGGCAGAGGCATTTTGTTAAAATATTAAATCAAACTTTCCTTTACTCACCAAAACGTAATATTTTGTATACACACCACCACAATAGTGGATAGGGTATTATGCATTTGCCCTGATGTGTGTAACACATTAAAATATTACTTAAAGCATACCGATCGACTAAGAATCACTATCTGAGTAGATCTAACGATGCCCGTCCGGCTGGCTGGCTGTCCATGTAACCTTGTGTGCAAAGTACAGGTAGCAATTTAGAAGATAATTTGATAAAATTTGGTACATAGATTATAATTGGCACAAGGACCAAGCATATATATATATAAAATGGGGGCAATCGGGCAATAATTTCATATAGCCTCCATACATGCTGCTTTCCGGAATTGGGCCTTTGTGCCCACTACTAAACCAATTTTAATAAAATTTAAAACATAGATAGATCCATATTTATATGGACACATTACCTATGCTTTTTTCAAAGCTAGGTCCTAAATAGGTACACTTGCAAAAATGTGTTCTTATCTTAGGGTATTATAAGGTCAGGCGTGACCGACTATACTTTCTTACTTGTTTATAATTATATTTGTTTCAAACAACACCACTAATAAAATTATGTAGTGTTATAAAATATTTTTCACAACATTCTATTCTATATTTTTTGTAAAGTGCTATGTTTGATTCTTGTTTACTCCTTTGTTTTGTATGCTGCTTTGTTTGTAGCACAGAGTTGTATTTGTATAGATTAATTTATATATTTTGCCGATTCTTATATTCAAACTAGCGTTTTATTTGTGGAATCGTTGATGTGGCAATCAGTGCTGCCACGACTAATAGAACTTTTATAACCAAAATTTTTGAAAAAGTTACCAAATGTGGAAAAATATAACCAAATTATAAATGCTTTTTTTTAATTGAGAAAAACGTTAAAATTTATTATAAGTTACGATATAATACAAAGGTTATTTTCACTTTATAGGAAAAAATTAATTACAAATTAAGAAAACAAAGCAAGAATTATAGTTCTTGGTAATATTGAAAAAAAATAACGAGAAATATAATTTAAAAGGTTTTGTTTATTTGAGACCTATTTCATAAAAAATATTTTTATTTTATAAGAGTTACCCGTCAAATTTCCATAAAAAATTTAGTATATTGAAAGTTTATAAATTGAATTTTTTTTGAATATGTTCTTTACAACAAGCGAAATTTGTACTTCACAGTTATTAATAACAAAAAAGAAAAATTTAATAATTTTCCGTTTTTTAACTGTCGATGAAAATTTACTTTTGGCGATATGGCGATTGTTTTAGCGAAATTGGAAACTGTTGGCGGTAGGCGGAATGCATTTTTTTAAAATATTTTTTAATTTACATATCTTTAAAATATTATAAAAATGGGTGTTACTTGTTTCTCTTGTTTGTAAATTGTATTTTATATTTATAATTATTACTGTTTCAAAATTGTTCTATTTGAAATATTTTGTGATATTATGGCGAATTAATATTATGTCGACAATAAACAAATTCGTATTTCAGACCGTACATTCAATGGACAAGAAGTATATGACTGACAGTAAAAGGTTTTTTTATAAAATAAAAATATTGCCAAATCATTATCTTAAATTAAGGCAATTTTCTTACAGTAAATTTCTTAAATTCTAAAATTGTACAGCCATGTCACAGAGTACAATTTCGTTCGGAACCAAAGAAAACATATTTGTTTATTGATAGAAAATATATTTTTATCGTTTTTTGACCTTTAAGTTACGGAATGGGTGTTCCGTTCATAAAAATAAAAATAGTTTCATTCAACTCACAAAAATACGGAATGAGTTCCGTTTCCGAACGGAATTGAACTCTGTGACATGGCTGAGAGATTATATATCAATTTATTTTTCAAAAATCTTTAAAATTTCTATGTGTATTTCAATATATTAAAATATACTACTAGAAATAATGTAAATTTAGAACATTTTAATTATATTCAAGTTTTTAGAAACACTAAAACTGCTTTTGTGTTCTTTTTCAGTCATGTTCTGATATCGATTCCGCATGATATGGATTTTCTACTTTAAGTACCACTTATCTTGACCACTATTAAAATCAGGAAAAACGCTCGTTTAAAAAAAATTAATTGAGAGTTTTCATCGATTAAAACTTCATTTGATATCAATTTCAGAACATGGCCGTTTCTTATATAAAAATTTCATCTGGCAATTTTTTCTTAATAAAAATCTTAAAAAATATCCGATAGCTGTTTTGAAAGCGAAAAAATCTAAGTGTATCAAGATAAACACATCCATACGTATTTTATATTTTAGAAAAAAGTAACCAAAATGAAAAAAATATTCACATCTCCACATTGAGAAAAAGAATAACGAATTTTGGTTAGAAATAACCAAAAACGGCAGCCCTGGTGGCAATACAGTCAATGGACAATAAACAAATGGATAACGTTAGAAACGTAAAACATATCGACCGATAGGTCATGTAACATTAAAAGGTTACAAACAGGGATGTTAAATGGGGTTTTAAATTTGGTACCAACTTCCAAAAAAAATGTACTTTTTGGACCTTCACGGTACCATTTTTTTTAAATTTATTAAAACAACAAAAAAAGTACATAAAAATTCAATTGTACACAAAAAAACAAAACTTAACATTCACAAAAATTATATGTATGAATACAATAAGGTACACAAAGTCTTATAAATATATATAAATGTATCAAAATCAGGCACTTATTTGCTTAGTTAATAAACTATTTGGAATTTTTACATCATAGCAGCATGAATTTGTCGATCTTAACCAATCATATGTATAAGACTTGATAATGTTGGCACATGTAGTCTGTTTCCTTCCTTAGTTTTTATTATATTTCGAAAAGAAAAAACTCTTTCCACATTTGCAGACGAATGTGGAATGCATAAAATTCCAGCAAAGACTCTAGAAATACCAGGAATCATATGGACATTAAGCTCATTTTTTAAATTAGCTACTGCCAACCCAAAACTAAAATTTATGGAACCACATTAAAACTTCGTTATTAAAGTTGACTTTAGTTCTCAAAACTTCGCAAAATTTTATATAAAATTGTTTTGCATTTTCTTTAATTTCTTTCACAATATATAATTTGTAGAAATATATAAATCCATTTATGTTTCGCAATCAATTTCTTCAAAGGGCATGTGAGTTTTGTAAAGGTCAACGAAAGAATATCACATTCATCCAAAACATTTTTATTCATGAAACTATGTTCTATTTGGCGGAACAAAAAAGTTAGCCTTTGTAAAAATACATGCATTCAAACATCTTCTGATTGCATTTCTAAATTAACCATGTTAATAATTTTAAGTGCCATGGATAACTAAAAAATGCAATTTAAAAGAAGGATTTTTTAAAATCCTGATGAAAGAAATGATAATTAAAAAATAAATGTAAGGAAAAGGACTCAATAATTTGTTTGCTTTACTAAAAATCCAAAAAGGGGGACCTATGACAAATTTTGAAATTGTACCAAATGAGTCACGGTAGTACCACGGTACTTTAGAAGGTCAAAAATGTACCAAATAAAGGACAATTGTACCAACTTTAACAAACCCTGGTTACAAATAATAGCTCCTTCTAATGCTTTGTTCGCATGTCATGTTGAATTGCATTGTTCGCTCTTGGAATTACGAATGCGAATTATGCTATTCGCACGGCATATTCATAATTCAATAACTCTTCTTCTAACATTTATGAATATTTCTTTGTTTTAAAAATTAATACAATTGAAAGTTACAATTTAAAATTTATCTTGTTAATTTATTTGTTGTTTTAAATTTCACAAAAACACAACCGTTTTTTTTACAGCCTTCGATAAAAATTTGTGATTACAATGATTTGCTTGTAATTTTGGCATAGCAATTCCAAATAAATTACGTACAAATGAGATAATTCGCTCCAAACATTTTGTATGGCGAATTATGTAATTTGGTTCATAATTGGGCTGTGAATTACAAATGAGAGAGTGAATTACGAAAAAATTTTGCCGTGCAAACAAAGCATAAAGTGATGTCTAAAGAAGATTTTTCTATATTTTCCCTAATTTTAAAATTTACCAATATTGTAGATTGTGACCCCGATATTATTATTCCACAGTGGAACTTGTCAAGGTTAACAGACACGAACCTTTCAGTAGATTTAGATAATAATATATTTTGGGATAAAATAAAATCCTTTTTTTTTTTTTTTTGTTTGGTGTTCTTTTGATAACTCGATCAGACGTTACGTTGCAAGCAATGAAACAGAAGATGTGGACAAAGTGAATAAGAAGAAGTTGACAAAGGGAGTAAGAGATGTCTAAAATAACTATAATTATTACAGTTTATAAGCGGAATTATGGAATTTTTATTGTATGCCTTTTGTTTTTCTTTTACTTTATTGTTTTTGTTACTTTTTTGTTTTTGTTATTAATTGCATAATAAAAAAAAAAAATTAATTAAAAACAAACAAAATCTTATTTATGAAAAATTATGTATTCACAAGAATAACTTTGGTAACAAATTTGCAAGTGCACGTGTATAAAAAACAGAACTGGCAAATTGCTTTATTTTGATTTTCTTGCGAAAACAATAAATCAATTTGTTTTTGTTTTTAATTTAGTTTGTTCTTTACCCACTTACAACTATTGGGAGAATTCCAATTAATTGTAGTGGGAAATGTAAGAAAACAAAAACCCGCTGTTTATTGTTAGTATTTTGTTCAAGCTTTGACATTGTTCCAAATAAGACCTTTTGAGTGTTTGAAATTCTCATTCGCTCTGCAGTTTTATTAAACATTATCTTTGGCTTTTATTAAAATTTTTGGGAAAATGTTTTCCTGATGATCTGGCCTAAGCAACCAGTGAAATGCGCATAGAAACTAGCTTATCCTCCAATAATAAATTTCAGTGTATTTATCAAGAATAAAAATGGGAAATAAGCACAACAAACAAAATCTTATTAATGAAAAATTATGTATTCCCAAGAATAACTTTGATAATAAATTAACAGCTTTATCAAATAAAAATCATACTCTATATCAAAAATACATATCGAACTGGTTCGTGCAAAATGAGTCAATTCAAAATTTATAAATTCTCACAATAAACAAAAAAAGTTTCTTTAATATGTACTCCTTTATAATAAAGGGGAGTACAACTGTTTTTTTTTTTTTTTTTTTTTTGGCAAAATACTAGACAAATTTATTTAAGATTTTTACAGTGGTTACCCTTGTTACCCACATGTGTATTTGTTTTGAAATAGTTCGAATTTTGTTCGGATAAAAAATTTTGAAACGCCTGATTTACAGCCAATATATTGGTAGTGGACTGGTAACGTGTTAATGATTTTTTAAATTTATATAGAATTAAATTGTTAGAAAAGCCCAAATTTAAAAAATTGCAGACAAATATTTATGTACCTATGAAGTTTAAAAGGCTGACGACAAAAAGTTTTAAAAATCCCAAACAATTAACATTGGAAAAAATTATATTTTAAATACAAAAAAATAAAACATTTGATAATATGATATTAAAAAAGTATATCTGTTATTAGTTAAAATACATACATAAATATATTTAAGGCTTTTTCATCGAAAACAAACCCATGCAAACCCCGTGCTTAGAAATATATCCTTAGAAATACACACACACACACACACACACACACACATAAATATGAACATCAACATAATGAAAAAGCTTTAAAGCTTATTCAAGTGAATAATGATGACAATAATACTTTTTGATGATAAAAATGAAAAGAAAATTTTCGAAAAATACAAAAATGGGGAAAAGTGGAATATGAAATATGATGGTTGTGTTAAAAATGGCGTTGTTCTGTCAGTCTATTTGTTTATTCGTTGACTGATGTTTCTGTTACACATTTTGTGAAAGATGTACAATTTAAGCATTTGCTTAATATTCAACATCAACAGGAGCTGAATCAACACATTATACAAATTCCCGTTTTGGTTGTATAATTTTGGCTTGCGTTGACATGTAAAGCAAATAAGTTATTATGGGAAAATATAACATGATGAACATATTTTCCTTTTATATTGTGGTATTCATGTATTAGATACTTTCTTGAAGTACCACAAATAGGAAAGTGTAATATGTTAAGTGATGGATTTGCGCCAGTGTCAAGCGACATAAATTTTTAGCTTTTTCTTAGTTATTACTTTCTGTATTACCATCTAATGATTGTATGTTTTTTACTTGTCACTGTCATAAGCAGGGACATTTTTTGTATAATTTCTAAAAAAAATGCATATTTTGGGGCTGGGGTCTCCGAGATAAATTGAAATATTTAAGCTGAAATTTTATTTATTAAGACTTTTGACCAATATTTTCGATAAAGTATATTAATTTGATAATTTGACTTTAAAAGCTTGAAAAAAATATTTTTTAATACTCATAGCTCTCACCGTATAATGCAAAAACGAACAACAGGAATTTGGAAGTACTCTTTATTTTGGACAAAAATATATTAATTTGGCTTATTTTCAATACTTAGGCCCTAATTGTGTAAAGCGAATAGCAACAACAAAAATTACATTGAAAGCAAAAACGTAGTCAAAAATATTTTATAATTTTATTGTTGCTTTCTACAGAAATTCATATTAAGGGTGTGTGTGAAACGGTTGCAAAGTACTCATGGAAGTAAAATTTTGACGCTGTTGAGGTAAATAAAATTTTGACACTAGCGTCAGTGTGACCAGGTCTTAAAATTTTTAATGCTAAATCTGGCATTAGACATGGCCCAAAAATGCTAAGAATGATTTAAAAATTTGCTAAAAATAATGCTAATTTTTTTTATTATTTTTTTGTTAAAAAGTTATTACCAGTATAAAACTTTATTTCAAAATAATTACATTTTGGTGACTTATTTTTTAATGGAATTGAAATAAACGGTTATATTTAAACAAGAGTGTAGCTCTTGGTAAAGCTTCTGATACATATAAATATTTAGCACAGGTAGTGGAGATTAAAAACATGCAATATTTAAACGATTTTATTTCCATGGCTTAACGAAATTTTTAAGATCATTTTATTTTTTATAGTTGAAAGTTATAGAAAAATTGTAGTTTTAAAATGATTATTTTTTCAGCAGTTTAGAGAAAAAATTTTTTTCAAACATTTACACTATAGAATTTTTATCTAAATACCAATTGAAGTTTCCTTGTACTTTAATATCGTAATATCAAAGTGCAAATCGATTTACAATCAACATGATGTGGGCATTTCTAATATTTGCTTTCATAATATAAGAATTATTTGTTTTCATACAAAATTTCATTTTGGGAACAACTATTTTTAGTCGAAATGTATTATAATTTATAAAAAAAATGTAAGTAAAACGAATAAAACTATTTCCAAATTTTTAAAATAAATAATGCTAAAAAATCTGATAAATGAAAATTTTGCAGCTTAATAAAAAATTGTAATGCTAAATTTAGCTGCAAAAATGCCAAAATGGCCACACTGATTAGCTTAGAAATGTTTGGCAAATTTAGTTCACCGTAGAACTTTGCTAATTTATAAAAAATTTATATTAAATTTATTATAATTTATAAAAAAAATGTAAGTAAAACGAATAAAACTATTTCCAAATTTTTAAAATAAATAATGCTAAAAAATCTGATAAATTAAAATTTTGCAGCTTAATAAAAAATTGTAATGCTACATTTAGCTACAAAAATGCCAAAATGGCCACACTGATAAGCTTAGAAATGTTTGGCAAACTTAGTTCACCGTAGAACTTTGCTACCGCTTCACACACACCCTAAATTTTAAAATTTCAAACGCTGACTATCTTAAAACGCAATATAAATTTCTGTAGAAAGCAAAAACAAAATTATAAAATATTTTTGACTTTGTTTTTGCTTTCAATGTCATTTTTGTCGTTGCGTTGCGTTGTATTTATTTATTTAATTTTATTAAATCCAAAGCAGATTAATACTGGAATTTTACTCAAAGATACTGGCATGAGTTTTTATGTGTTATTTAGGCTTCTTTCAAGAACTTGTCATATTAATGTTTTAGTTCCGGATAATCCTTAACTTAAACTTAACAAAGGATTTGAACTTTTTCCAAATTCGTAGTGCTATTTTATTTAAATGTGCTAAATGGGTGAATATTATACCATCGCTGATATAAAATATCCTGATTAAGAAACGACAGGTTTTACAAATCGAAATAACCATCAAATCAAGGCAATATTGAGTTAGAAGCAGTGTGACCAGATCTTAAAATTTTTTACGCCTAAATCTGGTATTAGTCATGGCCAAAAAATGCTAAAAATGATTTTACAAAATGCTAAAAATAATTCTAAAAGTTTGCAACTTTATTCGAAACTAAATACATTTTTGTGATTTATTTTTTATTGTAAAAATAAAAATTACAATTTAAATAAGAGTGTAGATTTTGGTGAAGCATCTGATACATATAAATATTTAGCACACGTAGTGGAGAGAAAATTTTTAATTAAGGTGGCCAGCAAACCCCTGATACATGCAAAATTTAAACGATTTTATTTCCATGGCTTAACGAAATTTTTAAGATCATTTTATTTTATTTTTTATAGTTAAAAGTTATAGAAAAATTGTAGTTTTAAAATTATTATTTTTTCAGTAGTTTAGAGCAAAAAAAATTTTCAAACATTTTCACTATAGAATTTTTTTCTAAATACAAAGTGAAATTTCTTTGTACTTTTATATCGTAATCAGCGTTGCCGTTTCGGTTACTTTTAACCAAAAGTGGTTACTTTTTTTCGCAATGTGTACTTGTGTACTGTTTCCATTTTGGTTACTTTTTTTTCTGAAATATTACCAATTTTTTGGGGGTTAGACGATTAAGTTTTGCATTTCTAGTTTTAATACCTTCACACTTTTTTTTACCAATTCACTCATACTTTTTAAAATTGAAACGAATTTGCTATCCATTTCTGTTTCAAGTTGAGTGTTTTGATTTACGTTCAAGAAAAAAGCTAATTACAATTTTAATGAGCATCTTTTTCGATTTTCTTTATAAGTTGTTTTCTTGATGACGCCTTGAAAATAAATTGCGTGCAGCCTACGTCACAGTTTTAAATTTTTGCGAATTTTGTCAAGCGGTATGTGTAAAAACATTTGAAAGAAACAACTGATCAAGTGACTGCATGGTTAGTACTACCATTACTCGCTCCGCTTTTCTGGACATATATCTAAGGTATCCCTTTCTCTACTCCTATCAAGACAATGGTAATGGTAATGTACATAGATTTATAGTCTGTTGATTTTTCAAAAGTTTGAAAGCTTTAAGTCATACAGTTTTGCAAATGGACGAAAATAAGTGTTAGCTTTGTTTGGGGATTCCAATTCCACTTAAAACTTCTAAAAATTATTAAGCCTGTCAAAATTTAATAAAAATCGATCAAGAGGTTTAAGTATCCTTCAAACATGCTTATCTTAAATATTTTTTTTATTGAATGCAAATAAAATAGTATTTTTAATACAAAAATATTTTGGTTACATTTTTATGGATTTGATTACTATATTTTAACATGTTGGTTAAATTTTTATAATTTATAAAAAAATTTAAGAAAACTTAATAAAACTATTCGTCCAACATTTTAAAATAATGCTAAAAAAAAAAGCTAAACACATTTTCTAAAAATGCTAAATAAAATGCCAAGTGCTGAATGAAAATTTTTAAGCTAAATAAAAAGTTGTAATGCTAAATTTAACTGCAAAAATGCCAAAATGGCCAAACTAGTTAGAAGTCTTGAAAACAGAGTATGTATCAAGGCGAATTCATACAGGTGACCGCATCATGAGATAGAGTTATGCTAGCTTTCTCTTTTTTAAAAAAATTCTATGTATTTTGTTTTTGTAAAAAGTTAGAGTGAATGTCAAAATTATTTGTTGAAAATATAAACAAGGTTATTTTTTGGTTTATAAAATATACACAAATGCTTACAAGGTAAAACTTTTTCCTTTATTGCAAATTTATTGTAGCTCCATTTATTCCTTTCGGCACTTGTAGTTCATTGAATTTCTATTTTAAATTCACTTTTTTTGTTTTATAAAATTAAAATAAGTTTTTCTCAAGTATTTTAATATTTATTGAATTTTAAATATTAACAAATTTTTTCACAAAATGCAAACAAATAAACAATAAGCAGATGACTCGAAAATGTCACCTGTATGAACTCGCCTTGGTATGTATGTAGTGTGCAATAGAAATTCACCTCGTACCATACAATTCACATATAACTGCTCTTTCTAACCAAACTAAATGTCACTTTTTCGCGTTGTCTTCTTCTTTTTTAATTTTTTTTAAGCTTATAATAAATGCTGTTGGTAAATGTTTGGTATTCAAGTGGTTTTATGCTAATAGCATTCCCAACAAAATGAACATAACATCTTGAAATTGTTTTTTAAAGCACCAGAGCAAAATTCTGCTTTGACATTTTGAAAAGGCGTTTTAAAAAAAATGTGAAATATGACATAAAGTATCAGGGGTCATAACAAATTATGATGACATTTTTAATGGTATTTGTACAAGCATTTGTAAAAAAGTTATTTTATTCTTCTAGTTTAAGGTATGAACAGTAGAATATAGCTAAACTGAACTTAAAAAGACAACAAATTTAGTTGATTTGAAAAAAAATTTTGTATTTCTCTATCAAAAAATTCTAAAAAACCAAAAAAAAAATCTCTTTGTTTAAATAAGTTTGTTTTAATTATTCTCATCTGTTATATTTGTGTTCTACTGTACTACTTTCTTTTATACGGGATTTTTTTTTGTATTTTCTTACATTTACGCGTTATGTATACATATTTTCTCTTCGTTTTCTTTTTTAATAGGATTTATTTAAATATTTCCTTTAGTAAATGATTTGCTGATGAAAAAAAAAAATATTTTTGGTCATAAAAAGAAGGGTGGGGGGATGTTTAAAAGAAGCTCAACATATCATTCCATCAACAGTGCAATAGTGATTTCAAATGGTGGGTAAAATTATCTTAATAAACAAATTCCAGGGATGAAGTCAATAAAGATATTTTATATTGAAAGCAAATTGAGCGATTTAGAAATCTATTTATAAATGCCAGGATTAAAATTGTAAATAGGAACAAAAGAAAGACAGTGAAAACATATTACGACAAGAGCGAAGAGTAAGATCAAGTAGCCAATAATATAATAAATCATTTAAAGAGTAGTTTATCAAGTTTTTTGACAATTATCTGACTTAATAAAAGTATGACATTAAAAATTTGTGATCCTTCCTTTTTGCACCTGATAATGCCAGAGCTTTGACTCAATTCAGCTTACAACGACAGTTAAATGTAGCAATGCTTTAAGAAACTTATTAACGGTTTTCTTATGCCTCTTGAGCCCACAAGCAGAGAAAAACATTTTTCAATATGGTCACCTCCTTTAAAACTATTTTTAATGAAACTGTTTAAACATATTATGGTTAATTTAAACATATTATTGGTAACGGCAATTATATCATGCTAAACTTCGTCTACCATCAAAAAGGTTAAATATGGCAATAATCATAAAAAATGCACCTTCATATTGATGATGCCCCAACATCAGAATTGGGACATCAATGTTATTACAAATGGCATCAATGAGGCAAGCACTTACATCAATCCAATGGCGCATGACATCATAAAATTTTTTTATATTTTATGCGTCATCTATGCTATGACTATAGTGACACTAATTCGATGCCACATTTTGTGTATCGTTAACATCACTTTCATGTTTAAAGAGTAAAATGAGAAGCAAAAATTCCCATATTCAATTTTTTAAATTAATAATTTAAATACATCAAATTTTCAAAGTAGAATGATTAGAAAAATATATCGGACATGCTGCTGTTGTCTTATAATTAAGAGTTCTTCTCTACACAAAAGGCGGAATACAACAAAAATGAAACAAACATGTGTAACGCGTAAGTAAATAATAATATTCTCTCACTTTGTTTTAAGTCAATACTAATTTCAAACTGCCATTAAATTGAGTCTAATGAGTCGTTTCTACGATGTTACTGAGTCATCGCACTGATGACATGTCTTATTAAATTGACTCAGATTCGTAATTTCTGTGATGCCGATGTGTCAACCCATTGATGACGTTATTTCTATTTTTCACCCTGATGACAGTTTGGGCAAGTGGTGTTAAGGCTGACATCACAATGATTTAAAGTGTCATGGGGTTATAAACGAAGGCACTTGTCATAGTACTGATGTCAAAATACATCAGCGTTGGCGCTTTTTCTATCAGTGTAGTCGCAAATTTTAACCAGCTTGAAACTCTACTGCTAAATCTAATTCGAGACCGCTGAATTCAATGGTGATATCCTTTTTTCAAATTTATCGCTCGTATTGGCGATTAAAAATCTCAATACTAAGAGCCTTAAAACGATATTGAATTAATTGTAAAGTCAAAACAAAAAGTAAATTGCGAAAACAAATTTACATTAAAGAAATATTACAACTTCCTTAAAATTTCTAATCGCGAAAACGAGCGCTAACTTTGAATTCAGAAAACTCGAATCGGCCTTACCAGTAGGGTAACCAGCTATTTACATTTTGCTACTAACACAGTGTATTCAATAGAGTTAAGAAAACAATTTCGTTTTAAAAAACAGGAAAAATAAATTTTCCGCGAAAAAAGTAACGAAAATTTTTTTTTAACAGAGTTGGACTGATTTAAATTGGACAATGATACCAAAAGTATAAAAAATATATGTTATCAAAGTTTTTCCTGGGAGTCAAAAATTCAGTAATATGATTCCATTTTAATGTACAAAATTGCCAATTCGTACTCCTGATCAACACACTGAAATTTATTGTAAGTGGGATTAGCTAGGTTATATGCTCATTTCACTGGTTTCTGAGGCCAGCTCATCAGGAAACCTTTTTCCAAAGATTTAAGAGAGGCTAAAGATATTACTCAAATAAATTGTAAACCGAATAAGAATTATAAACACTCAAAGTTTACTTGTTACAATATCAAAGCTCAAACAAAACAACAACAATAAACAGTGACTTTATCATTTCTTACATTCCTTTACATTTTTGCCAACTATAAAATATCGTTTAATTGTACATTATTATTTAAATTTTAAATCGCGAATATTGCGAATACGTGCGCTAACTCGAAAAATTACCAGCACCATTGAACACTTAGTGCTTAAATTAGCTTTACTGAGAGAGTGCCCTACTAAAAAAAACTGTAAAGTTCGTTCACAGTGAAATTGTTTAGTTTTAAATAAGCAAAAGTATTTTCCTCTTGTCCAAGAGCTACATGCTTTTAATGAAAAACAACCGTGCTATTATACGTGTTAACCATGTTTTTGTTAGTGTTAACCATAACATGTTCAGAGGCAACCATAATATGGCTGAGGCTTATTAATGGCGAACTAATTTACCCGCAATATGATTGCCGGGGACAGTAATATGGCTAAATTAACCATAATTTGTTTAAAAACTTTGGTGAAAAATAGTTTTGTTGGAGGTGACCACATTGACAAATATGTTTTCTCTGGGTGCAGAATGTAGATTATTTGGCATAAATATTTATACACTGTATGCGACCGACCGTTGGCCTGATCGATAAATTTTTGGAAACAAATTTGCTAAAAAAAAAAATAAAAAAAAGCATAGGATCTTAAGGTAACAAACAGGATTTAGGACTGAATGAATATCGGGCGTCGCACAGCGTTGTGAGGGGGCCATAAATGTTTGAACTAAATGGGTGAAAAGAGAACAACTAATGAATGTGATGTTAAGAAACCATTCTTGGCAAGGCATGCCTAAAATATTTTTAAGATTTTAATATGAAAAATTAGTTAAGCTCAAGGTCAGTTTTTTTATTTATTTAAAAAATGTTTCCAATATTTCGAAATCCACTGGATCTCATCTGTAGGGTAAAGAGTAACAATAATAAAAAAAACACGTCACACACGGTTTTACATTTAAAATTGCAAATTACAACAAAAGGTCGAACAGCACACATATTGAATATTTTTAAGATATTCCCAACAGATAAAAAAAATACACCTCTTTAAAAATAAAGTTTTCAAATTCTATATGTTTTCTTTTAAAAATGTTATAATGTTGCAGTATATATAGGAAGGACTCGAATCCCTGCTCAGGCACGCTGGGCATTTTTAGTGTTTTTAGCTTCCATGAATAAAAATAAGTGAGTAAATTTTTCTAGTTGTCTAATAACTCCTTCTATTTTTTGCCAATCGTTATAAAAAATAACGACACTGTGCGTCGTAGAATAACCAGAGGATACAGTTCACATGGAAGTACTACATCAAAATGAATAGATCTTAAACCAGCAGATTAAGATAGTGACCATTTACTGCATGTCTAAATTTTATCAGAAAGGAACCGCTGAAGGACCCAAGTGTAAGGAGTTCAACTGTATTATCAGCTCAAATTCTGTACTCTTTCTTCGACTATTATTTACAATAGATGAAGGCTGAAGCGAATTTATAATCATAATGGAAAAAAATCTGATGCCAATTGACGGATAAGGACGAAATAAACGGGTTGTGAAACCATTGCCTAATGTATACAAAGCTTCTTAAAAAATCAGGCCAGAATGCTGAAAAATAATGCTTTCTTTTAATGGTACTGTACCAAAAAAATGGTACTGTACTTAAAAATTTTGAATCGATACAGAAGGTCACACCGGTTTATGAAGTACTAATCAAATATCAAAATAAGAATTCTAAATATGTTTCCTTTTACAGGTAAACTGGATAAATACAGGTCTATTAAGACAGACTTAGGACCTTCTTCTGACGTAACTGTATCCAAAGTGGAAGCCGAAAGATGTAGACCAACACCTTAAAACATCTAACATAGATGAACTGGATAATGTGTTATCTAACAAATTCCTAATACATACAAACATATCCATATGTATGTATAAGAGTGCTACTCGAAAAATAAGTGACATGGTTTTGGGTACTGATGAGGAAATTTATTTTATCAATAAAACTTAAAAATTATAATAAAATATTCAATTTTTGTTACAATTTTCAAAATCAAATCTTTGAATTGGCATGTGCAATAATTCCCACACAAAAAAAAAACTAAATTCATTAAAGCAAACGCACAAAAAATTTTACTAGAAGTACTGATGAGAAAAAGAAAGAAAAGCCGAAAATAAAAACATTTCAAATCTAATTAGCAGCTCATTATGCTTCCAGAGTTTTTGTTACTAATTTCCAAATTATCAGTAAAGGGAGAAAGTATAAAGGCAAAAAGTAGTTCACCAAAAACACACAAAAATTCATATTGACCGATTTAGCAAAGCTAATCAATTAATTAAGCGTGGATGAATAAAAACAAAAACTAGAACGGAAAAAAGGAAAACTTGAATGGTCAAACTTAAGAAGGATACAAAGGGAAAAGCCACGCAACATCATTAATTTAGAAGTGAGTGGGAGGAAGTGCTTGGGTCATGATGATGCTGCTTTCATTTCTTTTTTGAAGACACGCAAGCCCAAACCTAATGTCCAAACAAATTACTTGTTTTTTTTTTCAAATAAACCAAAAGACCAAAAAGCAAAAATGTCAGAATGTTAGAGAAATGATGGACGGAAGAAACCTATGGGGAGGAGATTTTGGATTAAATTTTACTTTAATATTGTAAGAGTTTACAGAAAATATTTTTGAAGGATATGAGCAAAATTTTTTATTACTAGAAATTACCTCATAATTTATTAAATATATTTCGATAATTAATCGAACATTTTCTATTGCGAAATTTTTTTTTTCAAAATTTCCCTTCCTTTATATACCTTCCACCACCCCTAGTGGTGAATGGGGGTATACTAAGTTTGTCATTCCATGTGAAACTTTTTTGCTATACATCTCAGCCCTTGTAAATACATTCTGGATCCTTGAGTAATTCTAAGTCGATTTAGCCGGGTCCGTCTGTCAGTGTGTTGAAAACACGCTCCTTTTCGAAAAACTGAAAAGAAAATAACAAACTTGGTGCCAAATTTCTTGTAGTTAAGTTATACTAAGCAGTTTGGATTTGAAATCCAGCAAAATCCATTCAGTATGAGCAGAGCTATGAATCCCACCCAAAAAAAATTGATAATTTTGTTACAAAAACTAACATAAATGATGGAATAATGCTCTGAATGTTATAAGATTTATGCGTTTTATATGACAAGAAATCATGTTATAAAATTTTGTGAAAATGGGTTCATAATTTACTATAGGCCCCATATAAACACTACTCTCGGAAAACAGTTTATTACACCTAAAACCGTAATAAAAAATACTATCATAATAAAAATTGGTACGTCACGGTTTCATAGGATTTGAAATCAAGCTGCGAAGATCGGTCGATAATTTACCATAGGCCATATATAAACTCTACTCTCGGAAAACAGTTTCTTACGCCTAAAGCCGTAATAAATATTTCTATCTTAATAAACTTTAATACTTCACACTTTTATAGGACCAGAAATCACACCGATAAATTTTGTGATGATCAGTCCATTATTTTCAATAGGCCCCATATAAAGCCCACTCTGGAAAATTAAATAAATACGCCTAAAATTGTAGCAGATATAGATATTGCGGTTAAATGTTTTCCAACTTAGCTTCAAATGACCAGAAAAATTGTCATGTAATTTTGTGGTATACGGTCCATAATTTACCTTAGATCCCATATCAAGAAGCCTTCTAAAATTAACTGTAAACGCTAAAACTAATTTCACTGCTGTTGTAACATTTATTCTTATATATGTTTTTTAGTGCCAGAAAGCCCTCTGCAGAGTTTTAGGATGATTGTTCCATATTTTACAATATAAATTCCACTCCTGAAAATTATTTTAGCTCGGCAAAAACCGTTACGAATCATGATATTTTACTCAAGCTAGTTCAAATTTCTAAAAAGAAAAGCATAAAACTTTCTGATTGTCGGTCAATAATTTAATGAAGTTCTAAACCGCAACCAATTTTACTGCTGACGTTCGTTTTTATAAAGATTAATTAATTATATATTGATATCATATAGAACCAACTCCGGAAATATTCGAACTGTCGGTGGAGGGTATAAAAGATTCGCCACAGCCGAATAAAGTACTCTCACTTGTTTTTAAATATATTTTCTTGGTTGAATGGAGTGTTGCCATTAAGAAAATAAATTCACTTTTAACATTTTTTAAAAAAAAATTTTAATTTTTGGCAAAAAAAAACAATTCGAAACCAATGTGCATTGCAAGGGAATGATTCTATGATTTTATTTTAAGCTTGTATTTTTAATAACACTTTAAAAGTTTACTTCCAAAATGACTTGTTGCTAGTCGAAAATCTTGCCTTGTTAAGCAGATCGATCATTTTGTAATTTTCAGAATTTTAATTACACAATTATAATCTAAAGTTATCGAAAAAACAAGGAACAAAAACATTTCCAATTTTAAATTTTAAATTGGCCTTAAAAAGCCAAGATGTAAAGCTATTTAAATATGTATAAATGTTTTGAGATTAAAGAAACTTGATGCAAAAAGTACTCAACAAATTAATTACAGCTAAAAATTCAGTTGGGAAAATTCACACCCGTTAACTCGTTACTTTTATGCGAAACATTAATTTTATTGAAAATTAACCACAAAAATTTTAATTTTGTTTCCCTTTCCCCATATCTAAGTGAAAACATCCCTCTGTTTCAAAATAAAAAGGAGATAATTCACTAAACTTTTACAAACGCCTGTTGTTACAAATAATTAAAAAATAAAGAAATTATTTACATTAAGTGCTGATATTTATTTGCTAAATTTGCCCTGCTCCTCTTACTGTTTTCTTCGATTCTAATGCGAATCGGTTTGTTACATTTTGTTTATCTTTAAAATCATTAAGTTGAGAGTTCATGATTACGATCAAATGAAAAGAAAACATTTATTTTTACCAAATTATCTGATAAAAGAAAACAAACAATATGAACAAACTAATCGCAATTGTATTACAATTTTTTATTACAATGAATGGGAGTATTATTAAAATAAAAACAAACAATTGCAGAAATATTAACCGTAAAATTACAAATAATACTCGTCGAGATTCGTCAAGGTGCGGTTTTATACATGGACTATTAAACGAAGGGCTTTATAAAGAAGTTTTATGAGGGGTTGGAAAATAAATGAGTAAATGAACTGTTGCTTGTCATGAATTTATTTCTTTAATGATGATCATTAATATAAAACAGATGTTGCAGGACGTTTATTTTCCAAAAAGAGAAAAGTAAGTAGATGAAAGATTTTGAAAATTTAAAAGAAAATTTTCAAAGTAAGGATTACAAGTAATTTGAGGTAGTTACAATGGAAATAGAATATTTAATGCTTTTTTTTCCTTTTGTTAAGAAAAAATAATTTCGGAAATATATGAAATTATAATTAAAATATCAAACTCTGGAAATCTGAAATTCTAAAGAACTGAGGCATCCATAGAGGTTAAAACTCTTGCCGCCCAGCCAAATGCCGTCAATTACAAAAGAGGTATAAAAAGCAAAGCCGACATTCAACTACCAGAAAGGTTGTATTAGTTAAAATATATGAATTATATATTTATGAATTTTTTTTTTGTTTGCTAGTGTAAGTTCAAGAATTGTTATGTTTGTTTTGTTATTGCCTTTTTGAATAATAACCTCCAAATAATAAATATGTACTTTTTCCATTTTTATGTATTGAAATTACTAAATTTATAAAACAAACTGTATTAATCGGTTAACCGATCAATTAAACCAAAACCTCGGTTAATTAATCGAGCGATTTACCGATTAACGCAAAAGCCAGATTAAATGAATACCCTAGTATATACAGATTTATAGAGGGACCATTTAATATTAAACAAAATTTAGCTCAATATATTTTTTGCTGGTGATATTTTTGAATTGTTATAAAATCAAAAACTGGAAATTAAAAAAACTCATAGTTTCAATTTGTTATTTCTCATTTGAAATGTATATCATTTGAAATGTATTTTGATAAGCTTGGTCAATTTCGGGCTTATAAGTCGAGAATTATTGTCCGTCATGGACATGCCCGACCATTTGATACCCTACACCGTATTATTTAAAAACCATTTGCTAGTGTAGTGTACCCTATTTAGGGCCCATGGCCAATTATAAACCCGCCTAAAATTATGTTATGAGGTTAAGATTCATCAAAAAGTTCTTCGCGCCGAATATTTTGTAGATAATTTCATTTATATGAGATTTTAGGATCGAGGCTTTTATAAACGTATGGATAATTTTAGACCAACAGGACTAAACTTTGTCATGACATAGTAGTTATCGTAAAAGTTATTATTGCCAATTTTTATGGTAATACCAACATTAATAAGGAAGTAATGGCATTAAAAGCTATTTTCGGGAGTAGTATTTGTATGGGAGCTATAGTTAAATATGGAGCGATTCCAATAAAATTAAATGGTAAGATGATTGTGATTGCAATAAAATAAGTTTGGACCATTTTAAGTCTAAATACTAACATAACAAGATGGTTTGTGGGCACAAATACGCTATTCCGGAAAGAAGTTTGTAAGGGCCTATGTGAAATTTTGGACCGATTCGCCTTATTTTCAATAGGTTTGGTCCTTGTGCCAATAAAAACATATGTACCAAATCAAATTATTCCCAAATTGAGACCTGTATTTTGCGCACAAATTAAATTCGACTCAGAAAGTGATTCTGAGGTATAACAAACATCAGCACATATGCATAAAACCCTCTCCACTATTGGGGTGTGGGTATAATTAATGAGAGCTTGGTAAAATCGTGGACCTATTCAAGATTTATATGGGCTCAGCGTTACCTTTGTGCGACTTTAGTTGCAATTTGCAACCTTTTTGTGGCTCTGAGACTTTTTGTGCGACTTTTTTAAACTCGTCTAACTTTGTTTAACTTTTTCCTTTTTACACATATTTTATCAATTTTGTTTAAAACATTCCCGATTGATAGCGTGATTATTTCGTATCACGGCGAATTTAACTACTGAGCTGTATTGAATTTTTCTCGGATGATTGGCATTGATATTTCAAGTTTTTGAAAATCCACTTTTCTACCTCTAACGTAGGCATTAAATATATAGATCTTATCAGCCATGTCACAGAGTACAATTCCGTTCGGAAACGGAATTCATTCCGTATTTTGGTGCTTCACAAAATGACGAAAAAATTTTGCGGAATGAAACCATTTTTATTTTCATGGACGGAATGGGAGATTTCTGTATCTTACAGGCCAAAAAAACTATCAAAATATACCTTCTATCAATAAACATATATGTTTTCTTAGGTTCCGAACGGAATCATTCCTAAAGGAATTGTACTCTGTGACATGGCTGTATATCTGAATTTGAAAATCTTAAAAATCACCCTGAGGCTTTTATTACGAATTTAAGTTGTTAGAAAGTAAATCCAATGATAAATCAAACAAAAAAATTTTTGAAATTACAAATGCTGATCATTTTTGCCATACCTTAATTTTTTTTAAATTGGCAGCGCATGTACTAACTCTACCGCACAGCTAAGCGTGTGCAGAAATTCTTTTTTAAAATTAGGATTAATAAAAAATAGAATCTGGGAATTTTATATACCATGTGGAGTATCATTTTGATTATGAATTTTTATATTAATTCGAATGCGTATTCTAAGTCAAATTACAATTTATAAAGCTTTCATACAAAAAATAACAAAAAATTCTAAAAGTGCGTAGAAAAATATTCCTGGAAAATATTGAAGGGATTAGACTTTTAAAGTATGAAAGCTTTTCAAATTGTTATTTGACTTATGTGCTGTTTTCACAACACAAATGTTTGAACGTGTAATAAAATTTCTATGAAAAATACTCAGTTTTTTGAGTATTTTTCATATAAATTTTACTACAAGTTCAATCACTTGTGTTTTGAAAACGGCACATAAGAATACACATTCGAATTCATATTAAAATTTATGATTAATGAAAAATAAATTCCTTGCTTATGGGCCTTGTAGCCTCTTCGAAGACACCTAAATTTTTGAGCAAAATGCTTTTTATTCTCACAAACATCTCATTAACAATAAGCATTAAAATCTAAAAATGTAAAGCTGGAGGTCCACACTACGCATTCAATTCGTTGATGCATTTAAGCATCTGTCAAAAAAGTAGAATCAGAGTAAGATTTTATTGACAAGTTACACAGCAAATGCATATACGTATAGAACGCATTAAGTAAGATTACTTTCCACATTTGCATGAGGCTTGAAAAAGGGTCAAGAAAGTATCAAGCGCGTGGTGTGGAACTCCTGCTAAAGAATAAAAAGAAAACATTTATTATTATGTTTTGATTTTACGTGCTACTTTTAAATGTGTTATACCTCTTGGTTGTTATACAAAAACTAAGCTTTTAAAATTTAATTGTTTTTAAAAAAAACTCTAAAAAAAAGTATCGGTGCATCGACAGTAAAATATCGCCGATACCGATATATCGGCATACCTTAAGTATCGCCGTTATATCGGTATCGGTATTCGTTACATACCTAGTTAATTCCTTTTGTTTTGTTAGTTGTGGGTTTTTTTTTAATAAAAAGGTTAAAAAAAAGTGTGAGACTTAAATTTACAACTTTTTGTTTTAAAAAAGAGTTTTTGTGTTACTTTTGCAAAATTCTCATCCTTAACCCTGAATAGACTGACAATGAGCCAGCCAGGCATCGTTAGATCGATTTAGAATGTGATTTGAGTCTACCGGTTTCCTAAAAGGTGGATCTAGAATTAATCACCCTTATTCTATTTAACGTCGTCGTCATCTTCATCAATTTAATATCAACATAAATTTGTATCGACGTCGTCATCAATTCGATACAAAACTTGTATTCTATAACAGCAATGTAACGATGTCGATTGCTTATCGTTTTTTAAAGCACATCTCTAATAATTTAGACAGTTGATTTGTTTTGTTTTCAGTTTTTTTTTTTTTTTTTTTTTTTTTTTTTTGATAGTGCATAGAAAATATTCCTGGCAAATATTGAAGGAATAGAGCAACAAAGCTACGCAAAAATAGGGAAAACTCGCGAAAAATATTAATATTTCAAACTTTGCTTTGCCTTAAAGTCCCTAAAACCATAAGGAATGGCAAAAATTCCAAAAAAAATGGCTAAATTAGCGGAAATTCGCAAAAATTTCGTAATTGCGTCATGATAGCCAGGTTTACTATTTATTAAAAATGGTAAAAATCTGTAAATAATCACACGAAAAAGTCGCTGTTGTTTTGGACATGGCTAAAATTTGCGAAAAATTGCAAACTTGAAAACAAACCCCAAAATTTATTTAAATTTGCTAAATCGGTTAAAAACAATATGTCGGAAAAAATTTGCAAAAATAGAGAAAACCCATAAAATTTATTAAAAGTTCTTAAAACTACAAGAAATGGCAAAAGTTCGTTAAAAAAATAGCTAAATTAGCATCAATTCGCAAAAATTTCTGAATAGCGGCATGATAAAAAAGTTTATTAAAAATCTTTAAAGCTGTAAAGAATCAGAAAAAATTGCCTCTATTGCGAACATGGCTAAAATTCGTGACCTTCAAACAGAAATAAGTTTCCTGTTGAAATTTTGTCCCGGTAGATAGCGTTGGGGTCAATTTATATAAAAAATTCTCCAGTATTTAATATTTATTTTTATTTAGAAAATCCCGAGCAGCGCCGGGACCAAACAGCTAGTATTATATAATATATTCAATGTACCTTGATTTTTTTTCTATTTCTTTTTTTATATTTTAAAAGAATAATATGTTTTTATTCTACTACATGTCAAACACATATTTTATACGAACGCCGCAATCCACTTTTGTTAACATATTATGGTGGTTTAACCATATTATTATCACCGACAACCTTATTATGGTTAATGTGTCCTCCATCAAGAAGGCGCAACCATATTATGGTTGCCTCTAACATGTTTTGGTCAATAATAACTAAGAAAGGTTTAACACTTTTAAAAGCATGGTTGGTTTCAACCATAGCATGTTGCTCTTGGAGAAGAGGAAAGTACTATTGTTAGTTTAAAAACAAATTATTTTCATATTTAACCATAACATGTTTCTATGCAACCATAATATAGTTCTAGCTTCTTGATGGAGGAATAATTAAACAATAGTATGGTTGTCGATGACAATAATATGGTTAAATTTAATCATAATAACTTTAATGCATACATAATTTTTTAGAAATCGCCCTTTATTTTTAAATGTTCATCCCATACCCCATAAAATAAATATATATTCTCGCGCCTTGATTAATTATAAGTCGATTTAGCCATGTCCGTCTGTCTATCCGCCTGTTGAAACAGGCTCACTTTCGAAAAACTCAAAAGAAAAGAACGATGTTGATGTCAAAATGTTTCTAGTTATCCTAAGCAGTTTGGAATTAAAATCCAGAAAAATCGCTTATGTAGGATAAGAGTTATGAATCCAAATGTAGAACCACCACCCTAAAAAATTGATCATTTTGTTACAAAACTAACATAAATGATGGTTTAATACACGGATTGATATAAGATTTAGAACAAATTCGTTCTGTATGACCAGAAATTATACTATTAAATTTCGTGAAGATCGGTCCACAATTTACCATAGGTCCCATATCAAGCCTACTCATGGAAAAGAGTTTAGTATGCCTAAAACCGTAATAAAATAAATAAATAACGTTATTGCAATAACATTTGTTTCGTCACAGTTTTATAGGGCTAGAAATCACAATGCCAAATTTCGTATAGAATAATTTACCCTAGGCCGTAGCAAGTATAGATATTGTGGTAAAATTTAGTCGAATTTATCTTCAAATGGCCAGAACTAATACCATTTAATTTTGTAATAATCGTTCCATAATTTACCTTATTTCCCATATTAAGCAGCCTTCTGAAAATTACTTTAAAAATATTATTTTATTTAGCGTATGTATTACATTAAAAAAGAAAGAATGTATAGAATTTTTACAAATTTAATAAGCTTAACCAAGAAACTGTGTCTGGCGTCAACGTGTTGATGTTGCTAAATGGGCCCTTGTAAGAAAACAATTGCCATTCTCGAAGAATGTGGTCAGTTGTTTGAACTGGGGCTCCGCATGGACATTTAGCATCGTCCACACAACTTCATTTATATAGGGTTTCTAGAGTTCTGTCAGTACCAGTTCCTTGGTAGTTGAAGCTCGGCGTCACTGCTACCTCACAGTACTTGAACGGCCTAAAGTTGACCAGATATTAGCCCAAGCTGTGTTTAATTCAAAATTGTCATTCAAAAGAATTTTGGCGAGATATAGAGGCGCTTGCATTGAGTAAAATCTTCGTCTAGGTGGATTGCAAAGGTCGGAATTTAAAGGAATGCCATCGTTGTTTTGAATCTGGTTATATTCTCGTTATAATGCCTGCTTTCTTCTTATCTGTGGAGGCGCAATGTTGCATAGTTTTGGTAGCCATTCTGTTGCACTTATGGTTTAGATGAAAACAGCTCACCTCAGTTTATGCAGGGCTTGGCAAAAGGCGCCAGTTTATGCAAAACGTAGAAAGCAGTGCGGCCATGTAATTTTTTTCCTTCCCCCCAAAAAAATTTCATAACCCCCATATTAAACGCATTTTGAAAAAAATTCCCCTAAATGTAAAAGTTAAGATAATAATTTAAATTCAATTAATTTAACTGGACTAAGTTTAAATTTACGTACTAATATCTTTACCTAAATAAAGCAAAAATCGAAATTTTTTTTAAATTTTACTGATATTACCCAAAATACATATAAGTTTCTTGAATATTTTTTAATAATATATCTAAAAACCAAATTAAAAAGAGTTTAATAAAAGACTGTAACATATGGATGTGTCCGAAGCTAAAATGCCTAACCCAACAAAATAAAAAGCAGAGTAAATTAGTAATGCTTGAAAAATTGATTTCCAAGATTAAGGAAGCTTCAAAAAGGAAGTTGCCGAACAGGCGAAACGTAGTAATTCATATTACAGCAATATGTATATATATAAAGGCCTAATTTTGTTATGTATGTTTTCCTTTTATCTGGTTAGTAGCTTCTGAAAATAAGCAAATAAGATGCAATCCCTATACCGATTTTTCATATTTTTTATGAAAAAATTATTTTAATAATAGAAGAACAAAATAATTATCAAATTAGATAGTAATACAATAAGTACAATAAAAAAAAATTGTAAAGTGTCACAAAATAAAACATCAATGCAATGGTGCAACAATATTGACCACTGTTTTGTATTATTTTAGAGAAAAAGAATAAAAATTCTATAAAATAATTTATAAATAATTGCGACATACGACCAAAATAGGTTGAATATATTATGCTTAAAGTTGCATCATATTATGATGTGAAATATCTGTAACAGTTTAACGTTAAGGTTGCCAGTAAGAAAATAAGCATATATATATATATTAAAAATATTTTTCGGTTTTAGATTTAATCTACATATGTATGTATAATTATGATTAACATGATAATAATATGAATACTTCTTAATTTATTATGATTAACATGATAATAATATGATTACTTCTTAGCTTATTATTATTAACATGATAATAATATGATACATTTAATTATAATAGGATTTAATAAAAACAAATTATGATTAGGGGAAAAATATTATGATGTAATATTACGAATATATTTGGTCATAATATGATTCAATAATAACACTGAGCAAGAAATTGACACTTTTTTTGTGACAAGCTGGGCACCTGGCGTTTTAACATAATTCGGGTACGCTGAATCAAGTGGTGCCCGCGGTTTTTTAAGATTGGGTCTGGTTTTCGAGATATACCGTTATTTCGAAAATGGAGGAGGTTGCACAACATATGTTCGCGTAACTCAAAAACGCTTAAGCTTATTGAAAAAAGTTAAAAAACCGAAACCTTTAAGAAAAGTAAAATTTCTTTCTAATATCTGCAGTCGTTTTAGAAACATAATGTATTTTTTTAAAAAAAAAAATAATAAATAAATATTATAAATATTTCGAAATTTTTGTTTTTTAAAAATTCATAAAAAATTGGAAAATGCACCTATGCTTTTAATTTTTTGCAGAGGAATTCCAAACAAATCAAGCCATAAATGATTAAAATCTGTTTGCAACTTTTGATTTTATTCACAAAAGTCGACAAATTTTAATTAATTTAAGAATTTCATAAAACGCAATATTTGTATGGGAGCCTCCCTAAGATATGGTGATTAAGGGAAGTATAATTTGAGAAAATGTTAAGAACAAAAAACTAATGGAGGTCAGTCATACATTTTATCCCCCTAGGGGCGACTCCTGGGCATTTATGGGACTTTTTCTTCAATTATTTCTAGTCTGCATTGAACATTTTGTATGGAAGCCCCCTTAAGGAATGGAGATAGCGGGTGGGTATATTAAAAATAAATGATTGAGATCAAAAATAAAGTGGGTTGGTCATACATTTGACCCATCTAGGGGCATCCTAGGCGCTGCAGGGGCCAAATTTAAGAATTTCATTAAACGGCCATATTTGTATGGGAGCCCCCCCTAAGGGGTGGAGATATATTGCAACTATGTTTTAAGAAAATGTTAAGAACAAAAAACATTGTAGGTCGGGCATACATTTTATCCCCCTAGGAGTGAATCCTAGGCCTTAGAAACAAATGATGGGAATGAAAAATAAAGTTGCGCTGGTCATACATTTGGCCCGTCTAGGGGAATCTCAGGCGCTGCAGGTGCAAAATTTAAGGCTAGGGTTCTACGCGTATAAAAAACAAAGTTTCAAACAAAATAAGCTATAAGTGATTAAAGTCTGTCTACAACTTTTGATTTTTTCAGAAAAGATGAAATTTTTTTATTTTTTATAATAACCAAACTTAAAAATTTCAAAACATTTATTTTTGTTGTTAATTAGTTAAAGTTAAACTGCCGTATTCATAAAAAATAAAATACATTTCAAATGTATTTTAAAACTAAATTTCCATACAAATTTTCCTTAAAATAGATTTCATATCCAATTTAGTTTTTTATGAAATGGCAGAAAGTTTTTATTTAGGAATTTATTCTTCTTTCTCCTGCAGATTCCAACAAATATCCCCTAATAGCGAATCAAGTTGTTTGCTGCTATACCAGTGTTCGACCCTGGCTGTTAAGCCTATAGTACACGGCATGTAAAAAGACACATGCGCATGTGGTTCTGGCGTAATTTTGACGTCATCACACAACACGCAATGTTTATTGTGGCTTTGCATTGACGTCAAAATTACGTCAGAACCACATGCGCATGTGTCTTTTTACATGCCGTGTACTATAGGCTTTACTTGGTGAAATCTCTCGCCATGTTCATCAGACTCGGCTGGTGATTGTTCATTAAATTTTTCGGCCTGGTAATGCAAAAAATGTATTTTCAGTGACATTCTAACGTTTAAGTTTCTAAATGCGGTTAGCATATTTTTGATTAAAATTCGCCAGTTTTCAGACCGATGATTTCCTACTACATTTTCTATTACTGGTTTCACACAATACCAGGCCAATAGCTCTATATCATTCAATGCAACCTCAAATTGATGGTCCTTCATAAGACGACGAATGTCCGGTAAATTAAGAGTTCCTGTAAAATAAAAAAATTATTATATGAAATATAAATCTAATTTAATAAAGTAGTTAGAGTTCATACCTTCTTTTACTTTCATGCCGCTTAATCGTGGAAAAATTCGGCAGAATTCGGTAAAAGCAACACCATCTGGGCTCAATGCTTTTATAAAATTTTTTACAATACCCAGTTTGATGTGGAGCATTTATTTTTTTTTTTTTTTTTTCATTATTTATTTATTGAATCTTCATATATTAAATATGAACTAACAATAATTAATCAAATCTTATACTAATACTTTATTTTTGTCCTGCCAATGCTAGACGAAAATTTTTCTCTTCACGGTTTCTATTCACATATGTAGATTTTTTAGCGGTCTTCTCTTCGGATGAGTCCTGCAGTATCTCTTCTCCTTAATCTAGAGTGGCCGCTGTCATTTAAAATATTTCGAGCTAGTGGATTTGGGTGCGACTCAAGCCTTTTTAAATATTTTGCTGCGTACTTCGTAATAATAGTTTTTACTAATGGCACATTGAGATCCTTGTGAATATTAGAGTTTTTAACATACCAGGGAGCGACTGTGATTATTCGAAGGAGTTTATTTTGGCGCCTTTGAATTTTTTCGAGGCAGTGCCCCATAGCTGAATACCGTAGCACCAGATTGGCTTTAATATAGAGTTGTAGAGTAGGAGTTTGCAATCGAGGCTAAGAACAGAATTTCTTCCAATAAGCCAATATATTTGAATTGCTTTTAGTTTCATTTGTGTTAGTTTTGCTTCTATATGGCATTTCCATGTTAAGCGCCTATCTAGATGAATACCAAGATATTTTACATGCGATTGTTGGGGCACTAATTGATTATTGATTTTAATAGGGGAACATGACTCCCGACGCAAGGTGAATGTTATATGTACGCATTTTTGCTCATTGACTTTTATCCTCCATTGTTTTAACCACTTTTCCAATTCAAATATATGATTCTGCATGACAGTTTTCGTGTACGCTTAAAAAAGCTGTATCATCAGCAAATGTTGAAGTTAGGGTGTGGTTATTTGTTGGCATGTCTGAGGTATATATTAAGTATAACAGTGGGCCCATGATGCTTCCCTGAGGGACTCCAGCGTCAATTGGCTGAGGAGAACTTATAAAATCACCTTCTTTAATTATAACCCTTCGACCGATTAAGTAGTTTTCTAACAGCTTGTGTGTGTTTACTGGTAAGTTTAACTTCAATTTATGTAATAACCCTTCATGCCAGACTTTATCAAAAGCTTGAGAAACATCGATAAAGAGGGCGGAACAATATTTTTTTTCTTCAAAGGCTTTTCTTATGGCGTTTACTATACGATGGGTTTGTTCAATTGTTCTATGTTCTCTTCTAAAGCCGAATTGATGGTTAGGAATACATCTATTTACATTTAAAATTGGGGCTAATTTTGACACTAACAGCTTTTCAAACAGCTTTGATATATTAGACAATAAACTTATAGGTCTATATGACTCAACTTTTGTAGGATCCTTCCCTTTACTCTAATGAAATTTTATTGCGGAATTTTTTTAGTAATTTTTATAAACTAAACCGTTTTTGAGTTACGCGAATATATGTTGTGCAGCCTTCTCCATTTTCGAAATAACGGTATATCTCGAAAACCAGTGGGTACCACTGGATTTAGCGTACTCGAATTATGTTTAAACGCGCCCGGCTTGTCTGTTTTTTCAACTAGCAGAGTGTAATCGAAATATGTTGACTACAATCATGAATCTTATCATTTTATGTTGCTCTTAGAGTATGTTTATCACAACCATGTTTTTCTTTGCGTGTGGAGTGTATAAAAGATTCGGCATAGCACTCCTACTTGTTTTTATTAACTTTCCATATGATTAGGTAGACTTACTTATCTATCTTATGGTGCTCCCAAACGTTCATTTCTCTGTGGGCTGCTACTGATCTCTGTTGTCAAATTTTCCTTGCTCTAATTTGAAATCGAAATACATATTCCAAATCCCTTAATTCTTTTCTATTTATTTTTTCAATACGTTTAAATTTTCTTACTACAATAACTCGTTTTATTTAATTAAGCTTCTTTTTAACTTTTGTTCAGTTTTTACTTCATTTTTGGATTTTTCGTTGTTCATTTCCTCAACATTTAAACATCGTAAGAAATGATTTAAGCAGAACGTGAGACCAGAGACACATGTGCGCAGATGATTATATAGCCAATATATACCAACCAAAAATATATGTACACATATTATGACAAATAGGAACTATAATGCATACCATAACATGGTATGCATACATATATATAAATACATACGTATATGTATATGAAAGCACTGATACATGTGTGTAAAAAGAGTATAGGGTTTACCTTAAAATTTTATTAAATAAAAATAAGAGAAACCCCAATTTTTGTAATTAATCAAGAAGTATAAAATTTATGAAAAAGAGTAGATGTGGTAAATTTTAAAAATAAAGTTTTAGTTTTAAGGAAATATATTTTATTTAGCAGATTTTTAAATTATCTTTTTTCGAATAATTATGCAAGTATAAATATAAGCATAAAAGTCTTTTGGCAAGACTGGTTACAATTATCTCTATTCTCACTTATGAAAATTTTACATCGATTTAGCCGCGTTATTTTTTCTTGTTCTTCTACCCAGCAAAAACTTTGCTTACAAAATAAGCAGAAAAATAATGAGAACTTGAGGAAAATATTACTTATTTTTCTACTAGAAAAAGTACTTATTTTTGTTCGTGATGTCCCAAAAGTAATCCTTTTTAATTTGGCCAATTACAACCTAAAAATAATACCTATATTTTATGCTTAAAAGTTGTATAAAAATAAGAAGTTACAAAAAAAAACAAGATATAAGTACTTTAAAATTAGCTTTCAAAAAGGTTAAAACACATGTGGTTTTAGTGCACTAATTAAAATTGTTCTGAAATCTTATGGAATTATTGTGAAAAAGTGTACGCCATAATAAATTTTTCGAAATGTAAGAAAATGTTTAATAAAAAGTGCTTTTGCTGCACAATATTATTTATAGCTCTAACACTGTAATAACAATGTGTATCTTAATATACATATGTAAATATACAGGCTTGTCACAGATATTAATTTCGATTGAAATTTTTTTTAATTCCGAGAAAGCTTCTCCAGAAGACGAAAACCGATAAATTTTCTCGGAATGAAATCACTTTTAATTTTTCGATGGAAAAAAGTTTTTGTTTTGATTGGCAAAATATTGCCACATTTAACTCAAATATAACAAAATTAAAATTTGTCGGAATTACGAAATTCGATCAAGGTCTAAAGAAGGTAAAACAAAATCGATCGAAATGAAAATACGGATTCAAAACCATTCCGAACAATTTCTGTGACATACCTGATTATGTTCTTCAAAAAAACATAGTTTACATTAGATCGATATCACTACTAGTATTCTAATAACAAAAATATATTGTGGGGGTAATTTTGTAAATTTACATAAATTTTATTGATTTTTGGATTTTCCATGTATTTATCATCGAAATTATTCTTAAAATTTTATAATATAACCGTATATCTAACAAATATTAATCGAATATATTGCAAATTGATTCAAATAATTCTTTAAGTTCATATAATAATAACTTATTTAAATCATTATATTAAAGTATTCTTTTGCTATGTAGCATTACGACTTATTTAAGATATAATAAGAAAGTTATTATTTAATATATAAATAATAATGCAACAAGTGGCAAACACAGCTACAAAGTAATGAATTCAGAAAGTCATTAAAAGTAGCATTGTAAGTTAAGTTTTTGCTGGGTAAGCAGTTAAGAATTGAAATTTATAAACGGAAACATAAATCAACGGGTCGGTTACGGATGGCAACACAATTTCAGTTGAGTTGTCAAAAAGCAACGCAACTGACATTTAAATTGGTATTACACTAATAGAAAAATGCATCCTCATATTGATGATGCCCTAACATCAGAATTGTGAAATCAATGCTATTACAAATGGCACCAATGAGGCAAAAAGTGACATCAATCCAATGACAAGCGTCAGCATGAAATTTTGTCATATTTTATGCGTCCTCTATACTATAATTTGAATTTTTGACTCTGATGACAAGTTGGACAGTTGATGCACAGGCTGACATCACAATAATGAAAAGTGGCATGGGTTCATATACGAAGTTACTTGTCATAGTATTGATGTCAAAAAACATCAGCGCTATGACTCCTTTTACATCAGTGTAGGTACGGTAACATTGTTTAGTTGCCAAAAAGTTATCGATAATGCTATTTTGACAGTTTGGAAACTATAAATAGATATAACAAATTGGAAAAACGAGCAAAAATGTGATTCAAAGGGCGTGTGTGAAACGGTAGCAAAGTACTCATGAAAGTAAAATTTTGACACGTTTGAGGTGAATAAAATTTCACTAGCCCGGGGGGCTAGTATATATTTTGACATTAGCGTAGAAATTTTTTACAACTACACAATTATCATAGACTCACTCCCAGTTCGTGCAGCTCAAAGTCGCCTCCAAGCCGCCGACGAATTTAAACATTTTAAACAGCATATTTACATTCATTTTGTTACACTGAACCAAAAGGTGTTCATAATATTAACGAACAACGTTTGTTAAAATAATTTTCGTTGGCTCAATGAGTTATTCGTTAATATAATGAAAAATAAAATTATTCAGATATTTCAATTTACGTACGATTCGTTGACTCAATGAACATGCATTTATTAATTATTTTGTAACCTTTTTTCTTATATTAGCGAACAGTTTTTTAAATAATTAATATCAAATCTTTTTATGAACGGTCATTCATTGTCTCAACGAACAAATTCATTGGACGAGAATTAATAAATTTTTCGTTTGCTCAACGTAATTTTTCATTGACCCCACGTACCTTTTTGGTTCAGTGTAGTCAAACTTTTCTTTTTAGCCGAGTTGCATATTTATATAAGCTATTGTAAGATCAAAAATAGTTACATACATATATAATTTTTATTATTAACTAGCTTAACCCGGTGCGCTTCGCTACACTGGTAAAAAAAATAAATAAGAAAAAAATTGCAGTATTTTTTTAATGTGTAATATATTTATTTTTGCTCCCCCTGCACCTACCCCTTTTTTTTTTGTTTTGAAAGTTGTCCTGTAAAGGTTGATAACTTTTGTGTTCAGATATATGGTATTTAATATTTCTTTATATGAGGGGTACTGCTCCTCCTCTGTCTACCCCGCCCATTTCTATATTGAAATTAATAGTTTACCATAGTAGTAGCTGTAACCACGTTTGAAGACTCTTCCTTTAATAGTTCTTCTGTTGAGCGATACTTAATTTATGCATCCTATGGAAGGTATTTCCCCCCTTGCGCCTACCGCTTTATTTTTATTCTCAATAGAGAAGTATACCATAAGAGTGACTTCTACAAAGTTTGAACATTCTCACTATAACAGTTCTTAAGATATGCTATATTAAACATTGGCGTCCTATGGTGGGTACCACTTCCCCCGCTGCTATTATATTTCAATTTGGGGGCTCTGAAGATCCTACTACCAAAAGTTCAACAAAATGCGTGCAGCGGCTCTTAATTATATTTCTATCTATGAGGGGTACTGCTCCTCCCCTGTCAACCCCGCCCATTTTTATATTGAAATTTATATTTTACCATAATAGTAGCTTTAACCACGTTTGAAGACTGTCCCTTTTATAGTTCTTCAGTTGAGCGATATTTAATATATGCGCCTACCGCTTTATTTTTATTCTCAATAGAGTAGTATACCATAAGAGTGACTTCTACAAAGTTTGAACATTCTCACTATAACAGTTCTTAAGATATGCTATATTAAACATTGGCGTCCTATGGGGGGAACCACTTCCCCCGCTACTATTTTATTTAAATTTTGGGGCTTAGAAGATCCTACTACAAAAAGTTCAGCAAAATGCGTGCAGCGGCTCTTAAGATATGCGATAATTAATATTGGCATCCTATGGGGGGTACCAATTCCCCTGCCCCTATCGAAAAAATAAGTAGCCTATTTTATTTTTAGGGCTCACGTGATGTTACTGTAAAAATTTCAGGAAAATCGGTTCAGTAGTTTCGGAGTCTATAAAGCGACAAACAAACATACAAACATACAAACATACAAACATAATTCATTTTTATATATATATAGATAACGATTTTCGTTATTATAATTTGTGCATATTGACATCAGTGTCTAATAAAAGTAAAATCCTTTTTTTTATAAAGAAATAAATTTAAAATTCAGTAAATTAAATTAAAACAATCTTTTGTAAGTGTAATTGGAAGAAACCAATCACAATAACATGGAAATATATTAGATTTAGATGTAATCGATATAAAAAAAAAACAGGATAAATAATGTTTAAGGTCATTAATCCCATAATCAGATTATTAGGATTTCGGTTACCTAAAAACGCCATTTTTATTAAATCTTAAACAAATTTAATAATAATGAGAAATTTCCTAAAAGTTTAAAAAAGCGTAAAATATCTGTTTAAGGGTTTCAACCAGTAGAGAATAAAAAATCGCAGAAAAATGTCAAAAATTAAGAAAAAATGCAAAAATTTAAGAAGCCAAATGTGCAACCTCCAAAAATTCCTCAAAATGTTTCACAGCTGCAACCTGCTAGCAAATCCTATTAAAAGAAAGTGTGAATTCAGGCTTATAAATTATGGAGTAGCACAAAAATAAAATTTCTGGACAGACAAATTGTCCGTCTGATTTCCAAAATTTTTTGTAAGTACAAGGCAAAAAAAATCGGTTCACAAATGACGGAGTTATGCGGTAACAATCATTAAAAAAAGCAACATACCACCAAATTGAAAACCTCCTTCTTTTTTTAAGTCGGGTTAAAATATGTTTATAATAACAAATACATATATTTAAAATAATAACAAATTGTAATAGATAATTTTTTAATTTTTAATAACTAAAACTTTTGTCCGGTACTTTTAGCTGAGCCGTGGCCGTAAAAACAATTTTCCTTGATAGAAATCTAGGTCGGCTTATTTCCCCTATCTGTCCTCCGCCGGTAGTGTATACATTTTTTTTATTGTGTGACATTTTTTTATTTAACTTGGCATTTAAATGTACCCGCACTCGCTGCCAAAACAAATTTTTCTGCCATAAAATTGAAATTATGTCATCAATAAGATGACACCTTGGCATCACAAAAATGATGAATCGGAGCTAGTTAAATAACTCAGAAACAAAAGAGAAAGGATTCATTGGGCTCAGTTTAATGACAAAATGTCATTACATTAAATTTAGTGTCATTGGGATTGACTTAAGTCAAAGTGAGATACAAGTTAATCTCAAACTGTGCTAGGAATTTCTAAGATGGCTTAATCCCGAATTCGTACTTGAAATAACCCGAAAGTAAAATGTATTCTAACCAAAACACTTGCCCCAGAAATAAAGAGAATATTGTCATTTTCTTGCCCGTTACACATATTTGTTTTACTTTTGTTGTATTCCGCCCTTTGTTAACAGAAGAACACACATCGTCCAGTACACAATCTTCAATTGCAGGCCAAAAAAGAGTCGGTTATAATTCGGATATAGCGCTCTGAATTGACGCTAACGGTTCTTCCACACTTTCACTAACAGAAACGATATTTTTGGCAATGCGCACATTTCGATGATGCACAAACATGTCCACATCTGTAACGCTTCCATTTTCTTCAAATTTATTTATAATCTTTTCAATTCCTTGAACATTAGGTCGATTATGTCATAATCACCCCGTAATGCTAGAAAAGTGGCCACATTTGAACCACCACTTTTGTAGTTAGTTCAAGCTATTTTGGCGCATTCTTCGGTTGCTAAATGGCAAATCGTTCACTAAATAAATAACACTTCAGATGGCAGATATTTAAAAGCCTCTCCAGACCGGCGGTTTTGAAATTGATTAATGGATAAAGAACTAGTACAGGAACTTCTTTTCCTCATTAACAACTCGGGTGCAATATGTCATTAAAAATACACTTCTTGCATTCGCATTTATATTTTTTCTGTCGTATCTGATGAGCAAGATGATATGGAAAAAATGTATAACGGCAAATGATCCCCTGCAATTTAAGCTAAATTCGGCTGGGAAATCAATTTAATACGTCTTAAATAGTAACGAATCAAAATAAAAGTATCATGAGCTTTGGTCAAAATTTGGTTTTCTTTAACATTTTTTTGTAAACAAATTTTATGAGTCTAAAACGGCAAACCCTTCTCAAGAGATTGTGTGGTTACAATCGAAACTAGTCAGGGCAAACTGTCCGTGAAAACCTGGGTTCAATTCCCAGCTCAGTCAAGAATCAAAAATTATCAATAAATTTTATTCATTTTATTTTGTAAAATTCCTTTATTCATAAAAATAATTTAGTGAAAATTAAATTCAATGAACTTAAGCCTGATTAAAATATCGAAATTTGGGTTAAAAACCATTAATAGTTCAATAAAATATCCGCAATACTAATTATTTGTTAACATAGTTTACCAAGAGTTAAATTCTGTATAACTAGAATTCAAACTCAAAATAAAAATAAATTTCACCTAGTGTTCATTCTTAGTGGTCGAAATTCTACCATAATTATTTATGCAAATATGAAGAAAACATACATATAAGTATATATGCATTAACATGTTTGGAGCATTAGGTTTTTCCTTTGTGGGTCGATTTGGCGAAAGACCAAACTCCGGTCCATATGTTCTCTTCCCCTCAAGTTCAATAAATTAGAAAAATCAGAAAGAAGAAATTGAAAAACCAAAAATTATCCTCAATTACTCTGGACACTGCATGTTGAATTTTATGTTTTTATGTTCAGTATTAATAAAAACTTAAAAACTACTAGTTAAAGAAAGAAAAAGCACCAAAAAGCTCCACCTTACAGACCTTTTTACTCAAAAGAAAAAAATAAAACTCCCCAAATGATTTTTATTTTATGACGGCGAAATAAAACTCATCAATTTAGTTTTATTTTAGGACCGCTTAATAAAACTCCTCAGATGAGTTTTATTTTATGACGGCGAAATAAAACTCCTCAAAAGAGTTTTATTTTATGACGGTAAATAAAACTCTTTTGTTAGACTTTATTTCGACCTACTGTTTTAGATGGAATAACTGTTTTAGATGGATTTTTTTAATTCACAAAATAACTGTTATAAAAAAACTTTTTTGATTTCACTGTTGTTATGGTCCCTGCTTAAAATCATGCAAGTTTAATTTTATCCTTCTAGGTCTAATATTAAAGAACATTAAAAAGTACCAATTGAAGAACCAAAAAGTACCAAAAAGTTCCCTCTTATATATTCTCATCCACTCAGGACATTGCATGTTTAATTTTGGCCCTAATCATGTAAAACGCAACGTAACGCCAAAGAATAACATTAAAAGCACAAACAATGTCATAAATATTTTGTAATTTTGTTTTAGCTTTCTACAGAAATTCACATTGCGTTTTAAAATTTCAAGCACTGCATAGCTTGTGGCGTTGAAAATTGTAAAATGGTACAAGAATTTCTGTAGAAGGCAACAACAAACTTACAAAATATTTATGACATTGTTTGTGCTTTCAATGTTATTCTTTGGCGTTGCGTGGCGTTTTCCATGATTAGGGCCTTATGTTTTAAGGGGCAATATTAACGAAAATTAAAAAAGTAACAGTTGTAGAACGCAAAATTTCAAAATTTATTCTTCCTACTTTTTCTTCGCACTGAAGTGTCAAAAATTTAAATATTGTAGTGGGAGCCCATAATTTAATTAATATTTCGAAAAAGTATCATATTAATATTAAAATTTTTTAGATAAGTTAGGAGTTTGGTATAATTTTTGTTTTATGTTTATTGGTTTAAAAGATAAATGAGGTGACAAAAAAGTTTCAAAATACAAGTTATACTCGCTTACTTGCAAAAAATGGGGAACTTAAAAAAATGTCACAGACACCTGTACGCTTATTTTTCTAATAAATACCGATAAGTATTAAATGTTTTTTGGATCTCTTTAAGTTTCAGAGATATGAGGTTCACGAATTTACCCATTTTCACCCTATTTACCCCTTAAGATTTAATCAAATATATATTGGGGGATTCACAAGGTGTGCTAAGAAGTCATATCGTCATAATGTCCTAAATAATATTTTACAATTGTTTAAAAAAAAATATTTTTTTATGTTGTTTGTAACACAACAATATTTTTTTTTTTAAACAATTGTAAAATATTATTTAGGACATTATGACGATATGACTTGTTAGCACACCTTGTGAATCCCCCCATTGTGTAAGTAAATACCTTTCAAATGTTGTATTGTATGTTAAAATCGATTGACAAGCACAGGAGGAGAGTGTTCTTAACTGTTTTGCCTTTGCCGATTTATATATAGATTTGTAGAACATAACTTACATTTATTAAACTGACTTCCGGAAGGCACTTACGTCAACGTACATATATTATAACGTAACGAATAATGGCACACTTATTTATTTTGTTATAAATAAATTCAATTGACTTAAAATTATAAAGTCAAAACGAATAAAATCGTTTTAAATAAAGATATAAGCCCAAATAGGTTTTATTTCATTACAAACTATGTTGTATATGAATCGTCCATAGCTTCATTTTAAAGCCAGGTTCAAATATTTAAAAACAATATTATTCTTTTTTCTGATAGAGCATATTAATTCTAACTTGTTTTCAAAATTTTTGAATAGTTTCTTATCAGTGAATTTGTGACGAAATTTACTTCCTTTCCGATTTCAAATACTTAATAAGACTCTTTCATTGGACACCCTTACCAACATGTATGACGTATAAAATGTATTAACATTTTACATGTAGAAGGCGTATCGAAGTGACTTTTATTTGTTGGGGTAATTAAAATTGGGAAAGGGAGCTAGATATAGATACATACATACGTTGATACATTTATACATACGAGTAAAATCAACTATAACCGTAAACACTCATCAAAACACAGAGAGGGGTGACATTTTAATCCATTGCTAATCGTGTATGTAGTCATATGTAAAGAGAACGGGTTACTGAACAAAGACAAGAAAGGGCTGATGAAAGAACTTCTGAGTATGGGGATTTAAATGTTTTTTTTTTTTTTTGCTTCTTTGTTACAAAATAGACAAAAGTTTATTTCACAGCGTAGACAAAATTAAATATAACACTTGACATTATTCACACCTTTATGAAAACAAGAAATTTTAAGGAGTTTTTGCATTATAAGGTAAAAGATTAGTGCAAGTACTTACTCGGTGCTTTAAATTCGATAACTAATAATTTTTGCATCGATACTTTGACAACGAGCACCAAGTAGGTATCGGTCAAAAATAGGTATTTGTTTTGTATTGTGAGACAAATAGAGCCTAGTTGAAGATTTTTTTTTTTTTTTGTTCAAAAGCATTATTTTTTTATCATACATGCTCTGAAAATCAATTTTATTCAAATCACGTGATATCAAATCACACGTGTGATATTTTTGTGTTCCATTTTTCGTGTGTTTTGGCGTGATTTTCAATTGCCCAAATCACGCCGAGAAGCAAAAACGAAATGATTTGCAGAGCACAACAAAATCACACGTGTGATTTTAAAAAGCACGTGATTTGAAATCACGTGTAATTCAGAACGGGCCCGATAGACTCCCTGCCGGAGATTGAACTAGTATCTAACTAGTACAAATGTATCCAGTACTGGTTCTCAACTCTAAACATTTCTATACCATCTTAATGCTCAAATTAGCATTGAGTGTGCTTGGAAAATCACTAGTACTATTGGTTCTAGACGTGTACTAGTGCACTAGAACCACATTGGGTGCTTAAGGACCAGTTTGTTACTTGTTGTTGTCTATAGAAAAAATTAGCATTTTTTAATAATAAAAAAGGCATAAATAAATGATTTTAAATCAAATTTAAGAAACAGTATCAAAATACAAATATGTACCCGAATTTTAGTTTTTATATACAAAAATTCTATAAACACTCTAACCCATATTCATAAAAAATATTTTTGATTAATAAAAGGTTTATTAAACAAATTTTCTAAAATGTTCGTTTCAAAAACCTGCTATAAACCTAAAATATTTTTGAATTTTCTCTGGTTTTCACTGGCTCTTATCATATCAAAGTATGGACGGATACAAATAAGTATCGATGCTTCTTGTTCGATACCGAGTAGGTATCGATACCCAAGTGGTATCGTTTCATCCTTAAGTGTAAATAATTTATTGCCATTTGTTAAAAAACTTCGCCTATATTCTTCAGGATCGCAAAAGTCCTAAGTTTTTATTAGTTACTCGCAGTACCTCTCCTGAAATCGCATGTTGGTAGTTATCTATATCCAAATCTCGACGTGTTTTTTTCCGTTACCTACAAATCGCAAAATAAGGTAATTTCTAAAGTCCACTAAAGAAAATTTTTAAAATCGATGTAGGTTTTGATATAAGTACATCCTCAGACACGTCAGGTGTAGCTGAAGAGGTGTTATTTTATTCTCTATTGAACCTGCGTGTACGTTCATAGCGAATCAGTTTGTGTGGTCAATTTTCTTGATTTTTTCCTTAAAATTAAACTCATCTAGCATTTTACGAAAACAAAAACCAAAGAAAAAATAGACTAGTACGATCAAGTCTGTGCACCTTTCCATTCTCTTTCCTTCTTTTTCTGAAAACTCAAGGCTTGAAAAGTCCAATTTGATGTGTGTAAACCAGCACTAAATAACCTTAACTAATATTATTCAAACCTCTTTATCCCTCCAATATTTTATTGTGATTGGTGTTACAAATGCGTAATTTTTAATGCATGTGTTGCATATTTTCAGGCTTAAAATAAAAATATTATTGAAAACATCATTTTTGGGTAAATAACAAAAAAAGAAAACAAAAATAAATTCTTTAACCCTTTACGGCGCAAGAACGCCAATTTCTTTAGTTTTTTGTTAAAAGGTGGTAAATTGGCTACTATTAATGGAAAAATTAATAAAAAAATTTTTTTTTATATTTAAAATATTATTTATTGAAAAAAACTATATGTTGCAGAAATGCAACATTGCAGCTGTAGCTCTTAAAATTGAAATTAATGAATATGAAAATTTTTAAAGCAGTTGTTTTGCTTATTGTAACACAGACCAACCCCGCATTTTTCGCAAGATGTCTGCGTATAGCCTTTACATTCAGGAAATTTGCACCTTATGCGTTTATTAATAATACATTTTCCCCCATATTCATAAAAAATATTTTTGACTAATAAAAGGTTTATTAAACAAATTTTCATAGAAAATGCGTTTAATAAGCCTGCTATAAGCCAAAAATGTTTTTTATGAATATGGGGGCTTATCTTTATCATTTTAAAATTAATTTTTAATATTATATTAAAAAATTGACTTTAAAGACATATTTATAGAATAAGGCAAACATTTTTGAAGCATGAATTTTGAAAACATCTTTTGTTTAAATTTACTTTTAATTCTTCTTCGCCTTTTGTTTACAGAATTTATTATCTTTCTTTAAGGCTTTATTTACAAAAAATATTGTATGCTAAAATGTTAAAATGCCATAATGTCCTTTAAGACATATCATTTCATAAAAGCCCAAACCTAAAAATAAAACACAAATGCTACGAAGTCTTGCTAAAGTGTTTAGTAAATAAATATAAATACAAGTTAGTAAAGCATAGCATACATTAAGGCTTATAAGCCCTTTGTATATACTATAATTTTACTTTGTTATTGTTGTTATAAAACAATGTGCAAATTTTACCCTTAAGCATTTGCTTTCGCGTGTAAAAAGAAAACTTAAAGATTTTCAGTTAACCCCCCAATGGTGTCAACACAAAGTTGTGGTTTTGGTGTTAAAGTAAATGGTATAGAAACAAATTAAAAATCAATACTTGTAGCAGGTTTTTAGACGTTGAATTAGAGAAATTTTAACATTTTAAGATTAGAAAAGTTAAAATGAGTTTTTTCTTGTAGTATTAACAAGTTTGACTAAAAAAATTAAAATTTTTAGAAAGAAATTTTGTTAGAAGCTTTTAAAGTTGATTGCTGTGAATTTATATGTTCATTCTAAATATGCACCATTTTTTTTCTTTTTGTCCACACAAACCACAGGAAAAAAGGAGACATTTTTTTATTTCTATAAGCTCTCATTCTTTTTCTTACCATAAAAAAGCCTCAAAGCCTTTTAAAGATCAAACATTTCAATTAAGTACAAACATCAGCAGACACTATCAGTAAAAAGTAAAAGTTGCTGCAAAAAATTTATTACTCAAAAGTAGCAAATTAAAAAAAAAAAAAAAATCTGAAAAAAAACTTTTGACTCATCAAAATTTTAACTAAGGGCTTAAGTAAGCGTGACAAAAAAAAAGAAGCGAGAAACATTCTTAACAAAAGTCTTAAGGCATTTTTTCTTAGAACGAAATGAGCATATTTAATAAATAGAAATTTAAGTATCAAAAAAAGTTGCAAAGAAGATTAAAAATATTTTGGTAGAACAAAAAAACCTTCTAGTCAAAATGTTCATCGATGAACCTTTTAGTCAAATTCCAAAGAGCAGTGTGACATTACCACATTTACTTAAATATTTATTATATACCTGTGCACATATTTATATTCTTGAAAATTGCCAATTATGATGATCGGCACATACTTGATAACGAACTAACGTACTAACTAGGGATGCCAAACGGGAAATCCCGAATCCCGGGATTTTTCGAGATTGAGATTCACATCTCAAGCCTTTTTTACAATTGTGTTTAGCAAGTTAAGCTTTGGCTTAAGACATAATACCAATATAAATATACATAATTATTTTTATGCAAAATATAGAAATCAAATTATAGAAATTGTTATATATCAAGCAAAAAATAAAAATTATTCACGATCCAATTAAAATAAAAATTATTATTTTTATGCAAAATATAGAAATTTTTATATACGAGTATCAAGCAAAAAATAAAAATTATTCACGATCCAATTAAAGTATATTCAGAAACTTAGGAATAAAAGTTGATATAATTAAACCAATTAAGTCGTTATATATATGAAATAGCTCATAATCTTTCGGTATAATAACAAAAAATTTGCTAAAAAAAAAACATACGGTTAATAAAATATTTTTTTTTATAAATAAACACTATCTGACGTATTCATAAAAAAATTATTTTTCTTGAAATCTGTTTAAGAAACATTTGTATAAACATTTTGTTTTAAAAAAATTTCAAACGTACTTAAATTATTGATTATGAATCTCGCCCTGACCCTGGAGGTGTACTGCGCTGCAGTCGACATAGTGTTACTGTTTTTAACTCAGCTATCGAGATCGATGAGAGACTACACTTTGCAGTGTATTAATGTCGTCACAACTTAGTTCACATTAAAAATTGAATTGCTGTCAAAAAACCGAAATGAATTGATCTAGAAAAACTAAGAGATACGTATATTTGTTTAAGCTTTTTTCAGAATCTGATCAGTTTGATCATGGGTGAGGCCAGTGTTATAAACATATGTATAAAATAAATTGTTTTGTTGTCTTCATTTTTAAAAATTTATGTTACGTATATAAAAACTTTTGAATATTCAAAAAGTGTTGTTTATTAAAAAAAAAGTAGCATCTTCAAGAAACACATTGATCCCGAATCCCGAAAAATCCCGAATCCCAGGATTTCCAAAAATCAGTCCCGATTGGCAGCCCTAGTACTAACTGACCATTGTATCTTATGAGTATTAATATTGGGATTAAAGATGATGCGAATAATGACGTTAAGAACCTTTTTACAGATTTGTGTGGATCTATAATTGGCCGAAGCCTTACTGTCTTTTGCAAAAAAAGTTATAGTTCACTTAAAGAGCAAAAAAAAAACACACACAAATGGCTGGGCAAACAACTACTTTGTTTTCGTTTTGTATTAGCCAATAAACAACACAAACATATTTTTTACAAACATTAATTTTTTCTTTTTGTTTTGGTTTTGGTGAATGTACACGACGATATTGCTACGGCAGTTTTTCTCGATATTTTTTTAAAACGAAAGAGAAATATAAAATAAGGGAAAAGAATTTGGAGTAAAGAGTGGTTTAAACAGCGATCTGTAGTGTGGCAAACCATGCTGCTTAAAAAATTATAATTAATGACTGAAAATGATTTTAATTAATTGTCTTCAACGTCTTCACTTTGCAAAGCTTTCACTGAAATGATTACACTTAGTAATAGACACCACAAATATCCAACATGTCTGCCAAATATTAAACATCTTTAATATTTCTACAAACATGCTTCAAATGTTTGTGCAAACAACAAACACCCGAATTAACAACACAAAATATTTGTGCAAACGAAAAATTTTAATATTTATGCCAACCAATTTGTGTGCCTTGTTTTAGCCCTTAGTTAACCGATACACTTACACTATATACTACACATCAGTACACATATAAACCCATCTTTAAGCACACAAAATTGGTCGTTTATGCCACCAAAACAGACCATATGAATTTTACACTATTTGTCTTGGTGTTGCCACAATATTATTTTTTTTTACTACGTATAATATATGGGACGCTAATTTACAATTGTTTAAAAAAAGTTTAAACTACATATAATTTTAAGTTGAGTTTAACTAAACCAGCGTTTAAACATTCACTGATTAATTAGCCATGAAAGCTCTGCGATAATGCTTGTTGGCCAAATTGGGCTTTTTATTATTACTCTGTTAATAAATAAATAAATAAAATTAGAAGTACATAGCACCATAGCTGCCAGATGAAATATGTCGAAAATTGTCAAATTTTGAGGAAAACCCGCTCAATCGTCACAAAAAATCGTTATTGTAAAAAACCAGTAACTTTTTATAAGTTTTGAAAATTAATCGTTATATTTGGTTTTCGTTGCTAATAAAATTAAAAAATTAAAAAAAAATTAACACATCCCAAAGGTAACTATTGAAAGGACCGCAAGTGACAGGTATTTTTTCTCTTTTCTAAAATATTCGCTTCGTATGATATCCTGTCTTCAGAAGGTAAACATTTCTTTTCGAAATACCTTCCAATATATTCAGTACCCATTTGCTAATCCCTTCTTTATGAAGGGAAAAAGGAAGTTGTTACGCTTTATTTTTTTTAGTGACCTTCCTTATTAACTTTTTTGGGCAGGGAACGAATTTGTTATGAAAGGGAGTGTGGAAGGGTTTGCTCCTAATGACAACCTGTGTAAAAAATAAATAAGTAAGGAATGAGGCAAGGATGACTTGAGTCTGCTAAATAAGGCCTTCTATTAGGCCTCTTTAATCAGTCTTTCTATTAGACCCCTTTAATCATTATTATTAAAGTAACACAGCCAAAAATCTTCAAAAGCATTGGAATTCATAATAAAAGTAAGAAAATAAACTAAAACCAAGAAATATCAAACACCAATTTTACACGTCGAAAATCCTCTTAAAGTCACACTATGAAAGTTTTCTTTCAGAAAGTCTGAGTTTATTGGTGAGAGGGAAGGGAAAGAATATCATGTTTTCTTTCCCTCTCAGCAATAAACTCAAATTTTCTGGAAGAAAAAAAAACTTTCATAGTGTGAACCCAGACTAAAGGGAGTGGTTGTATAATGGATGTTATAAAACAGTAAGTACTAACTGATCAAATAGAACTCTTAAAAATATGCATCGTGTTAAAAAAATCGTATTTTATATAAGACATGAAAGTTACTGCCAATCAAAACAATAAAAGTATCTAACAAGCTAAAATAAAATGTGAATTTATATTAAAAACACTTTTAAATTTGTGCTTAATTTGTCATGTGAAAAATTGCCAAATTAAGAGTATAAGTTGCCCAATCGTCAATAGACCATTTTTGTACCCAAAAATCGACAAAATGATCAAACCTGGCACCCGTGCATAGCACTTGTACATAGCAAGTACGCCAGCGCGTTGTCGACTTCTGTCAAAAAAAAGTGTAACTAATATTTTTTCATAGAACAAGTTACAAAAGAAACATTTTGATGCGTTTGCGGCAAAAAGTTGGTTAACTTTGAACCTTTTAACGCGTTGTGTACTTTTGACAAGTAATCAGCTTACAACAAAAATAATTACTTTAGCAAATTAATGATTCATGGAGGAATTCTATAAGCAGAGTGTAAATTTTTTAGTTTAAAAGTAAGTAAACAAATAAAAAACAGCTGATAGAATAGGCTTTTATAACGTTTCAACGCACGATACTCGTCGACGAATTAGCGTGTGGCTTGTACTTCTTTATCCTATATTTGATATTCTATCAAAGCAGAAATTACCTGATTCCTATTTAATAGAAAAACGCCCACCCTACTGTATAAGTTTTATTTTTAAAGAATTTAAATGTTTTTTTTTGTTTTTTTTTTATTCCTCACCCACAAACAAATTAAAATCTTAAAAACTTTTTATTTATCAAAAAGATTTCAAAGATTTTTTTTCTTTAAAATTACTTATCTAACCAAAAGAAAAGTAAATTTCTTCGAAATATCTTTTTCCCTGCAAACATCCCGTATGCAAATTCAGTCATTACACATTAAAAAGTATTAAAATTAAAAACAGAAAAAAAACGTTTTCCTTTTCCTAGTAATACCACCACCACTTGTCTACACAGTGAAGAAATCAAAAACTCAAACCTCAGCGCCATTTTGATTTCTTTAACGAACTTGTTTGCATACTTTTTCTTTTTAAAAAAGTTCTTCTTCCAGTTTTTTCTCTTTTGAAATTTTCTTTTAACTTGCGCAAAGTCAGCGCTTAAAGAAAAACTCATGATTGAAGAAACAACCCCTCTTTTCAAATACAAAGCACAAAAAAGGGCAAAATTTTAAATGGGTGTTTGAAAATCTATTCAAGTAGATAATTGCGATAATCTACTTTTTAACAACATAAATAAATAAAATGATACAGTATTACAAAAAAAAAAAAAAGATAAGTTAATTTAAAAATAATGATTAGATGAGAATTAACCATATGGAAATTTTATTTCTTATATTTTTAGCGGTACAACATGAAAGGGGTCCACGAAAACCTAAACTCCATCCTCAACTACATCACCAACATCCAGCTCATCATCATCCTCATCACCATTTGAATGGCTTGGTCGGCCATCCGCATGGAGCCTATCATGCCCATGCCGGTCATTTGCCGGTTTCTTTGGTAACTAATGTCTCAGCTTCTTTTAATTATACTTCGCATATTTCTGCTCACCATCCAGCGGCGGGTTTCCACGGTCCTCACCATCCTACAGCTTTTCACCATCCCGGACATGGGTCAAATTCAAATGCGGGGGCTCAACATGTGCCACCTCCTCATTTACCTTTTCCTCCCCACTTACTGCCACAAATGCATCATAATCTTATAGCCGAGGCTACTAGCAAGATGCCGGGATTAGCAGCTACTGCGGCTAATACAGCTCCTTTGGTGCCTACCTCCATGGCGAATGCAAATTTATCTGCTCTTAATCATGCAAACCAAAACAATGGAGTTCCTACTTATGATCTAACAATTAGTAGAGGTGATGGCTCCTCGGCGGGTAGTGCTGGAGCAACGAGTACAACTAGTTTAGAGTTCTATAACAAGACTATGAATCAAAATTACTCCTCACCCTCACCAACAGCTTCCATACAATCAATATCTTCAGTGGGTGGACGTTCTTCGTTGGGCAGTGAATCGCCTAGAGTAAATGTGGAAACTGAAACGCCTTCAGCTACCCCACCTCCACCAATATCAACATCAAATTCACCCGGACCACAAGAACCCCTATCACCTACGGACACCAATTGTACAACACGTTCTCATTCGCCCATTATACTTAATAGTCCCTTAAGTTTAAGCCATCATCCACTGCACACAAACTATCATCAAAACAATAATAACAATTCATCATTTAACAATCGCAATTTAAACCTGCTTAATTCTTCACCATCCTCCTCACCAACACGTCTATCGCAATCACCAATACATCTGACAGCTTTTACACAAATACACAAACGTTCGTCGCCCACTAAAATTGTGAATACAGCATCGCTACAAGCAAACCCTCATATTGGTTTATTGGCACATCCAACACTACCACTATTATCATCAACCCATCAACATTCTACATCCTCTTTTACACCTACGACTTGCCCAACAACAATACCCGGCCCACAAGCACCCCCACCGCCTCCTCCCTCTTCATCGACTACATCCTCCTCCTCGACGACTTCGCATACACAACACACACATGCTGCCGCTGCTTTGTATGCTGCACGTCAGAATGGTTTCATTGAATTGCTGCTAAGTCCGGATAAATGTCAGGAAATAATTCAATATCAAGTACACAATTCCATTTTGTTTCCACCGTTGCCACAACAATTAATTGGTTTGGATTCACGTTTGTTATCCTGGGAAATGTTACAGGAGACTACGGCCCGTTTATTGTTTATGGCTGTGCGTTGGGTGAAATGTTTGATGCCATTTCAAACCTTGTCAAGGAATGATCAAATATTATTGTTGCAGGTAAGTTTTTTTTTTTGTTGTTTTTGTTATAAAATGACTTTATAGGGAAATAGAGCAGTTAAAGCTTTTGAAGAAAATATAGGGAACTTTGGTGAGACTTCGTAATGCTAGCACGTCTTTGGCCTTGAGAGGAAGAGCCTAAGGCAGTTCTGCTGATGTTGTCTGGTGGCTTCCTTAGGGTATGACATATTCATTCCATTGTCGTGGAATGTGTGGGCGAGTGGGCAAATATGATCCGCCTAATCCAGATCTACCAATCGGCCCCAGCTAATGCCTGTGTTCGAGGTTGTTGCCCTTGCCATAATATTGTCGAGTACGATACTGATTAATAACGGCGATAGGATGCAATCTTGTCTACCACCCTTCTTTACACTCACTACATCGCCGAGTTGGTATCAAAAGCCTTCTCAAAGTCCATAATTTTCAGATAAAGCGTTGGTCGCCATTTGTCAGATTGTTCTACTATTATTCTGAAACTGTTTAGCGTGATCAATGCATGATCTTGGGTGGCGGAAATTTTCCTCCTCCTGTCTTTAACTATAATGTTTAGAATTTAATAAATTACAGCGGTCTATAACATTTTGTGTAGCGGATTTCAGGGCCAAAAATCATATTCTGGGATATTATAATATAGGGCTATTATAATTTAATAAGAACTTAAAATCTTGGGCCTTCAAAGATTTTTTTTGGAAATAAGAATATAAATGTACTTTCATTTTTAAAATAGAGGGTATACAATCTTCCTAAGATTTCTTTCTTTAATACTTATGTTTACATTTTCTTTTCTTTAAGGAATCCTGGAAAGAACTTTTCTTACTCAACTTATCCCAATGGATAACCCCTTTGGATCTCGCTCCTATTTTCGATTCACCCATGATTAAGGAACGTTTGCCACAGGATGATGTTACCGATACAGAGATAAAAACCATACAAGATGTCCTCTTAAGATTTCGTCAGATTGCCCCCGATGGCAGTGAAGTGGGTTGTATGAAGGCCATTGCACTCTTTACACCCGATGTACCTGGTCTATGTGACATACAGCCTGTGGAAATGTTACAAGATCAAGCTCAGTGCATTTTAACAGATCATGTAAGACTGCGATATCCAAGACAAGCAACACGTTTCGGGCGTTTGTTGCTGCTGCTGCCTTCGTTACGGACCATAAGAGCATGTACTATAGAGAGTTTGTTCTTTAAAGAAACAATTGGTAATGTGCCTATATCGCGATTATTAACAGATATGTATACAATGGAACCAACAGCAGCGGCGGGTGTAACCGCTGTAAGCTCTGGTAATCTTGGGGCCTTGCCTGGCTTACAGCAGCAGGAGAAGTAACTAATTGAAAATAGATGTGTTAAGTATGAATAAATTTAGATAAGATATTGGAAAATAGTTTTTTTAGAATTATTAAATTTAAAAGAAATTAAAAAGTGAATGTTCAGATTTCGCAGTCCATTCATATAACGTCTGGTCCGAATTTCATTAAGATATTTCTACCAAAAGTTAAGGCGGTCTTTACATTTCTTGTCAAGATAAAGGGTTAATGTAATATTAATTTTGCAGAGGTTGTTATTAGGGAGTACACGTTTTCCAACTAGGGTTCCGATTTTGGAAAATTAATCGGAAAATCCCAGAAAAAGATATTTTTCGAATTATCCGGAGTTTAAAGCAGGAACAATTTTACATAAATTATGTGTCTGATATAATAACAAATTGTACTTACTTCTAGTTTACTTATATCGAGTGAGGAGTTATTTTAGAAAAATCATCGGTAATATAATCGTAAATTAAGGAAAGGTGCTAAATTGAGGATTAAATCCTCTTGCTTTTTTCTGATTTTGCACATTCTTACGTAGAAAACAATCAATTATATTCAGTAACATCATGATTCTTATACATACAAGGTGAGTCATAAGTCACTGATCATCCGTTAATAATTCGGGCAATTTTTCACCAAATCTTGAGCAGTGCCAATATTCTGTAACTCCCGCGCCGAGAAACTTTTCGATTGAAATGTTAGAAATGAAACAAAAATGCTATAAATTGAAACAAACAGCTGTTTTTCTCACTTAACTGCGTCTGTAACATTTTTGGCGAGTAATAACTGTCACGTAAGTAAATTTCTCGCCCATATACTGGAAAAGTGTGTCTGTAAAATTTTTGTGAGAAAGTTCTCGCTTAGAACTGTCAAATAAACTCACGTATAAAAACGGGATGAGAAACAATTTTAACACTAAAAAATAAATTAAATATGCAAAATGCAATGAATATTAACACGGAAGAGATAAGTATTTTGTTCTTGGCATATTTTTTCATAGTTTAATATAATTTTTTTTTTAACATTTTTGAAAAATATACGAATGTTTTCAAAGCTTTTTTGTAATCAACAAACATTAAAGTCGCACTTTACATTTATTGGTATAGCCGACGGTTATATTTTCGCCGCCGTCGTTGAAAATTTTTCAATGTTAGTCAAATTTGGTCGCCGTCAACGTTATTTGACTGGCGTTCACAACATCTGCAATTTCAAATCGGCTTCGAGTGGAATATTATGACATTTATAACGTACCGACGTAATATCTTTTGATAGTTGTCGACATGAGTTACAGACACACTTTTTTCACATGTTTTCAATGCGACAAATTCTCACCAAAGTTACAGAACATGGGTACTGTTTGCAGTTTTGTGGCAAAATTTCTTGTACCATTTGTATCTTGTACGGAAAGAGCATAACATTTTCTTTTTTTAAATAATTTCCCCAGTCATGTTTACGAGTTGATGTTTCAGGGTTCTCATTTAAGCTCTTCCGAACTCGTTGATATTATCTTGGTTTCGTGCTGTAAGCTCCACTTTGAAATTTTCTTTGGGTTTGAATTACTGAACTTTAACTGGCAAAATAAAACCTAACAATTTTTATTAAGATTTCTATATGACGTGCTAAGTTCCAAATTTTTATTTTCGATAATTTATTGTTGAGGGAAAGCTAAAATTGGGAATTTAGAACGTCATAGAGAAATCTTAATAATAACAAATTTTGTAGCCCCAAAAATAACTTTGACAACAATTTTCGTTTGTTCCTTAATCGTATACTAGGCCACTGAATCAAACGTTACTTCCAATGCTGAAAATAATAAAGGTTAAATTTTAAGGGCCGATGTTGATTTTGAATAAGACACAAATTATTTAGGAAATTATTGTCACTTCTTTTTATTATTATAATATTGGTATGTTTCAATTATGTATGAAACAAAATATCGGCCAAATGGCGACCTCGTCGGCCCACCTCCATTCGATGACGCTGAGGCATAATTGAGGTTCTATGCCGTTCATGTGCCGAAATATCTCATCCTTTAGCTCTTGAATTGTTGCTGGCTTATCGACGTACACCTTTTCTTTCAAATAACCCCAAAGAAAGAAGTCCAACGGTGTCAAATCACATGATCTTGGCGGCCAATTGACATCGCCACCACGTGAGATAACACGGCCTTTGAAATTTTCGCGCAAAATGCCATTGTTTCGTTAGCTGTGTGGCAAGTGGCACCGTCCTGTTGAACCACATATCGTCCACATCTTCCAATTTGGGCCATAAAAAGTTCATTATCATCTCACGATAGCGAAACCATTCACAGTAACTGCCTGACCGGCCTCATTTTGGAAAAAAATACGCCCATTGATGCCGCCAGCCCATAATCCGCACCAAACAGTCACTCTTTGTGGGTGCATTGGTTTTTCGACAATCACTCTGGGATTATCATTCGCCCAAATGCGGTGAATTCTGCTTGTTAACGAATCCACTGAGGTCGATTATGTTGATTAAAAATAATCACGAAGGTACACAAAATTCATTTTGATTTGAACGCCCATTTTCATAATAAGCCTGAATAACTTTAAACCGTTGCTCGATTGTGTATCTTTCCATGGTTCAAATTGAGTTAGTCTGAAATTGAGAACTGTCAAATGAAATGCAGAAAAAAACTTGACGTTTATGTGTGGTTCACATTCAACTTCGGCGCTTAAAATTTAACCACCCGTTATATTAAATTATTGACCGACAATCAGAAAGTTTTATGCTTTTCTTTTAAGAAATTTGAACTGGCTTGGGTAAAATATAATGATTCGCTACAGTTTTCTCCGAACTAAAATGTTTTTCAGGAGGATAAATTTTACTGGACCCATGGTAAATTATCATCCCGTAAAGTCATCCCGAAATGCTGTAGACTGATTTCTAGTATTAAAAAAAATAAGAATAAATTTCAATACAGCAGTGAAATTTGCTTTAGCGTTTACAGTGAATTTCAGAAGGCTGCTTAATATGGGATCTAAGGTAAATTATGGACCGTATATCACAAAATTGCATGATATTTTTCTGGTCATATGAAGATGGAATTTTTTTACCGCAATATCTATATTTGCTATGGTTTTAGGCGAATTTAATGCCAGTTCATCGATTTCGAACGTTAATGTTCGCATAGAAAATTAAATTTAAAACAGCAACAAAATTTTAAATTTTTTTTGTTTTAAATGTTGTTTTCTATGCGAACGTTAACGTTCGAAATCGTTGAACAGGCAGTTAATTATTTTTCCCAAGTGAGCATTATATGGGGCCTATGGAAAATTATCGACCGATCTTCACGAAATTTGACAGTGTGATTTCTTGTCTTATAGAACTATGCTAAACCAAATGTTATTATTGGGGTATTCACAAGGTGTGCTATCATGGTTTATTGTCATAATGTTCTTACCTTTTACAATGGTTTAAAAATATTGTTGTTGGTTTGTAAACAAAAAGTGTCTTAAATAAATAGAACGTTGCTTGCCATGTTTATTGTGCTGTCGTAATTAAAAGCACATTAAATTATGAGGGGTTGCTCACAACAGTCGTAATTTTTCATGTTATTATTTTAAGACATATGACTTTATGACACCTTGTGAATCCCCCATATGATATCATTATTTATGACGGTCTTAGGCGTACTAATCTGTTTTCTGGGAGTAGGCTTTATATGGGGCCTTTAGTCAATTATGGACCGATCTTTGCGAAATGTAACAGAATAACTTGCAGTCGTATCAAACGAATTTGTGCAAAATCTTATATCATTCCTTGCTTTATTCCATCCCTTATGTTAGTTTTTGTAACAAAATTAATAATTTTGTAGGGTAGTGGATCCACATTTTGATTTATACGCTCTGATCCTACTGAACCGATGTTACTGGATTTTAATTCCAAACTGCTTAGAATAACTACAAGAAATTTGAGACCAAGTTTGTTCAGACGGACGGACAGACAGACGGGCATGGCTAAATCGACTTAGAATTACTCAAATAGCCAGAATATATATACTTTATGGGGTCTTAGATGTATTATAAAAAAGTTTCACACGGAATGACAAACTTAGTATACCCTCATTCACCACTAGTGGTGGTGGATTGTATAAAAAAGGTCAACATGTTTCAATGGTTAATTTTTTATGGAATTCTAGGAAAAGCTTGATATCACTTTTAATATTAATCGAGATCTTTCGCAAGCTTTTCAGTAAAGTGTTTTATTTGCATTTCAAACAAGTTCAAGTTTTACTCCACCTCAGATTAATAAGAGCATTTGAAATCAAGCCCATTTTCAGATGTTAATAAATATTTGAAAAAAGAAAATAGTTTCCCATTTTCTTAATAGTTTTCGTAAAAAAATTGATTTAGCATTTAATATTAAGTTTTCAAACCTTCAGTTTATGTCTGCTGGGTAAGAAGAAGGCAGGATAACCATTCTAACTAAATTTTCGTTAGGGGCAAAAAGTTCACCATTTATTTTATCTTCTCATTTTTAACGCTCTTAACATTTCCACATTTAAGCTTCCTTTATATTATATTTTAGTTTTTCAAACCGATTTTTTTTTTTTTTTGTTTTTTGTTGTTTGCCATTTGATTTACCTTAGATTGTGTTTAGATATGTTAAAACTTTAGAAATATCTTAATATCCTTTTGGCTATTTTGTTACAATCATTTCATTTTGTTTAAAATAAAACCCACTTTTTTGGATTTTTCATTTCATCAAGTATTTTTATTATGAAATGAAAAAAATGAAGCTTTCCATATTGTATTTTTTATTATTAATAAAAAAAATATATTTCGCGGTTTATTTGAGGATGTTGCTGCTATTCAAAAGGACATCATCAGGATAGCGCGATGATGATGATGCGTTTAGAAATAATGAAAAAATAACTTTGCTTTAAGCGTTTCTTCTCTCATGAATTTGAATTTAAATTGAATTTTAAAAACAAAGAATATGTTAAATTTTACTGTATCAAGTATTTTTTTAGCGTTTATGATTTGTTTTGTAAATTTATTTTTTTAATAGCATTTCTAAATTGCATATTTATTAAGTTATTAGAATAAAAATTTTTATGTAACATTTTTTTTCAATATAAATAAATTTTGTTATGAATATAAAAAATACTAACAAAAAAGTATCTAATAATAAAATAAAAATAGTTTGTAAAAATTAAGATACTACGGTGAAAATAACAATAATCTTCTTAAAATGTTAAATTTAGTATTCAAATAAAAGACAAATAAACTAAAAGCAGCAAATGTTAAAATAATTTAATTGCATTAGTATTAAAAAAAATCTAAATAAAAAAATAACAAAAAAATGTGCAATAATACATATAATAAATAATTACAAAAATAAAATATTTAACTTGTGTTTTATTGAAGAATAACTTTGCCCAATTCATATACGAAAATAGCACATATCGCACTGGTTCCTCTAATGGGGGTTAAATCAAAATTTATAAATTTTCAGTAGAGACAAAAACTGTTTTCTTTTTATATGTTCTCTTATATCAGAAAGCGGGATACAATTGCTTCTTTTGACAAAAAACTAGAAAAAATTATGTCAGATTTTTACAGTGGGTAGATTTGACCACTGTACATCGATTTCTTGCATAAAGTTAAAATTGAAAAATTTTGAGTTGACTCTCTTTAGAGGAACCAGTGCGTAATTTTCCTGGACACTGTTGCCAATTCAGCTATTTTCTCGTCAAATCTAACGGTTTTTAATCAAATTTTGCGGAAAAATTGTGACTTAGCTATTAGCGGGAAATCTAGCGATTTCTTTTTTATTGTTTTGTTCGTTTGTAATACAATTTTTTGGACAAAATTTTTAAAGAGTTCCTTTGAAACAAAGGTCCAAATAAGCCACATATTCGGTTGCACAAACATATAACAAAAAGTTTGAAGCAAGTTTGTCTGAATATTATACATCTTTAATATTCACACAAACATCTGGTTGTTCTCAAACTGCTTGTTTCGTTTATTTGGCACCTAAAATCCAAAGAGACTCACTTTCCATTCGGTGTTGAAACCATAGCTGAGTTGATATTTAAATTCGCCTTGCCAAGAACTTAAAATTTAAATACAACTCTTAGAAATTCAAACTAACCCGGCGTTTACACATGCAAGTGCAAGTTCGAAAAACTCAATACACTCACACATTTTTACTAACACCATCACATTTTTCGTACTTGCAGCCCAACTTGCAAGAGAATTTGCTTGCAAGTAAATTTTTGACACTTGCAGCAAGTAAAATGACAAATAAAGAAACAGTGTTACCGTGGATGCCTTTTGTATCAATTTACTAGCACTTAGTAATATAAAAATTATGTTTATAGTGGATTTTCTGTGTGTTTTTAAAAATAAAAACAAAATAAAAAAACACTACTACAAAGCAGCATATCTTCATGGTATTTTAAAACATAAATTGCAAGTACATAATTAAAAAAAATTGTTAATCAAAATATTTTCTCAGAAATTTTATGATATCGGTAACTATGGCAATACTGGATTCACATATTTTAAAAACAAACAAAATTTTTTCATCAAGATGGACCAAAAATAAAATAAAGAAATAATTAAATTATTTATATTTAATATTATTAAATAAATTTCGTGATAACATTAACATTATAAGATTGCTTTTAACCCAAAAATTAAGCTTTTTTCATAAGATGTTTTCGCTTCGAGAACATTTGAAAAAAAAAACTTACAACTGACTGTGTAAACACTCAAGCTACTTGCAAGACTTTCGGCTATTTCTTCGACATTTTCGTTGATAATATATATACACTACTTGCAAGTAATTACTTGCATGTATAAAGGCAGGTTAAAGGTCTGCAACAAGACCACGTACAAGTCATTTCAATTCATTGAATTTTTTTTTAATTCATTAGCTGCTATGCGTTGTAAAACACAGTGTTGTGCAGTACGGCGTTATTAAATTCTTTCAACACATGTACTTATATTGGCGTAATAGTTGTAAAATTTTTCAGGAGAATCAAAAAACAATTTTAAACTATAAATTAATAAATCGTATAAACAGTTTATATAATTTATTTTCTTCTATTAATAAAATGTAAAACCTACCAGTTGTACCAGTTGTGGCAAACGGTTGGTAAGGTATGTTTGCGTTTAATCGCTTTTGTTGATAGGGTCTTTTGGTTCTTGATAATAAAATCGCTAATTTTAGTCTAAAGATTTCCAAAATCGGTATGGACATTTGTGTTGATTTAATACATCAATATCAATGAAAAAGTCTATTTTTACATTTCGGTTAGTGAGGACTGTTTGCGTTTTAGGTAACAATATGTATGTATGGATTTTTTACATGGTTCCAGGCATGCTGCTGGTGTCCTATAATTGAGAGTAATACTGCAAACAAAGGGGGAAATACAAAAAAAGTGAAACAAACATATGTAACGGGTAAAGGCCCAACTGTAATTTGCATAGGCTTGTTTAAGCTTCTGTCAAAAATTAACAAATTTCACCCAATGATTCATTTTTAGCAGTGTATTTTAGCAGAGTATTATTTATCGTCGAATGGAGCTGTTTTTTTTTTTTTTTGGCACATAAATGCCAAGCATGTGGACTAATTAAAGGTGATTAATAGGTGATTTAAGAGCATTTCAGGTACCTTTGTCTTTTTAATCCCGTTCGAAATATCTCTGGAGATAAGATCTATATAAAAACATATTTAAGTGTTCAGTTAAAAAGTAAATAAAAAGCTTAAGTTTGCTTAATATTCAATTAGAAAAATACTTAAATTACGTGTACATTTACAACAAGAATAAGGAAAACGTATAAAAATTACACATTATTAAAATAACCGATTTATTATACCAAAGTAACCGGTTTATTCGATATTCGAAAATTTGACATTTTAAAATAACCGGCTTGGGCAAAACTAAAATAACCGACTAAAACCGGTCGAATAATAACCATTCGATCTCCCTAATCCAATAGTTACTTAAAAATATATCACCACTCCACAAATTTCGTGGGGAAACGTTCATAATTGATTCATTTAAGATAATAATAAAGTTCATATTTAAAAAAAAATTCGGAAATATTTTCAGAAATTCCAGTAATAAGTAATAAAAGAGTATCTGGGAACAGAAAGTTGACTGTATGTGGAATTTCATCAATACACTTTGATAATTTATGCGTCCTAATTTATGTTATCCCATCCTACCAAAAAAAAACGTGATATTTTTAATTTAATTTTAAATCCTTTTTACAACAAAAAAAATCGCCAAACAAGAGCAATATAAAATATAAAGATGCTTCAAAAATATCCATAACAACTCGTTAACAACTAAACAAACAGAATGACAAAAAAAGGAAAAAAGTCAATATGAGACATTAAAATAAGTAACAGTGTTTATACGGTTGTGTCGAAACTTTAATACCCTCCACCAAGAGTAAGAATTTTTTTACAGGATTTGTGACCTGAAAAATTACAAGTAATTCAAAACTAATGTGTGCCAAAATTGACTACAATATCAATATTCGTTACAGTTTTTTGTTTATTTAAATGTTTTTTCGGGAGTAGGTGTTATATGCACCCTATGATAATTAAAGCACCGATGTTAATGAAATTTGGTAATGTAATTACGGGTCATATAGAACCAATTAATGCCTGATTTAGGGACATTACGCACCGATTTTATACTATTTATTTGTTTTTCGACGTTTTAATACAAGAACCTCAGGTTTTTGTGCTGTAGCGCCACCAACAAAAATTAAATTGGTAATTCGAAGTGTATTTCTATGTGGAGTAGCTGAAATAGGTCCGTTATATATACTCATTGTATTTACCAAATAAGAATTTATGGCCTTTAATTGAACAATAAACCTGGTACTACGGCAGTCAGTAGTCCCTGGTGGCACGGCGCCAGACTGACTATCGGTTAGGGCTCCGTTACTATGTGTGCTTCTGGCGAGAAATGCATTCCGTCTTTCAGAAAGATTGTCTTTACGGAATTTTCGCTTTTTGTTTTTGTGGGTTTTGCCTGAGGGAGGATCAACAGGTGCTGCTAGCATATTTTCAAAAGCATCGGACGTTAGACAGCTCCTAAACAATGGGAGAACCAATTCCTACCTGGTGTGCTGATTACTCTCAAACTAAAGGTGCGGTAAACGCATTGTTTGACAGCCAGTGGTTAAGATCCACCATAAGATAAGGCCATATGACAGTTGCTCATGTAAATCGTTTCCACAACTGTAACCGTATTGATTTAAATACTCCTATTGTTGGAGGACATTTATTTAAGGACTGGGTAGCATATTGAACATTAGCTTTGTTTTACTTTCAATACTTAAAAACTTTGACTATGGAAAATAACGCAAGTCAAATTTAACCCGATTTATTATTCTCTTGTGGTCGCTATCGTGCCAAAATTATTTTTCCGGGGCAGATTTGCATGGGCGATAGGTGAAATACACCGTAGAAATTTCAAATTGTTTTTAATCATTAAATTCGTAAAATCAAGCAAATAATTTGTTTTGCACCAATTGGAGGAATGATTATATTGATTACTAAAAAATTTAAATTAATTAAATTTTGATTAAAAAATGTATCAACAACTTTGCAATTTCAAACAATGTGTTAATTAATTCTTTAAAAAATAATTAACAGAAAACTTCATTTTATTCAATTATCTCAGGTAATTAAAAAAAAAATAATTACCAAAGTAATTGAATTAAGCAAATTACGAATCAAATTATTTCTTAGATTCAGTTAAAATTTTTATTGCATGAATTAAAATGTATTTGAATTCAATATTAATTAGTTTTTTCATGGCTAGAAATAGGACTACGCAACTTTTTGATGGCATATGACCGCAACGGCTGGCTCGCACGTAGTCTAATCTGGAGGTCCAATTTACGATGACTTTTTCCAACATTTGTGGCCCTACATCGGCAATAACGCGGCGAATATTGTCCTTTAAGTGGTCGATCGTTTCTGGCTTATCGGCGTATACTAGCGACTTCACATATCCCCACAGAAAGTAGTCTAGCGGCATTAAATCAAATGATCTTGGAGGCCAATTCACGGATCCGAAACGTGAAACTATGCGGTTACCAAACTTTTCCTTCAATTTGTGGCACGTGCTTTGTGACATGTTTCGCCGTCTTGTTGAAGCCACAGCTCCTGCACATCATGCTTGTTCAATTGATGAACGAAAAAGTCATTAATCATGGCTTTAAACTGGTCACCATTGACTGCAACATTCTGACCAGCGTCGTTTTTAAAGAGGTAGGGGCCAATTTTCTACCAGCCAATAAAGCACACCAAACAATCAGTGTTTCTGGATGTAACGGTGTCTCAATATACACTACATAGAGGATTCTCATCACTCCAAATACGGCACTTTTGTTTATTGACGTATCCATTCAAACAAAAGGGAGCTTCATCGATAATTAAAATTCGCTTATGAAAATCGGGATTAACGGCAATCTTGTTTGAATCGCCTTGCTAGGTGATTCATGTTGAAATGCTAAACCAAAGTAAACATAAATAACTTGACAGCTGACAACATGACCTCCGGTTAAAAAAGTGTTACCAACTTAAAGTTTAATACCTCTATAAAAAACACTATTTATATATTTTATGGGGTCTTAAATATTTACATATTTCTTAATGCTACACAGGGTGAATTCCAAAACATCAAAACACACTTTAGTGGTGCATGTTTGATACGATTTTGATACTGTTTCGATACAAAGTAATGTCAACAAAGCCTTAACAAAATTATTGATGCAGAGTTTGCCTATTGTTTGCATCTATTGTTAATTAATTAATATTTTAATTAAAAATTTATTTCAAAACAATTAAAAATGTTAATTAAATCAAAATTAAATTTTTAATTTTCTTTCAACTGAAAAAATAATTGATTCAATTATCACATTAATTAAATTTAAATACTTTTTAAGCCATTTTTTTAATTGATAAACAACTTTTTCTGTGCAGTACTCCCTCAATCGTCTCTAGCTCCTCGGCATCGCCGCACAGTCTGCAGAAGTCCGGTATGGCATTGTCCCGTTTACTCGTAAAAGCCCTAACAGAACAAAGCCCCGTCAAGAACCCTATAAAGGTCCTGAGACCACTCCTATCCAATCCTAATAAAACCCTTGTTGCCCCTGCGTCTAATCTGGGCCGTAACGCCCTAGACACCCTGCGATTCGTTCTATCCCTCCAGGACCGGCTAATGGCATCAAGGAATATTTCCCGTATCACTCCCTGTTCCTTACCTGTAAGTCCAGATTCGAACCCACTCTCGAGATTTCGTCCGCCACCTCATTGCCATCCACCTTGCAATGGCCGGGTACCCAACACAACCTAATTTTAAATGCTACCATGAACTTCCTCAGAGCATTCCTACTACGTGCGACCAGGCTCGATCACAGCGTATAATTTGTCAGTGCTCTTAGCGCGGCCAGACTATCGACGTACATTGACCCCACTTACCCAATACGATGTGACCCAGTATCACCTCCAGATCGCTAGGCTCTCAGCCTGGAAGACACTGCACTCATCCGGGAGTCTAAATGACCTTTTCACATCAGTTTCCGCAATATGAACACCGGCACCAGTGCCAGTGTCCATCTAGGACCCGTCCGTAAATAGTGCCCACCCCTCAAACAGTCCATTGGATTCACGCCAAACTTCCCTATCTGGGAACTCCACCGGTTGTGTTACACCGAAGTCCAAGGTCATAATCCTATAATATTCCCGCCGGAATACAGCCCAGTTCAAGCAGACCCACTTCGTTTATAATCCTTGTGTTTTCATTCCGCCTAGGTCTTATCAACGAAGACTCGTAGAGTCTTAATAACTTCCTAGCAGCCACACTCCTCACATAATGTTCAATGGGGGATAGGTGTAGTAGGATATCCAATGCCGCCTGTGGCGTGCTTCTCCTCGTACCTGTGAAGCCAAGAAATGCACTCCTCTGAGCCTTGCTGAACATCTTCCTATAGCTATCCACTCTCAACGCATATCCAGTCTTTGTCCCCAATCCTTACCGATGGAGTTTCTGCATGTGTAGTAGGCATTGCGTCCCCTTTTCATCCTCTGATGGGTGTTTCTCCTCCAAGACAGTTTACAGTCGAGCAAGTTACCCAAATACTTAGCACAGTCAGATAGAATTAACTCTACGCCATCCAGCACTGGCCCCTTCAAACCCTCTATCCTATACCTTCTGGTAAAAAAGTACCAGCTCAGTCTTCACAGGGTTAACACCCAGCCCTCTATCCTTCGCTCTGCCGAGAGTTCGCCCAACATCACCTGCATAATTTCACTGAACGTGGACAAAAAAAATATGCCTTTTATATACTTCATTCTTTGAGTACCAATAATATTTACAAGAATAACTCTTAGAAACAGAAATACTACAGTCATATTCTAAATAACTGAAATCAAAATCTCGATCGATTTAAATTCCACTTCATTTCGATTTGTATAACATGCCCGATAGTCTTAAATTTTTGTTCAGAAAACACTTCGGTTAACATATATAATATAAAAAGAATTAAGACAGAAAATAAAAGGAAAATGAATTAAAAATCCATTTTAAAAGATACTGAAAACGATATTTTCGGTTTCAAATTATTTCTATTGTCAAATCAAATTCCATCACATACCTGATTGATGTTAAATGTATATAAGACTGGTCCTTATTTGACTTTAAACTCTTTTTCTAATGCAGTACCTTGTAAATGTTGAAATAGACCAAGAAAATTCTTCTATAAAAATTTTTAATCGATATTTTAAATATTATATCACGAATTTCAAAGAATTTTTATTTTGGAAAATTTTAGAACATTTTTTTAAATTTGTTATGCCGAAAAATGTTGGAGTCGGTGTCGCTAGTTTTTGTGGGTACTCAGCTCCGGTACAAAAACCTCAACTCCGACTCTTAACCTCTGACTCCGACTCCACAACTCAGCATTTTTCCCTTAAAAACCTGCAACTTTGAAAGCTACATTTTTTTATTGTTCTTAAATTATCTCTTTTACTACTCGTGATGTTACAGAGTCTAACTATGACAAAAAAAAACTCAAAAAATTGGCTTGATGGCTACACATTGGAAACAAGAAGATGGTTAAAATCCCACACACACACACGCCAACACACCTACGAATATAGAAAAAAAAACCATCTACATCGTAACACAACATGTAAGAATGTAATAACGCTTCGTGTAAAACCCTTTTTAGAACATGACATTAATGGCATAAACTTTTTCGCATTAGAAATAAAATGACTGACCTCAAACTTAAGTGAATGTGAAAAAGTAACATAACCCTTCCTTGACAGTCGGGTAAAAAAGCGAGAATGCGTTATAGGACGGGAACCATGGGAAAAGTTAGTAATTGAATTTAAAAGGTTATTGATATACCACAAGAGGAAGAAAAATACAAAAAACAGAAAAAAATCATGTTTTTGGTCTTATAATTTAAAAAAATTCGAACCCAAGATCAAAACTTTATAAGTGCATTTATAAAGTTTTGCAAATCAATGCAAATTAGTTGATAAAGAAGAATATGCATTTAATTTTTTAGTGCTTTTTATGAAATATCAAATACATAAAATAATACCTGATTTGATTATTTCCATCAAAATTGGGTAACTGCAACTAAAAAAGTTGTTCACAAAAACAGAAACTTTTTAGAAACTTTAATTCTTTCTATATAGACGATGTTGAAACAGTTTTTCTAACGAACAAGAATATTTAAGCCATAAATGATTGAATTTACAATTTTTTTTAGCTCATTTTCAAGCCAACCCACCCATTTTGTACCAACTACAAAAAAAAACTCCTGCATAAAATCTTTTTATGTTAAAAATGTTCCATCTTTTTAGTGTAAAGGAAAGCAAGTAAAACCACAGTTTGCATGTTTTAGTGCATTACATCAGTTGTGGAGATTTGTTAAAAGTTGCACATCCCTTTTCTTCCGTTGCTTCCCAGACAGCAGCAGCAACAACATCCTCCACTCCATCAACACAAACATGAAAGTTCGTTTATGTCTGTTGTCTAATGGACAAGTATTGTGTTGTGTTTTTCTTGTGCACTTCAAGGTTAATCATGCATCGTTGTTACGCGTTAATACCTTCATGTGATCTGGACCACGTGTTTTTTTTAACCACACCGAGACACAAACACTAACACTTTTTCATATATTATGTGCATTAACACAACCGAAGAGCCATACAGTCAGTCGGCCAGTCAGTCAGCCATAAACTCAACCATTTCAGTCAGCAGTCAGTCATTTTTGCCCTTAAACCACTCATTACCAGGGTTGTGGATTAAAAGGGGAGTCAAAAAATAGTTGGCTGTTTATCTTTTGAACAAGGTCCCTGAAATTTAATAATATAAACTAAATAAAAATATTTTGTGACTTAAAAATGTTGTAAAATAAATAGATCTATATTCAGCCTTATTACGGTTGTCGTTATTGTACGCGACTACTTCTGGGTTTTTGAGATCTCAGTTAAAATAGGGGTAGTAAATCTGAAATCTGTTAAACTAGGTTTAAACTTAATCCACATCTCAAAACCCCGGCCTAGGACGTTTTTGTACCCTTTAACACAACTAGTTGTGATGCGGTATAGTTTGTCATTCCGTGTGAAACATTTGGATACTCATCTTAGACCCCATAAGGTATATATATCTGTGGTCACAACCGATAACCGCCTAAATCGACTTAAGAAATAATTGAGTTTATATATGTTTTTATTAAATATATCTGAAATAAATACAACATTCATTATAATTTTTGTATCTTAGCATTGTGAGGATAAGAGTCTTTAATTCTGAATTACTTTTTTTCTAATGCAATTAATTTTTTCAGAAACGCAAGCATAAATATAAACTGCCTTTTCTCAAAACTATTTCGACTTAGGCGGTTATTGCTTGAGACCACAGATATTCTGGGTCACTGAGTAATTCTAAGCGATTAATCCATGTCCGTCTGTTGAAATCACGCTTACTTTCGAAAGACTCAAAAAAACACAATATTGGTGTAAAATTGTATATTGTTCTCCTAAGCAGTTTGGGATTGAAATCCAGCAAATTCGGTTCAGTAGGAAAAGAGTTACGAAGCAAAATGTGGAACAGCCACCCAAAATTGATAATATTTTTACAAAAACTAGTATAAATAATGGCGGAAACAATGCTATTGTAATAAATTTTAGTCCGTTAAAATTTCATATGCCTAGAAATCACACTGTCAATTTTCGTGAATATCGGTCAATAATTTACCATAGGCCACATATAAAGTCCACTCTCGTAAAACACTTTAGTATGCCTTAAACCGTAACAAATAATGCTATTGTAATACATTTTGGTCTGTTAGTTTTATATGACTAGAAATCGGTGGCATGTCATAACGTCCAATGACACAGTGTCCATGGACGTTATGACGCTAAAAAAGTGTCATAATGTCCATGGACACAATGATACTTTTTGCTGTATCCAGGTCAACCGCACAGGTTGGATGATGAAGAATGATTTCACGAAGACTGTTGTTAAACTCAAGAAAAACTTGCAAAATCATTGCGAGACACTCAATCAGCAACTTCAGGACATGTCAAGCCGTTTGAGTAGTTTATTTGTTTTTTACTTTTGAAAATTTAATTATGTTCCTGTTTGGGAGATTTTTGTCACTGATATTTTGTTGTTTCTTTTTTAAAGTTGCATTTGAGTTTATATTGTGAAAATTTTATTGCAGCAATATTTCTTGTATGTACACTTGAAAAATAACAAATTTGCCCCGGACTAAAGTAAATTTTGTGAACTTGTGTACCCCTCTTATTTCCACTCTCTGTAAATTCCAGTATGAGATTCAGTTCAGAGCTCGGCGTTCGAAATTGCATTATTAGGTGCACTAAAAAGATAGGAGCACATTTTATGTTGAACCGATCTTAAATTATAGATCGCTCATAAAAAATATTAAAAAAAACTTAAATTTAAGCGAATCTCAATACAGTAATACAATTGTATTAGAATTTAATACTTTTTAAATGATTTTATGAAGGACGCATTACATGGGGCCAATGTAAATTATGGAAACATCTTCATAACATTTTAGTGCGATTTCCAGTCATATAAAACGAATTTGACCAAAATTTAATGAGATTTTTAACAAAAATATAAATTTTTTAGTGTGGTTGTTCCACATTTGGATTCAAAACTCTTTTTCTACTAAGCCGATTTCAATCACAAACTGGTTTGGGGAACAAGAAAAAGTTTAACATCAATTTCGAAAGTAAGCGTATTTCAAACAGATGGACAGGCAGACCGACATGACAAAATCAACTAAGAATTACACAAGAATCAAGGGTCTTAGATGAATTTTAAAAAAGTGGCACACGGAATGACAAACTAAGTATACCCTCATTCAATAATAGTGGCAGAGGGTATAAAAATTATTTTTTAGCATTCAAAATTAAACAAAATAGATGCAAAATTTTATCTTTCGTTAATAAAAAAAATTACGCAGCTTTAAACAAATTTATATTGAATCACATTTAAAAGTTGGCTTTGTTAAAACAATTAAAATCCATTACGTTCACAATTAATTTTTATTATTTTATATCAGAAGAAAAACAGTATTTATATTTATGTACATATTTGCACATCTAGTAAAAAGCTATAAATTAATGGAAAAAATAAAAATTTATCACTTAAACTAAATAATGCTAAAGAAAAAAGTACTAAATAATATTGGGAAAAGGCTGAAAAAAGTGCTATATGCTCTAAGCTTTTTTTTCATGCGAAATGAGTTTAAAAAATGCTAGATCTTGCATTAGAAACACTAAATTGACAGCAGAGGTGTGCACACACATTCCCAACAAACACGGAGGTTTGATTTCAAATTGATAATGATTTGAAATCAAACCTTTTCTCAAACGACAAACCTTTGATAATGATTTGAAAAGCATAGCATTCTCAACAAAAAGGGGAAATTATTTTCAAATTGGCAAATGCCTTTATTTTCAACACGCTTTCAAAGGTTATTCTCAAATGGTTTTCAAATGTGGATTTTAATACAATATGGAACATAAATGAAATATATATATTTTTTTTTAATTTAAACTTATTGTTTATTTTAATAAACTGTCCGATAAAAATTCGGCACCATAGCTTAAAGATAATATAATGTTTTTTATGTCCTTAAATTATTGGAAAGACGAAATACTGGGCTTCTTTTTTTAAGGATTATCCTGGCGTAGCAACGCAATTGTACAACAAACTTATATTTTCTTCACTTTCCCGTTTCATTTTTATTTACATTCTTACACTGAATAATTAATTTTTTACTCACAAATAATTTATATTTTTTCACAAGGAATTAAGGTTTTCTTCAGGCGAATTTACTTCACGTTAAATTTAATTTGTCTTTAATTGTAAAACACATTTAACTTTAATCGCCACTTTTTAATGTATACATTTGTTTTTCGCTTTAGTGTTGATAAGTTTACTTTTGATTAGAGAAAAACATTTGATAACAAGTTGATATCAAATTGATAAAATATCTTGTATCAAATGTTTATATTCAAATGTTTATCAGTTTGAATTCAAATATTAAATCTAACAATTGAAAAAGGTTTCAGAATTGTGTTTGACGTCAAATGATAAAGTAATTTCATAACAAAGATTTGACTTCGTGCTTGTTTGGTTGTAGAGAATTAAACAACATTAACAACAACATCTGTTAAATGCATACAGCGCATTCTATACGTGAAATGTAATAGTATAGGTTGCCACGTAGTGTTAAATACATCTCATGGAACTATATCATTCCTTATTTCGAGAGAAAATTAATATACGGACTAAAAATAGTTAAGGATCATAAAATGGATTCTTATTAGTGTGTTTCATACGGAATTTCCAGGGAGAAAAATCCCGGCATCCCGCATATTTTTCGGGAAGAAAATGACGGAAATTTGTGCGGGAATTCCCGGGATTTTTTTTTTATTTTATTATGGCAACTTTACTGCTGATATAAATGTCTAGAAATAGATAGATGTAAATTCAAATCCGAAAAGTAAGCCAATGTTTGGTGCTCTTAAATTTCGAACTAGTAAAAGAAGAGGAGAAAAAATGTACACAATTTTAAATTTTTTTAAAGGCCCAGTGCCCATGTTCTGTAACTCCCGCGTCGAGAAACTTTTCGACTGAAATGTGAGAAATGAAACAAAAATGCCATAAATTGAAACAAACAGCTGTTTTTCTCACTTAACTGCGTCTGTAACATTTTTGGCAAGTAATAGCTGTCACGTAAGGAAATTACCGCTTTGAACAGTCAAATAAACTCACGCATAAAAACGGGGTGAGAAAAAATTTTAACACTAAAAAATAAATTAAAAATGCAAAATGCAATGAATATGAACACGGAAAAGATAAGTATTTTGTTCTTGGCATATTTTTTCATTGTTTAATTATTTTGTTTTTAACATTTTTGAAAAATATACGAATGTTTTCAAAGTTATTTTGGAATGAACAAACATTGACGGCTGTATTTCCGGCGCCGTCGATGAAAATTTTTCAATTTTGGTCGCCGTCAACGATATGTTTGACTGGCGTTCTCAACATCTGCAATTTAATACCGGCTTCGAGTGGAATATTATGACATTTATAACGTAACGACGTTATCTCTTTTGATAGTTTTTGACATGAGTTACAGATGCACTTTTTTCTCACTTTTCGAGAAACGATGGAATATTTTGTTTCACATGTTTTCGATGCGAGAAGTTCTCTCCAAAGTTATAGAACATGGGTACAGATTTATTTTGTTGTTCCCACTTGTTTCAAAAAATTTTATGATTTTATATGCAGAGCAGCTGCATGAAAGATTTTTTAGATTATATAAGAGATGATGAAAAAAGTGCAAAGTTAACATTTAAGGTAAATTCATATGCAGCAATAACTTCCACTACATATATTGCAATAACTTGAAACCATATTCACTTAAAAAAACAAAAATTCGCAAACAATATTATCTTTAAGCCGTGCTTACATATTTTTTTTAAATTTACCAAGTAGTTTCACAGATATCATTGAAGTTTAAAAAGAAAAAAAATATTTTTTTTTACAAATAGATATTGGGAATTATTTCTTTTTCATAAGCAACTTTATTATATTCAACATTTTTTATTTTTCCAATTTATTCTATGAGGAATGACTTTATACACTACCAAAAAAATTTAAGGAATAGAGCTATTACAAAAAGCTTTATAAAATACATAACTGAAATTTAACTCATAGAATAAATTCGAAAAATAAAAAATGTTGAATATTTTTTTTATTTAAAATTTCATAAAACCTTAAATTTCGGCAAAAATCACAGTTTTGGTATAAAACAGTTAGATTAACATATTTCGAATGAAATGAGCTTTATTTCATTATATATATAAAAATGTATGTGTGTGTTTGCTGCTGTTCTGTTTATGGACGTTTTTCCTTCACTTAAAAATTAGGTACCTTCACCTTCACTTAATCGTGAATAAAGAAACGCCTTTATTGATTTTTGTGATCTATGTCTCATTTTGTTCACAGGTTATGTAACTTTACGTGAAAGTAATAAGACTTTGACTTTTTTAATTTTTTGGATTTTTCATGATTTTTAAATATAAGAAACTGTAATTATTTGGATTTTTTTTTTTTTTTTTTACGTAAACAACCTTTACTAAGCCATTTTTTTTTTTTTTGATTTTCAAAAATTGGATGGGTTTTCAAAGAAGAATTCTGAAAATCGCTTCATGAAGAGTGAAGTTATGATTTTTTGAACTTTTAATTTTTGGAAAAAAGTTCGATTAGTACCTGTTACATAAAAATTCATGCTGATAGAGAAAAATGGAGATTCAATTTGAAATCAGCGACCGCAAATTAGTAAAAAATTCTATCAAACTTCCAATCAACACTCAAAAAGTTCAATTTTGTTCTATTGTGTTATTAAAGAAAACGTTTTCTCATTGACAGGACTCTTCTTGATTAAAATTAGAAATGGGCTGTCAAGCGATTCTGTCAATTCTTATTCTATACTAAAATTTTATTTTCAAAGAAACAGTTTGTGATATTTTGTTTAAATAATTTAACTATTTTGGTTTTATGTCAATGCTGAAATGAAATTTTTAATTTGTTACTAACGGTTAATGCATTGATAAACTTATTTTATAGATCTCATAAATAATTATTTGTTATTTGTTCAATTTTTCAGCGTATTATATTAAGCGGGAAATCCCGGGAAATTGAAAAACAAATCCCGCTTTCTAGCTCATATGTATATGCTTTAAATTTTTTCCTCGACGTCTCTGTTTTGCAAACATTCTTGCAATAGCCAAATTCTAGATCGTGTGAGTTTAATGCTGATTTTCCACACAAACAAAACACAATTCTACGTTGAATGCAATGTCTATTATATGGTTAGGACGGGTTAAATTACAAACAATTGCTTGGCCGAACCAAATTGTTTTCTTCACTTTTACCTTCCTCTTCCCCTCCTCCTTCTCTTATTTATTACTACACTTTTGAACAAAAAACATTAATTTCAATGGGTTTGTATTAGGGTTTCTATGCGGAAAACTTTGAGGGAAATTCACGGGAAAATAATTTTTATTTTCATTAAAAAAATTTATATTTAATTGCAGGTTTTGCGACACATAATTTAAGAAAATAAATTATTATATGCAACATTTTGGGGAAATTTTAAGTATTCATTATGAAATATTGGTACATTAAAAATTAATGCACAGTATTTTTCATCGGAAGCTATGACCTTTTTCCGTATTTCTGGAAGCATATGGATTACGCGCGAAAAGACCGTCTTTTTTTGCGACCAATAAAGGATCTGTTTTAAACTGAGGCGTATTCCAGTAAAAACATTGTTTACCAATCAAAGCAAAGTAGGGCATACACTAGACTATCAGGCAGGTAAGGCAAAACTTTTCAACAATCTTTTTTTTCTAAATAGTTTGTCAACTGGTTTTGTTACATGTAGCGGGTTTCTAAATAGTTTCAGCTGGTCTTGCAAAATGTGGCTAAGCGTTGTTATGATGAAATATTAAAGCTGCATGTCTTGTAGCATATCCCGGGAATTTTCCAGCCAATGATCGCTTAAAACAAATCAATCTTGGTTCTTTCCCTCTTATTGTCTAGTCCGCCCAGCTTCAGTCAAGAATGAGAAATTATCAATAAATTTTAATTCATTTCGTGTTGTCAATTCCTTCCTTCATTAAAAGTAATTTAATGAACATTTAAATTTGATGAACTTGGGTCTGATTAAAATATAAATTTTAATATATATACAATATATTAGAGCGACTCACCAAACAAAGTGCTCGATGTACCCTACTAAAAATGAACCTTGGACTTTTTTAAGATGACATTTAAAATATTTCGGCTCCAGCTTTGACCTCTCGTAAACTGGACCATTTTGAAAAATGGTCTATTTTTGCATGTTTTGTTAATTTAAGAATCTGTTTCCTTACCAACATATACAATATGTGTACCATAAGGAAGTTTTTTTTAAGGCGCGTTCAACTGTATATACAATTTGTAAAAGGACGATCATCCATGTCCTTTTTTTAAGGATATTCTGTAAAAAAGAACGATTTTTAATTTTTTTATTCGGGGTTGTTGGTAATAAAAATGCCAAATTAACATATTTTAATCTTTAGTTTTTTTTTTTTTTTTTTTATTTTTTAAATTAAATTTTTTTTTTTTTTTTTTTTTTTTTTTTTTTTTTTAATTATTCCTACACTAACTCCCACGAAGTATATCAGCTTTGTATGTAATAAAAATAATAGGATGATGATATTAAGTACATATGGTCTTAGTATGAATACAAATAAGCTCCATGAAAAAAGAGAGCGGAGCCACGCCCCTTTATAGAAAAAGTAAAAACCACCATATATAATAAACTACTGAACCGATCGTCATCAAATCCACAGTAGGCTACTGCCTTGAGTTACTGAACTTTAAGCTATATAAAGATGTGGTTGGAAAAAGTACAGCAATGCCACGACCTTACAACCCAAAACATAAAATCCTCATATCTTAGCCACTATTTGGCGTAGGATGATTATATTTGATATATATGGTATTGTTATAAATAGAAATACGTTGCATGAAAAAAGTGGGAGGGGCCACGCCCCTTTATGTCGATTATATCTAATTAACTACTGAACCGATCGTCATCATATTCTCATAGTAGGCTGTTGTTATGAATTAATGAGCCCTAGGCTATGTAAAGTTGTGGTTGGACAAAGGGACGGTGGCACGCCACCCACATATACTTCAACTTAAAATTGGAGTGCCCATTATTTTATTGCGCAGTATCGATCCACGACGGCTTTGCAATGGCACTCGACTTGCAGTAAAAGAAATGCGGAATAATTTAATTGAAGCTACCATTATAACAGGAAAGTATAAAGGAACAGATGTACTGTTGCCACGCATTCCGATGATACCAACTGATTTACCCTTCGATTTAAAACGATTACAGTTTCCTGTTCAGTTAGCGTTTACGATGACTATAAGCAAAGCCCAAGGGACAATCTCTACAAGTTTGTGGCTTAAATTTAGCAAATCCATGTTTCTCGCATTATGTTGCATACTCGCGCGTTGGAAAACCAACTGATTTATATGTTTATGCTCCAGATGGAAAAACTAAAAACATTGTTTATCCTAAAGCATTGCAATAATTAATTAATAATTTAATAAAAAAAAATTTTGTTTATATACAAATACTTTTTGTTACATTTTATAACAATTGGGATAGCGAAGCACACCGGGTTAAGCTAGTTTATATATATTTTGGGAGTTTTCGGAAATAAAATAATTTGTGTGTATGTTCCCGGGAACTCTAACCCTAGTTTATATGAAAGTGTCTATTTAGAAGCTGTAAAGTTGCATGATGATATTGATGTTTTTTTAGATTTTGTTTGATTTAATGGGTGGGTTGCTAAAGTTCTCTCTGGTTGCTGTTGTGGCAAATAGAAAATGAGTTGGATTTTTTTCTTGTCAGCCGTTACTTTTGTGGTTGTTACTCCTGCTGCTGTCTGCGTTGTATTGACGTGCCAAAGGGGCGTTTTTAAATGAAGCGATTAAGTGAATTTTATTATACTTGCATTTATGGGTGAAATTATTATTGTGTTACTTTTTTCTTATACTTTTTTTTATTAACAACTTTAAATTTTTATTTTCTATTGTTGGTAAAATTATTTCCACCATGTCAGTTAAATGATTAATATGAATTTAAAATGTGATAAGGTAATTATTTTCCTACAATGGCTTATTAGAAAGAGAGAGGCATTTGTTTGAAAGTAAAGAACTTCAATATTTATTTAAGTATTCTTGAGATATCCATAAAGATTTTCAGCCGTATTCATAAAAATTTGTTTATGATTAATTGACCGTTTATAAGCAAAAAGTGCTAAAGTTGTATTCATAAACGAAAAATAGTCTATTAAACCTTTAATAAACCATTCATAAACTATGAAACTTTATTGTTGGATTTACCCTTCTTTAAACCAAAAATAAAATGGCATTTTGATAAATGTTTGCATTTAATGATACTGTTTTTGGGCAAAATCTTTTAAAATAATGGAAAAATTCCTTACTTGTTAATATGGATATGTTAAATACATTTTACTAAATTTATTTTAATTTAGACAACCATTTTAAAGTTAAATTGTTAAATATTTTAAAAAAAAATTTTATGTGATTTAAATGAATATGTTCAGGGGCAAATGCAGATATTCTTTTTATTATTTATTAAATTATTGCAATTAGTTTTTTTAGGTTTTAAACAATGAATTGTTGTTCAAAAAAATAAGAAAAAATAAAATAAGCAAATCATAATAAAAGTGATGCTAATAAAAAGTAAACAAACCTTTTATTCGAATACTTTCTTATCGTATATATAAAAAAAAGTTTCAAACAAACATTTTTTAATACCTTTCGGCAAAATCTTGTTCAGAAAATAAAATAATATGTATTTTTATTTTATAATAATAATTTTTAAGGTCTTTAATTATAAAATAATATATTAATTATAGAATATTATATGAACCGAATAGAAGTTTCATGCATCACTAGCAATAAAAAGCCAACAAAACGTAAATAAAGTTGCCATACTTAAGCACAAAATCGCTACAAACAGATAATTGCTAAGAAGCTGTTAATGTACGTTTATGAATACCAATTTTTATAAAAGGCTTAAAAGACAAAAATCGTTTGATAGTTATTACATACTTTTAGCTTAAAATAAGAACTTTTTATGAATATGGCCGTTTGTGTATAAAACGGCATAATTTGTACTAGACTTGCCGCTCTAATTTAGGAAGCTCAGTAAGTTTTTATTTGAATACGATTATAAGATAAAATTATACATATTCCTTTAAAATTGTTACTGAAGTTAACCGAAATAACGAAAAGTAAAAAAAGATAAAAAAAAAATATTTTAGGAAAACTTAAAATATTCACAACGGAAAACACTGCATTTAACATAAAATAAGTTTCCCTGAAGATGGCAAACAAAGTTAATCGAAATATCAGAATAAATAAATAATAAAAATTAAAAGCATATAAGAGATTTTTATTTTTGTTCTATTAAATATAACAGACCTCAATACGAATATATAAACACAACATAAGTAACTTTGAAAGACCTTTAGCCGGGAAAACATAAATATTAACAAATAAAGCACAGGTCAATAAAATTACATAACGAGCCTTTGCTGCCTCTACATATCGAGCCTTTGCTGCAATAGAGCCATAACTTAAATCTGAATTTTCTAGCACATTAGATTTTAATTCTCCTCTCTAGAGTTGAGTATACAAGATATTTGTATGCAATTTTAACACAAAACGAAGAATCGATATGGCGATTAACTCCATATTATTAGCTAGTAGGCGGCCCTATGTTCCACTGAGAATTAAACAATTAAATACATTAGCTTAACAATCAGGTTTTTTATATTGCAGCAAAGGCTCGATATGTACATTCATATACAGCCCAATTATCATAGATGGGGGTAATGCACTCATTTTGCAGTTTCAACTCACAGTTAGTGATAGTGCAAAATTATTGCAATCATTTTGTTGATGTTGCGTGATGAATTGAAAATTAGCAGCATCACTAAACATGAGTCATAGTGATGCTAAAAAATTCTGCACTCAAAAAAAATAGTTTGATTTAATTTTATTGCAACTTTTTTGCTCTTCACTCATTTGAGTGCAACTAAAAATTTTGCACTAAATTTACAAACAAAAAACTTGTTTTTTCATGATTAAGGCCATCAGATATTCCGTTATTGACAAATTATTGACATGTTGTTTAATATCCTTTCTTTTGCATATCATAACAAGAATCAAAAACTATGCTCATAAAAATGAAATTTTTCAAATTTTAGTGAGAGTCTGTTTATATGCAGCTTTTTTGATTGCAAGTACAAATTTTGCACTATTTGAATTGAGTGCAGATTTTTGCATTCAATCTTCGTTTAGTTTTAGTGAAAAAATTTGCAATATCACTAATTTTCTTTAGTGGTAGTTCAAAAAAAAAAATAGCAATCATCACTAAAGCTGGTGAAAAAAGAGTACAAACTAATTTTTTGGAGTTTTATTTAGTGATAGTGCACGGCTGATTTAAATCAATATTTAGTGCACTACCCCCAACTATGCCAATTATAAGCAAAAATTTCCCGAGAGTTTTTTCCCTTCTCCGATTTTTTTTCTATTTAAATTATATTAAAAAATAGAAAAATGAAAAAATCTCCCGGGGAATTTTTATTCATAATTGGGCGTATAAAGGGTGGTCAAATTTTAGGTAAGTAATAAAATGGGTTGTCAAATGATGAAATGTCAAAAATTGAGCTGTAAGACTAATGGCCAATTTTATTTAAATATGAATTCATATTTAATATAATTTTTCATATAATTTTATTTTATTTTTTTTTTGACATGAAAAACGAATTTTAAACATCAATTGATATTTAAATAGAATTGGTGAATTTGGCCATAAGAGAAAAACTTTCGTAAATGTCATCATTTTTGAGCCAACTTAGCGCGTCATTCCCGCTGCGAAAATCTTCTCATTAATGATATTTTGTCAGTAATTCTATGACATAAATTAAGCAATGCAACGTAAATCTTCATTACTGCGATGGTATGTATCATTAAGGCAATGAACTTATTTAGTTCATACAATGTAACTTGTCATTAATTAAATGGAATATTTTTATTAAGTTAAAAACATTGTTTCATTAATGCAATGGTATTTTTATTCATTAACCAGATTTTGTGGTGTGCTATATTTCCAATTATTATTCTTGATAAATGGTAATGAGAATTAAGCACAAAAGTCTTATTTGCAACGATATCAAGGCTTAAAAACGCCAACAATAAAATCTTTTCTTACATTCCCTACTACAATTGGTCGGGTTTTATCCGACTCGAAATTTAGTTATACGTGGGTAAAGAAAAAAACAAAATTAAAAACAAATTCCCAGCAAAAACCAGGTTATGACTTGAAATTACTGAACAACTTACTTTTCAATGACTACTTCATACCATCTGCATTACATAGCAGTAGTTAAGTAAAGGTTGTCATATAATCTGATACATAAGCATTTGTTAATGAGTTGATTAACTAAATTTATAATTAATTCATGATAAAATACATTTAAGATTTCATTTATTCAAATCAAATACAACTTGATTTTAAATACATTTTTGTTCTTACAATTTGTTTTTTTTTTTTTATTTGTTATAAACGAATATGAATTTGAATATGAAAAATTTAAATACTTCATTGATTTTGATATGTATTTTAAAATTAAGGGCCTGGCCCACTATGTTGACAAGAACATTTCTTTCTTATATTTATATTGAAAACAAAAACAAATTTAAATTTGTTATTATTGTTTTCAATATAAAAATGCGAAAGAAATGTTCTTGTCGACATTGTGGGCCTGGCAGTAAAAGTTTGAATAAAAACTTCTCTTATCAATCAATATCGTCTAGGTGATATAAATTATAATATATGATATCGATCTTGTGTCATAAACGATAGTATTTAATTTGTACATTTCCTTATAATATCGTTTTTTCATGAAAATATCATATCGTTTTTGCAATCATATCGTTCTCTGGTTTATTGGGTATGATACAGGGTAGTAAAATTTTGCATTAAAAAGGAAATTTAATTAAAGACATAATTTGTTTGACAAACTCAGGTTTGTTGATAACAATGTGAAGTAAGTGTCTATTTGTAAGCAAACGTGGTAATGACTTATTTAACTCCCTATTTGTAAGCAAGGGTGGTAAGTACTTGCCTCCAATGACATCACCGTGTTAAAATAATGAGTTTAAATGCCAATGTATAAGTTATATTAGCTTTTTAACTCATTACTTTGTAATGTAAGTTTTTGCATTATATTGTTTTCACAAGAAAATTAAAATTCATTTCATAAAATTTTTTATTTATTAACAAGATTTTGTTGTGTGCTAAAGTCCGATTTTATATTATTGATAAAGGCACTGAAATTTTTTGTTGGGGATGAGCTAATGCCATGAAATTTTACATTTTTATCCAGTATGAACCATACTATGGTTATTTATTTCAGCCATTTTTTCAACGTGCGTTTTGATCAGAGTGGCCAGGTAAGGGGGCCCCCCCAAGATTTAGGGGTTTTTATTTCATTAAGGGGCAAATTTAGGGGGCATAAATTTATATTTATGGTGTTTTTAGGGGGTTTTGCTATTTATTTGTCTGTACAAAATAATAACTCTGTAGTACTATATTTTACAACTTTTTTTGGTTGAGCGAAAATCGTTAGATTCCCGTTAAACTCGTCTGAAAATCGCTTGATTTCAAGGGAAAATACCTTAATTACCATCTTTGAATATAATATCTAAAAGTACCTCGAGATTGTCCTCAATGTAGATAATTTAGTATCAACATTTTAAAATTTACAAAGTAAAGCTTTTTGAAAAGACATTAAAAGAAAACGTTTTAAAGGCGAAGTATTCATTAAATAATACGACACACAACTTTAATTCAACACCAGAAATGCTCAATCTTTAAAATTTCGGTAATATATGCAAAGTTAACGAAAATGATTTGGCAACACTCGACATTTTTAAAGAAACTTGATTCCAATGTTTATAATTCTATTTTAATTAGATGTTTAATTAATAAATGTACTAATGGATGTGTCTGTCAGAAGCTAAAAGGCCTTACTCCACTTTTCGAAAGTTTTTTAATTATGTTATATTACTATCTAATTAGTTGCGAACGCTTTTAAAATTATTTTGTTCTTCTATTATTTAAAAAATTGTCCATAAAAAATATGAAAATCGGTATAGGGACTGTATCTTATTTGATTTTTTTCAGAAGCTACTAGTCGATAATAGGAAGACATACATAAAAAAATTAGGGCTTTATATATTGCTGTAATATAAATTACTACGCTTCGCGTATTCGGCAACTTCCTTTTTGAAGCATCACTAATTAACTCTACTTATTATTTTTTGGAGTTAGGCCTTTAGGATTCGGACACATCCACATGTTACAGTCTTTTTTAAACTGTTTATAATTTGGTTTTTTAGATATATTATTAAAAAATATATAATATAATAAATATATAAAAAGATTTTTGGGGAATTTCAATAAAATTTTAAAAATTTGTCAATTTTTGCTTTATTTAGTTAAATATATTAGTAAAAAATTTAAACTTAGTCAAGTTAAATTAATTGAAATTAAATTATTATCTAAACTTTTACATGTAGGGGGATTTTTTTCAAAATATGTCAAATTTGAGGGGTTTTGAAATTTTTTGGGGGAAAGAAAAAAAATTACCTGTCCACACTGGTTTTGAGTTGTTGCATTTTTTTCGTTTGTTTCTCATTTCTGTTGCAAATCAAGCTATGATTTCATTTCGTTTTTATATTCCAGTTACATCATGTTATGTTCTACTTTCATAAGCTTACCTTTATAATTGACAGTGAAGTAAATTGCATGTTTCATTTTTCAGCCCGCGGCGACTTCCATCCGCATTCTTTCCGTTTTACTGGTTTGTACTGGGACGTAAATTTTGTGTATTTCAATTGACAATTAAAGCCTAATACTCTGTTATTTCATACGAAAAATTTGACATGAATCAATGTTTGCACAACTTGACGTTTTGAATCTTTCAAAGTATGCGACATTGTTTGCGTATGTAAACAAAACCCACATGTAATTTACTATAAAGTATTTTTTTTTAAATAATAAATTAAAGAATAATGAAAGTAAATATTGATGAAAAACTGTTACCGGTTGTGTTATTAATGTTTTCCAGTTCTCATTTAATATTAAGTTTAAACTTTTTTTATTTGCTAAAAATTCCACGGGAATTAAGTGCAGCTTATACATTTCGCAGTTTTAAAAAAATGTTGCCAGGAACATTTCGTAATTTATTCACAAATTGAACAGAGTACAACTTTATCAACATAATTTCATAGAAATTACGCACAACTTTTTTTTCATATGTGTTTTGACTGCATTTCACGTGAAGTGTTGAACAAAGTACCAGGCTTAAAAGAAAAAGAATGTAAGAATTTTTGCTGTTGTTTTTTTTTCACGTTGTTTGTTTTTGAACTTAAATTGTTATAATTACTACAAATTATGTGAGTTCTAAAATTTTTGTTTGCTCTAAGACCATTTAGATTATCCTTATGAAAATTTATTTTATGTACTGTTCCTTTCGTAACATTAATAACAAAATCATTACGTTTTTTTTAAATTCTCTTTGTTTTCCACGCTCTTTTTTCTCTTGTTTGGTTGTTTAAGCGTTGTAGACATAGCTATTAGATAAAATGTGTCGAAAATCGGCAAATTTTGCAATAAAAATTGGCAAATTGACTTATTTAGTAACACTACATTTTTTTTATATTATTTTTTATTTGTTAGCTATTTTCCGTTTGTTTTAATTGAAATAAAAACAAGTTAGAGTGCTATATTCGTCTGTGCTGAATCTTTGATACCCTCCACCGACAGTGAGAAATTTAAACATACACCCGTTTGAATTTCAAGCTTTGACAGGCGGCGTGTATAAATTACAAAGTTTGAAGGGAGATTGAAAAATTGTGATCGCCTTACGGCGGTCTTGATCTCTCAGTCGACAAGGTTGTTCACAACCCTTTAATTGTGTAATTAAAGCAGAGTTTTCAATTGCAGATATTTGTGTCAGCTCATAAAGAAGAGAGGCCAAGTGGAAAATCTAACAGTGAGAAATTTAAACCCTCCACCGACAGTAGTGGGCTCTATATGATAAATACATACATATATATTTTTAACTAAGCTTCTGAAAAACGAACGTCAGCATTAAAATTGGTTGCGGTTTGGACCTATTTTTGACTGACAATTAGAAAGTTGTATGCGTTTCTTGTTAGAACTTCGAACTGGCTTGAGTAAAATATCATGATTCGTAAAAGTTTTAGCCGAACTTAAATGATTTTTAGGAGGGTAATTTATATTGGACCCATGGTAAATTATGGACCAATCATTCCAAAATTCTGAAGACTGATTTCTGGTATTACAAAAAATAAATTAGAATAAATTTCAATACAGCAGTGTAATTAGTTTTAGCGTTAACAGTAGGGAGATCGAACGTTGATTATTCGACCGGTTTTAACCGGTTATTGTAGCTTTGCCCAAGTCGGTTATTTTCAAATGTCAATTTTTCGAATATCGAATAAACCGGTTATTTTGGTATAATAGACCGGTTATTTTAATAATGTGTAATTTATATACATTTTCCTTACTCTAGTTGTAAATGTACCCTTAATTTAAGTATTTTTCTATTTGTAATATTGGGAAAACTTAAACTTTTTATGAAGAATGTCAAATTAAAATGTAACTAAAGTCAAAAAACATTATGAACACTGTAAATAAAAATCGGTTATAACAGCGTGTGCTCTTAGTAACTTGTGCGAGAGTTTTCTATATATAAAAAATATTTTTATATAGATGTTATCTCTAGAGATATTTCGAACGGGATTAAAAAGATAAAGTTAGGTCCTTGAAGTGCCCTAAAATTAAAAGTGGCGAAGGGTTTTCCACGTCACGATTTATTTATAACCTTTAATTAGCTCATATGCTTGACATTAATGTGCTCCAAATAAAACTTAACCCGGTTCGAAGTAGTTCTAAAGGGTCGACAAATAATACTTTACTAAAATACGCTGCCAAAAATTAATCATTGGGCGAAATATTAACTTATTGTGTTGCCGAGCACGGAATGCCCCCTAAGGTACTAAATTTTTTTAAATAGTTCCAGCATTTCGTTGTGCTTACAACTACAACATTCCGGCGGAATTAACGATATGGAAAAAAATCATCAGTTTTATTTATTAAAACACCAAGAACTAAAAATCAAAATTAAAAAAGTCAAATTATGTCATGGAAGGTTTTAAATTGTGGTCGACGAATTGACAAATTCATACAAAAAAACATGTTTATGTTACTATTTGTTTCTGTAGTGCTAAAACAAAATCATTTGAAATATATAATCCTCGCTAAGAAGTTTATTTGGAACTTTTTAAAAATATGGTTGAAGTCTACTGATTCATATAGAGATGGCTTAACCACCAACAAATTAAAACTCATTTAAAATAAATTTAGGAGAATATCTCAAATAATAAATATATTAAATTCCTATATTTTATTTGCTTTTGCAAAACGGTTGGCTAGATCAAACATCATTTAATAGTTTTTAAAGTACATTACACAATAATCTTCTTACAAAACCCGATTAGTAAATAAATAGAAATTGTTAAAAATAAGGTTAAAGTTTGATCAATTTACTGGTCTCGTTTTTTGGATTTAATCGTCAAAAAATTGTAAGGTCTAAACATACCTTAAGTGATATCTATGTATTTTGTAGGTGTTTTTATGTATTCGAATTACAACCGGTTAACCGGTTATTTTAAAAATCTTTAACGGAAAACCGGTTTTTTAAAATAGAAACTATTCGTTATATTCGAAAACCGGTTATTGGAAAAAGTCCAATAATCGATCTCCCTAGTTTACAGTAAATTTCACAAAATTGCATGATATTTTTTCTGGCCATATGAATCTTAGCTGGAAGAAATTTTACCGCAATATCTATATCTGTTATGGTTTTAGGCGAATTTAATTATTTTCCCAAAGTGGACTTTATTTGGTTTAAGGCGCAATAAACTGATGTCCGAGAGTAGGGTATATATGGGGCCTAGGGTAAATTATGGACCGATCTTCACGAAATTTGACACTACGATTTCTAATCTTATAAAACAGTGATATACCAAATTTTAGTATGATATTATTATTAATTACGTTTTTAGGCGTACTAAGCTCTTTTCCGGGAGAAGGGTTTATATGGCGCCTAGAGTAAATTATATTCCGATCTTCACGAAATTTGGCAGTGTGAATAACCGTCCTATAAAACTGTGGCGTACCGAATTTCATTATGATAGCATTATTTATTACGGTTTTAGGAATACTAAACGGTTTTCCGGAAGTAGGGTTTATATAGTGTAAACTATGGACCGATCTTCAAAAATTTTACAGTCTTGTAAATCTTTAACGTACCGAAATTAATTATGATACCATTATTTATTACGGTTTTAGGCGTACTAAACTGTTTCTAAACACATACTTTTTGTTTATGGGATAATTAAAAACTCAAAAAAATATGTTGAAATACTACAAAAAATTTAAATTTTTTTTACATTGTTTAATCGGTTAATCGACTGAAATTTGCCGGTTTAGTCGTTAATCGAAAATAGCCAATTTTTAATTAACCGAAAAGTTAATCGGGTAGTAATTAACCGATTGACGGTTAACCGAATGAACACCCTAGTACATAGGCTTCATATTAAAAAAATTTTGCTGAAATATTCTCAATGTCAAATTTGCTTAGCTTTTAAAATCAGCCATATCTACCAATTTGTTCCCAGGAAGATAGGTCCCGGAAAAGTTTTTGCTTTAGAACCCATGGGAGATTATGAAGTGGCTGTGTTTAATACCAACTTCAAAAGAAGGGAGATCTTTAGAATGCCAAGTTACGGCCAGATTTTTTTTCCGTAGCCCAACCCAGAGGATCTTTTGTGCAGCCCGTTTATCTCATCATGTCAGGCTCAGGCTACGTATAAAGCCCATTATCCTGCCCGGTGCAAGATCATAAACTTCAGTTGGGCGTATTATTCGCCCCCGAGGAATGGACCTCCATGTGTGAAGGAATTCACGTTCGGGACATGTCCGGATCGTCCTCATAATGTGACCAGCCGAAGAAAAGCTTAGGACCTATAAATGGGCGGCGAGCGCACCTATTTGCCCAGCAGTCAACCCTTTCGCTGCCCACATGGCCCTTATGGCCGGTCACCCAACACAGATTGAAATCATTGTGTCTCCCCAGATCGTTGAGAGACGTAAGATAGTTCATGACTAGCCTGGACTTCACCTACGAAGATGAAAGTGCTCGAAAAGCGTGCACTTTCCACACTCCACAGCGCATATTAGGATGGCGTAAGTCTCCGCCTGAAAGAGAGTAGATTGTTTTCCCAGTGGCAATCCCCTTTGGAAGCCCGGGCCCATAATGCCCGCCCCAGTATCACCAGTATGAGAACATTACAATTCCTATCCAGTGCAAGACTATGCAGCATATGATCACCAACCAAAATAGATGGATCATTTCTAAGAATTTTAAGGAACCGCATGTGACCCACAAAGTCGCCTGCTTTGTATTCATTAATGCGAGGCATCCTGCTAGCTCTCCTGCAGGCCTCCTCCTTTACAGCTATGTGTAACGGAGGAATGTACAAGATAGCTCCTAAAGCTAAAGTGGGACAGGTCTGCATGGCGCCAGTGATCGATACGCAGATAAGGCGATACACCTTATCGTGTATCATATTTGTTTTAACACCATGCCAAGACGGCATAAGTCAAGATTGGTCTTATTATATTAACAAAAGATCAGAGGATCATTCTAGGCTTTAGCCCCCATTTCTTCCCGAAGAGCCTTTGGCAGGCATATATTGCCCTTTTGGTGACATGGGATATCTGAGCGTTCCAGCTATGGGCCCTATCTAGAATGATCCCCAAGTATTTTACCTTAGTCCTTAAAATTGCATAAAGACTGAAGGACACATTAGGCCTGAGTCGAACTATTTTTGAACAAAATGTTGTTATTAAATATGTAATTTGACAGTTTTTTATTCTTTAATTTAAATATTTATTTTTCGTTTTTCCGCTAACTCGTAAAATTTGTCTTAAAATAACGAATATTTCGTTAATCCTTTATATTTTCATTCAAATTCTGTTCAAAATTTGACGATTTCCTTTATTGAATTGAAATCCCTCTGTTTAACAAACGTGTGAATTTGTTCGCATTTAAACATGTGACTATAACACTGATGAAATACAAAATAATAAAATAAAAGAAATAAAACACTTTGATCTGACCAATTGTATAGAAAATAAGTTGCTTTTAAGCAGGGAAACCCAAAATATGAGCTAAAAAAAGTTATTAATGCGCATCTTAAATATGCAGTAAAATTTGAAAATATGCTCTAAACAATTGTTAAAATATGCCCATAAATTAAAAATGTCTTTTTTGAAAGCAAAACAATCAACAAATTAAGACATTATATTTATATTTTTATATTTTTGCCTCAGCGCCAAATAAGGCTTTATAGAGGCCAGTAGGCAACAATTAAGAAAGTAAAGTCAGTCTAGGCCGAAGCCACACCACACTATTTACAGAAACAATTGTTGACGTTCCCTATTTGGGACCCATCATCAAAATGGGATCCACCAGAACAAAATTATTTTATGAGGTTAAGATTCATATACGAGTTATTTGTGCTAAATATTCAGCCCAATCACGAATAAAACTTCCGCCGGAAATTTTTCTCTTCCCCTATTCCTCCTTTTAAAAATAAAAATTATGCATAAAATTTCTCACTTTTTCTCGACGAAAATTCCGTTGCAAAACAGAAGGGAGTTTATGAAAAACTGTAACTAGGATTTTTTGGGGGTTGCTGAAAACGAGCTTAACTACATTGTGCCAACAAAAAATTGTGTTACTGAATGGAAAAATTGTTGTTATTATTATTCTTAAAAGTAATTGATCAACCAAAAAACAGCAAGTACGACAAAAGGCTGCAGCACAAAACCAAAAAAAAAGTACACAGGAGGAATAGAATCATACATCGAAGTTGTGCCTCTCACAAAATACATTTTTAATTTTTAAAACATGCAAGGATATTTTATTATATTTAATTTTGTATTAAATAAATGTTTCTTTAAAAAAAATTCACAGTTTGGCCTACGATGTCGACCGCTATCGTTTGCTTGCATTTTCAACGACAAAAAGCTGATTTGCGGCCCACTAACAATTTTCGGAACAAATCTAGTTTACCGACGCAGCATTAAATAAAAAAAAAAGTACCTAGATGGATAGAAAATGGAAAAATAAGAAGAAAAATTGGACGTTTAAAGTTTTCATATAAATATGCGATTTTCCACTACAATTCTAAACGTTAATGACCAATATTGGTATCATTTTAAAGCTCTTGCACAGATTTTTCTGAATATACAAAATTTATTTCAAAATTTTAAACTCTTTAAGCCTAGTACTCTGTTCAACATTTCACGTGAAATGCTGTCAAAACTCATATGAAAAAAACTTGTGCGGAATTTCTATGAAAAAATGTTGATAGAGTTGTACTCTGTTTAATTTGTGAAAAAGTTGCGAAATGTTTCTGGCAACATTTTTTTTAAACTGCGAAATAATATAAGCTGTACTTATTCCACGTGGAATTTTAAGCAAATGAAAAAAGTTAAAACTTAATATTAAAATGAGAACTGCAAAACATAAATAACACAACCGGTAACAGGTTTTCATCAATTTTTAATTTTATTTTTACTTAATTTTTTATTAAAAAAATACTTTTTAGTAAAATACATGTGGGTTTTGTTTACATATGCAAAACAATGTCGCATACTTTGAAAGATTAAAAACGTCAAATTGTGCAAACTCTCGAGTTAGGTAACATTGAAACATGTCAAATTTTTCGCATGAAATAATAGATGTTGCTGAACATTTTTCTCAAATTGGAAGAGAGTACTAGGCTTTAGCTCACATTACAGTTTTTTTTTTTTTTTCATTTTACTTCGAAATGTTACGGAAGTGCACTAGGAAAGAATGTAGTTTATTTAAATATTAAGTGAAATACAAATTTATATAAATAAAAAACCAACCACAAGCATCGCAAAAAAAAACTTCTCTGCATATCCAGCCTTTGGCCTATGGTATAACAAACACTGGCTTCGCTTACTAAAGCTTCCATGCATAGCCGGCCTTGGGCCGGGCGCAAGGTTGTTCTGCCCCATGGTATACCAAATACCGGCTTCGCTAACTCAAGATTATCTGCATAGCGGGCCTTCGGCCGGGCCCAAAGATTTTCCCCTCCATGGTATAACAAGCACTGACTTCGCTTACTAAAGATTCTCTGCATAGCGGGCCTTCGGCCGGGCCCAAAGATTTTCTCCTCCATGGTATAACAAACACTAGCTTCGCTAACTAAAACTGATGTGCATAGCCGGCCTTTGCCCAGGCGCAAGGATTCTCTCCTCATTAGTATAACATAAACATAAAAAAGGTTTTGCTTTTTTTTTAATTAAAATTCTTAAATAAATTAGTATTTAGTATATACATTATAGACCGTCTCACTACTAATTTTTTTTCTAAATTCCTTCCTGAACATCGATTTTCTTTATCTACTATAAAAACTAAGAATTTTGGTGTATAACACTTAAATATTGATGAACGGGAAGTGGTCTCTCAAATCGCTTTTTCATGTTTTTAGGCAAAACGCCTTTTTTCCAAAAAATTTAAATATCCTGCTTTAGTAATTTGCCTCAAACTCAAGCAGTTCTGAACGGATTTGAACCTAATTACAGCCATTTTTAGTACAGCTTATTAAATTTCCTAAATGTTTCTTAAAGCAACATTGCCATTTTGTTCGATGGTTTTTATTTATAGCATTATAAATTCAGATTTTTAAATACGAACTTAACATATTTTTTTAATTTTTGCTTACCTTTTCATATATAAAAATTGCACGAGGAAAAACTTTTATATTCTGTAAATGCAGTATGGTAGGAAATTGTAAAATAAAGATTTTGGTGTAAATAACAGTAGCATTCTGTTAAGAAAAACTGCAGTTTTAGTTAAAAAGATAAAATGAGTAAAGTTGTTTAATTGTTAATTTGCTTCAATTTCATAAATACATTATTATAAAATAAGAAGATATTGATGTTGGTTTTTTATTTGCTCAAATTTGTTAAAATTGTACTTTGTTGGAGTTTGGATGCGTTTTGTGAAAATGCTCCATGACTTGAATTAAATCATTTTGCTCTTTTTCATTTTTATAAATGCTACAAAAATTTTCTTTTAACTAAAATATGCATTAACAAATCGGTGCTAAATTTCAAAACGGATAAATATATTGTTTCTGCCTTCATTGGCCGTACAAGGAAAACCTAGCAATTTTCATATTTCTTTAGTTTTCATGTCTTAAAATCAAATTTTTTACGAGAACGAAAAATCAATTCTAGATCAAACTCTGGGCTAGGTATTGAACTTTTTGAACTTTGTTATTACGTTAAAAAATCGGCATGTGTACATCGTTTTTCAAAATTTATTTTTGCATAATGTGGCATCAACATCTTAAAATCGAAAAAAATGGTCATACGCAGTTACCAATGAAAAACACAGATTTACGGTTTCCCTGGCCATAAATATTCAATAAGCTATCAAAAACAACACAAACGGAATCCTTTAGTTTTGATAATATCAAAAAAAAAAAAATTTACTTTTGTATTCGAAAGATACAATTTCTCTAAGATTCATTTAAAGATGAATTGTGTGCCATATTTATTCACCATAACAATAAAGTATTCTAATATGGAAAAAGGTAGTATCTGAAACATAAAATACATATTTATTAGGGTATTCAATTAATCGAAGTTTTGTGCAGGGTGTCTGGTAGCTGATTTATATTTTCAAACTTAAATAAAAAAGTTTTATTAAGAGCATTGAACGATTGAATGGAAAGGCGGATTTTATTTTTTAAAGAATATGCCATCCAGATGTCTTCCGTTAAGTTAAACACACTGTTCAAAACGGAGCCTTGTGCTCTGTGCCACACGCTGCAGTAAACTATTGTCTGCAGTAAACTTGAGCTAATTTCTCGACGAATATTTTCCTTTTAAGCCACAAGAGATTGGGGATTATCATTATAAACCCTCTCTTTGAGGTAGCCTTATAAAAAACATCCATGGGAGTTAGATCGGGCGACCTCGATGGTCATGGGATGTCCCCAAAGCGACTGATCAGTTTTTGGAGGAAAATTTTCCGAAGCTCTGGTTGTGTGAGCAGTCGCTCCATCCTGTTAAACAACGTGCGTGAAGAGTACGATGGATAAGCTCGCAGGTTTGGCAAAAAGACATTCGTCTGCTGGCCTCGAGGTTTTTCGAAAAAAATGGTCCTATTATCTCATGCGTGGATAAGGCACACCAAACAGTTACCCTGGGGCAATGCAATGGTTTTTGATGTTTCAAACGAGGGTTGCGGGCTTTTGGAGACCAGCATCGGCAGTTTTGCTTGTTGACGTGGCCGTTTAAGTGAAAATGAGCCTCGCCGCTCCAAAAAAGGGATTTACAGTGCGAAAACGCTCCAACATCGTTTCACAAAAATTTTGACGTAAATCAAAGTCACTTTTTTTAGTTCGTGAACGATTTGAATTTTAAAAGGATGGAACTGCAGAGGTTTTTTAAAATTTCATGAATAATCGCTCTTGAAAGTGAGGCTGCTGTTTTTCGTATTGAAAGTCGCAGATTTTTACGTAAGCTGCTTTCAACCAGTTCAATGTTTTCGGGAGTCCTTGAAGATCGACTGGGCCCTGACCGTGGGACATTCATAGCCGAAGCAGTTGCGCGGAATCTCTGCACCCACGAACGAATTAAATTTACACTCGGTCCATTACTTATTCGCCGAATACCGAACTTTGAACAAAATTGTCGACTAGCAATTACGAAAGAATCATTACTCTTAAAAAATGTCTCCACAGCGAACGCGCGATGCTCACTCGACCACTGCGGCATCGTGCCTGACAAATCCGCACAATCGATAATTCCAACGGCGCCACCCTCCCACCGCACCGTTTGTTACTTTTTGAAATAATCGCATTTAATTATTTTTTTTAATTATTCGAGGTAAAAATTTAATTGAATAATAATCGAACAGTGTGAAATTATTCGGTTAATAGAATAATTTTAATTTTGTCTACTTTAGAAGTTTAAAAATAATACTAAAAATTAAATTTTTAAAAACAATATTTCATCTACTTCATGTAATAAAAGAGTAAACTCTGTTTATTAAAAAATAGCATCAAAATGTAAGCCAATCTTCTAAAATGATCTTTAAAAAAGAGAATACAGCTTAAAAGTTTATGTTTCAAACGACATCTTTCTTTTGTTTTGATGAAACTTGATTTAGAAAAGATTATATTACTTATCGTTGACGTTGGAGAGATTGAATTAAAGCATGTCTTTTCTAAAAATTATATTATTCCATTATACCACTTGAATCTCTTTTTGATTTCTTAACAATAAGAATACTTTTAATAGTATTTTTCAGGTCTGGTAAAAGGTTGTTTTCATTCTTCACAAACAAAAATACTCTTCTTCATCTGAATCATTTGAAATGTTCCCTGAGCTAAGAAACAATAAGAGGGCATTTAAAACGTACCTGCTTGTGTTTTACATAAAAGAAAAAAGTAATACATATGTACTATGAAAAATCAAAATTTCGACTAATCGATTAGTCGATATAAAGTATTCGAACTATTCGTTATTCGAAAATAAGCAATTTTAAATTATTCGAAACGTTAATCGACCAAAATTAATCGAACAACGGCTAATCGTTTGAATACCCTAATATTTGTATTATAGTTCTTAAGAAAAAGGATTCATATATCGTTGGTCTGTTGTTAAAAAGCCCTAACTGGATTTTCTTCGAAACTAGTCAAAAAAAAATTAATACATAAGTGTCAAAACGAACGCTTTTGCAAGTAATTTTATAAGCAATTTTACATTTTGATACATATTCATATGTATACATATACCCCCTTATTCATAAAAAATATTTTTGATTTATTAAAGGTTTATAAAACAAATTTTTATAGAAAATTCGTTTTTATAGAAAATTCGTTTTATAAACCGGTTATAAACCTGAATTATTTTTTATGAATAAGGCCTATATTATGTTATGTAATAATGTAATATGTATACAGTTTCTATTATGTTTTGAATCTTCTCCTGTTAAGTTCCAATTATGTGAGTTATGGTCTTTCAACATGGGATCAACGATATAAAATATTGGAAAGAAATATGTGAAAAGAAGAAAGAAAAAAACAATGGTATAGTAAATTGTTAGTTGCTTCAAAATACTTATGTATGTGTGTGCATGGAACCAACATTTTAATAAAATACATAGTTAAGGTTTTTGGAAAATAAATAAAATAAGGATAAATTACAATTTCTGTCTTATTTTGTGTTAGCAAAAAAGGATACAAAGACATCTTTTTAAGAGTTTCTTGGATTTTGTCATAGAAATAATAAAGAAGCCTTTAAGAAATTTAAAATAATAATGAAAGGATTTCGATTATAAATACAGTGCAACCTCGGTTAACGTAAGAGATATAAACTTAGGCTGTTGCAATAACTGAGGTTGTTGCGTTAACCGAGTTAAAAAAAAAATTGTTCAAACCAAGTAAAAGGTATATTAAAAAAAATCAGATTTTTAAATAAAATCAAGTACAATTAGCGTTTAAAATTCAAGTTCTCTTTTACCGCTAACATCTAAGTAGAAAAAAAAAAAACTTTTTAATTATAAAAATTCTAACCAACCTGGATAATAGGGGCATCAAGGCGGTAGCTAACGCGGATGACGTGATGTTACTGGTATCGGGGGCATCTCTCAATGTAATGAGTGGCATTATGTCCAGTGCTTTGGGGGCGCTCAATAACTGGGCCGCAGAGTGCGGGCTGGGAGTAAATCCGAACAAAATGGAACTGGTACTATTCACCAGAAGGACGAAAGTTACGGCCTTCAGGCTACAACGGCTGGGGGGGTTACGAACTTCCTCTGTCGAACAACGCGAAGCATCTGGGAATTATCCTGGACTCAAAGTTATCATAGAGATTGAATAATCAACACAGGATCAGGAAAGCTACGATTGCTTACCTGCTGTAGAATGTGTGGCACCAAGTGGGGCCTTAATCCTAGAATGGTCAAATGGGTGCACACGGTAATAGTACGGCCCATTCTACCTATGGATCTTTGGTATGGTGGACCGAAGGCAGGAAATACGTCATGGACCATGTAGCCAGAGTTCGAAGATCAGCCAGTATTGGAGTAACCGGCGCTCTACTGCACCTTATTCCAATAGAATAAAACCTAATGGCCATATCCCTGAAGTAAGGTCAGGCTCTCTGCTTTGATATATTAAAATAAGACGGCGTATGGTCATACAAGGGTCGTACATAAGCAACCCACATTTTTGAAACGGCCAACTGACAGCATGATACCCCGAACGGACTTTGAGAAGAAATTCAAGGTCATATTTTCGTCATAGCGGGAATAAAGAAGAGGAAGCCTGAATACCGTACGATGGTTTACACTTACTAGTCAAAGATGACCTGTGGTGTTGGCTCTGGGGTTTTCTCAGAGGAACTGCAAGTGAATCTCTCTTTCCGTCTGCCGTATGAGGCAAGCGTATTTCAGGCCGAAATATTGGTCTCAAAACGGTATCACTGTCGACTCTTCTTGCAGCATGCCTAGTTTGGGCGTGCTACCACATTTACCAACCACCCAATCAATCACGAGAGACAAACTAAAAAATTATTTATTTTTTCATAAAAAAACAACAAATTCAGTGTTTAATGAGTGTTGAATATGCAGCATTTTTTTCATTTTAAGGGGAACTTTATGAGAAAAGAACACGTTACACTTTTAAAATAACACATATTTTTCAAAAAAGAGCCAAAAAAATGTAAAAGGTATAATAAATGCAAAAGATTACTCAGAAAAGAAAACGTCATTAATAAAAAAAAGGTATTTTCTATGTATGTTAATTTGTAATGACAGTTTTAATTAACGAAAAATTGTGAAATTTTCGATCGCATTTTTTACATGAAGTATTTTTTAATCTGCAGTTTCTCGATGCCTTTTCAAGACCAACATAATGGTCCAAAGAGTTGTTAATCTCATCCGCTCAGTGAAGACAAACGTTAAAACTTTCGATAGCATTCTGATATAAAATTGTTTAAGGTATTGGGCATAAAACAACATTTTACTGCATATAAAAATAGATTAAATCACAAAATTCCTGTTGTTTTTGTATTGTGGTATGTGTTTGTGTTAATATTCTAGGCCACTTTGGTAAGTCAATACACCATGTGCTCGTACGTTTGTAGTTTTGAGTTCATTCATAAAAAATTTTAAGTAAAAACAAACCGAAAGAGAAAATAAACAAAAATTTGTTTGAAAAGTTGCGTTTATTGAGATTTTGTTTTTTTGAAAGTTGCGTAAACAGAGTCACCAATGTTAAGAATTTGGGTGTTGCAGTTATCTAGAAGTTGCATTCATCGAGAGTTGCTTAACCCGAGGTTACACTGTATCTACATTGGATATTATAGATAGAGAGCTGCAAAATGTCAATACAATTTTATTATTGACCATTTAACATGACCATACAAAACTAAACATGTTTTTGGAAATGTTTAATATTTGTACTCGGCAGTATAAAATTGGCAATATTCATTTTGTAATTTCGTTTGCAACACTTTGAAATAATCGTCAGAGTCCCGAAAATCAATGATTTCCAAGGAAATAAGTCTAAAATATTCTAAAAAAAATATATATAGTTGGAGGTAACCATATTTTAAGAGCAACATAGTTTGGTTGGATTTTATCAATGTTAATGTTTGCAGGTAACCATATTATGGTTTAAAATTACCACAATAATAATTAACCTTAATTCAAACAACCAAACCAAACCAAAATGCCTTGGTTGATTAATATTCCTAGTAAGCATTTTAAAGTTATTTGTGGTTTAACTTGAAAACGCGTAGAAGGAGTGAAAATTTACACAAATGAAAATATAAACAAAATTTACAAAAAGGCCCACCTTGAGCCGGACAGAAATTCAAGTTTTCAGCTATTTAGACATATTTTGTTCAGACTGGGAAACGATATAGGAAACATGAGCCATTAGGTTAGTTCTGCAACGTTAGGGCGACTCAAAATTGGGATTCACCACTTTCTCCGCTTCTAAAAGCTTGGGCAGGTTAAATGGGAAGTGAAGTGATTCCTACACACTTATATTATTTTTTAAGGACGTTAATGATACGAATCCATTTACAACCTTATTCCTTTAATTAAAAGCCCTAATACTTAAACCGATTATGGAACCAAGTCCTTTATTAATAGCATTTTCTTCCAAAATGGTTTGTAGTGCTCCGAAAAAAACATCCAAATAATCAAGGATTTAAGACATGTCAAACATGTCTGTCGACCACAAAATTAAAAAAAAAAAATAAAATAAAAATGAAGGATATAGAATTTACAGCTAAGAAATAAAAGACAATGAGCCAGAACAATTTTTTGGCCGTTGGCTATAAAAAAAAAAGTTGTAAAATAAGAATTTATTCTATTTATTAGACATATTATTCTTTATTTATTTCGGTGATGATAATTCAATCATCTTAAAAGTTGTTATGTACATATTCTGTTTTTGTTCGACGTCTTAATCCCACAAAAAAAACTGCAAAAAGATAAAAGGGTTTAAAAAAGTATTTATGTATATATTTTATAGCATTGAACAGTGGGTGATATCTAAAAAAACGGCAAAACAAATTTGCAGTTTCTAAGAAATGATTTGATTTTGAAGAAAATAAACACATCGATTGCAGAGGTATGGTTAAGTTGCAGCTATAAACTAAGAACCTATTTGTGTTATAGGGAGGACCGAGGAGGCTCCAAAGTCGAACACTTCGGATTTACGTAAAATGCAAAACGATCATACTTTCATATTTCTAGTCCGGTTTAAAATATCGTATACATATATATATATAAAATTTAATTTACAAAAAACCTTCTCACAGAAAGAAAAATTTAAAAACAAAATATCTACTAATATACAGCTATGGACATATAAATGGCACATTTTACCAAGAGTTCTTTCTTCTGCTACAATACAGTACAAATTATTAAAAAATAAAAATTTTTGTTTTTTTCCTAAAGTTTATTATGGATTTTAAACACTGATTTAAAGTAAAATTGAAATTCATGTATAAAAAGAAAAAAAATCGTCATTAAGAAAAAATACTACTGAAATGAGCTGGACACATAAATGGCACAATCTATAGATAAGAGAAAAAAATATTTTAGTAAAAAATTTGTTGGTTTTTTGGGATGTAAAATCATTTTACCGTTAGTATTTGGTGCTGTAGCCTTTATTTCTAATAACGGCTTCGCACCTGCGACCCATACTTTCCACGAGTTTTTGGCATTTCATTTTGGGTATGGCATACCAAGCTTCCTGTGCGGCCAACCACAGATCATCCATATTTTTATAATTTTTTTTTTGCGATTTTAACCTTGACCTCGTTCCAAAGGTTCTCTATGGAACGTCGATCTTCTCTGCACAAAACCAATCTTTTACTAGTTTGAGGAGTGTTTGGGGTCATTGTCTTGCATAAATTTCCACCTAATCGGCATGGAATCGAAGGCATATGGCTCCATATGGTTTTTAAAATGTCTAGGTACTGAAACTTGTCCATTTTTCCATTGATTTTTACAAGGGGACCTATGCCATGCCAAGAAAATGCACCCCATACCATAATACTACCTCCTCCGTGCTTAACCGTCCTCTGAGTGAACCGATGATTGTATTCTTGTCCTTTCGGATGATGAACATAGGTTCTGCCATCTGGTCCTATTCTATTAATTTTTGTTTCGTCACTCCATAACCAGTTTTTCCAAAAATTATTGGGATTTTCTTTGTGGGTTCTGGCAAAGACTAGTCGTTTTGAAATATTTTTTTTTTTTGAAAGCATTGGCATTTTTCTAGAAATGCGCCCAAACAAATTTGCTTCATTTAATCTTCTTCTGACAAGCCTGCTAGAAATTTCCAGGTCCGAAGATTCATTAATTTCGGATGCTATCTGCCGTGATGACTTGGATGGATCAGTTTTCGCCATTCTGATAATAGCTCCATCCGTACGCACATCTGTTTTTCGAGGCGTTGGCTTCCGACTTTTGCCCTAATTCAATAAATCGGGATTCTCAACACATGATTTAATTGCATTATACACTTTTTTTCCAGAAATTTTCTTTCCATCTTCATGCATTTTCCATATGATCCGCCTTTCCTCAGTTGTGGTATGTTTGCCTGATCCAATTTTTCGATCTTAACACTTACTTTTTAATTACGCAAAGTATCAACTGATTTAAACAAAATCGACGCGAGAACTGACTATACTAAATGAATTGTGCCATTTATATGTCCACTTAAAATCAGCATTCTTTATGCAAAACAAAATAACGGTAAATTTACAGCAAAGTTTAGCGGAACATTTGAGCGTTGTTGAGTCAAGTACTTTTACAACAACTATCAGAATACATAAAACTTACACTTTTTAAAGTTTTTAGTTGGGAAAGACTTAAATTTATGCTCAATTTGAGTTTGTGCCATTTATATGTCCATAGCTGATTGTAAGGAGGTGTTGTTAAGAAAAGGCAAAAAAAAATATATGTACTTTGTCTAACACATTTTTTCAAAATATAATCAAAATATAACTGTTATTTTTAATCGAAAAAATAAAAATAAAAAAATAACTGTTATCATCTGACTTTTTTGAAAAAAGGAATAATTGTTACTGTCCCTGAAATAAAGTAAACACTACTCTGGTTTAACACATTGTGAAATAATACAGGTAGCAGCACTAAAAACAGTTCCGGCCAGATAAATTATCTAGCATGTCAGCTAATCAATTAATTTGGAAAAACGGAAACATTTATATTACGTAATTTTATGAATTTATTATAGGTGAACGGATGCTGCAAAACGAATAGGTGACATAAATTGATAAACACGTTAGATTTCTGAGTAATTTAAAGTACAAAATTTAAACATTTGTAAAGAGCTGCAGCATAAACTACAGCGTTAGAAATTGCAGCTTAATTGGAAAAAGTGAAAATAGCAGGTAAATCATAAAAAAAATAGTACGCAGTTATATTTTACATGTAAAATTAGCTAAATGTTAACTGTTAATTTATTGCCGGTATGTTATCCATTTACAAGGTGTAAAAACAGGGTTTTTTATTATTCAAAGTAATTCTAATAAAAGATTTAATTTTTATTTAAACAAGCTAGAGTGCTAACCTTTAATACCCTCCACCGACATTTCGAATATTTCAGGAGTGGGCTCCATATGATATCTATATATAATTAATTTATCTTTATAAAATCAGACGTTTGCGGTTTAGACCTATATAAAATTGTTAACCGACAATCAGAAAGTTTAATACTTTCTTTTTAGAAATTTGTACTAGTTTGAGTAAAATATCATGATTCGTAACAGTTTAAGCCGAGCTAAAATTATTTTCAGGAAGGGAATTTTTATTAGACCTATTCTAAATTATGGACCAATCATCCCAAAATTTGTAGTGATTTTCGGTATTAAACTAGTTAGAGTGCTTTATTCGGCTGTGCCGAATTTTTAATACCCTCCACGGAAAGGAGTGGGCTCTATATAATAAATGCATATACATTATTAACTAAGCTTCACAAAAACGAATGTCAGCATTAAAATTGGTTGCGGTTTACACCTATATTAAATTATTGCCCGACAATTAGAAAGTTGTGTGCGTTTCTTGTTAAAGCTTTGAACTGGCTTGAGTAAAATATCATGATTCGTAACAGTTTTAACCGAACTAAAATGATTTTTTGGAGGGTATTTTGTGTTGAGCCTGTGGTAAATTGTGGACCAATTGTCCAAAACTCTGAAGACTAATTTCTGGTATTACAAAAAATAAATTAGTAGTTAGTTTAAGCGTCAACAGTGAATTTCACAAACTTGCATGATATTTTTTCTGGCCATATGAATGTAAGTTGCTAGAAATTTTACAGCAATATCTATATCTGCTATGGTTTTAGGCTGATTTAATTATTTTCCCACGGTGGGCTTTATTTGGTTTTAGGCGTACTAAAATGTTTTCCGGGAGTGGGGTTTAATATGTGGTCTAGGGTTAATTATGGACCGATCTTCAAGAAATTCAGCAGTGTAACTTCTAGTCTTACAAAACTGTACCGTACTGAATTTAATAATGATAGCATTGCTTATTACGGTTTTAGGCGTACTAAACTGTTTTCCGGGAGAAGGGTTTATATGGGGCCTAGTGTAAAGTTAGTATGATAGCGTTATTAATTACGGTTTTAGGCGTACTAAACTGTTTTCCGGGAGAAGGGTTTATATGAGGCCAAGTGTAAATTATGGACCGATCTTCAAAAAATTTAGCAGTGTGAGTTCTGGTCCTATAAAACTGTGATGTACCAAATTGTAGTATGATAGCGTTAAATATTAAGATTTTAGCCGTACTAAAATGTTTTCCGGGAGTAGGGCTTATATGGGGCCTATGGTCAATTATGGACCGATCTTCACAAAATTTAAGAGTATGATTTACAGTTATATATAAAGCAAATTCGCGCATTATTCCACCATTTATGTTAGTTTTTGTATCAAAATTATCAATTTTTTTAGGGTGGTGGTTCCACATTATTCATAGTTCTGATCCTACTGAACCGATGTTGCTGGATTTTAATCCCAAATTGCTTAGGATAACTACAAGCAATTTGAGACCAAGTTTGTTCTTTTATTTTCTTTTCTTTTTTCGAAAGTGAGCGTGTTTTCAACAGACGGACAGACAGACGGACATGGCTAAATCGACTAAGAATCACTCAAGGAGCGAGAATACTCGTGTATATACTTTATGGGGTCTTAGATGTAAAATAAAAAAGTTTCACACAGAAGGACAAACTTGGTATACCCTCATTCACTACTCGTGGTGGTGGAGGGTATAAAAACATAAATTAGAATATACATACATATGTATTTCAATATAACAGTAAAGTTAGTTAAAGCGTTTACAGTGAATTTCAGAAGGCTGCCTAATATGGGACCTAAGGTAAATTATAGACCGTATATCACAAAATTGCATAACATTTTTTATGGCCATATGAAGCTAAGTTGGAACAAATTTTTGTCCTTTAAAACTGCGATGTATTAAATTTTTTTTATGATAGAATTATTAATTATGGTTTTAGGCGTAATAAAGTGTTTCACGAGAGTAGGGTTTATATGGGGCCCTTGGTAAATTATGGACTGATCTTCACGAAATTTGACAGTGTGATTTCTAGTTCTATAAAACTGTGATGTACTAAATTTTATTACAATTGTATTATTTATTACGGTCTTAGGCGTACTTAATTTTACTGCGTACCGAATTTTGTTATGATAGCATTATTTGTTACGTTTTTGGTCGTACAAAACTGTTTTCCTGAAGTAGGGTTTATATGGGGCCTAGGGTAGATTATTGACCGATCTTCACGAAATTTACCAGTGTGATTTTAAGCCTTATAGAGATGTTACATAACAAAATTTATTATGCTGGCATTATTTATCACGGTTTTAGACGTACTAAACTGTTTCCGGGAGCAGGATTTATATGTGGCCCAGGGTTAATTCATAACTCATATAAAACGAATTTGTGCAAATTTGACATGATTCCGTGCATTATTCCACCATTTATGTTCGTTTTTGTTACAAAATTATCAATTTTTTATGATGGTGGTTCATATGTCTGATCCTACTAAAGGCTAGTTTACACGGTAATACAATGTATTACGACTTTGTAGAATCAAAATATTATGAAATTCTCTCCGTGTTTAAAATAAAAGAAATAAAAATCTGTTGTAAGTATTTTTCATGTTTACACGGATGGTATAAGTAAAATCAAAGTAAAGATATTAAACATCTGAATTGATAACAAAAAAGCAGATGGTCACAGTTTTACAATATTTACAAAAACAACATGAAAATTTCCTGAGTTGATATTCGTTGTTTTTGTAATTGTATAAAAATGTTACCACCTTCAATATATACTTTTAAAATGCACCTCTGGTGTGATGAGAATACATAAGTTTCTAAAATGGTTTAGAAAATAAACATTTACCGACCGTTTGTCAAATTTTGTATCCGTATTCTCTCTTACTCAATACTTTTTGCTTTTACATGGTAAGATTTTTCTCATTTTACATCATTTTTTGGCATGTCGTAATACATTGTATTACCGTGTAAACTAGCCTTAAGCAAGTAACTACAAGCAATTTGTCTCCAATGTTTTTCTTCGAATATTTCAGAGCCAATCTTAATAGACACTGACCTCAAAGTATTAATATTCGTTGCGGTTTTAGGCGTATTAAAGCCTGTTACAAAAAGTCATTAAAAACTTAGGCCCCAAGAAATCACTCTACTAAATATTGTGAATAACGATCTATAGTTCAAGATAGGTCCCATATAAAATCCCCTTCTAAAATAAGGTCAAATTAAGGCCCAAATCATGTAAAACGTAATGCAACGTCAAAAAATTATATTGAAATCACAAACAATGTCAATAATATTTTGTGATTTCGTTGTTGCTTTCTACAGAAATTCATGTACCGTTTAAAAATTGTCAATGTCACAAGCCATGCAGCGTTTGAAATTTTAAAATGCAATGTGAATTTCTGAAGAAAGCAACATCAAAATTACAAAATATTTATGACATTGTTTGTGATTTCAATGTAATTCTTTGACGTTGCATTGCGTTTTACATGATAAGGGCCTTAATGTGACCTTATTTTAGACCTTATTTTACACCTGTCGTAAACTATAGATCGTTCTTCACAATATTTAGTAGAGTGATTTCTAAATAAGACCAAATTTCCATGCATTAATACATATAAAAAATTGTTGCCCAATTAAAGCATGAATCAAAAATAAAATAAGTTTTAATTAAAAACTTAATCAAGTGAATTAAACGTTTAACCAAGTGAATTAAACGTTTAATCAAGTGAATTAAGCGTTTAATTGTTACCATTAATTTGTTTACTAGTGCACATTTAATAAACTTTTTAATTAATATCACAAATTTTTTAATTGAAATCGATTTTTATTTTTTTTTTTCTGTATATGGACCGAAATATAACGAATTTGTGTTCAATTTATTGAAAATCGGTGCATTATGTGAATAATCTGTGTAAGTTTTTTAGAGGTTATTTCACATTTTTTCTAAATCGACTTCGAATTATTTAAGGTCCCAAAAAATATATAGGGGAGACTGGGGCAGGTTCGGCACTTTTTTTTAGAGCTCTAAATCTTAGTACTTATTCAACAGATATAAAAATTTTGTCGCTGGTTGTTGTTCTTATATAATGAATGATAAAAACTCGTACCAAATACTTATGATAAATTAGTATTAGTTACTTATTTTTAGAGTTAGTCAAAAAAGTCAGATTCGCCGAAGTGCCCCAAACCGGGGTAGCTATGGCATCTGACGGGGCAAATTCGTCGCCCACATTCCCAACGATGATACGATGAAATAAAAAAATAGATACAGGTTATGAAGTAATTCAGTATTTATTAATAAGATGAATAAAATTAATAAAAAATTAACACATTTCTTTTCTGTAAACATAAAAAAAAATTGTATGTATATTAAATTACGGCCTAAGTTATAAAAAATAAACCCTTTATTGACATGCTTTTTTTTTATAACTTAGGCCGTTATTATTTAATATAATAATATGACACATTGGTATCACTTTCTTCAGAAGACGAGATATTTTTCTTCTCTCCAGGCCTATCGCTTTTTTATTTTTACAAGCATTTATTTCTGGGATTTTAATCTCCGAAGGCATTAGGTTTTTTTTAACTTTTTTCAATAGCTGAGATTTAATTCCAGATTGTTTTTCTTCTATTTTTCTTTTCTCGATTGAACTTGTTAAAATTCGAGAATTGCCAGATTTTGTAGTTTTTCTAGAAGCATGCAAACGAGAAATTGGACGAATCTGTTCTGGTGTAAGACAGGAAGATAATGAAGTTGTAGGTGCACAAGAATATTTATCTGGATCAATTGTATTGACCTCCAATTGTTCTTTTATGAGACTGGAAGATAATGGAGAAGTAGGTGCACAAGAATTATCGGGTTCGTTTACATTGACATCTGATTGTTCTTCTACGGCACATTCGGCTTCATTAAAGTTTTGAGAATTTAGAGGATATATTCCGGTTGAAAAAATCCACTTATTATATTTGCGAACGCCCGTTCTAAAGGCAAATTCGACAACTGAGCAATTTCGTAAATCGTTATCCTTTTTCCTCCGTTATTTGTAATAAAATCATTAAATGATGTTTGGAGAAACTTTTTAAATGGGCCGTAAACTGCAACATCAAGTGGCTGAAGACGGTGCGAGGTGTGTGGATGGAAGGACAAAAGATGTATACCATTTTCCCTCGAAAAATTTATGGCTTCAATACTACAAAGAGACGAATGGTTGTCTAGGAGTAGTAATAATGGTCGCTCTTTGCAACAATTTGTGCTTTCCTGAATGTGTTTTAGTACGTTGATAAACAACTCAGACATCATCCAACCACTTTTACTTATCAGTCCTAATGAGCCAGGCACAGATCCGTTTAAAAACTGACTTTTATATCGTTGACGTGGAAAAATGTAAGCCGGAGGAAGCCGGAGGAAGCCGATTACCACTAGCGTTAATTATACCTACAAGCGTTACCAAACTGCCTCTTTCGGCAGTCACTGCCTGCCCAACCTGTCGCTGTCCTTTAACTGCAATTACCTGCATATGTATAAAAAATTGTTTTTAAACACATATTAAGATCTCTTGGTTGTATCAGCTATCGTCGTAATACCTGTTTCATCCAGGTTGTATATATCCTTCGCTTGAAATAAATGTGTCTCATAGAGCTACTTTAAATTGTCATAGAACTCATCTACAGCTTTTTTAGTAAAACCTGATAGTCTAGCTAAGCTGGTTTTCTCTGGCTTTCTAAGTGTTAATGTTGGGTTTCGCTTCATAAGCCCATAAAGCCAATCATCGCCTGCTTCTTTCATAATGTTCCAATTCTCAGGAAAATCCTTTTGGTTAAGATTGGCATATTCATAAGCCAATTTGCGGAAAGCTTTATACGTCAGACCAAATTGGTAAGATACACATTTCTTTATGTATCCAACCAATTCAAGCTCTTCCTTTTTGGTAAATACTTGCTTCGAACTAAACTTAGACTAATAATTAACATTGCTAGCAGTTTCGTTAGAATTAAAATCCGCTAAATCTATTTTTTTAATACGTGATTCAATTGTTTGACGTTTAAGGCTATATTTTCTAGCGGTGGACGTTGGAGTCTCAATGCTACACAAAACATCACAAAGTGCTTTTTTCATCGCGTGTCCATCAATAGAAGCACGTTGGGTCTTAGGCTTGTAGTTTCTAACCATATTAAAGGATTTTTTAAAGATAAACATAAAAATAATTATTGGAATTAATATAGCACAAATCAGCCGTCCGCTGAATGTACCCCAATTAAAAACGCTGAATCTACCCCGAAAGCACTTTCTTTAGTTTTTCTTTTTTTTCTATTAGTCTTTTTATAAGAAAATACATAATTTGTAATGACTTTTTAATAACACTGTCTTAAACATTGAAAAATTTTATATACGAAATACTTACCAAACGGAATGAAATATTACAAAAACACCTGTTAAAATATTAAAACACTTGCAGCTAAACAAGCTTATTAGCTAGAGATGGGAAACTTTGCGGCACTTATTTATTTTGATATTCGATACCTATGCATCAAAGCTAGTGATGTACAATGAGAGCTTCGCATCAATAACGTCTTTGCCACAAGTACCCCAATGCCGAAGCTGCCCCAGTATCCCCTACACTTTACTCGGTTTCAGATGAACATTAAAAAAGTTTAACACGAAATGACAAGCAAAGTAGACCATTATTTATCACTGGTGGTGGGGGCAGTAATGCCAACTTTTTTGGAGCAAAAAGCACTTTAAATTGTAAAAACTTTAAATTGTAATCGATAATTGGACACAAAACAAGTCACCAAATATTTAAAAAAAAAAATGGCGACGGCGTTGTTGGAGGACCATTTTCGTCACGATTTTAATTTGAATCATCATAAGTTGAGTTTGAATTGTGTCATAAAACAGTTTTGAAGTAGTATTTGGATTTTTTTATGTATCATTGGAAAAGATATCGCTGCAGAGACAAGGTGGTAGAGTGTAATCATAACAGCATGAATTACATATGTCGACGTAGTTCATATATAATATGAGGAATTGAGTTAATAGGGTTCAAGGATAATCCGTTTCTAAATTTGGATTTACTGTAGTTCATCGAACTAAATGTTCTCTCAACTTCCGCGTTAGAGTAGGTTAGGTTAGGGTAGGTTAGAAAGGCTGGTGCGAAGCAAACTTCACTCCCTCACCCAGAGACCGAAATGGTACATTGTGACTCCTTAATTAGTGAAAGAAATCTAGTATGAAAGGGTAGGAGAAGTAAAGAGTGAAATCGGACAGAACAAACAAAACAACCCTACCAAACAGAAGACATCTCCCAATTCGTGCAGGAATCTGCTACCCAGCCATATAAACTTGCTGTTTTGTAGCCTGGGACAGTGGCACAGAAAGTGCTCAACTGTCTCCAACTCCTCTGGGTCCTCAGACAAGCTACATATGTCCGATAAGCCAGACCTCACCGCCATTCTGCCTATCATACAGTGGCCTGTGATAATACCTATCATGGTTCTGACGCAGGCCCTACTCTTACTCAGAAGCGCGTCCAAAGTTGGCCTACTATGCATCGGCCACAGTGTGCGCGATATTCGGCAGTCCGTTCGGCCACGCCAAACCCGATTTATCCCGCTCAGAACCCATTTTCAAATTCTACCAAAGTAGAAGCCCATTGGAGGTCTGGCCACCTGTAAACTGTCCGGATCCTCCATTTCCGAGCCCAGTCTCGCCAACTCATCAGCTATCTCGTTGCCGGTGATGTTGAAGTGACCCGGTACCCAGAGCCACACAACATAATTCCCTAAGGTTTCTCCTAGAGCCCTCCTGCAATCGTCCACTAGCCTGGAGTTCACATAACAGCCCATCAAAGCCCTAAGAGCTTCCTGGCTGTCCACATATATAGTGACCTCCGAGCCCTTTGCAATGTTAGCCCCTACCAATTCCAATTCCACGGCCCTGAGAACCCCCAGAACCTCCGCCTGAAATACACTGCAGTCGTCGGGAAGTCCAGATCCTAGATGTAGACCCCCGCACCCGTGCCCTTTATCTTCGAGCCATCAGTGAAAATAGCAAATCCCCTATACAATCTGCCCTACTCTGACCTGCTCTCCTTAGAAGGCAATATCACCTCTGGCAAACGCCCAAAATCGACCCTAGTGCACAAATAATCCGTAGAGCCGGACGAGCCCACCGCGTTAGAGTATGAAAAGCTTAAAATTCTTAATACAAAATTAGACCAATCTAAAAATGGATTTTTTCCTATTGAATCTTTAAAATCATTGACTTCTATCCAAAAAGATCTGTTCGTTGTTGATTTTTCCCATTTTCAATTCTTAGTATTTTCCAAGCAATTTTCGTTAATAAAATAACAACCGATGTGAGATTTACAAAACAAAGCAAGATTGCAGAGTACATGAAACTGAGTACTCCTCCCCAATATTCTAACTTCTCTCACCAATAAGCTCAAGAATTGCTGCAACAAAACCTGCAAGTCTGGGCGATGCATTTGTAGTGAGCTTACTAAAAAGACAGTTTGCATACTAAAATAATGTTTTTACACTTAACAAAATTGTTACTGCAAAATTAATTTAAAAATTTGTAAAAAAAAATTAAAAATTGTAAAAAGCAATAAAGGCACTAACGTAAAATTGAAAAAAGCACCAACTTAGTGCTTTTTCTTAGTTTGGCACTAAAGATCCAATTTTGGCGTTTCGAGGCATCAAAAAGCACTAAGTTCGCATCACTGGGTGGAGGTATAAACAAATTTATTTATTTAGTTATTGTTAACATTAGAAATAATATTAATTCTTGTTAGTATTTACTTGCCTTAAAACCTAAAACTAAAAACTTTTTGTTTATTTATTTTATTACACATTTTTATTTTTATTTACATTCAAATGTATTGGTTTCAATGGAAAAAAAATGTCGCAATGTTTGAGATACTTTTAAATTTAACATAATTTATATTGTTTAATTAAAAAATAAGACATAAAAAAATGATCTTTTGTAATATTTGCATTTTTATAAATATGATCCGACTAAAATACATATTAGTGATGTTACGAATACGAATAACCAATCTGAACTTTAGCGCCACTTGATAATTCATATTTTATTGTAAAAATCTCCCGTTTGAGTTGGTAACAATAAATTGTAAAAAGCTTTCAAACTACTCAATGTATTTAACATTATTATGACATTCCGATGGATAAATTTAAAATTATCAACTTCGAATCTGAATGCCACTACTGAACAGTTTTAAATTAAGGCACTTACATTTTTATTAAAAAGCCAAAAGCACCGCGACCCAAGGATATTTTGTGCAGCCCAAGTATACACTGAAATTGATTAAGGCCCAATAAAAAAATTTTCTTATTTTGCAAAGCACCAATGGTACATTTTTAAAAGCAAGCGCTCATTTATGCGCTACGCAGTAAGTCATATACAGAGCTATAGTAATATAAGTGATTGAATTCTTTAATAATTTTATTAAAAAAATAACATTCAAAGGGCCACGGCATTTATAAGGGAGAATATTAAATATTAGTGGTTTTTGCTTGGCTAAAGGTCTACATAAATAAATAAAATCAAAAATAACAGATCGTGATTTTTGTTTTATTAGCATCGCAAACCATCTTCAGGGGTATGTAAACAATTGCTATGTTTCACACGCAAACTGTCAAGAAGCATCTCGTTACCTACAGGATCATATATTTGAACTAGAAAGGTGGTTAAAAAATTGGAGGATAAAGATCAATGAGCAAAAATGCAAACATATAACATTCACATTGCGTCGGGAAACATGCCCCCCTATTAAAATAAATAATCAAATAATACCCCAACACTCGCATGTAAAATACCTCGGTATACATCTAGATCGGCGTTTAACGTGGAAATGGCATATAGAAGCTAAATTAACTCAAATGAAACTAAAAGCAATCCAAATTAATTGGCTTATTGGAAGAAATTCTGTTCTTAGTCTCGATTGCAAACTTCTACTTTACAACTCTATCTTAAAGCCAATTTGGTGCTACGGTATTCAGTTATGAGGCACTGCCTCGGCTTCTAACATCGAAATAATTCAAAGGCGATAAAATAAACTTCTTCGAATAATCACAGCCGCCCCCTCGTACGTCAAAAACTCAAATATCCACAATATCTCAATGTGCCATTAGTAAAAACTATGATAACGAAATATGCAGTAAAATATTTAAAAAGGCTGGAACTGCACCCAAATCCATTAGCTAGAAATATTTTAAATTATGGCGGCCACACTCGCTTAAGAAGAAGAGACACTGCAGCACTCACCCAATCAGATGAGCGATAAGCACCTACATATGTATGTGAACAGATACCGTGATGACGAAATCTTTTTTGTTTGGCACTGGCAGGACATAAAGCAAATATTAGGATAAGATTTGATTAATTATTGTTAGTTCATATTTAATATATGAAGATTAAATAAACAAATACTGGGAAAAAAAAAAAAAAAAACATGCAAAACGAAACAGTCCAAACTTATACAAAGTTCCCTAATAGCGTTCTGCATAACAATTTTTGTGCAATTAAGAGAGTAATTGAGAGAGTAATTTTTTCATTTCCTGCACAAATTTGCACGAACTTTTTCTTTGGGTAAGTTCGGACAAGAATAAACAATCAGTTGGTTTTGTTAACATATGAAACTGAAAAACTAATCAGAAAATTTACAAGCAAAAGAAAAAGTTTAGTTTTTATTAAAAAATATATTAAAAAGAAAAATGTAAAATTTTAATGAAATAATGTAAGTGCTAAATACATTATTGCATATTATTTAATATAAAAAAAAAAACGAAAAATTACAATGATGCAAATACTTTGGTTTTATAATGTTATGACTTTAAATAGATCTTAAATTGAAAAGTAAGCAGCATTAGTATTTGAAGAAGTGCAAAAATGTTTTTTGCGTTCAGCAATTTTGGGTAGTTTTGGCCAAATTAAGAGTAATTTTTATTTTACTTTCATTAGTCCGAACTTGCCTGAGATCTTGTGGAACACACCTAATAATAAGCACAAAAAACATTTGTGGTCATTGTTACCAGAAATTTTTTCTAATATATCTGCAAAATTGGGCTTAAAAATCTGGAAAATCTGAAGGAAAAAATGGAAAAATCTGGAGAAAAATGTGGGAAATTAAAAATATTTATTTTGGGGTTGATTTTGTTTTTATTTTCAAATTCATACAAGAAATTAAAACTAAAGCATATATTTTACATTTTGGGAACATTTAAATCAAAAGTATTAAAAGAAACAATTGAGAAAAAATATATACATATAAACAATGTGTACAATTTTTATATAAAACATAAACATGTATATCAAAATACATTGTACATACATACATCATCGTATTTAAAATAATTTTATACATTTATTTATTGTACATTTCAGAAGTCTTTTCTCGTAAAGTTTTATTTTGTATTTTTGTAATTCAATTAAGTATTTTGTGTACAAAATTCATTCTGAACGATTTGATTGCTTTGTTTTATTTATATTTACTTGGCTAAATATTCGTTCCACATTATCTGCTGAATGTGGCAAAACAAATATTTTTTGAATTAAAAGGCATAATTTTAGGAATAACATTCTTGTTTATATAACGTTTTTATTAATCAAATTTTGGAAATCAAGTTGCTTAAGCTCTCTAAACTCAAAGTCAAATGTTTGCATATCTTCTACGCATATTAAATTTGGAAACTGTTTAACCATTTCAAATATTGAGTTCAACTCACCATTAACTAGGGATGGGCAAAAAAAAAAAAAAATTATAATTAATATACATCGCCGATATTAAAAATACCTATATATCGGTACATCGATATTTATCTACGACTATCGAATTCGATATTTTTAAGATCTCTTTATAATAACATTCAACATTTTAACCGTTGCTCAGCTGCTTACAATTACTGTTGTTATTTAAGAATTGCTTCATATGTTTTTTTAACTAATATTAAGAAAATAACGGCGTTTTTCCATTGTACATTTTCATAGATTACACAGGTCAGTTTTGTCTCGGTTTTTTAAGAGATGACAACAAAAAAATAAGCGCGGAAAAAATATTCTGGAAAGGGTTCCTAGAATTATGCAAAGAATCGCCTTAATTATGGCGTATTAGCAGCAATAGACTCATGAAAGTTGGAATGTTAACAATAAAAAAAATATTTCTTTTTTTTTTATTTGAGCATGTTCTTATATATTAAAAATAAAATATTGCACTGTTTACTTGTATAGTATGTGTCACAATTTTCGTTTACCGGCAGTATATAATCCGGCATTATATAATCCCAATTAATTTTTTTTTAGATTTCATATGGCGAATAAATAAAAATTTTTTGTATTCTTTACTTTTTTTATTGTAGAATTAACTGCCGGTCCCTCGATTTCAAACGAAACTTTCATTCGCTTAACTTTTCGAGGGACAGGCAGTAAATTTTAAATTAAAAGAAACAATAAAAAGTTAGAATGGAATTACATGTAATACGTTTGTACATATGTAAATATGTATTGATATAGGTATATTAAGTTTTTAAAATTGGTAATAATTTCACCTTAATACGTTCGATACATCGATATATCGATATTTTTAATTAATAAATATCGATATACTAAAAAAAACGATACGATATATATCGATATATTTTTTTTCAATTTGCCCATCACTACCATTAACCATAATATTTGGATTCATTCCTTTTAAACATTGATCTCCAAAATCAAATCCTTTAAGAGTTCAATATAAAAGTAAATTTTTTACAGTTTCTTCAATTTCAAAAAAATCTACAAGTTTACATCAAAATTCTGCGAAGCTCAGTTCGGCATTTTTGCAACGAAACATCAGAAAAATGCAGAGAAATGTGCACTTCTGGCAACAGTGCTTGTGGTTCTATTGGATTCTCTTAGAGCCACTTTTTGGGTTTGAGATTAAACTTAATCTTATTCTTTAATTAGCTAATCTGAGAATTAAGTTTAACTAGCATTAATTGAATTTGATATTTTTGGGTGGTGGCTTAAACCATGTAGTGCTACCATACTGAAAACAAATAAATGGCAACATTTTTTTGCAAATGTCAAATTTTTTATCAAAACAACATGGCTGTTTTCAAAGAAGAAGAAGAAAATGCGCGAATTCAATATTGTTTACAAGCTACAAGTGTTTAAAGAATTACTAAAGAAAAAGTTTAAAAGAAAAAATAAAGAAATAAAAATATATACAAAAAAAAATGCATAATCCATTTCTTTTTAATTTTCTTAAATTCTTTTATTTTTGCAACAGCAGTTTATGTTAAACATGTGTATATTGACAGTTAAATATTAGGTTTAAACCACCACCATTGGCCGCTTAAACTAGCAAAAAAAAGTTTAAAAAATAAAACTCAAAAAGTTAATACGGAGATTAAAGTTAATTTAATCGCTAATCTCTAACCCAAAAAGTGGCTCTTAATATTTAAGAATAACTGTAGCAACAAAAAATTGAGCTGGTCCTTACTCATCCCTCATCCCTTCTTACATGCACTAAATAAAGCGCTTTTTGTGTTAAAAGTATACTGCTCCAAAGTGAAAACTCGCCTTATAAAATTAATGCCTTCCATAAGCGAACTGGTAGGCAAAACTTTTACCTTTTTCCCATAAAAACCTCCTACGTTTGAAGCTCAATTTTGTATTGGGCAATTATTATACACGGAAACAGATTGCATTATTCGTCTGATATTCGCTCATTTATTAATCGTCATTCTGCTTGCATACTTAAGGCCCAACCATAATATGCATGAGGTTGCTTAAGTCAACTTAAGCAAAAGTGCGAATACATATTAAATATATGTGGCCAACTATAATGTACTTAATGACACTTTTCCTCAAGTTTTGTCAAATATCTTTAGCTTAAACAAAGTGCCTAACTGAATGCACATTCCGTACGGAATCAGCTGTTTGTGTTTCGGTAAAAAAATAAAATAAAACAAATTGAAATGGATAAAGTAAAAGAAGAAACAAGAAAAAAATAATTTAAGATATTGTAAGTTTGTATCCATTTTTGATTAATTAGTACAACAATCCCCAATTTTTGTCTCTTAAAAACGTTGACTGCAAATCAAGGCGAATTCAACTACAGGTGGTGTCGAAACGCCATCTGATTTTGACAGTTCGAGCTACTTTGTCTTGATTTGTTAGTGTTTTGTTAGGAATGGTTGACATTTTGGACAGTAAACACTAACAATGCAATGCAAAAAACCCTGTGTTGTTTCTGTTGTTTTTGGATTGTTGTAGTATCGACACCACCTGTAGTTGAATTCGCCTTGACTGCAAATTAAATAAAATATAAAATAAACAAATACAGGGCTGTAAAATTTGGTACTTATGGCCTGTTCAATGATCTAGATAGCAAATCGAAGCGATCGCAATCCATTCGCTCGATTTCGAATCAGATTGGGTTCAACCATTTCGACAGCTTTCGATCGCTTGCTCTTACGAATGTCAATATTTGTTACTTCCCTGCAAGAAGAGTACCGGTCATTTTACTAGTAAAATGACCGGTAGTTTTGACCACTATATTGGATAAAGTTTCTATTAGTTTATTAAGAGTAAAATGAAAAAACTAACCGAAACTCTTGTGTACATGTGATTTTGCCTCTCTTTCTAACTAATTAATTCCACTCGACTACGGAACATATATCTGTACTGCTTACTACTATGCTTTATATTAGTTAGTAATCGCGTAAATAATGGTTAACACTAACTAGTTAGTCATAACGTAAATAAAGGTTAGCACTAACTAGTTATTCACAGCGTAAAAATTGGTTAGTACTAACCTTTATACAATAATGTTTTTGTTTTATTTTAGTTTTAAAATAGTTTTTATTAAAAAAATATAATCAAGCAGGTTTCATTAAAGTATATAATAGGTGTGGGTGCGGGACACCGTAACGTCATTTCCTTGGTTGCTCTATAACGCTCCTTTCTCAAATGGGTCTGGATTTCGTTTTGGGATCTTATTTATAAAAGTTCTTTTGTAATGGAGGTAAACGTACTCATTACCAATTAATTTCTCGTAGATCATATAAAGAAATATAATTTTGTTAAAAACTTGTGACTAAAAAGCGGAATACATACATGCATACATACTTGAAAAGTCATCAGGATTTTAAATATTTGGTATAATTTGCTCCTTAATTATCACCACCAAATCTTTAACAAGTATCCCGGCCAAAGCAACCACCCGAATGACCGCTACCTGTTGGAAGACCACTTCTTTTAAGACGACTGTTTCGTACATGACCTGTTATTTCCAGAAAATTATACACCACGTTTTCTGGAGCCGCCATCAGTACGCCCTCCTTTACTTTAATATGCAACGTAGTTGCAAAGGAGATAATCAAATTAATTTTTTAACTTAACATGGCAAATAACGTTTGTAATATTTAATTTAAACCACAGAACTAAAATTTAAACAATTCAATTTTTTTACAAGAATCGACAGGCCATGCGTGTGAAAAAATTATTTTAAAAAATTGGCATTATTTGGGTTGTGTAATGTAAAATTGTTGCAAGTGTGTTAGTAAATTGTTTTTTTTTTTTTTAGTTTTGGTTATGCATTTCTAGTAGGGTTACGTAGTAAAAAAATATAGTATTGCCATATGAGATATTTCTATAATTTTTTGCGTTTTTGTTGAAAAGTATCAAAATTAATACTAATTTGCTTGAAAACATATACAACTGTGTTTGAAATTTTATCAGATGTATAGAAATATCAGAAAATAAAAAAAAAATTTATTGATACCAAAACTTAAAAAAAAGAGCAAACAAAGGTTAAATGTAATCAAAAACAAAATACATATATAAGCAAAAAAATAAATAAATTATGCAAACAAATAAATAAACCAATTAAACAATTACAAAAGCAGCGACCCATTAATTTTCTGTACCAGAAAAGTTAAATAATTTCCATTGTAAATACCGCGACCAGTTTTTTGCAGGCTTTTGTTGTTTTTTTCTTTTTTTTTGTTTTTGTCCTGCATTTTAAATGTAAATATAGATATTATTTCAAAATCAATTCAAACCTATGGTTTTCTTCTGCCTTAAAATATAATGTCGTTTACCATCTTTCTACTCTGCAATAGAACGCGTAGGTGGTACAATAGCGTTTAGTTTTTGGTTTCTACTTTTCCGTTGCTCGTCCATCGCAAATTTATTTGCTCCAAGCACTAGTGCACCTCTCGCCAACTTAAGATATTCGTCCATGTATTCAACAAATGTTAGCAGTTGCTGCATTGTCGACTTTATATACCCACACCACAATGTGGAGAGAGGGTATTATGCATTTGTGCTGATGTGTATGACACCCAAAATATGGGTCCTATATCTACTTTAAGGTATACCGATCGACTCAGAATCATGCTAAGTCGATCCAACGATGTCCGTCCAGCTGGCAGGCGGGTTGGCTGTCCATGTAACCTTGTGCGCAAAGTACAGTTCGGAATTTTGGAGATAATTTGATGAAATTCGGCACATCGTTTTAAATTGGCAGAAGGACCAAGCTTATTGGAAATGGGCCGATTCGGTCCATAATTTTACTTAGCCCTAATACAAGATTCTTTCCGGATAGGGTTTTTGTTCGATAAATGATCTTATTATGCAGATATTAAGATTAAATATTGTCCAAACTAATTTATTGCAATCAAAATCATCTTACCAAATTTTATTGGAATCGGTTTATATTTGACCATAGCTCCCATACAAATAATACTCCCGAAAATGGCTTTTAATGCCATAACTTCCTTACAAATGTTAGTATTCACATACAAATTGGCGTAAATGAGTTTTACGAAAGCTAATATGTCATAAACAAATGTTATCCTGGTAGATCCAAAATAAACCATAACTCCCATATTAACCCCCATTCTAAAATCTCATATATTTAGATGAAGATACCTAAATAATATTCGGCACAAACAACTCTTAAATAAATCTTAACCTCATAACATCATTTTGTTCAGGATTGTCCATGATTGCCCGTGGGTCCCAAATGGTCGGGCTTGTCCGACTATACTTTCTTACTTGTTTAAACTATAATTTTACGTTTAAACAATTAATAAAATATTTTTATTTTACATATGTCCATATGTGGCAAGTGGTAATGTGCTCCATTTTTATTTATTATTTATTTAAATTACTCTTAAATATTTCTTGTTTTTTAAAATTCAACGTTTCGACAACAAATCAACAAGTGAGTGGTTTTGACATTTGTGTTCGTAATCTTGACGATACCTTCGATATCGATAAACCGCTTTTTGTATGAAAGTACTTACGTTTCCTTTCGAGTTGTCGTTCGTTCGAATAATCGTACAGAATAGAGTTAGTTGAACCCAAATCAGTTTTCGATCGCTTAGAATGCGATCGAAGTTGTTCTTTCGAAATCGTTGAACAGGCCATTAGTTTTGTATTTAGAGAAATCGCAAAAAAAAAAAGAAAACAAAATATTGCACCTATATGCAGCAATGGTTTCGTGGATCTTAAGTTCATGTAAGTACATTATGGCCACCAAAAAGTCTTTTTTTAATTTGCTTAAGCATTTGGCAGACTTTTCGTTAATTTTTGACAGTAGCTTAAACTACCTTATGCACATTATGGTTGGGCCTTTATACTTACACACACTCAAACTTCGCTTTCTCAATCTTATTGCGCTTTCACTTAGTAATTAATTATGCGAATACGAACATCATAAAATAGCCGAATACTCGGCATTTCAAAAACCAATTCTTACAAGAGTTTTTAAAAGCTTTCAGATAAAAGACTTTTAAGAAGGAATATAAAGAATGTTGCGGTCGACTTTAGTTATTTCGTTATAAAAAACAACGAACAATTTGTTAAAATTTATATAATTAATAAATTTAAGCTTTTGTTATTTGTGCGTTTTGTACAAAAATATAACCATACGTCATGTACGTCGATGGAATGTTCGCTTTATCAATAAACATAATTAAGCACAATATTCTTTTTAATCAGGTTCATCCACAACGCAACGTAAAGTTTACGTAAGAATACTTAATTTTACATAAGCTTGGTAAGGAAAACGTAAAAGCTGGTCCGCAACATGTTCGTTTACGTAAGATTACCTAGATAAAGAAAAAAGAAATAAAACATCTTCGATTCTTCCTTCTTAAAACAGGGAGTAGCGGATATGTAATGAACATTTTGGAAGAATTTTTTAGAAGAAATTTATACCTTTTAGAAGGCATATGTTTGAATGCAGAACATCATAAGAAACGAATCTTTTAGAAAGGAGTATATTCAAAAACCCCTGCCACTTGCGGTTCTTTCAATATTCACCGCTCGGAAGCGATATAAATGATTGAAAAATAATTTGTTTAATTTGCATTACGTGCTTTTTTCGAATAATTTCTTTGGAGTGATAAGGAACATTAAAAATATTAATCAAATGGTCATATATCTACACAACATTCTTAAGTTTTTTATGATTCACACAGAACAAAGCTCAAAAATACAGCACTTTTCTGTTAAATGCAAAACGGGAGATCAGCGTTACCATGAGGTTCGGCATAGCTAAGCATTGCATTATTACTATATTTTAAACATTAAAAATGTTTAACCACATTAGTTCAAAATATTGAAAGGAAAAATATAGTTAAGAGTTCTTGTGAGATTCACTTTCATTATAAACCAGTTTGAAAATACAATACAAAAATGTACATATCGCACACTAAATCAAAAACAGTCACAAATCAAAATTTAGCTTTCCCTCAACAATAAATTTCAGTGTTTTTATCAAAAATAAAAATTGGGAATTAAGCACGTTATACGTTCACTAACCAGTTCACAAATCAAATCTATTACAACCACGAAAATTTCGTTTGTGTCACTGTCTTCTTTACATTTTCTTTGGAACTCAACAATTTCAATCGTTTTGAATTTTGAGTTGTGACAGTTTATGATTTAAGGTCAATTTCAGTTAAAACTAACAATTACTTTAACTTTCTGTTAAAAATATGTTTTGCACAGTTGTAACTGATAGTTTGTTATAACTAAACTTGGTGAAATTGGGCGTTTTCGTGTGATGGGTATATATTTTTGTAAATAAAATTTCAGTTGTTTGAACAATTGCAGTTTATTAGTATTACAACTCATTTCAGTAAGTGAAGTTATGAAAATGTTTTCATAATTTTAAAACAAACATTCGAAGTTTGAACCCAATGTAATATAAAATTTTACTATAAATTGACGCTCATTAGACGAATCAACCTCCAAATTCATCTTAACTTTCCTAGACTAAACTTGAGCGGCAAAAGATATATAATGAAAATTTCTTTGTACTTTATTTGTTTGGTTCTTTTGAGCTCAAGCCTTTTCGTCAATTGCAAATGGTGGGGTATTCGTCGCCGCAGGGCAAGATTATGTCCCAAGGGCAGTAATTTTCGATTTACTACTACGACCAAAGCTGCTGAAACTACGACCAAAGCTGCTGAAACTACGACCACACTTGCCACTACTACGACCACACCTGCTACAACTACGACCACACCTGCTACAACTACGACCACATCTGCTACAACTACGACCACACCTGCTACAACTACGACCACACTTGCCACTACTACGACCACACTTGCCACTACTACGACCACACTTGCCACTACTACGACCATACCGCCTACTACTGTTCCTATTTAAATCAACGGAAACATTTTCGAAAAATAAAAAAATAAAACTTTGAAGCTGCGGTCACACGATTGCCGCGCCTCAATGCACCAATTTTCACACTTTTTAATAACCCAATCGAGTGACTGCACAATCAAATGGCTCGTGTACCAATCGAGGGCAATATTGTGCTTACTTTTACCAATAAAATGCAACGCTGGTGCGGCAATCGTGTGACTACTTGATATGCAACCGCGCGTCAAGAAAAATAACAAAAATGTACCAATATTTATTGGGTTCTTGTACGGCAATTAAACAACACAATACGCGCCAATATTTGCCTTTTTTAATAAATGTACTCTTTTTGTTTATTTTAGTAGGAATATATATATATATATATACATATTTATTTATTTTTTTTATAATTATTATTAAATTTATCAAAAATAAAAGTGGAGAATTTAGCACGTAATTAATAAATAAATTAATAATAAATTTTGTGTTCCCGAAAATAACTTTTCATATATTTTTTTTAAGTAAGAGCAATAGCTGTTCAGGATGAATATTTTTATTTGAGAAATTTAATAAATTTAAAATTAAACGGTTTATTTTTTATTTTAAAGGAATATTAAGGTATGTGATGAAAAACGCTCGATTTCAAAATTATAAAAATTCATCACTTTCGAGCGATTTTAAAATATATTTCTGAATTATATTAGTCTTGATTTTTTGTTCAAAAAATACATAGTTTTAATAATACGAGTGTATACAGGAAAAGGGAGGAAAATGTATTTGAATTCTTTAATAGCCTGTAGCCCGTTTCTGTATTTCTCGCATCGTAAAATTTCCCGCATGAAACAAGTGAATTACAGTGAACTCGCGATAACGTGAACTAATTTTTACCAAGGCGGTTCACGTTTTCGAGTTTGTTCACGTTATCGAATGCCAAATTTAAAAAAAATAACACCTCTAACTAATTCAAAATAAATAGATAAACAAGTATTTTATTCATTTTTAATAACAAAAAATATATTTACAAATATGCAATAATTCAGTTCACTTTGCATATGATAAATAAAAAATAAATTTCTTATGAATATTAAAAAAAATACACATAAAATTAACAAAAACTAATGGGGACATTTTTTTGTTTGAAAAATGTTTATGAGGAAAAAAAATTTTATAGGAAAAAGTCGGTCATCTTTTTTTTGATAAGTTTTTTGTTCGACCATGTTTAACAAATTTTTTCCATTTTTGGAAGCTCAGAAGAACGTTATGTTTTACGCTTTCCGGGACCATAAAGAGTATTATTTACATGATTTGTTATTTCCTTTTTTTTTAATGGAACAAACTGTTGATTTAGCAACACCATATTTTCTTGCCAAGCCACTGACACTATAACCTTTTTGCAATAGTTCAAGAATATTTACTTTATCTTTTAAAGATAAACCTTTCGGTTTTTTAATGACATTTTTCACTTTAACGAATAAATATTTTTAATTACTTTCAACTTTTACATAGCGATGTCAAAAAACAACTAACAGGTCAGCGTATACATAAAATTAAGAAAAACAAACGCTGTAACATAAACCAATAAGTGAACTCAATTGGGGGATTTCCCAATTTAAAAAAAAAAACATTTTAAACAGCATACAAAAATAAACAAAAATGTGTTCACGTTTTAGAGCTTCCAGATTTTGTTCACGTTTTAGAATAGTCTGTGTAAAAATAAATTTGTTCACTTTTCTGAGACGTTCACACTTTCGAGTGTTCACGTTTTCGCGAGTTCACTGTATGACAAAAACAGTGCAATATGAAACAAAAAATGGTTTTTCTCACATAAGTGTTTCTGTACTTTTACTTTGCGAGAATTATCTGTCATTTAAATAATTTTCCAGCAATTATTGGAAGGATGTGAGAACAAGTGTTTCTGTAACAATATTTTGCAAAAAGTTTCTCACAAGAACTGTCAAAATAAGTCATATTTGAAATTGATGCGAGAAAAAAAAATTTAAAAAAATGGAGCCCAAATTATGTATGTATGTACACAAGAATGTGAATTATTTTATTTTATTTTAAAAGAAAGAATTTAAATGATGAAAATAAGTATATAAAACACAATTGTTATATTTTGTTATTTAAATTTTTTTGGCCTTTCATTGTGTTTGTTTTATGCAGGGCTGCCAGATAATTTTTTGAAAAAAACGTCAATATCCTAAGAAAAAATAAAAAAAATCGTCTATTTTTTTCGGACAATTTAAAATTAATTTTGACGAATTTGGTTCGATTTTTATCATATAATCACAAATTTTTATCATATAAACACATAATCAAAAAAAAAAAAAAAAAAAAAAAAAAAAAAAAAAAAAAACATTAAGTTCATGGGTAAAATACATATTTTATACATACATAAGCTTGAGGTCTATTTAAATAAAATTATTTATTTTATTTTCCTTAATCCGATAAGAGTTTAAAATTTCAGATTGTTATTTTTCCCTGCAGAAATCACACAAAGGAGTGACAAAATATCATATTGAAATAAAATAAACACCTTTGGACAAAGTAAAAGGCAAAAATTTCCTAAAGTGCATTGACTGAAAAATGGGGTAATAGTTTAATCTTTTGATCACACAAACAAATGTATTAAATAATCCAAGCAAATAAAAATTAAACAGTTTCCGTTCGAAATTTTGCTTTTGCCGATACATTTTTTAATCTGCCTTGTTTTTAAAGATATCGGTTTTCTGTGGTGCCTAATACACAAACATATAAAACTATTTAAAATTGTTTTATTTCAAAGACTGAATCGTCACTAGAAAAAAATCAGCAAATTTTCACTTTGCCAATTTTGGAACAAAAAAATCGTCAAAATGTCGATAAATCTTTAAATCTGGCAGCCTTATTTTTATTATATATATTTCTTTCGTTGACGTTTCGCTTGCATTTGACACTTAATGACTGGAAGTATTCCAGTTAAAACAGAATCTGTGTTGTCTGTTCTCGAATTTAAATACAGAAACACTTTTTTCTCACAAATCGAGAAACGATGGAATTTTTTGTTTCACACTTAATATGAGAAAATTTGCGATGCGAGAAATACAGAAACGAGCTACTGTTCAACGATCTAAATAGCAAATCGAAGCGATCGCAATCCATTCGCTGGATTTCGAATCAGATTGGGTTCAACCATTTCGACAGCTTTCGAACGCTTGCTCTTACGAGTGTCAATATTTGTTACTTACGTAGTAAAAAAATATAGTATTGCCATATGAGATATTTCTATAATTTTTTGCGTTTTTGTTGAAAAGTATCAAAATTAATACTAATTTGCTTGAAAACATATACAACTGTGTTTGAAATTTTATCAGATGTATAGAAATATCAGAAAATAAAAAAAAAATTTATTGATACCAAAACTTAAAAAAAAGAGCAAACAAAGGTTAAATGTAATCAAAAACAAAATACATATATAAGCAAAAAAATAAATAAATTATGCAAACAAATAAATAAACCAATTAAACAATTACAAAAGCAGCGACCCATTAATTTTCTGTACCAGAAAAGTTAAATAATTTCCATTGTAAATACCGCGACCAGTTTTTTGCAGGCTTTTGTTGTTTTTTTCTTTTTTTTTGTTTTTGTCCTGCATTTTAAATGTAAATATAGATATTATTTCAAAATCAATTCAAACCTATGGTTTTCTTCTGCCTTAAAATATAATGTCGTTTACCATCTTCTACTCTGCAATAGAACGCGTAGGTGGTACAATAGCGTTTAGTTTTTGGTTTCTACTTTTCCGTTGCTCGTCCATCGCAAATTTATTTGCTCCAAGCACTAGTGCACCTCTCGCCAACTTAAGATTTTCGTCCATGTATTCGACAAATGTTAGCAGTTGCTGCATTGTCGACTTTATATACCCACACCACAATAGTGGAGAGAGGGTATTATGCATTTGTGCTGATGTGTATAACACCCAAAATATGGGTCCTATATCTACTTTAAGGTATACCGATCGACTCAGAATCATGCTAAGTCGATCCAACGATGTCCGTCCAGCTGGCAGGCGGGTTGGCTGTCCATGTAACCTTGTGCGCAAAGTACAGTTCGGAATTTTGGAGATAATTTGATGAAATTCGGCACATAGGTTTAAATTGGCAGAAGGACCAAGCTTATTGGAAATGGGCCGAATCGGTCCATAATTTTACTTAGCACTAATACAAGATTCTTTCCGGATAGGGTTTTAGTTCCGATAAATGATCTTATTATGCTTATATTAAGATTAAATATTGTCCAAACTAATTTATTGCAATCAAAATCATCTTACCAAATTTTATTGGAATCGGTTTATATTTGACCATAGCTCCCATACAAATAATACTCCCGAAAATGTCTTTTAATGCCATAACTTCCTTACAAATGTTAGTATTCACATACAAATTGGCGTAAATGAGTTTTACGAAAGCTAATATGTCATAAACAAATGTTATCCTGGTAGATCCAAAATAAACCATAACTCCCATATAAACCCCCATTCTAAAATCTCATATATTAAGATGAAGATACCTAAATAATATTCGGCACAAACAACTCTTAAATAAATCTTAACCTCATAACATCATTTTGTTCAGGATTGTCCATGATTGCCCGTGGGTCCCAAATGGTCGGGCTTGTCCGACTATACTTTCTTACTTGTTTAAACTATAATTTTACGTTTAAACAATTAATAAAATATTTTTATTTTACATATGTCCATATGTGGCAAGTGGTAATGTGCTCCATTTTTATTTATTATTTATTTAAATTACTCTTAAATATTTCTTGTTTTTTAAAATTCAACGTTTCGACAACAAATCAACAAGTGAGTGGTTTTGACATTTGTGTTCGTAATCTTGACGATACCTTCGATATCGATAAACCGCTTTTTGTATGAAAGTACTTACGTTTCCTTTCGAGTTGTCGTTCGTTCGAATAATCGTACAGAATAGAGTTAGTTGAACCCAAATCAGTTTTCGATCGCTTAGAATGCGATCGAAGTTGTTCTTTCGAAATCGTTGAACAGGCCATTAGTTTTGTATTTAGAGAAATCGCAAAAAAAAAAAAGAAAACAAAATATTGCACCTATATGCAGCAATGGTTTCGTGGATCTTAAGTTCATGTAAGTACATTATGGCCACCAAAAAGTCTTTTTTTAATTTGCTTAAGCCTGAATCTTATTGCGCTTTTACTTAGTAATTAATTATGCGAATACGTACATCATAAAATAGCCGAATACTCGGCATTTTAAAAACCAATGCGAATATTCGTATCATCACTAACCCATTTGCATTTGGAAGACTTTTCGTTAATTTTTGACAGTAGCTTAAACTACCTTATGCACATTATGGTTGGGCCTTTATACTTACACACACTCAAACTTCGCTTTCTCAATCTTATTGCGCTTTCACTTAGTAATTAATTATGCGAATACGAACATCATAAAATAGCCGAATACTCGGCATTTCAAAAACCAATTCTTACAAGAGTTTTTAAAAGCTTTCAGATAAAAGACTTTTAAGAAGGAATATAAAGAATGTTGCGGTCGACTTTAGTTATTTCGTTATAAAAAACAACGAACAATTTGTTAAAATTTATATAATTAATAAATTTAAGCTTTTGTTATTTGTGCGTTTTGTACAAAAATATAACCATACGTCATGTACGTCGATGGAATGTTCGCTTTATCAATAAACATAATTAAGCACAATATTCTTTTTAATCAGGTTCATCCACAACGCAACGTAAAGTTTACGTAAGAATACTTAATTTTACATAAGCTTGGTAAGGAAAACGTAAAAGCTGGTCCGCAACATGTTCGTTTACGTAAGATTACCTAGATAAAGAAAAAAGAAATAAAACATCTTCGATTCTTCCTTCTTAAAACAGGGAGTAGCGGATATGTAATGAACATTTTGGAAGAATTTTTTAGAAGAAATTTATACCTTTTAGAAGGCATATGTTTGAATGCAGAACATCATAAGAAACGAATCTTTTAGAAAGGAGTATATTCAAAAACCCCTGCCACTTGCGGTTCTTTCAATATTCACCGCTCGGAAGCGATATAAATGATTGAAAAATAATTTGTTTTATTTGCATTACGTGCTTTTTTCGAATAATTTCTTTGGAGTGATAAGGAACATTAAAAATATTAATCAAATGGTCATATATCTACACAACATTCTTAAGTTTTTTATGATTCACACAGAACAAAGCTCAAAAATACAGCACTTTTCTGTTAAATGCAAAACGGGAGATCAGCGTTACCATGAGATTCGGCATAGCTAAGCATTGCATTATTACTATATTTTAAACATTTAAAAATGTTTAACCACATTAGTTCAAAATATTGAAAGGAAAAATATAGTTAAGAGTTCTTGTGAGATTCACTTTAATTTTAAACCAGTTTGAAAATACAATACAAAAATGTACATATCGCACACTAAATCATAAACAGTCACAAATCAAAATTTAGCTTTCCCTCAACAAAAAATTTCAGTGTTTTTATCAAAAATAAAAATTGGGAATTAAGCACGTTATACGTTCACTAACCAGTTCACAAATCAAATCTATTACAACCACGAAAATTTCGTTTGTGTCACTGTCTTCTTTACATTTTCTTTGGAACTCAACAATTTCAATCGTTTTGAATTTTTTTTATGATTTAAGGTCAATTTCAGTTAAAACTAACAATTACTTTAACTTTCTGTTAAAAATATGTTTTCCACAGTTGTAACTGATAGTTTGTTATAACTAAACTTGGTGAAATTGGGCGTTGGCGTGAGATGGGTATATATTTTTGTAAATAAAATTTCAGTTGTTTGAACAATTGCAGTTTATTAGTATTACAACTCATTTCAGTAAGTGTAGTTATGAAAATGTTTTCATAATTTTAAAACAAACATTCGAAGTTTGAACCCAATGTAATATAAAATTTTACTAATTGACGCTCATTAGACGAATCAACCACCAAATTCATCTTAACTTTCCTAGACTAAACTTGAGCGACAAAAGATATATAATGAAAATTTCTTTGTACTTTATTTGTTTGATTCTTTTGAGCTCAAGCCTTTTCGTCAATTGCAAATGGTGGGGTACTCGTCGCCGCATGGCAAGATTATGTCCCAAGGGCAGTAATTCTCGATTTACTACTACGACCAAAGCTGCTGAAACTACGACCAAACCGGCTGAAACTACGACCACACCTGCTACAACTACGACCACACCTGCTACAACTACGACCACACTTGCCACTACTACGACCACACTTGCCACTACTACGACCACACTTGCCACTACTACGACCACACTTGCCACTACTACGACCATACCGCCTACTACTCTTCCTATTTAAATCAACGGAAACATTTTCGAAAAATAAAAAAATAAAACTTTGAAGCTGCGGTCACACGATTGCCGCGCCGCAATGCACCAATTTTCACACTTTTTAATAACCCAATCGAGTGACTGCACAATCAAATGGCTCGTGTACCAATCGAGGGCAATATTGTGCTTACTTTTACCAATAAAATGCAACGCTGGTGCGGCAATCGTGTGACTACTTGATATGCAACCGCGCGTCAAGAAAAATAACAAAAATGTACCAATATTTATTGGGTTCTTGTACGGCAATTAAACAACACAATACGCGCCAATATTTGCCTTTTTTAATAAATGTACTCTTTTTGTTTATTTTAGTAGGAATATATATATATATATATACATATTTATTTATTTTTTATTATAATTATTATTAAATTTATCAAAAATAAAAGTGGAGAATTTAGCACGTAATTAATAAATAAATTAATAATAAATTTTGTGTTCCCGAAAATAACTTTTCATATATTTTTTTTAAGTAAGAGCAATAGCTGTTCAGGATGAATATTTTTATTTGAGATATTTAATAAATTTAAAATTAAACGGTTTATTTTTTATTTTAAAGGAATATTAAGGTATGTGATGAAAAACGCTCGATTTCAAAATTATAAAAATTCATCACTTTCGAGCGATTTTTAAATATATTTCTGAATTATATTAGTCTTGATTTTTTGTTCAAAAAATACATAGTTTTAATAATACGAGTGTAAACAGGAAAAGGGAGGAAAATGTATTTGAATTCTTTAAATTTATAATTTTAACAAATAATTTATGATATAATGATAATAATGAATAATGATAATTATATCTTTTTAAATTTTTAATATTAACCATTTTTAAAAATATTTAAACTTTGACGTTTTTACCTATGTAGTAAGCGCCTAAGTAAAATAATATTTACACTCTTATGGCCTGCTCAACGATTTCGAAAGAACAACTTCGATCGCATTCTAAGCGATCGAAAACGGATTTGGGTTCAACTAACTCTATTCTGTACGATTATTGGAACGAACGACAACTCGAAAGAAAACGTAAGTACTTTCATACAAAAAGCGGTTTATCAATATCGAAGGTATCGTCAAGATTACGAACACAAATGTCAAAACCACTCACTTGTTGATTTGTTGTCGAAACGTTGAATTTTAAAAAACAAGAAATATTTAAGAGTAATTTAAATAAATAATAAATAAAAATGGAGCACATTACCACTTGCCACATATGGACATATGTAAAATAAAAATATTTTATTAATTGTTTAAACGTAAAATTATAGTTTAAACAAGTAAGAAAGTATAGTCGGACAAGCCCGACCATTTGGGACCCACGGGCAATCATGGACAATCTTGAACAAAATTATGTTATGAGGTTAAGATTTATTTAAGAGTTGTTTGTGCCGAATATTATTTAGGTATCTTCATCTAAATATATGAGATTTTAGAATGGGGGTTAATATGGGAGTTATGGTTTATTTTGGACCTACTAGGATAACATTTTATTATGACATATTAGCTATTGTAAACGCCAATTTGTATGTGAATACCAACATTTGTATGGAAGTTATGGCATTAAAAGCCATTTTCGGGAGTATTATTTGTATGGGAGCTGTGGTCAAATATAAACCGATTCCAATAAAATTTGGTAAGATGATTTTGATTGCAATAAATTAGTTTGGACAATATTTAATCTTCGAACAAAACCCCTATCCGGAAAGAATCTTGTATTAGGGCTAAGTAAAATTATGGAACGATTCGGCCCATTTCCAATAAGCTTGGTCCTTCAGCCAATTTGAACCTATGTGCCAAATTTCATCAAATTATCTCCAAAATTCCGACCTGTACTTTGCGCACAAGGTTACATGGACAGCCAGCCCGCCTGCCAGCTCGACGGACATCGTTGGATCGACTTAGCCCACGGGCAATGGGTCCCAAATGGTCGGGGTTGTCCGACTATACTTTCTTACTTGTTTAAACTATAATTTTACGTTTAAACAATTAATAAAATATTTTTATTTTACATATGTCCATATGTGACAAGTGGTAATGTGCTCCATTTTTATTTATTATTTATTTAAATTACTCTTAAATATTTCTTGTTTTTTAAAATTCAACGATTCGACAACAAAACAACAAGTGAGTGGTTTTGACATTTGTGTTCGTAATAGCTGCGTTCGAGAACACAGAAGTTTTTACTATTTTTTACTGAACTTTACTGCATTTTACTAAATTGCGTTCGCGTACACAAAATACAGTAAATGAGAACACAAAATGAGAGCGTAAAGTGACAGTTCTTGACTGAGTACTTACAAATTCTTACTGCAGAAATTTTTGCAGTAAAATTTAGTAAAACAAAAAAAACATATGTTTCAAAAGGTAAACAAACAAAAGTAGCAAACAAACGGCATACAAATTGTGAAAAAATTGTTTAAAAAAAGAAAATTTGAAATAAAACTAAAATAAAAACCAAAAATGAATTAATATTAATTAATTAAACTTGTTTGTGAAGAATTTCTATCGCTAAATACCAACTTTTGAAACTTTGTTTTATTATGTTAATTTTTTGGAGTTGTAAAAGTGTCAAGTACTCGGGTACTAAGAACAGCCCCTGTTTTTAAGGTTATCAGTAGTAAAAAAAGTATTCGTGTACTACAGATCAAATTTAGCCGGACACAAATTAGCAAAATCAAATAAAATAAAAAACAAACAAATATGAAAGATTACATAAACTAATTTGTTTGTATTTTCCAAAAATATTCGTGTTATAAAAAGTATTTAATCGAGTACCGATAAAAAAACGAGTTAAGTAGTCAAAAGTGTAAACATTTTTCAACACTTCAATTATTTGCCATCAGCTGTTGCCTTTATTTTACGAATTTTTACAAATTTTGCGTTCGCGTACTTTTTTGGACAACAGCTTTTTGTGAGAGCAAATTTTTAAGTTTACTCATTTACTGCATTTTACTGTAAAAGTACTCAAACGCACCTAATCTTGACGATACCTTCGATATTGATAAGCCGCTTTTTGTATGAAAGTACTTACGTTTTCTTTCGAGTTGTCGTTCGTTCGAATAATCGTACAGAATAGAGTTAGTTGAACCCAAATCCGTTTTCGATCGCTTAGAATGCGATCGAAGTTGTTCTTTCGAAATCGTTGAACAGGCCATAAGTTTGCAAATCTGTACATAAATACATAAATATTTCTTAAAGAAAATATTTGTTAACTTAAAAACGAGAATAACAAATTCGTTAAAGTAACCGAGATTTCACGCTACTTAACGATATCGGTAGAAAAATTAAAAAAGTTACGGATTGAGATACTGGAATTTAAATATTATTTAAAACCGAAATTTCAATAAACTTAAGCGATACGAGTAATTTTAATTTTCATTCTTAAAATTTGAATAGAAATATTCTATATTTCTTTATATATTTTCAAATAGAATTTTACTTTGTTTAGTTTTTGGAATTTCATAAATTCTACTTGAAAATTTTCAAATAAAACTATTCAACAGAAATTTGTTTGAATATATGATAATTTTTATTTTATTTAATGAACAAACCAATTAGAACTTCCAAGCAAATAAAAAAGCTACCACAACAGCTGTTTTCGCAGTTGACACAAGTAAGAACAATCGTGTGACTGTGCTGTGGCAATTATTGTACCCATTTCGCTTTGTACCAACTAGCGGCAATTAAATTTGTATAAAACAGGGTAATCGTGTGATTTCAGAATATTTTATTGGGACAATTTCATTATTGTGCGTCAAAAAAGCACAATTAAAATTGTGTTATATTGGTATATTTACGGCAATCGTGTGATACCAGCTTAAGAAATTAAAAAAAAAAAAAAAATATTTATTAAGGAATTTTACTATTTTTGGTTTATTTTAACCACCAGGAAATAATTATCCTCACGTTTATTTATTCTGTATCTAATATGGTATTCATTCGGTTAACCGTTTAACGGTTAACCTCATATACAATACGTATGGGTTTAAAAAAATTTTTTCATACAAACAAAGAAGGTGTTCAGTGATCTTCATTTTAAATACGTCTTTGCTGTCAACAGCTTTTTGTTTCACGTACTTTTTATGTGTATGTGTTTTGTTATTTGTTTCTTCTCATATCAATCTTTTAACAGTATTAACCGAAACAATTAGAAGAGTAAAAAATTAAAAAAAAAAAACAGGTAAAAGAAAACAGACATAATGGAAGATTTTCTATGCTTAGAGAAATCCAGGAAAAGAACTGAGAATTTAGACATTCTGTATTATGGGTTGCTTTCGATTTCTCCAACATCTGCGAAAAGAATTCTTTCCAAGTCAAGTTTTATTAAAACTAAAGAAAAGAATCTCTTAAATCGTAAACATTTTTACCAAATTATTTTAAAGATTATTTTATGAGATCTCCTTAAACTATGGAAATAACTAATAAAATTATCCCACAGTTAATTTTTTTATCAATACATAATATTTATGCACAGAAAAAATTAAAAATTGTCTCTTATCACTAAATTCATAGAATCAAGCAAACAATTTATTGATTTTGCACCTATTACCAAAATGATTATCAGGGGTGTTCTGGAAATCGAAAACGCAAAACGCTTGAATTTTGAAGTTCTTTTTAATACACCCTTCATCTAATTTTTCAACATTTTCTTATAGAATTCTGTTTAATGGAGAAATATTTGTATTGCATGGTCTTTGTATTTCTTTTAGTACAAAAATCTTATTAAAAAAACGACTTTTAAATTCTTGCGTTTTTCGTTTTCGATTTCCAGAACACCCCTGTATATTGATTACTAAAAATTGTAAAAATTTAATACCTATTAGGAATTTTTTTTTTTCCAATAAATTATATTTTTAATTTTAATTGCAAAAACTATCACAAAAACTTTGTTATATCAAACAATGTGTTAATTGATTTAATTAAATATAGCTCAAATTTTCACAATTCCCAACCACAATTCTACAAGTTTAAATTATTTCATTTTAAGCGAAAAAATCAATTCAGTTTTTTTGTTATTTAATTAATATTTTAATTTAAAATATATTTAAAAACAACTTTAATGTTAATTAAATCAAAATTATATTATTAATTTTTTTTCATCTAAAAAAAAAATTGATTCAATTATTACATTAATTAGGTTGAAATACATTAAAACAATTTTTTTAATTGATCAACACTACTGAAAATATTTTTTTAATTAAAAATTGTGTATTACATAAAGGGTAGTTAAATTTTCAGGGCCGATGTTGATTTTGAATAAAACACAAATTATAAAGGAAATTATTGTCATTTCCTTTTATTATGATAATATTGATATGTTTCAATTATGTATGGAACAAAATATTGGCACACCTCCATCCGATGGTCCAAATTTTTGATGACGATGAGGCATAATTGAGGTTCTATGCCGTTCATGTGCCGAATTATCTCATCCTTTAGCTCTTGAATTGTTGCTGGCTTATCGACGTACACCTTTTCTTTCAAATAACCCCAAAGAAAGAAGTCCAACGGTGTCAAATCACATGATCTTGGCGGCCAATTGACATCGCCACCACGTGAGATAACACGGCTATTCAATTTGTCGTGCAAAATAGCCATTGTCTCGTTAGCTGTGTGGCAAGTGGCATCGTCCTGTTGAAACCACATATCGTCCACATCCATATCTTTCATTTCGGGCCATAAATAATTCGTTATCATTTCACGATAGCGAACACCATCCACAGTAACTGCTTGACCGGCCTCATTTTGGAAAAATATGGCCCGATAATGACGCCAGCCCATAAACCGCACCAAACAGTCACTCTTTGTGGGTGCATTGGTTTTTCGACAATCCCTCTTGGATTATCATTCGCCCAAATGCGGCAATTCTGTTTATTGACGAATCCACTGAGGTGAAAATGTGCTTCATCACTGAAGATAATTTTTACTATATGCATTTTGATTTGAACGCCCATTTTTATAATAAGCCTGAATAACTTAAACGCGTTGTTCGATTGTGTATCTTTCAATGGTTCAAATTGAGTTAGTCTGAAATTGAAAAAAGTCAAATTCAATGCAGAAAAAAACTTGACGTTTAGGTGTGGCTGACATTCAACATCGGCCCTTAAAATATAACCACCCGATATTTATGAATTATTCTTTTGTTTCCTCGGTTTAATTCAAGAATTGTTATGTTATTGTTTATTTTTTTACTAATAAGCTCCAAATAATAAATAATTTATTAATTTATATTTATGGAAATTACTTAATTTATAAACAAAAATTTATTAATCGGTTAACCGATCAATTAAAAGATTAACCGATTACACCAAAACCTCGGTTAATTAATCGAGAGATTAACCGATTAAAGCAAAAGTCCGATTAGTATCTAATGAACTCTAAAGGCCGCTTTAGCTGACCGTAAATGTAATGAAATGCAATGTAACGTACCGTAACGTATTGAAAGCTCGTTTGTGCACTTATAGAACGTGTCATCTGTTTTTCAAAAACACAAACAAAAAAGCATTAGTATACATAAAACAACACACATTTAAAATGTTCAAATGGTGACCGCTTTACAGGAAAAGTTCCAAGTGATTTAAATGGTATTAAAACGGCTTTTCTTGTATGTATAAATTAGGGTTGCCAGTTTTGAAATCAGAGAAATCAGTACATAAGAGAAAAAAAATAAGTACAATTGCATAAAAAACAGTACATTTACTTTTTTAATATAAAATTGCATATTAATAACATAAAAAGCTATATAATCTTTTTTAAAACAAAACTTGAATTCATTCTATAATTTGAACAGTGACAAAACTTAATTAATAAAAGGGAATTTTTTTCCAAACAATAATTCAATTCCGTATATATTTTTAGAGGGAATACAAAGTGAATAATAAAAAAATCTAAAACACAAGTTGTTCAAAATTCGATTCATAATTTCTTGTTAGCTACTTGGTTTAATATTTTTCAAAGAAACATGTCTAAAACTTGGTACTAAAAGGCCAATGTCCATATTTTGCCGTTTCGAGTTAATTTTTGCATTAGCTTTTTTCTTAAGCTACTGGCAAATATTTGACGAAAAAAACTTAATTAACATGTGAACTAAAATTGTATTTCCTTTATTCTATTATATTTTTTGAATATAGGTCAACATAACATTAAATAAAAATTAAATAAAAGTAGTTTTTGCTATAAATACTAGCATAAATAATTTCATTTTGCAATTAAAAGGTCATGCTGAACCTCTTTTATTTTACGGAAACAGCCAGTGTCTAATTTAACCAAGAACAGCTTCGAAAGGGGTTTGATCCAATTTCACTTCAAACTCTTCAATAAAAAACTAAAATCTAAATTTTCTCTAAAATGAATTATTTGACATTGGCTTTTTTACCACAAAGCTACATATATAAGGACAACAATGTTAAAAAACAAATTAAACACTTGAAATAACGAAGCTTGTTATGTATTTATCTTAAAAATAATTTGAAAAATGATTTTAAAGTGATTTACAACTAACTTCTTTTAATAATTGTAATTATTGCAAAAGGCACAATCGTTTTTTAGACTATCTTATACTATAGATATTTATAAATAATATATTTACAGATGTATGGACAAAAATATTTACAATGTTACAAGCTAAAAATATTTATGGCCTTTATGTACGTTTTCCACAATTTCTTTCCTGTCTTCAAGAAATTGTAAAACTCATTACAACAATAACCAAATTTTGTCTTTATCTGCAACTAACTTTCTAGGTTTTATATAAGGAGCCCGTTTCTCCGTTTTCTTCACTTTGAAAACTAAAGACTCGTTCTGTAAAAGCGTTTGAATGTAGAATGAAAGAAATAAAATTACGCATTTCCTCGTAAACGCACCACCATTTAGAAACTCCATTTTTCTTCTACTGTCTTCTTTTTTCGTACTGACTCGGCAAAAATCTTTAATGTAAATAACTCATCGATAAGAACATCTATATTAATATTTGTATCGCAATTTGACAATATGACAAACTATATACTGAGCCCAATTAATTAATGAAAAAATCAGTACATTTGCGTACTGATTGCTTGTAATGCATAAATCAATACTTTAAACAAAAAACAGTACATGTACTGATAAAAACAGTACGAATGGCAACCCTAGTATAAATACATAAATAATTTAATATTTGTTATTTATATTATACCCAGCTAGCATTTTCAGTCGTCTAGGAGTCTACTGGGAATCTCATGACGAGTGTTTTTGATCGTCGACGAGCTCGTTTTTAATTGTAGACGATTCCTCGCACGGGAGAAACTGTTACACGTGATGATTCGTATAAGATATTCTTCCATAACACAGCAAACGACTCTTATATGAATCCTAAAGGGAATCGTGTATGATGTACATATGTAGAGATTATCTAACGAATCTTTCTAAAAGCACGCCAAGGGTCGTATGAGACTCACGTAGGGATTATATTACGACTCGTGAAATGCGTAGCCGTATAACTGAGCTACCTAAATAAGGGCATCAAGCATGTTTTTCATGTCAAAACTTTTCATTTTCATACAATTTATATCAAACAAACCTTAAGGCCGCGAAATCAACACCATCCTGTCGGAAAATCTTATTTTATAGACCCTTAGGGCGGTTTGTTTTATTGAAATTGTATTGGCAATAGAATTTTCATATTTCAAAAACGCTCTTATTTAGGTAGCTCAGTAATTCTTATATGACTCTTACAGAGAGTCACAAAAGCTTCATTCCAAGTTTAAAAAACGAGCGTGTCAAAAATATATAAAAAAGTAATAAATAAAAAAATATTTAGATGTTTTTGTTTTTGTAACTCGTCAGATAATCGTCAGAAGACTTTTTTAGGAGTTGTATATTGAACATAATCGTCTAACAAACAGCCTATGCTTGCTAAATCTATAGATTCACAATAAACAAATACATATGTATGTATTATAGCATATACATACACGTGTCCTCTATTTTGAAAATGCCCTGTAGTCAGCCTAGAACCATATGTCTCTTTGTCACCACACTTTTCTCTAGCGACAATTGCACTAGTTAAAATATCGCCAGCTTTCCTTTGAAGCGCGAGTTGAGATACGTTAGAGACAACCGTACTAGTGTATTTCTGGTGACATTGTCAACGAACGCGTCAACAGTTAGTTTTTTTTATTCCGCTGTGCACTCAATAGGTAGAGATTATACATATATGATCACAGAATAATTACAATTTCACTATTGACATTTACCGAGAAAAAATAAAATGTACTAGTAATTCCTTGGTTTAAATGTCGCCATGTGATCTCAAAAAAACTACCTAGTCAGTAGTGCTACAGTCTACTGGTGGATTTTCAATGACAAGCTAATGCTAATAATTTCAATAGAAGATTACATTGGCTGGGGTACACTTGGTCAGTAGTACTACCGATAATGTCACTATATATTCACTACAGTTTTACTATTGGAATTCCCTGCAGGGTGTACATACAGAAATCAAGGTTTTGATACCATCAAAACTCAGACTTCTTTATAGTTTGTGTTTATGTATGCATTTGTTTCTTTTATACATCTAAACATATCGTCGGTTGATAATTTAAATGTCGTATGTGGATTTTTTGCGGTTTTGAGTTAAGATCGATTCCTTAGGTTTTCCGAAATGATCTTTCATTTGACGTAATCAGTTTTTCGATACCTCATACGGTTTTCGAGATATGGAGTGTTGGGTTTGTCGTATGTGGTATTTGCTGATGTAATTTTCAAATTAAATGTCGTATGTAACTACCAAACGCCACATACGACAAATTTCCATATAAAACGACCAAAAAATTGATTTATTATTTAAATGTCGTATGTGGATTTTTCATGGCACATACGATTTTTAAATAATTTTTGTTTTAAAAATTAGTGTCAAATGTACCAAAGGAAAACGTATTATGCCCATACAAAAGTCAGTTCGCACACGACATCAGACGAAGGAAGTCATGTCTTCGCCACCACCGCTATTATCACCTACCTTGATTCAGTAAGTATTTTGATGATTATTAATATTTAGAACAAAAGTGTCGTTTATTTAATTTACTTGTGAAACGGCAACAGATTAGTTGGGGGATGCTAATTTTTACGATCGCACTTTTCGATTACAGAATGAGTGAGGCAATTTTGAGTACGAGAGGAAGCGATAGTCAAAGCGGTAAATGAACTGATGTTATTCAATTTATATTTTTGCATACACTATGGGGGGATTCACAAGGTGTGCTATCAAGTCATATCGTCATAATGTCCTAAATATTATTTTACAATTGTTTAAAAAAAAATATTTTTTTATGTTGTTTGAAACACAACAATATTTTTTTTTTAAACAATTGTAAAATATTATTTAGGACATTATGACGATATGACTTGATAGCACACCTTTTGAATCCCCCCTATATGTATATACATTTAGATTGCTGGTTGAATTTTAATTGCAGGTGCATCAGACAACATTGTTCCTAATTGTTCGAGTCATATTCCTCCTGAGTTAAATGAGCGACATTTACCAACAGATGTTTGTAAGTTTAAGTATTTCGGCCTGCTTACTTTATTTTATTACTCTTGACCCATTAGCTAGTGACAGCAATTCTGCATCGTCCACGCATACAAGAAAAAAGCGGAAGCAAAGACCTGACCTCTGGAAGTGTAATATAAGAAATAGGTTGCGTGAACATGGCCAATTATATGTTGGATATAAAGGCAAAGTTTTTCCAGGTAAAACGATAGGCGTACGCCCTGCATGCTTTGATAAATGTTTTTATCAATGCAACAAGAACTTTTCCAAAGCTGACAGACTTGAAGTGAAACGTCAATTTTGGGATTTAGAGGAGCAAGAAAAGAACGTGTTTTTAGGAGCCTTTGTAGAAGAAAGCGGAAGAATTGTAAGCCAACAAAAAAATAATCATACCACTACAATCTGCAAGTTCGTAATAAATGTATCCAGACGTGCAAGTTATTCTTCCTTATTTTATCACTATTTTAATAATATAGATGAAGATACTGGAGCACCAAAACCATCTAAATTAAAAAATCTTGGTAGAAAAGGTACTGATGAAGGAAAAAGCCGGAAGTCAAAAGCCATATTAACAGTTTCCCTGTTTTAGACTCACATTACTGTAGATCAACATCCCAAAAAAAAATATTTGGAAAGTCATCTAAGTTTAGCGAGAATGTATGCTTTATACAAAGAACAAACTAGCCAGTCAGTGTCCGTCAATGTTTACTGGCATGTTTTTAATTACTCTTTCAACATTTTCAAAGAAGGAAAATGTTTTTACTGTTCAAACTTTTTCTATAAAAGGAAATTAGCTAACTTTAATTTAACTGCCACTTTAATATTACCAAACACTCCAAACTTAACGTATTGCTCTATTTGGAATGAAACTATGAATGGTAGATCTGGAAACGTTTTTATTAATTATTTTAATTGAATTGATACTCATTTTCTAATTTTAAAATTTTGTCGATGATGACGAATTATTGTTTTCTATATTTAATTTATTTTTTTTTGAAAAGACTGAAATAAAATGTGTTCCATTATAAAGTAAAGTGTTTTAATGTCCTCGAAAAAATGCCACCCCCAAAAACCTAGGGTATGTTTTAATGGGTAACTAAAAAATTAGATACGTAACTATTATACATAATATCCTTACTTATATAATGTCTTGATACTTTTCAAATACATTCAGTGTTTAAATGTGGTATGTAAACATTTCGGAAGCAAAATGTCGTATGTAGCTATTTAAATGACAAAAATGTTCCATTTTGCCACATACGACAAATTAATTCTGAACAAAAATCAAAATATTTTCTACCCCAAATGAGTTATAGGCATCAAACTTTTAAATAACCTAGTCAAATATTAGTAGCTTCCCCTCCTTAAATTTAAAGAAAATCCCTTTGCTGAAAAAAAAATTTATAAGAGTTCAAACTCAATTTACTCGAAACTATCGGAATCCACATACGACAATTAAATTATCAGCCGACGATATATTTGTGTAAATGAAAATATGTATGTATTGCCAGTTATTTTGTCAAAAGTCCACAGATATTATGACTGAAAAAAGAACCAAATAAAAATAGTGAATTTGCCCGCATACCATTTAATATACAAGCAGCCCATCACTATCTACAACTGTCACGTAACCTCGTAATGAAGTTATATTTTCTACAGGTTGGCACGTTACGGTTAAGTCACATTACGTCAGTTAAGCATTTGTATTGCTTTCCATATAACAGAAACGATCAGCTGTTTACATTACATTTACGTTTCTACATTTACGGTCGGCAACGCGGCCTCAAGGCCAGTTTTCACAACTTAGCGATAGCTGATAGGATTTTATCGGCCGTACAAAAACTCTTCCATTATTATAACTCTTCTTTAACCTTAAGTGAGCGATAAGTTAAAGGAAGGTTCATCCTACCTGTTAGGTTACAGTAAAGTTGTAATAATGGAAATTTTTATATTATCCATAAGATTCAACTTTAGTTATCGGTAGGTTGTGAAAACGGGAGTGAGTCCAATTACTAGAAGCAATTTGAAATCAAAGCTTAAATTTTCTGTGAAGTTGTCTACCGAACCCAGAATACGCAAGGATCCACCCTACTTGAGGGATAGTAACACAACGGCTGCCATCTCCATTTTTTGTAGTTTCTGTCAGGGCTTTGGAGTCGAAGTTGCGACGTTTTTACTGGAGTCGGAGGTTTGAGGTTTCAAAAGTATGAAACATGTACATTTAAAGCATGTTTATATGCAAATCAAAAGCCTTTAATATTAATTAAAACTCCTTACCTAAATTAACTTCTTATTTGCAAATTTGTCTTGTTTTAATTAAATTTTTTTTAAGTATATTAAGTAAATAAATATTGATACAAAAAAAATCAGTAGACTATCAAATAAAGGTAATGGCAAAAATTCCTGATAATGTATAAATAAAATTTTTTATTATAGATTTAAAAAAAATTATGCATTGCATTTGAGTATTGGCATTTGTCAAATATAAACTTTTAGAATTTTCAAAAATTTGTATGGAAATATTTTTCAAGTGAAGTGAAAAAATCCCAAAAGTGAGTAGTAATTAAATACAACAAAATTACAATTAAACTAACAGCATTAAAAATGTTGTGAATAAATGGATATCGTCCGGTTTCTTCTTAAACCGCATAAACGCGAACAACTAATTTTTCAGAAAATGAAACAAAACTTAATAACTTTTAAAATACTTTTTTACTTTATTTAATGCGGATATCACATACAACAAGATATAAGTCTTTTTAATTACAGTATGTGAACTTATAGCGATACAATAAATTTGTGATAATAATTACAATATTTTCATAACAATTACAATATATTCTTAAAAAGGTATAAGAATACATTTAAAAAAAAATCAATCCATAATAAGATACAAATATATATGGGGGATTTCATGTCAAGTGACCCAACTTTTGAAATCGATGTCTTCCGATTTGGATGAAATTTGGACCAAGGTTAGTCCTATTGGATAGTAGTTTTGTTAGGGACACATTTTGCTAACACCAATAAATAATAAGTTACATAGATGAGAAAGAATACCTGTTTGGCCAAAATTTCAAATTTTTACCCTCTTTAACTCAGAAACTTTTTGACCGATCTTGTTGAAAATTTGTGTCTAAGCTACTATCCAATAGGACTAACCTTGGTCCAAATCGGAAGACATCGATTTCAAAAGTTGGGTCACTTGACATAAAATCCCCCATATATGTATATTTGTATCTTATTATGGATTGATTTTTATTTAAATTTTTTCTTATAGAGTGAAAACATGTCAAACCATCATGCCGTTCGGATACAACACCTCTGATTTCAATGAAATTTACCACAACTGTTGTATGTTATTGGACTTTAACCAAACATAAATTTTCAGACCCCAGATTCTTTCGGCTTCCGAAATATGACGTCATAAAAGATGTGAAAAATGTTAAAAAATCACAAAAGTCTCCTTACAAAAGGGGATAGAACTTCTGAAATATGCAAGATAATTTAGTTTTTTTGGTATCGTTTTAAAGGTGAAAATGCACCCTTTAAAATTATATACGTATTGTGTTTTTTTAAGAAAAGGTCAAATGTCATTTTTGGGGGTCTTGAGTTTAAAGGTCCATATCTGAAAAAGTACATTTTTTAAAATTCTTAAAAAAATATGTGTCAAGTATTAGACCCTCTTCTACATTCGCAGAAAATTTTAAGGTGGAGACTTGATTGGTGGCAGAGTTTTAGACCATAACGTAATCCTAAGTATGTTTTGTGTTCATATTCAATTGATTGTTTGTTTTGTACAAGCTGAAGTATATATGTGCACACTTTCTGTTTCGATTGTTTTTGCAGTTTTTTTTTAATTAATCAAAAATTTTGCAAATTTGTGCTACCATAAGATTTGGATACGATGCTGAATGGTACTTTTTCGCTACTAGCCATGGAAAAGGCCCTAGTGACGATTTTTTGGGCTACGCACAATTCCAGGTACACAAAAATATCATTGTTTCATTCCTGAAGGAGAAAATAAGTTAAGCGTAAAGATTTTTCAAAAGCGTATTTTTAATTGAAAATGTTCGTTACTTATTTATGTATGTTTTACTGAGACGTTCTGGTCTCATGGCTAGTAGCGAAAAAGTACCATTCAGCATCGTATCCAAATCTTCCTTATGATAGCACAAATTTGCAAAATTTTTGATTAATTAAAAAAAAACTGCAAAAACAATCGAAACAGAAAGTGTGCACATATATACTTCAGCTTGTACAAAACAAACAATCAATTGAATATGAACACAAAACATTCTTAGGATTACGTTCTGGTTTAAAACTCTGCCACCAATCGAGTCTCCACCTTAAAATTTTCTGCGAATGTAGAAGAGGGTCTAATACTTGACACATATTTTTTTAAGAATTTTAAAAAATATACTTTTTCAGATATGTACCTTTAAACTCAAGACCCCCAAAAATGACCTTTGACCTTTTCTTAAAAAAACACAATATGTATATAATTTTAAAGGGTGCATTTTCACCTTTAAAACGATACCAAAAAACTAAATTATCTTGCATATTTCAGAAGTTCTATCCCCTTTTGTAAGGAGACTTTTGTGATTTTTTAACATCTTTTATGACGTCATATTTTGGAACCCGAAAGAATCTGGGGTCAAATTTTTTTCGTTTAATTATACTCTTATAGTGTATGATATTTGTGTTGAATTTCATTGAAATCGGAGGTGATGATGCCGAAAATTCTATTTTTTCGTGATGGTTTGAGTTGTTTTAACTCTATACCTTTATAAGAATATATTGTAATTGTTATGAAAATATTGTAATTATTATCACAAATTGATTGTATCGCTTTAAGTTCACATACTGTAATTAAAAAGATCGGAAGAGATCTATTTCAAAAGTTGGGTCACTTGACATGAAATCCATATGTAAAATCAAAAATGAATCAATATTTAAGATAGTTGAAAATTTTAGATAAAATTCATTTCTTAACAATTCGTTCTTAAATAGTAAAACGTCGTCTATTATTTGTAAATTGTTGGGTAATGAGTTCCACAGACATATGGTATCAATAAAAAATTGCCATCTAGAGATTAGGGTTGGATATCGAAATTATGTAAGATTATTTCCTCTACTGGATCGTGAAAATTGAAGGCGTTCAAATAAATAAGTTGGTTCTTTGGTACATATTACCTTGTGGAGTAGAATTAATGATCTTATCCTAAGTAGGTCCATGAGATTAACTCCGTACAAAGACTTAGAATACTCAGAGGTTCCATCATATCTCTTAATACGGTATACATAACGTATGATTTTTTGGGATTTAAATAAATTCCATTTGACGATGGCCATAAAAATATTTTATTGAGATCCTCATTAAGCTTATCAGCGCATTCACGAATAAATCCTTTCTCACAGCTTATATAAATTTGAACATAATCTGCATATATATGGATATTGCTGTGTGAAAATTGACTGGGTAAGTCATTAATGTATAATGTGAACAACAATGGGCCTAGAATTTAACCTTGTGACACTCCTTTTGACACATCGCACTTAATCAACAAGAGGGTATTATTTCAAAATTTTTATTTTTCCACTTTTTCGAAAAAATCTACACGTTATATTCATATCTGCCCGCTGTAAAAATATCTTGCTATTTTGTCTACTTTTTGCTAATGAAACGGTTGGTTTTAAAATTCATATCCATATGCCTTCAATGTTTAATTAAAAATTGTTTTGCTTCTACTGAAAACTTTTAAATTTTGAGTTAATACCCTCTTGTTGATTAAGTGCGACATGTAGGGCAGTGGAAATTTTATTACACAAATATACAGATTGGAAACGATTGATACGATATGAGGCTAGCAGCGAGACAGCAGTTGAAGTAAAGTTGAATTTATTACAGAGTTTTTTGCAAAGAATTCCATGATTAACATAAGCGAATGTTTTAGAGTGATCCAAGACCACCAAAAACGTAACTTAACCATTATCAAGATTGTGTCTGATATCCTCAAAAACATTTACGAGCGCTGTGACACAGCTATGCTTAGGCCTAAATTATAATTATAAGTTAAATAGTCATTCATCTGCCTTTATACCAGACGTTCAAATACTTTAGATAAGTACGGTGGTATTGAAATAGGGCGAAATTCAGTACCAGTTTTCTGAACTGGAATGATCTTAGCATATTTCCAACAAATTGGAAATTGACTAGTGGTAATAATGGTGTTAAAAATGTAGGTGATGTAAGCTAATAACCGAGGAAAATTAAGTTTCAGGAATTTTGGGTGTATCTGGTCAAACCCGTCTACATTAGACTTCACAGATAAGCAACTTGATAATACATCAATAGGAAGGGCAGATGCAATGATGTACTCATTTGTTTGATTTATAGTTGGATTTTGATCCATTAATACAGTTAAGGGAATATTGATAAATGATGCATTTAGTTCGTTGACATCAACATTGCAAATATTTGGTTTTTTATTTCCGATTCCGATTTCCTTAATCGTTTGCCATTTCTTTTTAGAGTCAGCAGCCGTTCTAGAAAACATGGCTTTGGACTCTCTGAATGGTGAAGAATTTTTTACTTCCAAGAAACTGTTGGTGATTGGGTGTAAATCGCAAAAGAATCCGACCAAAAAAATGGAATTAAAAATACCGGGGTTTAATTGGGGTAAGATATAATTATTTAATTTCGGTTATACTTATTTAGGTTAGTACCTTCTATTTGTACATACGGTTGAGAACGGGTATTATTTTACAATTTGGAATGTTTTGTAGAAACAAGAAAGTATAAAGTTTTCAATACAAGTTACATACTTACATACTCTTCTTACACACTCTACAATGTCTGCATAAATGCACTTATTGACATTCGCACTTAAACATCCCGGCCACCTTGCAACTCCAGATGCAACTCCAAAGGAACCGAGAGAAGTTACGTTTTAATTATTATTAAATTTTTTTGGGGCCGTATGAGCCCCAGTCAACTCAGGTCGAATAGTTGATTTGAAGAAATGAGGATCAGTGAATTGCAGATTTTAATACGATTCGGAAACTCTGTCGCCAATTCGTTTGGTGCGTTTTTTGCGTGGCAATGAGATATCGATCTTTACGGTGAGACTAAGGATAGGGGTTTTATTGAAACTGGGATGAATTCTAATTTTGCACCAGCTTCCAGAACCGATAGTATCCAGCGTCAACTTGTATCGTTCGACTATGTATGACACACAGAGAGATTTGTTTATACAAAGTTTGGCAAAAAATATATGGAGTGCTCGTAGAATGTTGAAATTTGGTACAGAGCCTTTGGTTAGCTCAATTTAGAAAAATATAAAGTTTCATCAAAATTGGCCACGCCCTCTACCTACGGCCCATAGAACTCAAAATTAATTTTTGGCCCAAAGTTTTTGAAATTTGGCACAGTCTTTGCTTAGCTCAATTAAGAAAAATATAAAGTTTCATCAAAATTGGCCACGCCCTCTACCCACCGCCCATAGAACCCAAAATTTATTTTTGGCCCAAAGTTTTGTTTTTTTTTTTTTTTTGTTATGCACTTTTTCGATATTGCTGACAATCAATTATTAAAAAGTAAAAGTAAAAGCCTAAAAGTATACAAAACCTTTTATTGTAACTATACATTGCAATTTATTGTAAATATTCATAAAAAAATACGTGAGTTTTATCACAAAATTTATAAGTTTGTTCAGCGATTGCAAAAATGAAATGAAAGCAAATATTCCAAACTTTCATTTAGTAGTAGTATTAACACGGCGGTAGACCGAGCTAACTTTTTTTTCTAATGAAAACTGCAAATGCTAAATTTTTTGGAGTCATTTTGATTTGCTCAGATCTCTTAAACTATATATGTAATTTAAATATTTTTTTCCTATTAAATTTAAAATACTATATTTTAATAAAAATGCTGTAAAACTATTGGTACCATATTTATTGTATAAACACCAGAAATGTAGTAAAATTTTCATCAGTTTTCGTTGTATAATATTTAGATAACTTTACCACACTCTTTTTTATACAAAATTCTATTTTTTTTCGAAAACAAATCATGGTTTTCTACTAATAAAACATTTCTCTACAGAATTGCATCATTAGAAAAAAAATAGCACTGTGCGACACAAGCGTTTAACTATGCCTCTTACATAACCCCATTTGTCTCCTGACACCATTATTTAAATAACTGTAGGCACCAGTGTAATGGCCTGCGAATTCGAGCTTGACTGACTCAAAGTCCTGTTGCATGGAGGTTTTGGGTTACAAAGCCGTTCTTGCCAATTAAAATGGGTGTGATATCTACCTCCAGATTGTCGTCAACAAACGGTGTTTCGGCAGCGACTAAGTACATGAATAGTACCGATATTATCATAAGTTTATTACCAAATTTTAGCTATTTACTTAAGGAAATGAAGAAGTTAGGGGTTTTTGAGCGGAATTAACCGCCGCACACTGGTTCATATTTTGAGAAGTCGGCCAAAACTATTTTTTTTTTATGTTCTCCGATTTTGAAATTTTTTTATTTATGTGAAAGTAAATACTAGTGAACCTCGGGAACCACAAAATTTCAACCCTATTTCAACTATTTCATTGAGAACAGGGTGGTCCAAAATGGACTTTCTCAGTATTTGGTTATAGTTTTGAATTTCTGAGTAAACTTTTGAAGTTGAAATGCTCATAACTTTTTTGTTTTTCAAGATTTTTTGACAGAAAAAGTTTTGTGTATTAGTTTATCTTATTAGCTATACGTGGTTTAAAGCATTAAACTCTGCGATCTGTAGAACTATTTAATTTTCTTTTTTTTATATCGAAAATTCCCGGAAATTTCCTATTTTATAGAACATAAGTCCTGCCCGTCAAAACGCGTCAAAAAAAAATCTATACTCTCTTGTAGTCCGGAATCTAACCTACATTTCAATACCCCATTGTACACACATCTGGATGCGATCTTGCGAACTACAGCAATTTCTGTGACCCAAGGTAAGATATTCGGTTCAAAAAATAAGTCCTGCAAGGAAACATTACTGAAATTAAAGAAGGTGAATCGTAAAGAATTTTCGACAAATAAAGCAGTTCAGGCCACATAAATTATCTAGCACGTCAGGTTATCAATTAATTTGGAGAAGGTAAAGGTATTGCCATTGTTATGAACTTATTGTGGGTGAACGGATGCTGCAAAACCAATAGGCGACATAAATAGACTAACACGTTAGATTTCTGAGTAAGTTAAAAGGTTAAACATTAGTAAATAGCCGCAACATAAACCACATAGTTTAATTACCTGAAAATTGCAACTTAATTTAAAAAAATGGAAGAGCAGTTATATTTTACGTGAAAATTTCCTACATGTTACCTGTTAATTTATTGCCAGTATGTTATCCTTTTAAAAAGTGTGAAAACAGGGGTTTTTTATGTTTCAAAGAAATGGTAATAAAAGATTAAATTTGTATTTAAAAAAGGGTTTTTATGTTTCCAAGAAGTGGTAACAAAAGATCATTTAAAAAAACTTCTATCAAGAGTATAAAAATGCATGCATTCATAATTTTACCTTCATTATTGTTTAAACAATGGCTAAGTTCAGTTATAAAGTTCTCGCAGATATATATTTTCAACAGAAAGATGAAAAAGATTTTGTGTTACACATAATGAATAATCCATTCTTTAAATTATGCAACGAAGAAGAAATCAAAATTCATAAGATAAAAATTAAAAATTTTTCATTTACATTAAGAAAACGGTACCTTAAATGTTCTAGAAACAAGAAAACGTTTTACTTACGCAACGAAAAATGGCTAACAAATGATCTGATTTTTAAGAAGCTGTCAATAACCGCTAAGGAAACTGGAAAAGTGGGTCTGCCCGCAAAACAAATTGACAATTGCAGTGAAAGATCACGAAGACGCAAGCTTGCAAATATCAATGAAGAAATTTCTCATAGTATGATAAAGGATTCATTTCTGCATCAAATTCAACCAACGCAAAATAAGAAAACAAAAATTGCAATAATTGAAAAAATTGTGGAAGCGAGCCCTAAACGCACAAAGAGGATTTTAAAAAGTATGCCTACACCAACTGAAGAAATGAAATTTACTCCAGAAGAAGCATTTGCACTATTTTTGGATTTAAAACTGACAAAAAATCAGTATACAGAACTGCGAAAGCGAACCAATGAAAAAAATTGTGGAATCTTTCCAGCATATCGAGATTTAGTTTCTGTCAAAAAAGAGTGCTTACCTTTACAAACGGCTTCAAGTTCAGCAGAAGTAAAATTGCAGGCTCTTCTCAAACACACTGCAGAACGATTATTAAATACACTTGATGCTGACTGTTTAAAAAAACTTAAAAATTGCAGCATCACTTTATTTTCTAAATGGGGATGTGATGGAAGCTCTGGTCAGAAACAATACAAGCAATGTAATTCAGAAAACTCATCTGATGCTAACTTATTCATGGTATCTTTCGTACCATTACGTTTAAGAAAAACTTATATTGGCTTAGAGCCGTCAACCAGTAGAGTTACAGAAATGGATATATGAAAAAATGAAATTCCCTCTTCAACAAAGTATTGCAGACCAATAAAGTTTGTTTACAAAAAGGAAACTAAAGATGTAATAACTGAAGAAGTTCGAAAAATAAAAGATCAAATTAAAGAACTTCAACCGGCAATATTTAAATTTGATGACCAATGCATTGAAATTAATTTTGAAATGGTCCTTACAATGATCGATGGAAAAGTTGCACAAGCATTAACCGAAACAAAGTCTTCGTCAAGCTGTACCATATGCCAAAAGACATCAAGTCAATTAAGCCAACCCCCATCACAGGACAATAGTTTCAATGAAGCATACGAATTTGGAATGTCCCCTCTTCATACCAGAATTCGATTCATGGAGCATATTCTTAAATTGGGTTATGATTTGGAATTTGGCCCGTTAGGTGAAACAGTGAGAAAAAACAAAGAAAATGTGGAAAAAAGGTAGCAAAGAAAAAAACAAATTCAAGAAAAATACCTTTACCTAGGCCTTATAATTGATCAGCCAAAACAAGGAGAAGGAAATTCAAATGATGGAAACACTGCAAGGAGATTCTTTTCCGATCCAGAAACTGCAGCATCTATCACAAGAGTACATTTTGAATTAATAAAACGATTCCAGATCATTTTACAAGTTATATCATGTAACAAAAAATATTCTTGGAGACATATGCCAACCACAGTTCATAAAATGTTATACCATGGGGAACAAATAGTTCAACACAATATCCTACCAATTGGAGATCTATCTGAAGAAGCGCAAGAAAAAAAGGAACAAAGACTACAGATTCTTCCGCGAGCATAATACAAGAAAAATGTCCAGATGTTGTACTATAAAGATCTTATTACTATTTTTACTATATTGTTTAATTTAAATTGTTTATAGATTATAATTTGTTTTTTATTTAAGTATATATTTGTATTAATATATAAAAATAAAATACACATACATCTCAAACCAAAAACAAAAGTTGAATTACCTAAAATGTTATCGATAGCCAAGAATGCTATTTGGGCATTTTTTAAAATATTCCTTTTCAGTTTTATCCTTATAACAACTCGTCTCGTCCCAAAAAAGCCAACCTTTGGCCCCTGTGAATATTGGGACTAAAAAATTTACAGGGGCCAAATATTGGCATTTTCTGACAGGATCTAAGTTCGACAATAAAAAATAAGTATCAGTTGTAAAATACAAGAGAAATAATGATAAATTATAAAAAAATTCATATTAGAAATATTCAACTTTTACACCGAAACTCAACAAAAAAATTAAAATGCATTTTGAACTCCCCATAACTTTTGCTCCTATCAGTCGAATTTTTTTATAGCGCAAATTAAAGCCTAATATCGCACCTATCGAGCAAAAAAAATCGCATAAAAAAATACCGATCCAGTCAAAAGTTATGGAATTTTGACCGCCTTCTCGTAAAATTTCCCACTGTGCGCCGCACACTGGTTCATATTTTGAGAAGGCGGCCAAAACTATTTTTTTTTTATGTTCTCCGATTTTGAAATTTTTTTATTTATGTGAAAGTAAATACTAGTGAACCTCGGGAACCACAAAATTTCAACCCTATTTCAACTATTTCATTGAGAACAGGGTGGTCCAAAATGGACTTTCTCAGTATTTGGTTATAGTTTTGAATTTCTGAGTAAACTTTTGAAGTTGAAATGCTCATAACTTTTTTGTTTTTCAAGATTTTTTGACAGAATAAGTTTTGTGTATTAGTTTATCTTATTAGCTATACGTGGTTTAAAGCATTAAACTCTGCGACCTGTAGAACTATTTAATTTTCTTTTTTTTTATGTCGAAAATTCCCGGAAATTTCCTATTTTATAGAACATAAGTCCTGCCCGTCAAAACGCGTCAAAAAAAAATCTATACACTCTTGTAGTCCAGAATCTAACCTACATTTCTATACCCCATTGTACACACATCTGGATGCGATCTTGCGAACTACAGCAATTTCTGTGACCCAAGGTAAGATATTCGGTTCAAAAAATAAGTCCTGCAAGGAAACATTACTGAAATTAAAGAAGGTGAATCGTAAAGAATTTTCGACAAATAAAGCAGTTCAGGCCACATAAATTATCTAGCACGTCAGGTTATCAATTAATTTGGAGAAGGTAAAGGTATTGCCATTGTTATGAACTTATTGTGGGTGAACGGATGCTGCAAAACCAATAGGCGACATAAATAGACTAACACGTTAGATTTCTGAGTAAGTTAAAAGGTTAAACATTAGTAAATAGCCGCAACATAAACTACATAGTTTAATTACCTGAAAATTGCAACTTAATTTAAAAAAATCGAATATTTTACGTGAAAATTTCCTACATGTTACCTGTTAATTTATTGCCAGTATGTTATCCTTTTAAAAAGTGTGAAAACAGGGGTTTTTATGTTTCAAAGAAATGGTAATAAAAGATTAAATTTGTATTTAAAAAAGGGTTTTTATGTTTCCAAGAAGTGGTAACAAAAGATCATTTAAAAAAACTTCTATCAAGAGTATAAAAATGCATGCATTCATAATTTTACCTTCATTATTGTTTAAACAATGGCTAAGTTCAGTTATAAAGTTCTCGCAGATATATATTTTCAACAGAAAGATGAAAAAGATTTTGTGTTACACATAATGAATAATCCATTCTTTAAATTTAGCAACGAAGAAGAAATCAAAATTCATAAGATAAAAATTAAAAATTTTTCATTTACATTAAGAAAACGGTACCTTAAATGTTCTAGAAACAAGAAAACGTTTTACTTACGCAACGAAAAATGGCTAACAAATGATCTGATTTTTAAGAAGCTGTCAATAACCGCTAAGGAAACTGGAAAAGTGGGTCTGCCCGCAAAACAAATTGACAATTGCAGTGAAAGATCACGAAGACGCAAGCTTGCAAATATCAATGAAGAAATTTCTCATAGTATGATAAAGGATTCATTTCTGCATCAAAATCAATCGAATTTTACGTTTTATAGCGCAAATTAAAGCCTAATATCGCACCTATCGAGCAAAAAAAATCGCATAAAAAAATACCGATCCAGTCAAAAGTTATGGAATTTTGGCCGCCTTCTCGTAAAATTTCCCACTGTGCGCCGCACTGTGGTTGAAAATTGAATTTCATCGGCCAAAAGTCCAATTTTTTTATTACCGGCGATTTAAAAAATTTTTATGCCATTCGATAGCAAACATATTAGAACTAAAGAATCCAAAAATCTGAAAACAAATATTTTATGTTGTTTTAAAAAAAATTTAATTTTTGTAAATTTGATCAGAACTAAATTATGATTTCTCGCAAACTGTTATCAATAATTGACGAATTTTTTTTTTTGTATTGTTTTATTAATAGGATAGTAGTCTTCTGTCGTGTTATTTAATTCCAGAGGAGTAGAACTTGTTAGGGTCAAAAGGGGTTAAAGAGTAGTTTAGTACCATTAGAAAGCTGAAAGTATCCTCTTTATCCCCATATAAATATACTTTTGCAACTGTTTGGAACTGTCTGTTGAACAATTTTTTCATTTTAATGATATTACTCGCAACATTTTTTAGATCTTTTTTTTTATTGTAATATAACACAATGGGTTACGAGCGATTTGTTTCGAAAAATAATTCTGCAACTGATGCAATTCTTGAAACTGTCATAGCAGGGAATTTTTGAGTGGATTTGAAAGAACACGGGACCATAGACGGTCTGGAGAGTGACTTTTGGACCTCTAAAATTGGTAACCGCGGATATTAAAACTTTAAAAAACTCGCGAAAAATATTCATATGTGTTTCTGGATTGCAAAAAAATAAGACATAAACGTACCTGCAAAAAATATCCTTAAATGTGATATTCGCATAAAACGGATGTTTTGGGTTGATTTTTAACGATTTTTCGAGTTTTTTAATCGCGTGGATTATGTTTAATATCAAGCTGTTATCAGTAGTGGTTTAAACATTTTTTTATATTGGTAGGAAAGCAGACTTTAAGCAATGGTATGCTGTATTTTTAAATAATTATGCATTTTTCTATAAGTGTTGTGGTATATTCTAGGCGAATGTATTTATATGTGTATAAAGTTAATACATGTGAATAATCATTTTTACTATTTCACCAAAAGATGGCTATGTTCTATAGCTGATTAAAAAATATTTTCCACAGAAATATATAAAAATGATTATATTTTTCGAAAGAAAACTTTATAAGTATGCTTGTAAAAGCAATTTTTAGTAAAAAATTTTACATTTTTATATTAATTTGAATGTCTATTCTAAAGCTACGGTCACACTTATTACATATTTGACCAAACAAGCATAACCACTACTTTTGTTAATAGTTAATGAGATTCAACATGGTCTTAATATCACAAAATAAGAATAATTATACTGCTAGAAATAGCAAAAAATGGTTTTATGTAAGATGTGGTATTATAAACATAATAAATATTGGAATTAAGAAAACTATATATTAGTTTGCCTGTTGGTCCCGTTTTTTTCGTCAAATATTTGACAAATAGTCAAATCACAATTTACACCTTTTAATAGTCTTATTCCTTCAATATTTTCCAGGAATATTTTCTATGCACTATCACAATTTTGTTTGTTTGTAACAGAGTTCGAAAATAAACAGTAAAGTATAGCCAGTTAAAGTACCACACAGTTTTTTTTTAATGTTTGTTTGTGAATTTGTACACAAACAAAATATGGTACACAACTATTGTGAGCTGACGAACAGAAACACTTAGATAACTTCCGTGTTAGTGAACACGTAGTGAACTTTTAGCTAACATTATATGTTTTTTAGAGTCTGCGTAGTTAACATTTATTGTACTTACTTTTTTTTAAAGGAAATATTTAAAATAATATATCCTCTGTATGTATGGTAAAGAAAATAAGCAATATAATTTTTTAATGGTTTGTTAATTTATTGAAAAAAAAAACAACTTAGATTTATATGGCCAGGAAAAATAATTACACTGCTGTATTGAAATTTATTCTAATTTAATCAGTCTTGAGAGTTTTGGGATGATTGGTCCTTTATTTACCATAGGTCCAATACAAATTACAAATTCGGCTAAAACTGTTACGAATCATAATATTTTACTCAAGCCAGTTTAAAGTTCTAACAAGAAACGCATAAAACTTTCTTATTGTCAGTCAATAATTTAATATGGGTCTAACCAGCAACCAATTTTAATGCTTACATTCGTTTTTGTGAAGCTTAGTTAAAAATATTTATGTATTTATCATATAGAGCCCACTCCTGTCGGTGGAGGGTATCAAAGATTCGGAACAGCCGAATATAGAACTCTAACTTGTTTTCTCTGGTGTTATTGCAGAAACCAAAGTAGTTCTTAGTTTTAAAATAGCATTCTGGCGCCACAAACATTTTTTTTGCGCCGTAATAGAGTTCAGCCATCTTGAAATTTTTTTCTTTATATTCTAAGATACAAATTTAGGATATTGTAATGAAACGTTTTATATATAAAGGGTGGTTAAATTTTAAGGGCCGATCTTGATTTTGAATAAAACACAAATTATTTAGGAAATTATTGTCATTTCTTCTTATTATGATAATATTGGTATGGTTCAATATGTATGAAACAAAATATCGGCCAAGTGGCCCACGCGACCTCGGCGACACACCTCCATCCAATGGACCAAATTTTCGATGACGCTAAAGGTGTTATGATACTTGCTATTTTTTGTATTTTTTCTATATTGGAGAACAGTGCAAATATATTTGCATAGGAAAACTTACTAAGTGTAAAGAGTTTGATTATACCATAAAAAATCTTGAAATGTCAAAAAAATATACGTGTGTTATCGATAAATAATCCTAGACTGTCAAAAAAAATATAAAAATTTGTAACTTAAAATTGACATTTCCAGATTAGATGTTAGCACTGCTGCTAACTTTTTTAGTTTTTGATCGAAAGTAGCGGGGTTTAACTTTTTTTTGCGATTTATAGCTTTTTTGACGGTTTTTGTGGGAACAAAACGTGGGCAATATTGTTTGTTTTGTTTACATATTGTATTTCTTGTTCTTTCTCGCATTTGTTGTTTCATTCAGTCAATCCTAAAAAAATCCAATACAAAAAATAGCAAGTATCATAACACCTTAAGGCATAATTTAGGTTCTATGCCATTAATGTGCCGAATTATCTCATCCTTTAGCTCTTGAATTGTTGCTGGCTTATCGACGTACACCTTTTCTTTCAAATAACCCCAAAGAAAGAAGTCCAACGGTGTCAAATCACATGATTTTGGCGGCCAATTGACATCGCCACCAATTGATAACTTGATAACACAGCCATTGAGCTTGTCGCGCAAAAGACCCATTGTTTCGTTAGCTGTGTGGCAAGTGGCAACGTCCTGTTGAAGCCACATATCGTCCAATTCGGGCCATAAAAAGTTCGTTATCATCTCACGATAGTGAACACCATTCACAGTAACTGCCTGACCGGCCTCATTTTGGAAAAATACGGCCCGATGATGCCGCCAGCCCATAATCCGAACCAAACAGTCACTCTTTGTGGGTGCATTGGTTTTTCGACAATCACTCTTGGATTATCATTCGCCCAAATTCGGCAATTCTGTTTGTTAACGAATCCGCTGAGGTCGATTATGCTGATTAAAAAAATCCTAAGGTACACAAAATGCATTTTGATTTGAACGCCCATTTTCATAATAAGCCTGAATAACTTTAATGCGCTCAGATTTCTATCTCACAAAGTATTATGGAATGCGTAAGACTTGTGTAGTAGTGTTAACTAGCCTTAATGAAATGTATATTTGTCTTATGACTTAGGGATCATCATACTGCTTTCCCCAACGTTTGATAAACCATAGGACACCTTTGGCCTTGTTGACGGTCTGCGATATATGTGCATTTAAACACACTTTATGATCAAATAATACAGCCAGATCAAGGTAGGTCTTTATCTTTCAAGTTGATGCTTTTTTAGTATATAGACACAGAATAATAGACTTCTTGTGTAGGAAAACATATGCCAGAGTTTTCTCGAGTTTAGAACCATCAAATTTATTTCACACAAAAAGTTCAAACTGTCCAGATCATCTTGGACTAATGCAGACATAGTTGAGCTTTTGTAGCTAAGGTAAAGCTTTACATCATCTGCGTACATTAAAATTTTCGAGTATTTAATACACGATTGTAAATCAAGACTACATTAAGGCAATCCGCATGGAATATGTATATCTTTAGAATTACAATTCCGAAACAATATGCACTCATATCTGCCCTTCAGATATGTGGACATCAATTTAAAATAAGAAGGTCATGATTGAATTTAACAAATGCTTTACTAAAATCTGTATAAATGGTATCAGTTTACATGCCAGAATAGTATGAGGATATCACTGAAGTTGTAAATTCCAAAAGATTAGTAGACGTCGAACGTCTTTTTCTAAATCCATGTTGGAAAATACCATTTTTAAAATCTTTTTTTAAGCAATAAAATATATAAAATAAAAAAATTTTCAACTTAATGAGAATTGTAACTATTTTAAAATTAAAACACATATAACAACTTAGACACATCTATAAAAATTCAAACAGAATTCTATTAGATATGTCGGTTAATAAATTTTTTCCTATATATCCACGCGAAGTCGACCAGAAAACGGCCAGACAATACGTTAGTATATTCAATGTCTGACAGAAATCTGAGACAAGATATAAGATTTTTATATCAGCAAACGTCAAATTCAATCGCAGAGACTATCAAATAGTGTTAGTATTAATATTATAATAAATGTTATGAGACAGTTGTTATGAGAAATCTTATAACAACCCAGTGGGAAACAGAAGGAGTAAGAATGCCTTCTAGAAGGCCTCTGTACTCCTTCTTTTGGTTGAACAAGGCCTACTCGCTCCATTCCATACTCATATCTTTTTTACACACGTTGTCATTAAGGGGTACCCCTTCCGCTCTCGCTTCTTTGGTAAGTACATAAGAATGGTAACTCGATAACAAAAAAATATATCTTTTACCAGTAGGATTAGAACTATGAATCAAAATGTGGAAACACCATTCTAAAAAATTAATAATTTTGATACAAAAGCTAACATAAATGGTGGAATATTGCACCGAATGATATAAAATTTTGCACGAATTTTATACGACTGCAAAGCATACTGTAAAATTTCGTGAAGATCGGTCCATAATTAACCCCAGACCCCATACAAACCTTACGCCCGGAAAATATTTTAGTATGCCTAAAACCGTAATAAATAACGCTATCATACTTAAATTTGGTACGTCACAGTTTTATATGACCAGAAATCACACTGTAACATTTTTTGAAGATCGGTCCAAAATTAACCCTACCCCCTTATAAACCCTACTTCCGGAAAACAGCTTAGTACGCCTAAAACCTTAATGAATAAAGCTATCATAATTAAATTCGGTACGGTACAGTTTTGTAATACTAGAAATCACATTGCTAAATGTCGTGAAGATCGGTCCATAATTAACCCTAGACCCCATATAAACCCTACTCTCGGAAAACATTTTGGTTCGTAATAAATAACGCTATGATGCTAAAAATTTGGTACGTTAGAGTTTTATAGGACGAGAAATCACACTGCCAAATTTCGTGAAGATCGGTCCATAATTTACTCTAGTCCCCATATAAACCCCACTCCCGGAAAACAGCTTATTGCGCCTAAAACCAAATAAGCCCCACTTTGGAAAATAACTAAATTCGCCTACAACCATAACAAATATAGATATTGCGGTAAAATTTCTTCCAATTTGATTCATTTGGATAGAAAAAATATCATGCAATTTTGTGAAATTCACTGTTAACCCTAAAACTAATTACACTGCTGTATTTAAATTTATTCTAATTTATTTTTTGTAATACCAGAAATCAGTCTTCAGCATTTTTGGATGATTGGTCCAAAATTTACCATATGTCCAATACAAATTACCCTCCTAAAAATCATTTTAGTTCGGCTAAAACTGTTACGAATCATGATATTTTACTCAAGCCAGTTCAAATTTCTAACAAGAAACGCATAAAACTTTCTTATTGTCGCACAGTGGCGCCATTTGAGTTTTTTCGTTGCAAAAATCATATCTTTTGAACCGAATAAGATAATTGAACAGTTTAAACAGCATATGATAGATAGCTGTTCAGCCTATGAAAAGAAAGGGTGCTACGCTTTGTAGGGGCCTACTTATGGGTTATCAAAGTTAAAATTAGAAGAAAAATCAATTTTATGGTAATTAAAAAAAATTATTTTTACATTTTTAGATTGTTTTTATTTTTTTTTTTCTTTAGGGTTTTATGTTTTAAATTATTACCCAACAAATTAAAAAATAAATAATTTTTTTTTTAAATTTATTTTTTCAATTTTCTGTAAAATATTCATCACAATTCGTAAGAGAAGGTATATCTAAAAGACTAACCATTTCTAAACTATAATTATTTTGTAACTCTATTCGTTACTTCACATGCCGCAGGGAAGAAATAAGTGGATCGGAAGATGCTGACAACATGTTGAAGAGGTCCTCATTTTGCCTTACCATTGATGCTTTGAATGTGTTCTGCAATCTATATTTTTTATAAAATTTGTTAAGAGACTCCTGTGCTTCTTCAGAAAGCTCTCCAATTGGCAAAGACTGGTACTCAATTATATCTTTGCCATGCGCCAATATTTTATGGACGGTCGGGGTCAACTTCTTCTGTGGATACATTTCTGCTAAAAGAGATGCAGTTTTCGACGCATATTCTCCATATTTTGTAGAATTGACATTTTCCTTGCAGTTTAAAACATCCAAGATCGTTCCCAATCTTTTCACGATTTGATTGTCAATTCCAGTGATTCTAGTTACTGCCTCATCATTTTCAAAAAATCTCCTAGAAGTGTTTCCATCGTTTGAGTTACCGTATCCGTGCTTGGGACAGTCTACTTTTAGTCCAACGTGTTTAAAAAAAGCATCCTGTATTTGCTTCTTTCTGATCTTTTCCTTATCTTATATTGATGTATTTTCATCGAAGTTTTCCTCCTCTTGTGGTAGGGTATACGCCAGTTTTAGCAAGAATTCCATACACCTTATCCTTGCGTGCAATGGTGACATTCCATATTCGTAATTCTCCTCATTTGTAGAATCGTTTAAATTACCAAAGTTCTTCTGACTCTTTTTGCAAATCGGGCATGACATTGTTGAGGTTGTTTCTGTTAGTTCGTTTACGACTTTTCCGTCAACCATGGTCAGGTGGAACTCGTAATTGCATTCAATATATTTTCCTTCTCCAATTTGCAGCTTTGTAGGCTTAATCTTGCTTATTTGTTATTCAATGTCCCTCACTGTGGTCTTTATGAGTTCTGCCGATTCCCTTGCAAACTGATACATTATTGGTTGGCAATAATGCACTGATGACGGACGTGGATTTTTCCAGTGTAGGGAAACATCAGATTTTAGCCGCAACAGAACAACAGATGCCATAAACATATTTCCGTCCGATATTGTAGCGTCATCGAAAGATATCCTTTGCTTATAAAAGCTTTGTCCGGATGATCCATCGCAGCCCCATTTGCTGATCAATGTCAACTTCTCAGGAAGAATTTTCACCTCATTTTCAGGAAGAATCTCCAACAACCGTTTTGCTGTATGGCCCATGAGATCCTGCAGATTGGCTTTCGCAGAGACTTCCGTAAACTCCGTATGCAGTGGTCGTGAATTTATTTTTGCTTGCGTAATATGCTTGTATCCGGGTAAAACGTCAGCGCCGTGTCGCGTTAAAGATGCCTGTAGTTTCTCATATTTATCTTTGGAAAGTCCATAAACAAGGCCAAGGCTTCTTCTGAACCATACTTTTTAATGTGTGCGTTTGTGGGCGTGTGCATGCTTTCCTTAATCCTTTGGTTTCCTGCGACCTAACTCTTTCACTATCCTTTGTATATATAATAGACAGCGCATCCAATATATGCTTCGTGGTCAAGTCATTGGTGGTATCGGCAAGTTTCCTCTTTCTTGTGAAAATTGAACACTCCTCAATACTTTTTTGGCCTTCTTTTTGCTCCTCTGGTTGATGTGGTGGGTTTATCTACTGCCAATATATCCAGGATGGTGTCTTCATTAAGCCAGTCCTCGTATTTTGAGTTAAAGTTCTGAATGGTTCGATTAGATTTCACCCATTTTGCCTTAATATTTGCATATATCAGAAAAAAATTATTTTTTATAATTTCGCTTCTCTCAATATTTCCGTATAAGCTATCAAGTTCTTCTAAAGCAGCTTCCGTAAAAAACTTTGGTGTGGTTGACTTTCTAAACAGTTCAAATAATTTTAAATTGTTCAACGCCATGTTTTCAGTACTTAAATTGTTTAATGGTTTCAGTAATTGTTGCGCCAACTTTCAGTCGTAGACTAATCCAGGCATTATGCTTATTTTGCAATATAAAGGCTTATGCTACCATGCCTGTTCCCTGCATACACATGGATTTAGGCTGAATAATGCAATTTTGATATTATGCACGTGTCCAAATAAGATTTGTGCGTACCTGTAGGGACCATAAGTCAATATTGTTCTTGACCATTTGTACGCCAAAGTATTGTTTAAGTGAGGTACGTACCTGCTAATTTCAATGAGTAGTTTTTTTAAAACTATTAGATCAAACTACTGTCAGTCAAAACATATAAGGGATGGACGCCATACAATTTCTGCAACCATGTCTTTTTAACCTTTTTTACCTCTAGAAGGCAAACGGGCACGTACGGGCAGATAAAACCTTTTGAATTATGTAAAGAAATAATCAAAGAACAGGTTTTGCAAATATTGCAATTATAGAAAAATATAGATTTTTTTTATTTTCCGTCAAAAAACGGATAGTTTTTAAATAGTGATTTACCAGGAGAAACACAAAGCAAACAGTTAATTTTTTTTATCATTATACATTAAATAAATACATCAATCAATACAAACAAAAATAAGGCGATTCGTTACCTATTTTTCGTGATATTAGACCTGAAATCGCAACAAATTGACTAAAAATTGTGTGTTTTTTTGAAAACCGAAAGTCGGTCAACTTTGAACGGTTATATCTTCTAAACTAAAAATGTGATATTATTAAGAGTGGCATATTTGAAATCGTTGAAAAGTTTCCTATAACATGGGTTTCTTCTAAACTTTGTCGGCACTCATGAAAATTTTGATTTTTGCAACCTCGTTTGCTCTACGGGCGCCACTGTGTGTCGGTCAATAATATATTATTGTTCTAAACCGTAACCAATTTTAATGCTGACGATCGTTTTTGTGAAGCTTAGTTAATAATATATATGTATTTATCATATAGAGCCCACTTCTGTCGGTGGATGGTATCAAAGATTCGGCCAAGCCGGATATAGCTCTCTAACTTGTTTTAAACTCAAATGTACGATTGTAACGGTAAATTAAATAATGCAGATGAGTGAAACGCTAGTTGTTTCGTTTTCTCTCTTTGTCACTTCAAAAGTTTTTGTTTTGGTTTTGTTTATGTACGATACAATTCAAAAATCATAATAAGTTTTTTTACATTTTGCAAACGTTTGTGAAATATTTTGTTTGTTTTCATACTCTGTATTTAATATTTTTTACATAAGTATATATGTATTTATGTACATTAAACAGTGAGTTTTTCTTCCAAGAGAAGAAATGAAAGTTGAAAAACATAATTGTAAAGTATTTGGAACTGATTTATATTTTATTTGACGAAGTGTCCCAGTTGGTAAAATGGGCATAGACGCAAATGTCGTCAACGATGTCCTCAGGACATTTTAGAATTTGTCGGCAATATAACATTGATGACGACAGCTTAAGTGACAAAAAGTGTATTTTGTCGTGTTTAAAATCGTATTTACGACTTTGATGGAGACATTTTCTTAAATTTTCCTTGAATAACACGTTATTGAAGACAACGTAAGCGACCATTGCATGCATTTTGTCGTGTTTCAAGCCACATTGACGACAAAATGCATGCAACTGTCGCTCATCTTGGCTTCAATAAGACTTTATTTAGGACAACATAAGCGACCATTGCATGCATTTTGTCGTCTGTTAAACCATATTGACGACAAAATGCATGCAGTGGTCGCTTATATTGTCCTCAATTAATTTTTTTTTTTTTTTGATTTTTCCTAAAACTAAAGTTTTTGGTTGACTATTTGTCTCAATTTACACGTTTCATCTTTTGATGCTCAACTTCTTTTAAATTCCCTTTTGAAGATGCCATTACGTTCACACGCAGCAGCCGGTTTCAACTTTTTTTGCTTCAAAACAACAACACTTTTATTTAAAGCGAACCAAAGAGAAAAAAAAAGAAAAAAATTTACATGCAGCCATTGTTGTGCATATACCTACGAATGAGAACACAAAGCGTACTGCCCAACTACTGGCATCTCTGTACCAACCCCTTTTCTTCTTGCTTCCCTCTCCTTAAAACACAAGAGTTGAGCATCAAAAGATGAAACGTGTGAATGTAGACTTTAAGTCATATTGCCAGGGTATCCCACGAAATTTTGGAGCCTCAACCACAAGTCCTAGTTCGACCTAAGCCTTCGTATAGGAAGGCGAGAGCTTCCATAATCCACTCCAGAGTATTTTTGGTCAATTTATTAACACAATTTTGTCTCGGTACAAATTATAGAATGAATTCCAGTTTTGTTTTAAAAAGTATTAAAGCTTTTTATGTTATTAAAATGTAACTTTATATATAAAAAGTGTATGTACTGTTTTCCCCTATTTTACTGATTTTTTTTCTCTTATGTATTGATTTCTCTGATTTCAAAACTGGCAACCGTAAGCAAGACTTGCATTCATTTTGTCGCGTTTTAAGCTACATTGACAAATATATGCACCTTAACACCGTCACAATGCGCTACAAAGATTCAGCCAGTGAAAGAACGTTGTAAGTTACTAAAAACTTATACAACCGAAATCGTTTTGCATCGTGGAAAAACGTTTTAACGCACATCGCAATTGTAGATATGAAACGTTCTTCTACTAAGGGATGGGCAATAAATATCAATATATCAAAATATCGATATTTAAAAAAATCAATATCGATATATATCGCTTATATTAAAAATACCGATATATCGGTACATCGATATTTATCTACGACTATCGAATTCGATATTTTTAAGACCTCTTTATAATAAAATTCAACATTTTAACCGTTGCTCAACTGCTTAGAATACTGTTGTTTTTTAAGAATTGCATCATATGCTTTTTAACTAATATGAAGCAAATAACGGTGCTTTTCCATTGTACTTTTTCATAGATTACACAGTTGTTTTTTAAGAGATAACAACAACAAAAATAAGCGCAGAAAAAAGGTTCTGGAAAGGGTTCCTAGAATTATGCAAAGAATCGCCTAAATTCAGGCGTATAGCAAAAGACTCATAAAAGTTGGAGTGTTAATAATAAAAAAAAATGTTTTGTTTTTTTTATTTGAGCATGTTCTTATATATTAAAAATAAAATATTTCACAGTTTACTTGCAAAGTATGTATCACAAGTTTCGTTTACCGGCAGTATATAATCCGGCATTATATAATCCCAATTAATTTTTTTTGGATTTCATATGGGGAATAAATAAAAATTTTTTGTATTCTTTACTTTGTTTTTATTTATTTTTATTGTAGAATTAACTGCCGGTCCACCGATTTCAAACGAAAACTTCGTTCGCATAACTTACCTTAAAACCCAAATTTTAAAATTGGTTTTTGTTTTAAATAAAAGTTAAGCGAATGAAATTTTCGTTCGAAATCGAGGGACAGGCAGTAAATTTTAATTGAAATTTTTAAAAAAAAGTTAGAATGGAATCACATGTAATATGTTTGTACATATGTAAATATGTATTGACATACTTAGGTATATTCAGTTTTTAAAATTGGTAATAATTTCACCTTAATACGTTCAATACATCGATATATCGATATTTTTAATTAATAAATATCGATACTCTTAAAAAATTTCGATACGATATATATCGATATATTTTTTCAATTTGCCCTTCACTATTTCCACTAAAAAAAAAATTTTAAACTGTAAAGTTGCTATTTTGCTTTTATTATCATTATTTTGAAAACCTAAAAAAATTAATAATTAAATAGTCCTGCATGTTAAAAACGTTTTTTTTTTTTTTTTGCTTTCTTGAAAAATAATTATTTTGTAACTTACAACGTTATTCGCGGGTGTGATTCCATTGTGATTGGCTCATTGTTTATACCGCGTTGATTGGTACGTTCGAGAACTCAAAAGTTTTTACTATTTTTTACTGCATTTTACTAAATTGCGTTCACGTCAGCCATCAAGATGTGGTCATTTTGGCATTAAATATTTCTATTTAGCTGCAAATTTTCATTTAGCAGTTGGCATTTTATTTAGCATAGAAAATGATTTTAGCTTTTTTTGCATTATTTATTTAAAAAATTTGGACGCATAGTTTTATTGATTTAACTAAAATATTTTTATAAATAATAATAAATTTTGACTAAAAATAGTTATACCCAAAATAAAATTTCGTATGAAAATGGATAATACTTATGTTAAGAAAATCTTACCTGACTTGTTAAAAAAAAATACAATATTCAGGGAATATTAGAAACGCCCTTATCATGTCGATTGTAAATATTATATGCCCATTGGTATTACGATATAAAAGTCCAAGGAAATTTGACTTTGTATTTAGATAAAAATTCGTTGGTGTAAATATTTGAAAAAATTGTTTGCCCTTAACTGCTGAAACAAATATTTATTTCAAAGCTTCAACTTTTCTTAAACTATAAAAAATAAAATGATCTTAAAAAATTTGTATACATATCATGGAAATAAATCGTTTAAATTTTGCATATATCAGAATTTAAAATTTAATCTCAACTACCTACGCTACATATTTATAGGTATCAGATGATTTACCAAAATATAGGCACTTGCTTAAATATAACCATTTTTTTCTATTTTGTTACAAAATTAGTCACTGAAATGTATTTAGTTTCGAATAAAACTTCATACTGGTAATAAATTTTTAACAAAAATCTTTAAAAAATGTTAGTATTATTTTAGCATTTTCTAAAATATTTTATAGCATTTTTGGCCTGTCTAGTGCCAGATTTGGCTGTAATATTTTTTTAGACCTGGCCACACTGGTTTGCGTACACAAAATACAGTAACTGAGCTACCTAAACAAGGGCGGCAAGCGTTTTTTTAAACATGAAAATTCTATTTCAAATACATTTTCAATAAGGAAAATCGACATAGCGATTTGTCAAATCGGATTTTCCAGCCGGGTGGTGTCGAATTCGCGTTCTAAAGGTTTTTTTCGTATTAACTTTATGCAAATGAAAAGTTTTGACGTACAAAAAACGCTTGCCGCTCTTATTTAGGTGGATATATAAATGAGAACACAAATGGAGAACGTAAAGTGACAGTTCTAGACTGAGTACAAGGCGAATTCATGTATACGGTGGCAAGGTATATTTATAGCAGGTAGATTATTTTTTTATTTGCTTGTTTTGTGATACGAACTTTCAAATGTTGTTTATGTTTTTTCAACACTTGTTAAATGTCTAGCTTAAAAAGTAAACAAGTTTTTTTAATCAAAGTAAAAAGTGAAAACGTGATAAAATTAAAAATAAAATCAAAATGATTTATAATAAATAAAAATTTTGGGTAAAGACTTAAATATATAATTAGAAAAAAATAACTAACAAAATTAATCTATTTTCGTTTAATGGCGTTTTGTCTTGTTTGTTTTTCATTTGTCTTTTATCAACTCCTTCGCTGTTTGACAGTTCGTATCACATAAGCTCTGTTTCTTTACTCTACTTTGGGATCCCTCGGGATCCCAATTTGCACGAAAAGCGTTCCCGTACTTTAAATTTGTGTAAAAGAGAGCGAGTTTGAGAGAATAAAATTCTTCTTCTTATTGCACGAAACAGCCCAAACTTTTTCTTCGTGTAAATTGTTAAACAGCTGTAAAACATAAACAAACCAAAAAAAGGTATAGAAAAAATGCTAATGAACAAATTTTGGAAAGTGTTGTGGAATAAAATAGTGTTATTAAATAAAAAGGTTTCATATTAAAATATCAAGAAAAATAATGTAAGTTGTTGTAAAAGTGTTTGTATTGTTCTATTTTTGTTAATAGTAGTTTATTTCGACAGATAATATACAATTTTTCAAAAGTGGCGAACTTTTTATTGGTTTGTAAAGACTGTCAAAACACTTTTGACTTTTTATTTTGTGCTTAAAATGGTTTTTTCTGTTCCCGTACTTTTGGGTAATTTTGTATCATTGTGAGAGAAATTTATGCTTGCTCTCATTTTCACGAACTTTACCCAAAAAGTAAAAAAACAAAGCTATAATAACAATAAAAAACCCTGTTGTTTATTTTATTGTACAATTGTAATCTCGCGGCTACCTGATATAAATATACCTTGTACGGTGGTGTCGATACTACATCAAGTAACAACACCAAAAACATAGTATACAACTAGTATGCCGACTCATTGACGGGTACCTAACTCAAATGTCGAGTACATAGTATATGTTTTAAAATGGGTTGGGTTAATTTTTATTCTGCAATATCGGAAAATATTTATATAATTGAAGATTTAAAATATATTTCATACCACAAAATACTACTCTGCTGACTTTAATAATATTAACAACAGAAGAAAATTAATGTCAAAAAAATTTTCTTAAAATTTTTAATTTGTGAAAAATAAAAATATTTTATAAAAGCAAATAAGCAAAATGTGTTGGAAAAAATTATTAATTATGTGTTTGTGTCATATAATTAAACAAAAATTTATATATTGTGAAAAATTTTAAAATAGAAAAATTTAAAATTTTGTTTTGTTTTTGTTGTTTTTATGTGTGTTGAATTCACACATAACGTATATGTGTGAGGGGTGAACTAAAAAATTGAGAATGATCCTCTCCAGTTGGCATACTAGCAGGGCTGTCAGATGTGGCGATTTCTCGCCAAACGTGGCGATTTTAAAACTTGTTTGGCGACCTAATTTTCGATTTGGCGACATGGCGATTTATAAAATAGTTGGCGACTTTGTTGGCTATTTTTGATGAGCCATGAATTTGTTTTGAAATTTGTTAAATTCAATAGGAAAATATTAAATTTTTTTTATTATAGTACATATTTCAATGTATGAAATTTTATGCATTCATATGTATGACCAGTATTTAAAACTAAATTATATTGAAATGGCTGATGAAGATAATGAAAATCTTTGAGAAATTTTTTTTTCACATATAAATGTGCTCTTGAAGGAAGTAATAAGTAGAATTCTTTAAAAAATTAATATAATTAAAGTTTATGAACATTTTTCCATTATAAAATATGACAAATTATCACTGATAAAATTCGTTGTTGTTAAAGATATTTTAAAAATTTTTATGAATCCTAACGTTAATGAAACACAATGGAAAAATACCGTTTGTTAAAAGAGAATTTTAATGATGATATTCATTAAAATGGCACCTACGTACCATTTAAAGGAACTTGCATTGACTGTTCTGGTTATTACAACTAGTAATGCCTGTGTTGAAATAATGAATACCAGTAAAATTCGCCTTCGAAGTAGAAAGCGATATGAAGTTTTCGACACGTTTTAACGAGTTATAAGTTGAATGTAAACAGTACATGTTGCATTTCTTTGTTCCTTCACAATGTATTCCAAAAAAAGAACACAAAAAGGGAGTCTTCTCGGTGAAGTATATAGCGTTTTAGATATATCATAGAACTGCAACTACATACAAATGTATTGTATATCCAATATTTGTTTAATACTTACCGCAAAAATTCTTTTTTGTCGCTTTGAGTAGACTACTATAAAATATTTTAAACATTGCATTTTGTGCTTACTAATTATTTTTTACTTTGTTCTAAATAAAATTAAACAAAATATATCTTGGCGACTTTTTTTGAATTTTTTGCGGATTTTAGCGATACGGAAGAAATTTTTTTTTTTTTGGGATTTATAAAAAAATATTTTTAATTATTCTAAAAATACATATATTATTGTCAAAAACTAAAAAATAAATGCTTTGGCGATTTTTGACATTGATTTTGGCGAAAAAGTTCAAAATCAATCTGACAACCCTGTATACTAGTTGTATACCAGTGGTGTCAATTATGATTGTGTTGGTGCGATTACTCTTGTCTCTTACATTCCCAGCGGGAGAAATCTACGGTTGCGAGGCCTAATTAACATACATATTTTGCTATAAAGACTTTAGAGCAATTAATAATAATACAATTATCGAAAAATTTTGGACAGACACAATTAGTTATTATTTAAATAAATTTAATTTGGAACCTGCATTTCGCAGAAACTTTGCTTATTTTTTGGAAAAATTGAGCACTTGACAATATTTGAAGTCTTTTTACAACCTTATACAATTGAAGCACAGCCGCGAAAAACGTTGTAAGTTACAAAATAAATATTTTTCAGGAGAGCAAAAAAAACGTTTTTAGAAGGCAGGATTATTAATATTTAAATTTTTTTTAGATTATCAAAAATAATGACAATAAAAACTTTTATGCAAAATATCAAGTAAATCGAATTTTAAATAACATGCTTAATTACAGTTAATATTCTTTTTTTTTAGTAGAAAAACGTTTCTCCACTAAGCAAGCGGCTTTTAGAACGTTATTCCACCTTGAAAAACCAGTTCGTTTGTATCATTTTGTTAGTTACTTACAACGTTCTTCTACTGGCAGACTCTTTGTATCGCATTTTGATGGCGTTAAGGTGCATAATTTTGGGTAAATTGACGTTTAAACAGTGTAAGGGAGTAATGGTAACGGTAATCTGCAAAAAAACTGTTTTTGCAAAAAGTGGCTTTTACAACGTTATTCGCGTCTTTGCTTCAATTATTTCCAATATTTTTAATTTTGTGCTCAACATTCCTTTGCGAATGCCAACAATGAAAATTCATTTGCACATACTAATGCAAATAATAACCCCATTAAGTTTAAAAATATTCTATAATTATTAAACACCATTATAAAAAGAGAAGATTTTACTAGCCTATAAAAATATACTAATATAAAACATAACAGACATTGAAAATCATTAAATTCATTTTTTATCATAAAATATTTTTTATATGGCATCATTCATCTTTTTTTTTAATAAACTCATCCGCTTGCATGCTCGTTATCGCTGTCTACAAGACTACTTAATAAAATTCAAATTTGAAGTTTACAGAAGCTCAATAAACACAACATCAAGGCGAATTCATCACAGTTATTATTGATACTACAACAAGTACACCTCGTACAAAAACCTCAAGCAATTTGTTTTTTAAAATCATTGTACAATGTTAAAAACAGAAATAAAACAAATCAGAAACAAAGATAATAAATAATAAATATATTATTTCTGTTTAGAAGCCTCAAAACAGGCCGTGCTATATTTCCCGCTTAATGAGAGTGTTTTGCAGTAAACAATTATATTTTACGCTCGCAAAATAAAAGAGCTTAAGCGTACATGAGAGTTTTGCTTACACAATTGTGTATGACGCTCATAGCTGCCAGATTTGACGATTTATCGTCATTTTGACGATTTTTAGGTACAAAATTGGTCTATTGACGATAGGACGATTTATACCCCAAATTTGACGATTTTAACCCCAGGATTACCGTCTTGGCCTGGCCAGACCAAATTTGTGTTTTGCTATGTTCTGAATCGAATGAAACCAATTTGGATGCGATTGGAGCAAATAAGTGGGGTTAAATTCCATTTTGATGTGAAAGTCTATGAAATTACCCTCTTGGTCTAGCCAGACCAAATTTTTTTTTTTTCCTTGAAAGATATTTCAAGTAGGACAAAAGATTAAAAAAACAGATACGTGAATTCTAGAAATGATATCTTCTAAATCGAATGAATCAAGTTTGAATCAAAGCAGAAAACTACGGCCCATTATGCGCTTAGTTCAATCTAACTACAAAAAACTAACGCAAAACTCGTTTCAGCTGTAGTATATGCGAAAAAGCCATGTGCGAAATCAAAGACTAAATTTTCGATGGCTTGCATATGGAATAAAATTATATAATAAATTTGTATAATCCAAAGTAATTAGCATACGTTCAATAAAAAATATATTTATTTACTTTTTATTTAATTGGGGGTTTTAGTGGTTACCGAGTTACCGAGAATCCTAGTGTTAAAATGACAAATTTTGTCCAAATTTACAAATATTTTTAAAAAAAATTCACATTTTAGTTAAGCTTCTAATATAATTTCATTTGAATTATTTGATTGGCAGTAACTTTCATGTCTTAGCTGTTCATCATATTAAATACGATTGTTTTTTTTAGCACGATGCATATTTTTAAGAGTTTTAGCATAACTTGTAAACTGATAGAATTTTTGTGCAAAAATTTTTTTAAAAACAAAAATTCGTATTTTGATACTTATTTTTAAATTTGATTTTAAATAATTTATTTATAAATTTTTTACGGCCATGTTCTGGAACTGAAAATCACGAGAAATTGAAATCGAACAAAATTTTAAATTTATCCTGTGTTTAAAGTTTATAAAAATATTTTTTTTATACGCCTCATATCTTGAGGTCCACTAACCTTTACCACTACCTCTTTTCAAATTAAAAAAAAAATTTATTGAAAATATCCAATTGGGTCCAAGTGTACTGGTACACGACTAGAACTAATAGTACTAGTGATTTTCTAAGAACACACAATGCTAATTTGAGCATTAAGATAGTATAGAAAAGTACAGTCGAGTACTTGCTCTGGTGATCTTTGTACTAGTTTAGTACTAGCTAGGTACTAGTTCGATCTCCAGCAGGTAAACTTTTTTTTCAGAAAGTCTGATTTTATTAGTGTTTACCAGACTTAATTTCTTAAGCAGAATTTTCGACGTGAAAAATGGGTGTTTGATATACTTTGGTTTTAGTTTATTTTATTAGTTTTCTTATGAATGCCAATACCCTTGAAAAATGTTTGGTTGTGTTACTTCAATAATAAGTTTCTTAACGAACATTTTTATTTAATTTCAAAAATAGGCGGAATATATTAAAATTTTATTAGCAACGAAAACTAAAAATAACAATTAATTTTCAAAACTTATAAAAATTGAGTGGTTTTTTACAATGACGATTTTTGTGACGATTTAGCATAGTCAATTTGACGATTTTGACGATTTTTTCCTCAAAATTTTACGATTTTCGACCAATTTTATCTGGCAGCTATGATGACGCTGACATTCCTGTTGTATACCATGAAAAAAATGTTTCATGGTTGTATACTATGGGTTGCCATTTGTCAAGATTTCCCCTTTTTGCCAGTTTTTTGAGATGCCAAACAGATTTTAATATATTCAAAGTTTTTTCAAGTTTTTTATATATATATAAAGTTTTTCAAGTTTTTTATAAAAACATAAAGTTTTCCCAGTTTTTTATAAATACATAACTTAAAATTTGCAGTTTATTGGATAAGAATATTAAATGATGTTTTTAGACAATTAAACGATTTTATAATTTCTCACTCCTTTATTAGTGCAACAGTGTTTAATTGTGTATACTCCCTGTAAGTACAACAAGGTCGTTTTTATACATTGACAGTTTGTAGTTAACTTTGTAGTGCGGAAGACATTAAAAAACATGGACAAATATTTAACGAAAAATGATAAGAATATAAATAAAATATTTATGCCTATTTTTAAATAAAATTGTTTATATTGTTTTAGTTCCGAGGAAAGAAACCACTGCAGAGGAAGAAACAAATCAACCAGAGACTCCAAGTTGTTCAACGAAACCTAAGAAAAGGAAACTTGGGAACTACGTAAAAGCATGGGATGACCATATTTTACTGAAAGGATGGATAACAAAAAAAATTCCTAATACATTTTGGTATTTTCTTTAAAAATGTGGCACTTTCGAAAAAAAAGTTTTTTCTTGCGAAAACATGTTTTTTTTCTGAGATCACAAGATTTTTTTTCAAATGTATGGTAACGCTGGTTGGTGTATAAAACTATTTCCACCAATAAACATTGTTGCATAAAATCGTATAGAATGTGACAATTTTTTTTCTTAAATAACATTTTCTTAGTTCAATAAATTTTAAATTTATTTAATGCTGGCTGCATTCATAAACATTTAAAAACAATGTTTGTAAAATTTTTATTCTGCAATATTGGAAAATATTTAAAGAATTTATGATTTCAAATATTATTTTCATACCACAAAATGCTACTCTGCTGGCTTTAATAATATTAACAACAGAAAAAAATTAGTGTCAAAAAAATTTATTTAAAAATTTTTAGTTTGTGAAAAATAAAAACATTTTGCAAAAGCAAATGAGCAAAATGTGTTGAACAAATTAATAATTATGTGTTGTGTTTGTTTAAAATGAAACAAAAATTTATATGTATATTGTAAAAAATTTTAAAAAGCAAAAATTTCAAATTTTGTTTTATTTTTGTTGTTTTTATGTGTGTTGAATTCACACAGAACTAAGTATGTACTTACAAATTTTTACTGCAGAAACTTTTGCAGTAAAATTTAGTAAAACAGAAAACATATGTATGCATAGTATATAACTAGTATGCCGACTGGTGAGAACGTTCTCTTTTTGTTATAACTCTCATCACACATATAGGTTCTGTGTGAATTCAACACACTTAAGAACAACAAAAACAAAACAAAATTTGAAATTTTTTAATTTAAAATTTTTCACAATATAACACTTCATGTTTAATTTTATGACTTAAACACATAATTAATAATTTTTTTCAATACATTTTGCTAATTTGCTTTTACAAAATGTTTTTATTTTTCACAAACTAAAAATTTTTAAATAAATTTTTTTGACACTAAATTTTTTCTGTTGTTAATATTATTAAAGCCAGCAGAGTAGCATTTTGTGGTATAAAAATAATATTTGAAATCATTAATTATTTATATATTATCCGATATTGCAGAATAAAAATTTAGCAAACATGGCTTTTAAAAGTTTATAAATGCAGCCAGCATTCAATAAATTGAAAATTTATTGAACTAAGAAAATTTTATTTTGGAATAAAAAATTGTTGCCACATTCTATACGATTTTATGCAACTATGTTTAGTGGTGGAAATAGTTTTATACACCAATACATTTGAAAAAAATCTTAGTAATACAAACATAAAAATGTACCACTGACAGTGGAGTTATGTACCTGTCAAAGAGTCGGCATACTAGTTGTATACTATGTATGTATGTTTCAAAAGGTAAACAAACAAAAAGCATACAAATTGTGAAAAAATTGTTTAAATAAAGAAAAGTTGAAATAAAACTAAAATCAAAAACAAAAAGTGAATAAATATTAATTAATTAAGCTTGTTTGTGAAGCATTTATATGGTTAAATAGGTACCAACTTTTGAAATTTTTTTTGTTATGTTAATTTTTTGGAGTTGTTAAAGTCTCCAGTAATTGGGTACTTAGAACAGCATTTGTTTTTAAAGTAATAAATAGTAAAAAAAAAGTATTCAGGTACTATTTATAAAATAAGCAATATGTAAAATAAAATACAAACAAATAGGTATGAAAGATTGCATAAAATAATTTGTTTGTACCTAGGTATATTCCAAAAATGTTCCTCTTATAAAAAGCATTTAATCGTGAACCGATAAGAAAACGAGCTAAGTAGTCAAAAGTGCAAACATTTTTCAACCCTACAGTTATTTTAATTTTACGAATTTTTAAAAATGTTGCGTTTGCGTACTTTTGGCCAACTGGGGATTAAATAGATTTTTTAATTAGGTATTTTAATTTTTGAAAAACTATTACAAATAATTTACACTGAAGAGCTTTGATGCATACATACCTACATACATATGTATGTACATAGATATAAAAATCAAGATCTAGTTAAAGAATTTTTAATGTCTTCTTGGTGCCATATGTTGTCACTTCATGCCAATGTCATTCAACAAGTATTTAAAAAAACAAAAATAATGAATAGAATGAAAAATACAAACAAATATATTAAGACGCAGGCAAATAAATACACACACACACACATTTTTATCGATATAGTATAAACTTATGCATACTAATATGAAGCTACAAAGTATTGATATTTATAAATTTGAACAAAACATTTATGTATGTTAATCAAAAATTTTACGATACATTAACTTCTCACTGTTAATTCAAATGTTAAATTTTACATGTTTACTATTTTGAATGTAAATGTTTAGTTTTAATTGCCATTTACAGTATTTACATGATCTGTTTAATATTTTGGTAGGTACGTACCTATCTGATGAAAATCGATCAATTTAAAAACCATCGTTTTTAGAAAGTGTGATGAATTCATTTAAAATTCATTTCTCAATTAAAGTCTTAATTTGTTGTTCAAAATACAGTTCAGTAAACTTATGTAGGTATACCTACATATGTACAATATCGACGCCTTACTTTCTCAACCTCGTAACTTAAAAAAATACGGTTTTGACTTTTTCATATCAAACGATTTCTATTTTTGTGTTCTATTACTGCAACAACTTATTATTTCAATACTTTGTCTCAATTCTGTAAATATTATAAATTATTGAAATAATAAGTTGTTGCAGTAATAGAACACAAAAATAGCAATCGTTTGATATGAAAAAGTCCAAACCATATTTTTTAAGTTACGAGGTTGAGAAAGTAAGGCATCGATATGTAATATAAAATTTAAAAGAATCTAGACAGGAAAAACACAGGGAATGTACATAGGTATTAGAATTTTTAGCCAATCCCACGATGTCACACGTTAACGTTCGCATAAAAAATTACATTTGAAACAAAAACAACTTTTAGAATTTGTTTTTGTTTTAAATGTTATTTTCTATGCGAACGTTAACGTGTGACATCGTGGGGATTGGCTATTAATTTTTAAAGTTCCGTAAACGACATTCTCGACTTCGAATCGTTTTGTTTTCAAAATCATTTTCCATCACATACCTACCTACCTGATTATTTTATTGTAAAACGCTGTTGATTAATAAAATTTTACCATTTATAAAATTAACAAGGCCTGTTTAATGCTTTTTAACCTTAAATGGTGTAAATTAATGTAATCATTAGCAGTAAATTAACTTCTAACATTAAAAACGCCTAAAGATATGTTATGTTTATAATACCTTTAAAAAACAACGCATGTTGACATTCACACTTTATTCAGATGTAATGTACACAATAGAAATAAAAAATAACATTTTTAAAATTTGTGCATTAACTAGTAAAAATTAGCTACGAAAATAATCTGAATTTTCACTATTATCAAAACTAACAAAAATAAAAAAATAAGTCTCTTATCTTTCAACAATAGTTCACGTCATTCTAAAACCGTGGCATCTTGTTCGTTCTTCCTCTGTATAATCGGACATGGAATTAAGACGTCCACTCCACTCAACTTCACCAGCACTGTATTTTTTATTATGTTCCTCGATGATTTTTTTTCGCTCTACCACAATAGCACGTCTTCGTCGTTCTTCCTCTTCATTTCGATATACTTTATTGTGTTTTTGCTGCAATTTATATGAATAATTTAAGATTTATTTTAATTAAAAATGTAAATAAACTGGACGCAAAATTCGTTAGATGAAATTATACGTTCATACCTTGTATTCCTGCCACTCTTCGTCCGTTAAAGCTGCCATGTTTAATAAGACTGATAAAAAAAAACCAAAAGTACAATAATTAACGATGATGAAAAATACACAGCTGTTTAACTTAATTAATGAAGTGGCCAGACTGTTAATGGAGTATTAAAAATTTTATTTTTGTATACTATAAAATTTTATCAAAAACAATATTCTAATATATGTTTTACATTTTGTATGAAATAATAAATTTTCAATTTTTTAAATGCAAATTATTATTACTGCCTATTTCCGATGTGCGAAAGAACTCTTTTGTTCGTTCTACTACATTTAAAACAAAAACAAAGTTTTTAGAATTTAATTTTGTTTTAAATGTAGTTGTTTGAATGAAAGAATTCTTTCGCACATCAGAAATAGGCTATAATTCTATTTCACTATTTTTTTTTGTAAATTCACATATTATTCACAATAGTTATTTTTTGATCATTTAGAATATTAGAATATTTAATATTCAATTATTTGAACTATTTATTATATTTTATATAGGTATTATTCGTTTATTATAATAGGAACTTTTATTAGGTTATTGTAATTATTCGGTTACAGAGCAATAGTTCTCCAAATAGATGTTATTTTAAATTAGTCGAATAACTTTCATTATAAAATTATTATTATTTGCTAAAACGAATTATTATTATTCGACTATTCGATTTATTATTCATTAAAAAATATATGTATACTATTATGTATTATTAGATTATTTAATAAGCATTATTTGATTGCTTGAATAATCACTACCAGTCGATTATTTTAATAATTGTTACTCTATGTGTTTGATAAGTCAATAAGTATTATTCGATTATTAAATTAATTATTATTTAATTATTTGAGTAATCATTATTCAAAAAATAATAACAATAATAATTAAAATATTGATTATATCCAAGGCGAATTCATTCCAGGTAATCTCGGTAGTACAACAAGTACAACTCGTACAAAAACCACAAGCAATTTGTTTTTGTAAAATCATTGTACAATGTCAAAAACCGAAACAAATCAAAACAGAAACAAAGATAATAAACAAAATTTTGACATCCAACAATTATAAAGCTAAAGAAAAAAAGTTATCAGCAGGGCTTTTAGGATCACCTGTAATGAATTCGCCTTGATTATATCGCACTGCTTCCTCTAACGAGCGTCAACTCAAAATTTACAAATTTTCAGTAGAGACAAAAACTGTTTTCTTTTTATAAGTACTCTTACATCACAAAGGGGGATACAATTGAATTAATAATTTTTTTATTTTTTTTTTTGACAAAATAATAGAGGAAATGATGTAAGATTTTAACAGTAGATATGGCCACTGTACATCGATTTCTTGCAATAAGTGAAAATTAAAGACAAAGCAGTGCGATATATTGTTTGGAAAAATTAATATTCGTTTTTCGAATATTCTTTTTAGAATTTTAAGTATTATTTGAATTATCATTATTTGAATACATAACAATTGTTATTCAATATTAAAATTATTTGTTAAACTATACTTACTGCTCCATTATTCTAATAATTGTTGTTTTGAACTACTTTAATAGTTATTTTAATAATAGGTATATGTTATACAAATATATTTTAGAGACCGTTTATATTACAACGAAATCTAGAAGATTTCATTTGAAATCTTCCTCAAAATCTAGTGCGTTAACACAGTACTTTTTTTACATTTTATTTTCTCAACCAAAGAAGCAGACTGATTTTATTTTATGTTACATATACATAGGTACAAACATATAAAGAAATAGTCACTTAAAAATTTTGCATTTCTTTTTATTTATAATCAGCTTCACTTAAATTAATAATATGGGTGGCTATTTACATCAAAACAAACACAAATTTATAAAAATTCTTTTTGTTTATTATACAAAATTTACACTTCTTAAAAGGGACAGAAATGCGTTAAAACTATCACGTTTGTTTAAGTTAAGAAGTGTATAGATAACAAAAACAATTTTCGTAAATTTTGTTTTTGTTTTCATGTAAATGTTCACCCTTCGACGTGTTTTCAAGAATAGCCTCCATTATTTATCCGTCCATTTTTTTTAAATATTTTCTTAAAATTTTTGAATATTTTTAACAGTTTTAACAATCCGCCATTTTTTCATTGTTGTTTATTAAAATTACATTTTTTTATTCTACAGGGAAGTATTTTTTAGTACTTTATAAAATAAACTATGGTCGCATCAGTGAATACTACTCTACAAGAAATGCATAACCAAAACTAAAAAAAAAATGTTACTAACCCACTTGCAACAATTTTACATTCAATTAAGAAGTTAGAGAGAAGGGCATAATCACATGTACACAAAGTTTTGGTCAATTTTTTAATTTTGCTCTTAATAAACTGATAGAAACTATAACCAATATATTAGTGAGCACTACTGGTCATCGAACTAGTAAAATGGCCGGTTGTCTTCCTGCAGGGTTCTAAAAACATGCATATTTAGCACTTTTTGTTATTTATATTTAGCCCGTTTTTACCTTTCGGTATGATATTTTCTGTTTTTTGGCAATATCGCATTGTTAAAAATGTTCTAAAAATTTTAAAAAGATGCGAATGGAAAAATATTGGAAGTTTTTGATCAAGGTTTATGCATAATTGTAAAAATGCAATTGATAACAAGCCATTTATTTAACTTATTAGTTTTGCTTTTAATACATTAATACATAATATGTAAGTATATCCGTACTATGTATATCCGTAAAACGATGAACTAAAGAGAAATTTTAGTGTCAAGAATTTAATTAAAAATAAAATGTCGTTGAAGACATTTAATTCCTATTACAATTTACGAAATTCATGAAGATAGGGTGTCCAAGTCCCAAGAGTCAAATAACTGGACAATGGAAAAAATTCAGCTGGACTTTAAAAAATAACTTGTCGGTTTTAAAATGCACCCATATGGACCTTTCATACCAAAACCCCTAATTTGAAACGACACCAAATATTTTAAAAGCCAAAATGTTTTTAAAAATTGAAAAAAAAAATCTTTTTTAAATGGACAAATTGAATTCAGGCCGTCCGGCAAACGTACCTGAAGTTATGCAGATGACTTAAACAGCAATTTTTATTAAATTTAGCTCGTTTTTCAAATTCAATTTTTTAGCTTGTTTTTTTATGTCTTCACGCGTTGTATGTCCAAAGAGTTGGTGCTGGTTCACACTCTTCAAGTTCTAGCCGTCAAGTCTTGAGCTTTTAGAAAAGAAGGGTAAATATAATGCCATTTATTTTCCTCTCTCTTCTAAAAACTCAAGACTTGACGGCTAAAACTTGAAGAATGTGAACCAGCACTTGGCATCAGTGATGTTGACTTCTTTTTATTACAGTAAGGCCCTCTAAAAATTACTTTTTTTAAGAAGATATTACCCTACGCAAAGGTTTTTAATTAAAGCTTTGAAAGTAGTATGCATAAACAATTGACTTAAATTTTAAATGTGTTAAGACAAACTTATATTAAAATTTTTGTTTTAAAAATAAATTTTTAATCAAAATTATTATACATCAAATCATTATATATGTGCATATATAAACTGACGTACAACACGGTAATTACCGTACGGTTAACATCACTGGTTGCCAACACTGTTCCTATAGTTTGAATATTTTTCTAATTTATAATAACGTAATTTATTTGAAGTTTTTTATTATTAAATTATACAGGTCTGCAAAATTATATTTTTCTGCAATTTTTTTTCTCAAGCTATTATTTGTTGTGGTTATTATCTTAAAAGCAACGGGAAACGATATTGATAAATTTCATAGCACGTCATATTTACCATATCACGGCACATTTGTGTTTTTCGATAGATGTAAACTGCTCTTTAAAGTTCCATTCAGTGTTAAAGGCTGGCTCGATTGAAAATATACTATCTTGTTTAAAGTCGTCCAGCAATGGCTACTTGGCACAGATTTTATTAAAATTGTAACCTTCATCAATCATTGTCATTTCGGAAAATGGTTTGTACCACAATTAATACCAAATCCATTCTTTTATAATAATTAATTGAATGTGTGTAGACAGACCTCCAATAGGCTTTTATTTTTGAAATGATCAGAGAATGGGTTAAAGCGGGAATAATCGGGCCTGGCGGAACAGAACGGACTGTAGAGTATCGCGGACGTTTCTTTAAAATACCGATTCTAATTGGATCATGAAATGGAGTCATCACGGGCCACTGCATGATGGGATGGCGGTGGTAATGGCATCTGATTTATCGAATTTATCTAGGTTTGGCGAGGACCCAGAGGAGATAGAGAGAGGGAGTTCACCACATTCTGTGTCACTTTCCTAGACTGTTGGCATCGGGCTCTGACGGGATTCGCAATGGCCACGATCGATATGTGTGAAGCAGAAAATGGACATCACTTACAGGATATCAGTTTTCAAAGATTATTGAAAAAAATTCCCCAATAATATACTGTATTTTAAAATAATTCAAATAAAAAATTTATAAGCCACTTTAACAGTACCCAGCAAAAAATTTTGAAAAAGGTAATCGAGTTTAGAATTAAGCATTTTTGGAGGAATGACTTCTTAACTGGATTACCGAATTAGTTATTTTTACAAGGCATGAGACTAATATAATTAGTTATTAATAATTTATTATTTTTTAACATTTTTTTAATGTAAGAGAAGTACTTTTTTTGTTACTTATGTACACAATTCCATTTTAAAATGTGGTAACTAGTTCATAATAAAGGTTTTAGAAGTACTTATTATAATAAAAAGGAACTACTTCTTTTTTATGAAAAGGAAGTACTTCTTTTATAAAAATAATAACTACTTCCCAAAATAAGTATAAACATTGATTATTTTATTTTTTAAAAAAGAACTTTTATTGAATACATTGTAAGTAGTACTTATATAACATTTTCTATGTAATGTTTTGTTTAAACTTATTAAATATAAATGAAATATGTATGGATTTCATGGAGTAAGTAAATAAGTAAATCTAATACATTTGTACTTTAAGATTTTTTTAAGCAAATGGCTTAAATTAAGTTTTTAATCAGAAATTTTCGATTCGTTTATAGGTAGTCTCTTTTTTTTCTTTTTAAACAAACTTGTTTAAAATATTTATTTTTAGCACATTTAATAGCTTTTCTCATTTCTCCCAAAAATTCTAACTCCGTTGTTATTTCTGATGATATTGATACTAAATAAAAAAGCATAAATATTTAGTTAACAAATTCAAAACAAATTGGTATACATGTTTACTAAAACATACTTACAAAATATTACATTCATAGTATCTCTGTAATCTATCAACCTTTTTTTGCCTTGAATGCATATATGAATTAATTGTATTCAAGTAATAATTCGGTTAAAAAAATATTACAAATGCCTTTCTGTAAACTTATCTTTCCCAAAACTCGTCGTACAGAAGAAACCTATTTGAAATAATAAAAAAAATTAATAAGTACCCTAAAATTAATTTATTTGGGAAAATTACAATTTCACTTTTTTTTTATCGTTGATCAAACTTTCAAGCTCGTTAGGTTTTTTTCTGATGAAATTTAAGCTTTAATTTAAGGTCTGAAGTGGGAGAAGTATCACTAAAATGTTGACTTTTATTTTCATCTAAATTACTCCCACTGGAAGATCCTATATGTTTTTCTTTTGAACCTAACTCACTTTGTGTTGAAAACATATTTTTCAATTGAACGTTTATTTTATTTTTGTTTTTATAATATTTAGACTTACATGACGTTTTTAATGAGTTTTCTAAAATTTATTAAAAAAAAAACACTTTTTCACTTATTATTTTTAACTATCATGCGTCTGTTTCAGTAAACGTACAATTTAAAATGTGTTTTTAAAGCTAAAGTGGATTTTTTGTATGCGTATGTACATAAAATATTTCAAAAGCAATAACGGTACACTTTTTTTGTTTTTCACTTAGGTATGTACATTTTTTCGTCTAATTTTTTACACTAAATATTTTAAAAATCCGATTACCTTGTAAGAAAGTTATATCAAAATTGTAATTTAAAACGTTAAACCCAATTACAATTTAAAAAAAATTCTAATATGTAATCGAGTTGTTATAAGTTTGTTTTTACTTAAAGTTGACTCTCCGTAGCACAATTGATTGTTTTTATAAATGTTATTTATACCATTAAAAAAATTCTCTAAAATTTCTCTCTCTCTCTTACACTGCGGCCACACGATCAACTTTTTGTTGATAGTCTTTTACATATACTGTTTGTCAAAATTTACATTAATTGAAAGCTGTGACGTAGGCTGCACGCAATTTTTAAGCAATTTACTTTCAAGATGTCATTAAGAAAACAATTTATACTGACAAACGAAAAATTTGCTCACTAAACTTCTAATCAGCTGTTAAATTGAGCGTAAAATTGCCAAACAAATGGATAGTTAAAATTGAGAGCAATCTCGTGATCAATTTAAAAAGTGTGAGTGTGTTAGTGAAAAAAATGAGAGTGAGAGCAAATTGAAAGGAATTGAAAGACAAAAATTGATCGTGTGGCCTCCAAGTTATGCTTTTTTGTGATCAATGTTTTTGAAAAAATAACAATACCTACATAACTCGATTACTTTTCGCATGTTGTTAAGAAAATTGCAAATTAGTTTAAAGTATTTATATTTTTTTTACACATACATTTGTATAAAAAACAAGAAAAAAAATTGTCTTTTTAATATGTGATGAAGAAATTCTTTAAAGGAAATAAGTAACACTTATTGCATTTAGAGAAAATAGTAAAAATAATAATTTTTTCTTAAGCCTTGTTACTTCATGTAATAATTACTTTTTATTTCTAAATAAAAATGCGTATATCAGACCTGAAATTAATAAATAATTAATTAATATTTGTTAAAATAATTAATAAAAATATTTTTATAAATAAATACAAAAAAATAATATGTGCTAGACACCTACTATTTATACACACCTAACTTAAATTTTCATATCTTAAATTACCCCGTTCTAAATATTTATTACAATTTCTTTTTAATTTTTCTTTTATTAAAATTAGATAAAAAAATATTTTTGTGATAGGGAACTAGTTATATATTGTACATTATTTTCCAATAAGTAAGTAATGGATTTTTTGTACAAAATAATAAAGTAGGTAACGTCGAAACACACGTAGTTTCATTTTGATAATCACTTTTTTAGTAAAAATATTCAGTTATTCTAATAGAATTTAAACAAGTAGTTATTTTATTACTTCCTATTTTAATTATGTATTGTAATGCGTTTGGTAATCGAATAATCTAACTTGGCAACCAAAAAAGTAAGTCATTATGTGGCAAGTCGTTCTTTTGGTAATCTGTAATTTTTTGCTGGGTATAGCTAACTCTGCGCCACCCTGTACTTTACATATAAGATAAAATTGGGACAGATATTTAAGCGTTTTTTACATATACATATATTTGTATTCGTTGCTGCAAAATATTCTATTTAATCGATGAATATTCACAAAACAAATATGTATGTATGTACATTTAAAACTGAATGCATATTTTCCTACACACACAAAAACTCTTAGGTAAAATTACATAAAAATATGGTATAAAATTAGGGTGCCCCGGTAGGCTAGCTGGTAGTAAGCTAGTCTATCAGTGCTGCGGTTGCGGGTTCGATTCCCGCCAGAGACTCTGGACTCCTGGGGACCAGTGTAGAGCTTCGCGGGATTAGCATAGGGGGGAAAAACTATGCGCAAGGGAAGTATCCAAGATTCTTAGGGAATTATATACCCTTTCCTGAAGGTAAAACTTCAATACTTTCGGTCTAATTATGAAAATTTTGATTTTATCCGAAGAATGAACTCTGCATTTAAAAATTTTTATATTGATTTCACTGTTCATTTTGTTATTAATCGGGTAATCGAATTATAAAGTTTTTTTTATAAATTAAGTAATTTTAATTAATAAAAATGCATACATTATTTATTATGTATTTGGAGTTTATTAGTAAAAAAGAAAAAACAATAACAACAGAAAAATTCTTAAACTAAAATGAGGAACCAAAAAAGATATTTCATAAATATGTAATGCATATGTACTTATTTTTAATTAATACATATTATGATTATTAGTTATCGCAATAGTTAAAGGAAATCTTATAAAATAATCTTATAGACAAAAAATTTGGTTTAAATGTTTAGGATTTAAGCGATTCTGTTTTTTTGTTTTGATAAAACTTGACTTGAACAATTTCTTTCATTTATCGTAGATGTTGGAGAAATCGAAAGCAACCCATAATACAGAAGATCTAATATCTCAGTCCTTTTCCTGGATTTCACTTAACATATAAAATCTTCTATTATGCCATAAAAGTCCGGTTTTTACTTTTTTAAATTTTTAACACTTATAATTGTTTCGGTTAATTCGTATTTGTTCCTATAAATAACTCCATTTTAAATCGCTCAAGTGATAAATCAGTTTTTAGTCTCAAAAGTAACCTGTTGTTTAAAATAAAGATCACTGAACGCCTTCTTTGTTTGTATGAAAAAATATTTTCTAAACACGTAACTAAGGCGAATTCATGTATACGGTGGTGTCGATACTACAACAAGTAACAACACCCAAAACACAACAATGTATTTCTTGTTGCTTTCGTTGATCCATATGTCAAAAACACAAGCAACTTTTGACATTTCTCTCTCGTAGTAAGAAAAAAAAGTAGCACAGCTTTGCTTTCAACGCCACCTGAAAAATTAATTCTCCTTGCACATAACTTTTGTATACAAATCGTTGGTTGATAATTTAAATGTCGTATGTGGATTTTTTTTCGGTTTTGAGTTAAGATCGATTCCTTAAATATTTGTCCAAAATTTACCATATGCCCCATATAAAGCCTACTCCCGGAAAATAGTTTAGTACGCCTAAAACTGTAACAAATAATGCTAGCGTAATAAAATTTGGTACGTCACTGTTTTATATGGCTAGAAATCCTACTTTAAATTTTCGTGAAGATCGTTCCATAAGTTACCCTAGGCCGCATATAAAACCTACTCTCAGAAAACAGTTTGGTATACGTAAAACTTAATAAATATTGCTATTGTAATACAATTTCGTACGTCAAAGATTTATAGGACTAAAAATCACACAATAAAATTTCGTGAAGCTCGGTTCATAATTTACCATATAATGTCCAATATTATGCTCACCGTAGCAGATATAGATATTGTGATAAAAATTGGTAAAATTTTGGTTCATATGGCCAGAAATGTTATTATGCAATTTTCTAATTATCGGTCCAAATTAACCTTAGATCCCATATTTAGCAGCCCTCTGAAATGCACTTTAAGCGCTAAAATAAATTTCACTAATGTATTGATATTAGTTCCATATCGATCTTTAAGAATAGAAATCACTCTACAGGATTTCGTGATGATTAATCCATAATTTAACATTGGTCTAATATAAATACCCCTCCTGAAAATCATTTTAGTTCGGCATAAACTGTTACGAATCATGATATTTTATTCAAGTTAGTTCAAATCGCTAGAAATAAAATCATAACCCTGTCTGATTGTCGTCCAATTGGTTTAAACCGGAACCAATTTTTATACTAACGTCCGTTTTTATAAAGATTATTTAATAATTTATAGCTCTCATATATTCTAACTGTCGGTGGAGGGTATCAAAGATTCGTCACAGCCGAATATAGCACTCTAGCTTGTTTTTAATGCAGTACCTTTTAAATGGTTCAATATAGCAAGAAAATGATTCTGTAAAAATTTCAATTCGATATTTTAAATATTGCGTCCGCCAATTTCGAAGAATTTTTATTTTGGAAAATATTAGAAATTTTTTTTTTAATTTTGTATGCCCAAAAATTTTGGAGCCGGAGTCGCAAGTTTTTGTGAGCACTACGACTCCGACTTCGACTCCGGTACAAAAACCTCAACTCCGAATCCACAGCCATGGTTAGTACCGTTACTTTTTCCAAATTTTTTTTTTTTTATATTATATTTTGCTTTATTTTTGCACTGATGGTTGAAAACCAGTCCATATTTTTCCGCAAACGTTAACTTTGTGAGAACTTCTCGCATGGAAAACATGTGAAACAAAATATTCCATCGTTTCTCGAAAAGTGAGTAGAAAGTGTGTCTGTAACTCATGTCGAAAATGATCAAAAGAGATTACGTCGTTACGTTATAAATGTCATAATATTCCACTCGCAGCCGATGTTAAGAACGCCAGTCAAACATATCAATGACGGCGACCAAAATTTAAACAATTTTAACGACGGCGGCGAAAATGCAGTCGTCGGCTATACCAAAAAATTTAAAGTGCGACTTTAATGTTTGTTCATTACAAAATAGCTTTGAAAACATTCGTATATTTTTCAAAAAAGTTAAAAGCAAAATAATTAAACAATGAAAAAATCGGCAAGAACAAAATAGTTATCTCTTCCGTGTTCACATTTATTGCATTTTGCATTTTTAATTTATTTTTAAGTGTTTTTTCTCACCTGATTTTTATGCATGAGTTTATTTGACAGTTCAAAGCGAAAACTTTCTCACAAAAATTTTGCAGACACACTTTTTCAGTATATTGGCGAGTAATTTCCTTACGTGTCAGCTATTACTCGCCAAAAATGTTACAGACGCAGTTAAGTGAGAAAAACAGCTGTTTGTTTTAATTTATGGCATTTTTGTTTCATTTTTCACATTTCAATCGAAAAGTTTCTCGACGCGGGAGTTAAGGCCATGTCAGATAAAACTTTTGCTTCGCGTTGCGTTACCGATTCGCTTTGACATCTAAGATAAAATATACATACTTATACGAAACATGTCACATAAAGTACTTTCAAAGCGGAGCGAAGCTAAAAGTTAGTCAACTCTCATCTTTTTGCGCGCTTTGACAATTGGCTAGTATAATTTTCTTTTGTTTTTAAATTTTTTTGCCAAATTCAATTCCAAAAACCGTCCAATTAAATTTTTAACTTTTATTTTTATAACAAATAATTAAATGTACAAATTACCAACCGCTTTTTTAAGTAAACAAATAATGCGTGAGTGTTGTCAAAGTTTCCATTGTGTCATACACCTTTTGCTTTGCGTTTTTCTGCCAAAGGTAGAAACGTCACGCAAAGCAACAAAGTTGTATCTGACACGGCCTTTACAGAACATGGGCACTGGTAAACTATTTTACCGCAACAAGTCTTAAAAAAATATTTACATCGTGGACTTGTTGCGTTTTGTTATTGACCTCCTAAAATTCAGAAGCACATTTTTGCAATGGGAAACGGCCTTTTAAATTTTAAACGCTTTAAACCGTTATTCAAATTTTAATTTAAGTACACAAAATATTTTTTGTTATTTTTTTATTTTTAGCGTTTTTCACTTTTTATTTAAACTTTCATTTAATTTTTGCTATAATTTTTCAATAATACTTTGTCTTAATGTTTGTTTTGTGTTATTTTTCATTTTCTATAAATGAAGTTTTTTTTAAATAATAAATATGTTTTAATTTATTATATTAATGCCAATTATTGTATTGTTTTAAATAAATATTTTCAATTTCAATTGTTTGTGAATTTTTTCATGATTTTTCTTTTTTAAAATTTTATTGTTTTATTTTTTTTTAACAAAATTGGTTAAGAAATAATTTTTTTTATTTTCTAAGTTTTTTTTGTGTAAGTATTGTATAAGCATTTTTTCAACAAATAAATTATTATAATTTTTGTTTATATTTATAGATTTAAGCGTTGCTTTTTCGGGTGTAAATGTATTTTTTTTAAGATTTGTTAAAAAAAATTTTTTTTTTAAATAACATTGATTTTTGTCAGCATTAAAATGTTTAGTAAAACTTTTGAAAAAGTCAATTTATATTTTTTTTTATAAAAGACCAAATAAAGTAACCTCTAAAATAATATCGGATCAAAACAATTTTTTTTATTGTTTTTTGAACTGTTTTTAAAAATTTAACATATTTTTTACACTTGCAATTCTATCAGGGCTGTCACATATTCCGACCGAAATGGTTTTAAATTCCGATCGAATTTGTTTTAGCTTCTTTAAATTAAGTTTTCGTTTATTGAAGACGAAATATACGAAATTTATTCCACTTTTGATCGGAATTAATTTCTGTAATCTTAATTATGAGCATTTAAACGCTGGTTTAGTTCAACTAAACTTAAATTTATATGTAATTTAAACTGAATAGTTGTAAATCAGTGTCCCATGTATTATATGTAGTTTAAGTAACATTTGGCAACACTACGATAAGTGTTGTCAAATTCATATAGTCTGTAGTTTAAATGCCAAATTTTTTGCGTTTAAAGGTGGTTTATATGTTTACACGGTGTTTACATTTGCCAGTACTGCCCTGCAGGGAATGTCTATAGTAAATTTGTAATGATTTACTAGTGACATTGTCACTAGTACTACTGACCAAGTGTAGACCAATCAATGTAATCGCCTATAAACAAATAACATTGGCTTGTCATTGAAAATCTACCAGTAGACAGTAGTACTATTGACGAACTAAATCCTTTGGGGTTATATAGAGACAATAACACCATAAAGTCACTAGTACATTTTTATGACCCTGGTCTTGCCACGGCAAGACAGTTGCATTACATGCAAGCTTTTTCACTAATACATGTACACTTTTCAACTGTCTTGTCTACTGTCTAGCAAATTTTGCAGACAGTAAAATGGACAGTGATTTGACATTTGCTGACAGTAATTTGAAGTTTTGTTCGCAAAAATAAAAAAAAATCAACAATTAAAAGAAAATTAATAAATTATGTTTTGGTTTTGCATGTTTTACTTAAGGGTTATCTATATTCACAAAAAATAGTTGTTAAATGCTATTTTTAATTTGTTAAGTTCATATAAAACACGTTTAACTAGAACTTGCACTGCGACTTTCACGTTAGACATTATTTTAAACTTAACTACTGTCTGGACGCCTACGGCACGAAGACAGCAAGTAGTGTTTTTGGCAACTAATATGTATTTGCTTACTGTCATGCCAGTACTGTCAAATGTAAACGTACTGTTAGTAATTTATAAATTTGTTGTTTTCTACAAACATCGAGCGCAAAATTGACTCGTTTAACTACATTTAAAACAAAAACCAAATTTCAAAATTTGTCACTTTTGTGTTCGCGTTCTACAAACAGGCAGTTAGACACATTTAAAAAAGAGAGTTTAACCTGCTCTGATTTATTAGCCCTTATTGTAATAACATCACAAGTTTTAGTCATCCAGTCTTAAGTTTTTAGGAGATATAGAAAAAGAAATGGCATTTGGCATTCTCTTTTCCCTTCTCTCCTAAAAGCTCAACCCTTGATAGCTAAAAGTTGAAGAGTGTGAACCAGCACTAAGATCTGACCATCGTCTGTACGAAGCTTTAGATATTTTGTATTTTCCAGGAAAATTACAATTAATTCAGAAGAAAAGCTTAAAGAACTTTATGCTATTTTCGCCACACATTCGGACCCATTCGTTAGTATTTGACTTTATTGTGAAACTAATACAACGAAAAAAATTAAATCTTTGGTTATATTCACTAGATACGACAAAACTTATATAAGTCGCACTAAAAGTCTCAGAGCGTCAAAAAGGTTGTAAATTGCAACTTAAGTCTTAAAACGGTAACTCTGGGCAGGACACATAATAAGAATGAACCCAGATAATACAACACAGAATATATTTCAAAGCAACCCATACAATCCAAATAAAAACGGAAGACTCAAACAACGTTGGGTGAACAATGTAGAATAAAGTGCTTTAGAACTGAAATGCAGAAATCGGAGAACCATTGCCAAAGATAGACATAAATGGAGCAATCTCTATCGGAAGGCCCAGATTCAATATGTATCACAGCGCCATCAATGATGATGAAAATGAAAGCCTAATTGAATTGTACCTACTTATACTTTTCATAAGACTGCAACGAATAAGTATCTATTATTCTTATGTATCTATGTGAGAAAGAGTTTCAGCAAAAATTTTAAGGGTCTAAAGCTAGGTAACGCCGTAAATTTTTTAAAACACTCTTCACTTACCGACAATGCCGTCGTAAACGTATTTTGTTTTCTATTGAAAAAAAAAATATTAAAAATTCCAAATATATTGAAATTATTGTTTATTTTTCTTTCCTTTTATGCTTTTATTGGAATTTTGCAACAAAAAGTATTGAAAACATATTCACAATTCGCGGGAAAAATTTCTCCTTATCGTGAAAATTTTTTTCCAAAGACGTTTTGGCAAAATTTCAAAAATTATTTTACTATGTACATAAATATGATAAAAGCTAATGTTGCAATCAAACTATCACTCCAAAACAACATATTTTACTTTGTTTTAACTTTTCTTTAAAATATTCGTGTATATTTTTGAACAAAAATTTCTGAAAACTGATAGCGCGAAAAATTGTTCCCTGGAGTTTCACGATAGCATTTTTCCCTTCGAGGGGAATAAAAATTTCATGGGAACAAAAATTCCACTTGTTTTTCACGATAGGGGTGATTAAATTTTGATAATTTAGTTACAAAAGTTTCATAGGTACAAATCGAATGAAACATTATTTTCATAGCGTAAACGAGAATACCAAAATATTTATTTATGAAAAGCTAGTGTGATAAGTTTTATTGAAGACTAAATTGAATTTATTTTTTCACTTCACTTTATCATAAAACAGGAATTGACCCCCTGGATTTTTTTTGGGAATTTTAATAAAAACAAGAATGTCAAATATACTTAAAAATATTAAGTTTTTTAAAAACAATTATTAAAGTCCATTAATAAAAAGCAAACTATTCTGATTAGAAAAACAGTTTTTTCAGGATATTGTCATTAATTCATAAATTGTTAACGATGTTAGCCAGAAAAAATCTTTGTTTTAATCACAATAGTTGCCTTTTTATTAAGTTTTTTTATCTCTCCTGAATTTTTTTTTTAAACGATGATACCCCCGTTTGCATTTTACATGACGATATGTATATGATTTTTAAATACAGTTTTAGAAAATATTATTCTTCAAGTTACATATCGAATTTTTTAATAAATCTTTAGATATTAAAGCGAAATTATGTAAACTAAAGGCCCAACCATAATGTGCACGAGCAGGCTTATCGAAGTTTGATCAAAATTAAGCAAATTTAGTTTTGATAAAATATTATTTTGGGTTTTTTTTTCGTAATTATGTTAAGTTTGCAACGATGTTTATATAAAATATTTTTTAATTCAATTTATTAAAACTGTATTATATTGTGATGCATAAAAGGGGAATATGCATATAAACAAATACTTCAACCCCAAACAATTTCAGATATTTTAAATAGCAAACTATAATTACACAATATGAAATGCTGTAAACCGCTAAATGCTCATAATCGGCGGACTGCGTTTAAACGATAAATACTGCACTGCGACAAATTTCGGCAGGTTCTAATTTTGTCTCATTAAAAGAACTAAAGCTAGGGTTACACGATTGCCAATTTGTAACAATTTTTATAGTGCTAATTTGGAGGACAATACAACGATTGTCCCAATCAATTTTTATGCAGTTACATGATTGCCTCAAATCTCGTAAATTTGGTTGCCGTGTTTTGGCGCACAATGATTAAGGGGAAATAATTGCCGACTTTCAGTTACATGATTGTTATGGTATGCGGTAATATGATAAACAGCTGGTGTGTTTAATTAAATTTTTTGTTTTGTTAACATAAACACCACAGAATGCAATAAATACTTATAAACCTGTAAAAACAAATGTATTTAATTAAGTGAAAATGATTTATTATCAAAAGAAAAAGATAATTGCAGCTGCTATAATTATTTTGCTTAAACTGGATAAGAAGAAGAATGAAAAAAGTGTGTTAAAAGAAGTATTTGGGTCAGAGAGTGGTTCACAAAAAGAAAAAAACATTCATGAAGTTTAGAGAAATCGAAAATCAAAACTTTTTATTTAAAAATGTCATACGTATGGCCGAACAAACCTTTAAGGAATTGTTGCAACTAGTGTCTCTACTTATTAAAAAACAAGACACATATATAAATATATAACAATTAATATATTTGCAACAGTTAAAATTAATTTTACTTACAGATATACTATTCCATGACTGAAGATAAAATTAATATTGGCGCTTATTGCCCACTTTGATTGCCGCTCAAGAAATCAATAAATATTGGCGCAATTAAAACATTTCATTGCCGCATTATTGTCTATCGGGCAGTTACACGATTACCGTACCAGGGTTGCATTTGATTGGGCCAAATAAGAATAGTATTGTCGAAGGTTGCCGTATCTTAAGACTCCAACATTAAAGGTATTCAAGTCAAAAGTTGCACTCCTGCGAAAAAGCATAAGTGCAAAAACATTACAACAATCACATAGACAATTAATAAGCTTCGTACAGACGGTGGTCAGATCTTCCAATATTGTGAGCAGGCGTTGCAAATAGAAACATTGCATTAAATTGCTTTTAGTGCAATTTAAGCAACGCTGCTTTCCAATATTGTAAGATCTGACGACAGTCTGTACGAAGCTTTACGCCCAAACGATGCTAAATTGTCAGGGTCTAAGTAATTGCAAGATTATCAGAGTAAAAGCATTAAAATGTTTCAAGTTTTTATGGCATTGCAAAGTTAAAAACAATGTTAAAAAAGTACTCATAAAATCAACTCTACGCTTAACAACAACGCAGGCATTCCATTTTGGCGTACATTTCTTTCTCTGAAATGAAAAATATTATACATTGTAGTGTTCAAAGATGAACTTTGTAAAAAATAAAACCATTAAAAAAATAAAAAGCGTTAAAAATTTAAGAAACAGAAATAATAAAAATGCTGGAATACTTATCTGAAAAAAGTTTTGTGGTAGATAAGTTATAAATTAATAAAATTAATGATTTTGTGTATTTTTCAAGAAATTACGGTTAACATTTATTAAAAAATTTACATATATTGTCATATGGAAGGCGCTTTATTAAAAAATTGTTTCGGAAAAGCTGAAAATTGAAGGTGCAAACAAAATGGGTTGCTCACGTCAAATAAGTGCAACTATGCTATTTTGCACAGTTGCAAGCATGGCCCAATTAGTAGGTCTGCGCAAAACTACAGCAATGCAACAGTAGAAAAAACAACACGCATTTTGTTTGTGTAAATAATAGGTGCACTTGAGTACTTTTACTGTAAAATGCAGTAAATGAGTAAACTTAAAAATTTGCTCTCACAAGAAGCTGTTGTCCAAAAAAGTACGCGAACGCAAAATTTGTAAAAATTCGTAAAATAAAGGCAACAGCTGATGGCAAATAATTGAAGTGTTGAAAAATGTTTACACTTTTGAAGAAGAGACACTGCAGCACTCACCCAATCAGATGAGCGATAAACACCTACACATGTGAACAGAAACCGTGATGACTAAATCTTTTTTGTCTGGCACTGGCAGGACATAAAGTAAATATTAGGATAATATTTGATTAATTATTGTTAGTTCATATTTAATATATGAAGATTCAATAAATAAATACTGAAAAAAAAACTTGACTACTTAACTCGTTTTCTTATCGGTACTCGATTAAATACTTTTTATAACACAAATATTTTTGGAAAATAAAAACAAATTATTTTATGTTATCTTTCATATTTGTTTTTTTTTTATTTTATTTGAATTTGCTTATTTGTGTCCGGCTAAATTTGATCAATGGTAAACGAATACTTTTTTTTACTATTGATAACTTTAAAAACAAGGGCTGTTCTAAGTACCCGAGTACTTGACACTTTTACAACTCCAAAAAATTAACATAACAAAACAAAGTTTCAAAAGTTGGTGTTAAGCCATATAAATTCTTTACAAACAAGTTTAATAAATTAATATTAATTATTTTTTTGTTTTTATTTTAGTTTTATTTCAACTTTTCTTTTTTAAACAATTTTTTTACAATTTGTATGCCTTTTGTTTGTTTACCTTTTGAAACATAGGTTTTTCGTTTTACTTAATTTTGCTGCAAAAATTTCTGCAGTAAAAATTTGTAAGTACTCAGTCAAGAACTGTCACTTTACGCTTTCAATTTGTGTTCTCATTTACTGTATTTTGTGTACGCGAACGCAATTTAGTAAAATGGAGTAAAGTTCAGTAAAAAATAGTAAAAACTTTTGTGTTCTCGAACGCAGCTAATGTTAAAGATGTCAAAACTCAATGCATTTGTTTGTGTAAAAATGGACAAGATGGCAAAAGCAATTGCTACAATAACAATTGCACGATAAAAACATAGGTAACTCTACAAAAAATCAGCAGGCGTTTCAAGTAGACCTACTAATTGGGCCATGGTTGCAAGGGTACGTGAATACCTTCATTATTTTGAAATCGGTATTAAGTTACACATGGAATATGTATGTATATATATAACACATAAAAAAATTGTATCGATATAAAACGCGGGCTGAATAACTTGTTCCATTATACTCGTAAATAGTGTAGAGTATCATATAGTTGGGATTCACCAACTAAATACATTTTTACTTGTATTAAAAGCGCCAGCGCAGTATTAAATTTAAAAAAAAATTCCAAGTTTTTATAGAAATAGGTATGTATTTTTTTTTATTTTTCGAAATTATTGTGTGAACTTGAAACTATCAACCCAATTATGAATGAAAATTCCCTGGGAGTTTTCTACCTTCTCCCATTTGTACAATTCAATTTAAATAGGAAAATGGGAAAAAGGAGAAAACTACCGGGGAATATTTTTTTTCATAATTCGGTTGTATATTAGACTTAGCCGATTATTTGTCAGTATATGCTGCTTAAATTCTGTATAATAATTTTATGTTCTATTACTTCCTGGATACATTTAACATTTAATATAAATTATTTGGGGTTTTTTTATTTAATCATAAAAAAAAGAAAAATTAATGTATTTTAAGCGTTTTTAGTTTTAATTTTACTTTTTTAATAAATTGTAGGTATTTGTTTTAATAAAATTTTTCTCTTATGGGTAATACGTACATAATTTTATAGTATAATATAAATAATTACGCTATGTGACAGTGAAAATAGACTTCTGAAATGCCCAAGTCAAGATGATTGTCATTTTTAGAAATTCGATTGCATCCTCAAAGTTGAAAGTTATCGATAAAGAATGGCTTTTTGGGACATTGTGGACTGAACAATTTTTAACTTAGGTATTTAAGCACCGATTTGGAAGAACAGTAAGACCTAATCAATATTTGATGGAGTAATATTTCAAAGATATATTGCGTATAGTATAATAAGTGCATACCAGGTACATATGTTCATTAGGGAGAGTTGTCATTATTTACCCATGTAATGTCAATTTAATTTATTTGATTTTTGACGCTTGTTTTAATTTTTTTCTTATTTTCTATTGTTTGAAGTTATATGGGTTTTAATATTGAGAACAACATTTCTAATGACTATACCATGTACTTATTTTACCATGATATTACCGAACAAATTAAAATTTTTTTGGAAATTGGCAAAGTAACAATTTTTTTGGAGCAAAGTATATTGATCTAGATTGTCTGGAAAAAAATATAAATGAGTATGCATATAATGAATTTTAATAGAGTTCTGCAGCCTATATCCGCATATGAATGTTTTTTATTTTTTTCGGTAACAAATCTTTTAAGTGTTGTTGCTCAGTCTAAAATAGAATAAATCTTCTAAATCGGTACTAAAATAACTAAGTTTAAGTTAAATTTTAGTATTTTTATCAATTAAAAAAAGAGAATTAAGCACAATAAATAAAATCTTTTAATGAAAAAAATTATGTATTTTCAAAAACAACTTTTTTGATAATAAAATTTTTTGCAAGTGCACGTGCATAAAAAACTGAGCTGGCAAATTGTTTTTATTTTGATTTCTTGCGAAAACAATAAAAACAATTTGTTTTTGTTTTTAATTTGTTTTTTCTTTACTCACTTACAACTTCAATTTATGTTGGGATAATCCCAACTAATTGTAGTGGGGAATGTAAGAAAAGATAAAGATTTGTTAAAGATTTGATATCATTGCAAACAAGTCGTTTTGAGTGTAGGTAATTCTCAATCCCTCTAGTCTTGTTTGCTGATAGCTTTGGCTTTTCTGAAATTATTTAGGAGAACGTTTCCTGAGGATCTGGCCTAAGCAACAAGTGAAATGCGCATAGGAACAGCTTATCCTCCAACAATAAATTTTAGTATTTTTTATCAATTAAAAAAGGGAATTGAGCACAATAAATAAAATCTTTTAATGAAAAAAAAAAAAATTATGTATTCCCAAAAACCACTTTTTTGATAATACAAATTTTTGCAAGTGCACGTGCATAAAAAGCTGAACTGGAAAATTGTTTTTATTTTGATTTCTTGCGAAAACAATAAAAACAATTTGTTTTTTCTTTACTCACTTACAACTTCAATTTATGTTGGGATAATCCCAACTAATTGTAGTGGGGAATGTAAGAAAAGATAAACACACTGTTTTATTGTTGGTATTTTGTTAAAGATTTGATATCGTTGCAAGCAAGTCGTTTTGAGTGTAGGTAATTCTCATTCCCTCTAGTCTTGTTTGCTGATAGCTTTGGATTTTCTAAAATTATTTAGGAGAACGTTTCCCGATGATCTGGCCTAAGCAACCATTTATTAATATTAGTATTTTTATCAATTAAAAAAACGGAATTAAGCCAAATAAATACAATCTTTTAATGAAAAAAAAAATTATGTATTCCCAAAAACAACTTTTTTGATAAAAAAGTTTAGCCCACAATGTCCCAAAAAAAAAAAAAAAAACGTTTTGCATGGATAACTTTCGATTTGAGGGGTGTAATCTTATTCCTAAAAATGGCAAAATTATCTACTTAAGTATGCCCATAACCTACATAGCATTTCCAAAAGTATATAAAATTTGTTCGATTTTGTCACATAGTGTTATCAATAAATAATAAACATAAAGAAAACAAACAAGATTTTTCAATAAAAAATACAAAACATATAATATTAATTAACTAAATTAAAAAAAAACAAGACTCTATTCGGCAATGCCGAATCTTATATGCCCTTCACCATGGCGCGATACGAAAAGAAAGCTTTATAAACATATACCGTTCTTAAGATATAAACAAATCTATTATATAGATTTCTATATATAGCCCACATTTTGTGGGATATTGCGTTTGATAACCGAGATGTTTGTTCCTAATTTGGAACCTTTGCCCCTTTCTGTTTTTCAGATATATAGAAAAAACAACAATAAAGGAGTTATGGGTAAAATTAGAGGTAATTGTGGTTTTTTGCTCATATCCCACTAATTCACGGACCGATCTGGCTGAATTGCAAAAGCAAACTTTGATGAAGTATATGTGACATAAATGTATAACAACCTAGTCCCCATCATTTCTAGGGTCTCCGGAAACCCCATTTCAACATACCCACGGACAGACGGACATAGTTAAATCAACTTTGCTATTAATAAGGACTCAGAATAGATATAAAGTAAAGGGTCTAAGATCAATATTGTAAAAATTACACGGAATGACACACTGATATACATACATATACCCTTTTTCCTTCTGTGAAGGGTATAAAAATAGAACAAACAAAAAAAGTGGTAATAATTAAAGCTAAAAAGGTATTTTTACATAGAAAAACTTAAAAACAATGTCTTGTTGTTTTAACATTAACATACAAAAAATGTTTAATAAAATGTCATAAGAAAAAGATGATAGATAATCTTTAAGATAATTCGTTTTGTAAAATTTCAGTATTTTTACACAATAATTTTTTTTTTAAAAGAAATAGTAATAAAACAGCCTTTTTTATATAAATAGTTTAAAAGTAATAAAATATAAAATATTATAAAACAAAGTTAAATTAAAAAAAATAGAACAATATCATAAATTATATAGAAAACCAAGCTTAGATGGTTTTTTACGTCTTTACAAAATTATTAACAAAATTGGTTTGAAAAATTTTCTAATTTATAATATGTATACACTTTATGTAGAGAGAGAGCGAGAGAGAGTAAGAATTGGTGATTCGGTCAGGGTAACTGCTGAGGGGGAATTTGGTATGTGATTTAATTTTAAAATTTAAATGTATATTACATTCAAAGTACCTATTTGCTCTATATTTTTTATATTTATGTATACTTAAGAACTAATTATTATTGATCTATTTTTTAATGTATTTTTGTCTAATAATTTGGTTTACTTCTCTTATCTCTTTTCTTAATTTTTCTCTTTTGCTCTCTAATTTGTTTACTTATTGTATATATGTATGTATGTTTGTAATTTAAAAAGGTACATTTACTCCAAGGGGTATATAATTACAGGTGGTGTTGAAACGCCATCTGATTTTCAAAGTACGAACAAATTTGTTTTGATTTATTAGTGTTTTGTTAGGAATGTTTGACATTCCGAGCTGTTAACACTAACAATGCAATGCAAGAAACCCTGTGTTGTTTCTATTGTTTTTGGATTGTTGTAGTATCGACACCACCTGTAGTTGAATTCGCCTTGATTTACTCCTTTCAATTGTTATATATGTATTTTGTTGCTGTTGCATGTTAATTTCTCTAAAATCTACAATAAATTGTTGTTTGACTTAAAATTAATTGTCTACTGAATTCGCTCTTAATTGTCCATAGCAGGCCTGACATACTCTCACAGGTTTAACAATGCGTAGTCGAGAAATTTCCGATTCGAAACGACTGCATTTATTACAAAACACCTGACCGCAATTGCGACAATGATGTTTGCGTTCGTATAAATTGAATCTGGCAAAATAAGTAAAATGATAATTTAAAATTAAAGACTGTTGATACAGAAATAATTTATTAATAATAACAAGTAAGATTGCTATATTCGTCTATGCCGAATCTTATATACCCTTCACCATGGTACAAATAGAAAAGGAAGTTATCTAAATACTGTTCTCTGGATTTAATAAATGTATTTTGTGTCACGCCCACTTCTACAATCCCGCCCACATTTTGTCAGATGTTGTGTATTGATAACCAATATGCTTTTACATAATTTGGAAACATTGGCTCTTATCTTGCCGTTCTTTAAACATACAGAAATCTGTAATGCCATTGTACGGGAGGTTCCATGCCCACTTCTCCAATCTCGCTCATATTTTTAGAGAGGTTGTGTAATAATTTGAAAGCTTTGGCTCTTGCCTATCTGAAGATATACAGAAAAAAGAAATAAAAAAACAACAACAACAAGGGATTTATGAGAAAAATGAGAGGCAGTGGTGGTTTTCTGCTCATATCTCAGTCATTTTGGATCGATCTGGCAGAATTTCAATATCAAACTTTAACATAAACATAAAACCCAGTCTCCATAATTTCTTGGGACTTCGGAATCCTCATATCAACATACATCCGGACAGACGGACATCGTTTAATCAACTTTGATACACATAAGGACCCAGAATATATATACTTTGTAGGGTATAATGTCAGTATTGTAGAAATTACAAACGGTATGACAAATTTATTTATATTGTATACCCTTTTACATTCGGCGAAGGGTATAAAAATAACGAATATAAATTTTGTTAACATTTTTAATAATTAGTGATGTGCGATTAATTGATTAATAAATCAAAATTCTCATCAATCGATTTATCGAACATTGTAAAGCGCCTTGGAGACTATTCTTTTACAATTGGAGTATGATAAAACTATAAAAGCGACTTAAATTAAAGTACAAAAGGTGTTTGGTTATTGCTAAAATTAGAGTATTTCAAGGAGTCCGATTATGGTTGAAATTATAATGCCTAAGAAAATATGTTTATATTTCAAACCAAAGTAATAATATCGACAAGATTGGAGAAACAAAAAATTTAGATTGCAAATTTTAGTACTAGACTGCTTTCGACTGCAGCTAGAGTTAGATTCCCCACAGGGGGGAGTTCTCTCTCCCTTATTATGGCTCTTAGCTGTCAACGTCGTTCTGGGACTTTTTGACAGATTGGGTCGGAAAGTTGTGGCCTACGCGGATGATGTAGTGATATTGGTATCGGGCAAGTTTCTGCCGACAATAAGCGAAGTCATGCAAGGGGCGCTGGGCGAACTGTCAGCATGGGCGAGTGATAAGGGATTGGGAGTCAATCCGGAGAAGACCGAGTTGGTTCTTTTTACTAGGAGGTACAGGGTAGAGAATTTTAGGCTGCCGGTACTAGGAGGAGTAGAGCTTAGACTATCTGATAGCGCTAAGTATCTAGGAGTTTTTCTGGACAGCAAGCTGTCGTGGGGAAGGAATACTCAGGAGAGACTTAAGAGAGGCCTCAATGCCTACTATGCTTGCAGATCATCGATAGGTAGGAGTTGGGGACTCCGGACGTCAGTAGTGGGATGGCTGTACACTTCGGTGGTTAGACCCATTCTTACGTATGGATGCTGTGTTTGGTGGGAGGCATTGAGAGTGGCTTGTCGAAGGAACCTTCTGTCTAAGGCTCAGAGGTGTGCTTCAATCGGCATGACAGGTGCCATGAGAAGTACACCTCAAGCGGCACTGGATGTCATTCTACATCTTCTGCCCATTGAGCAGTATGTTATGGGAATGGCAGCCAGAAGCATTCTTAGACTGAGGGAACTAGGATTGATTAGGGATTTCACGCAGGGTCACTCACGGATCTTGAGTGAGATCGAAGCTGGAGGTTACTGCCTGGGATCACCCGGCTCCACGGATTTCGTGGGCACCAGGGTGGATTTCGGACGGTTGCCGGAGGTGGTAACGCCTTCTAGGGAGAGATGGTCAGGTAGGAGCAGATTATTTAGTGGATTTGCTATTTTCACTGACGGCTCGAAGATGAGAGGCACGGGTGCGGGGGTCTACATTGAGGATCTGGACATCAGAATGTCATATAGGCTTCCGGACGACTGCAGTGTTTTTCAGGCGGAAGTTCTGGGGGTCTTGAGGGCCGTGGAACTGATGAGGGACAACATTGATAAGGGCTCGGAGGTCACTATATATGTCGACAGCCAGGCGGCCCTTATGGCCGTAAGGGGCTGTTACGTGAAATCTAAGCTAGTTGACGGTTGTAGGAGGGCTCTGGAGGGAGCCTTAGGAGAGTATATGTTGAGATTGTGCTGGGTGCCTGGTCACTGCAACATAAACGGCAACGAGATTGCTGATGAGTTGGCGAGACAGGGCTCAGAGATGGAGGATCCTAATCACATAGAGGCAATTAGGCCTCCAATAGGATTCTACTTTGGGAAGATTAGGGAATGGATTCTGGACGCGACCAATAGGGCCTGGGGGAACCGAACGGACTGCCGGGTATCACGGACGATGTGGCCGGTGCTCAGGAAGTCCGACTCGGAGTTGTTGCTGGGCAGAAGCAGGGTCTGCGTGAGGACCATAATAGGAATCATCACGGGTCATTGCATGATAGGCAGGATGGCGATGAGGTTAGGATCCGACGTGTCGGATATGTGTGGGTTGTGTGAGGACCCGGAGGAGCTGGAGACGGTTGAGCACATTTTGTGCCGCTGTCCCAGGCTACAGGGCAGCAGGCTGAAGTGACTGGGCAGCAGATTCCTAGGCGAATTAGGGGACGTCCCGGGCTGTGGGCTCGAGAGTCTGATAGGATTCGTAATGGGGATGGCCTGGTTGCGCAGCAGGAGACTGGGAGCTAACCGCACATAGGGCGGATTGGTGTTGTGTTGAGTGAGGCTTTTCTCTCGGGTTTGGTCAGAACTTCCTTTTCTCATCTATTCTCATCTATTCTTATCTTTTCTGATGCTTTTGCTGTTTCTCTTCACCTTCTTTTTCAGCTTCATAACTATAAACAAGGCATCACAATGGACCGTATTGGTCTCTGTGTGAGGGTGTGAAGGAGACTTCACACCAGCCTTTCTACCTACCTACCTACCTAGAGTTAGATTACCTAATTTCCTGCAGTACTTTGAAATCGGAGAACTAAAAGTCGAATGTCTGGATTATTAATTAGCCTACGATATTAAAAAAATAAAACGTGTATGGCTTAAGAATATTGGAATGTTAAAAGACTTACGATGGGGGCTACCAAATATCTACTGTTGTAACTAAAATTTTAGTAAAGGGTAGTTAAAATTTAAGGGCCGATGTTGAATGTGAACCACACCTAAACGTCAAGTTTTTTTCTGCATTTCATGTGACATTTCTCAATTTCAGACTAACTCAATTTGAACCATGGAAAGATACACAATCGAGCAACGCCTTAAAGTTAGGGTTTATTATGAAAATGGGCATTCAAATCAAAATGCATATCGTGAAAATTGTCTGCAGTAATGAGGCACATTTTCACCTCAGTGGATTCGTCAATAAGCAGAATTGCCGCATTTGGGCGAATGATAATCCAAGAGTGATTGTCGAAAAACCAATGCACCACAAAGAGTGACTGTTTGGTGCGGTTTATGGGCTGGCGGCATCATCGGGCCGTATTTTTTCCAAAATGAGGCCGGTCAGGCAGTTACTGTGAATGGTGTTCGCTATCGTGAGATGATAACGAACTTTTTATGGCCCGAATTGGAAGATATGGATGTGGACGATATATAGTTTCAACAGGACGGTGCCACATGCCACACAGCTAACGAAACAATGGCTCTTTTGCGCGACAAATTTAATGGCCGTGTTATCTCACGTGGTGGCGATGATTTGACACCGTTGGACTTCTTTCTTCGGGGTTATTTGAAAGAAAAGATGTACGTCGATAAGCCAGCAACAATTCAAGAGCTAAAGGATGAAATAATTCGGAACATTAACGGCATAGCACCTCAATTATGCCTCAGCGTCATCGAAAATTTGGACCATCTGATAGAGGTGTGCCGCCGAGGGCGCGGCGAAAATTCAAGAGCTAAAGGATGAAATAATTCGGCACATTAACGGCATAGGTCCTTAATTATGCCTCAGCGTCATCGAAAATTTGAACCATCGGATGGAGGTGTGTCGCCGAGGTCGCGGCGGCCATTTGGCCGATATTTTGTTTCATACATAATTGAACCATACCAATATTATCATAATAAAAAGAAATGACAATAATTTCCTAAATAATTTGTGTTTTATTCAAAATCAACATCGGCCCTTAAAATTTAACCACCCTTTACATACCAAAATTCCTACGCTCAGAAGTTAAGTCTAAAATTAATAGACCTACAAAAAGATCCACGACTGTAACTTAAATTTATTATCTCTAGATTGAAAAGAAAATTTGTGTACTTAAAACAGAACAATTGCAGCAAAAAGATGTCTACTAAATGCCGCGATTAAAGGTAAAATCTTTATACCAAATGCAAAATAATTATTTACCTAAAAAGCTACGATTTGGGAGAGCTTTTTTACTAATTAATATTCGATTTAAGCTACCATTTGTGTGTATATAAAACCCGCTTATTGACGCTAAAATCGGTGTAGGAAAACTTCCAGAGTTGAAGCTAGAATTGTAAAACCTAAAGGCCTATTTTTAAAGATAAGTCTAGTTTGGAGCTTAAGGTATATTTCCACGTAATCTTTTAAATGTTTAATATAAGAAAGCTGAATTGTTGAATTGAAAAAATAATAGTTTTTAAAAATCAGAAAACTTGCCTTAAGTTTTAATTGTTATTAGGCGGCATTTATCCGATGTCTTTTCAGACATGTCTGTTTATTCATTCTCTTTTGAACATGCTACCAAAAACATTTTGTTTGGAAAGACATCGTGTGATTGCCGCCTTAAAAATATGTAAAAATTTTATTTTTGTAAGTAATTAACAGTAGAACGTGTTGGTTAAATTGAAAAGACATGCTTTTATACAGGGGTTAATAATTCGTTAGCTAAATTTTTTATTTAAAACGTTGAAAACCTTTTTGGAAATATCAGATTATAAAAAAATTATCATTAAATGATAACGTTTTGGATAATCATACTTCTTTGGGACTCCTAAAATGGGATAGATATTGAATTTTGAAATAAACCATGATGAAATAAAAATTATATAGAAAGACATGATACTGAAGTAACAATAAAAAAATATGTTACTAAAAAGTCGTTATCTTTGGAAATTAAGAAAAAAATAATAATTTCAGTTTTCATTATTACTTACTTAACATGACACTTAACACACTGGTCGGCTCCTTCATCCTTAAGCCAATGATCTGCCACGCCTCTTCCGGGCTGTTCAGTAACACACCACGAATAAATGCGACCGCGAGCATCACCTAAAAGTAATTTATATATTAAAAAATACGACAAAAATATTTTAAAAAAAAACCTATTACAAAATAGTATTCTTGTATAAATTTTTTGTTCACTCACCCACATATAAAATTTTATGATCTTTAGAAACAGTTATAGCTGTTATGCTAGCTGGTTCAGCATTATCCCTACGATCATAAGCCGTATGCATGGTAAGTTTTGATCTAAACATTAATTGACGTTGCCATTTAAAGCCTAAAGAAGAAAATGAAATGTTATAGTTACACCAGTGTTGTCACTTTGTGGGTAATTGCCCAAAAAAAAAAAAAAAAATTACGAATAAGATAAAATTAAACATTTAGTAAAGATACCAATTGTATTTTTAGCAGTACTGAAAATTTTGGATAACATGAAAAACTTTCTGCAATATATGGTGTCTGGAAATTGAAAAGAAATATATCTACGAATATATTCAGAGAATGTCCATTGACCGCCTCTGATGAACCTCTAGAATCTATTTTCAATTCCAACAATAAGGATGCAATAAAAAAAATAAAATATACCTTGAACTTAGCCAATATCTTGAAACAAATTTAAATTAAGAAAATATGGTGCAATGATGCAGTAGTCTGCACTATTTGAATTTAAGTATTTTATAAATTTAGTCTTTTTATATAATACTTGTGATAAATAATTAAATATATACGAATAAATATCACACGTGTGATATCAAAAGGCACATGTGATTTGAAATCACGTGATTTGGATAAAAGTGATTTTCAGAACAGGCCTGATAATTTATTAGAGTTAAAACTCTAGTAAAAGGACTATTAAGCACAAAATCAGATCTTTGTTATTGAATAAAATATAAATTATGGGTACGAAAATTACTGCAAGGAACGTTAAAGCAATTTGAGCAAGGGCTTTCAACATGTCTCTTTAATAAATCAAAACATTTAATAAAACATATTTTTTTTCTATTTTATCAACACGATCTATATGCACTCTAGCATACTGGCTCGAAACCACGGTCCCATATTCTAGTTTTGATCTAATTACAAAAGTGAATAAAATTTTCATAGTACAAGGATCACAAAAATCATAGCAATTTCTTTTAATAAAGGCCAATATGGCTTTATAATGAATGACTCCAAATGGGGAATAAAGCTTTATTTCTTATCAAATATCAATTTTAGTACAAATAATCAGAAGGTTAAGCACTGACTGCATAACATTGTTGGCATTTTGTTATACCCACACCACAATAGTGGAGAGTATATTATACATTGTTGTTGATGTGTGTAACACATTAAAATATTCGCTCTAGACCTACCGGAAAGTATACCAATCGACTCAGAATCACTTTCTGAGTCGAACAAACGATGTCCGTCCGGCTGGCTGGCTGGCTGACCTTGTGCGTAAAGTTTTTGAAGATAATTTAAAGAAATTTGGTAGATACCTTCTAACTGACACAAGGACTAATCCTATTGGGGAGAACCGGTCCATAATTTCATTTACCCCCATACAAGCTGCTTTCCGCAAAAGGGTCTTTGTGCTCACTATCAAACCGATTTTAATAATAAAATTAAAATATAGATATATCTATATTTATATGGACACATAAGCTATGCATTTTTTAAAAAATAGGAACACGAGAGGAGATATGGGGAAATTTTTGCCTCTCCGAAACTATCAACAGATTTTAATGAAATTTAAAACATAGATAGATTTCTATGCATATAGCCACATTAGATATGCATTTATCAAAACTAGTTCCGAAATGTACATTTGCAAAAATTTGTTTTTGTATACTGTGTACTGTGTACCCTACATCCGTTACATTTAATATACCTTAAGTTCATTCCCTATACTTACAGACTACAAACTAATTCTTATGAAGATTGATGCACGCAATAACAGTTGCATAACAGAGCCGTTCACAATTTAAAAAAGTAGTATTTTAACATTTTTATTTGTTTTGAAGTTCAAATTTTAAGATTTGTTTTGTTTGGCTTATAAATCAATTTAAGTTAAGGGGTCATGTTAACCCATGTGAGACAGAAGGGTAAATTTTATTAATCGAGTTTTGAAATGCATGCTAAAATGTTACCAAACGTCATCTTTGGAAGCTTTAGTTTTCATATCCACATTCAAAAAAGAACGTTTTATTTAAATTTAGTATAAATTTAGTAAATTTTACAGTATTTGAACTTTGACCTCAAAGGGGCACGCCGTAGCAATCTCTTATTAGGCTTAATTTTTTATTATTTGAATTTTAGAATTCGTACGGGTTTCACAAAAATTTTAAAAACTGCATACACTTCATTGCCTCCGAAATGTATATATTGGCTTATGACGAATATGAGTCTTTGTCAGGCTGTTCCAACATCGAATGGATAATAATATTTAATATTGAAGTCGTTATCCAAATAAAATTAATATTTCATTTTAGTGATGTAATTTATACCATTTTAGATATTACTGATCCCAAAAATGCAGTCTCTTTAACCAAACTCACTGACTGTATTTTTTTTCAAAAATGACTCATCGTTTAATATAGATTTTGATTATAAATTTCGGTAAATAGGAGTTTCATACTGATTTAAACCCCGAAGTTTACTAAAGAAAGAACATATGCACATATGTATGTTTCCAATATTACAAAAAGTAATAAATTTTAGATTTATGTATACATTTTGCAATTTTTAAATGCTTTAGTTGAGAGAATATTTAGCAGTCTAACCATTTGTAAAACTGATTTGAGAAGCAGACTGTCATCTTAAACCAGTAGATGATACAAAATAACGTCAATGAGAATTTTGAACCTTCTCTGGATCTTAACTTACCTTTCTTTAAGCATTGTTCACCCTTATGACTGTCAATCATAACGAAACCATCTGTAAGGCTGGTATCTGATTTACTAGGTCGTATTGTAGCACGTTCTTCATCTGTTTTAGTATAAATATAAATCAACAAAAATTTATGTTGTTAAAACCAAAAATTTAACTCACCTTCTTTATTTTTTAGAGAATTTGGATGATCCACTGTAGATGATTTAATTTCATGCAAAGATTTTGCTCCTGAAAAAGAACTTTTACGCCTCTCTGAGGTTACCGGGGGTTCACTTTCTGTTTTGGGTTTATCAGATTGTGTGGAATTGTTTGAATGATTGGAGACTTCTGATATACTCGACTCGGAAGCAGATTTATGGATTTCTTAATCGAAAAATCAAATAAAATTTTAAAGAAAGCTTTATATAAGAACTTATGTTACTAACCATTTTCATCATGCGATGATATGCCTTGAATTTGTCTTATTATGTCAATCTTTTTAGAATTTTCGGAATTTTTTGATTCTTCTTTCTTTTTAACGGAATAAGAATCAGGATTTTCTTGTGATTTAATCTCAGCACATCTTTTCAGTTTACGTTCAATGGGTACTTGGACATATTCTAAGGACCACATCTAAAATACAATAAAAAAAATATTTAAAATAAATTCAAGTTGTTGTATTTTTTTAATTTAAAAACTTACTCTTACTACTCCATCTGTTGATCCGGTAATGACGACATTTTGTTGATCCCATTCTCGTATTTGCGAGAAGGCCACACACAAAATTTGCTGCATTCTGTCTGCACTGCCTATACATGTATTAACTGTTGCTAAGGGGTCTCCATTTATTGACCATACATGTAACCATGTAGCCGAACAGGTGGCTATATCACCCGTTAATTCATTTATAGCTACTGCCGCTACTACGCCTACATGTCCCCTCAGTTGTCTTACAAATGTAAATCTAGCCATATCCCATACTATAGCAGTACCATCTCTAGAACCAGATACAATAACATTGTACGCAGCACTAGCTGCTAGACATGTAACTGCATCTGTGTGACCATGTAGGGAATAGCGTACCGTTAGACTTTTCCGATTTGCATCAAATTTCCACACTGTTATAACAGAGCTTGTGCCAGCGGTGATGATCATTTTTGAGTTGGGGCAAGCACATGTTAAAATTTCACCAGAATTTTGGGCGGCTGCTTCTGATACAAACGAGGCTTTATCGGTATCATAAAGACCAACGCGTAAAGAGTGATCAGCAAAGCCCCAAGCTATGTATTTAGTATATGATTGTGGCATCATGACCTTAATCGGGAAAGTGTACAATTTGAAGATAAGTTTTTTTTTTTAGATTTAGGGGTTGTTTAGTTTTAGTTGAATTCAATTTAAGTTTTTGTTAAAATATACAGTACTTTACGGATAAGTGCATCATAATTCTAAAATGAAACATTTTCCTTGATCCATATACATACATATGTTGTGTACATATTTTTCTTTAATTTGCATCCCGCTTAACTGCGTTACACTCATAAATAGGTTATATATTTCGTAAAAAATAAATTTAATATCAAACAAAATTTCACGGTTAATTGCTTGATATTTTTATGTTTTTTTTTTTTTTTTTTTTGTAACTTAAAAGGAATTTTATTTTTCTTTATTAAGCCCTCCACCACCACTAGTGGTGAATGAGGGTATACTAAGTTTGTCATTTAATGTGAAACTTTTCTATTATACATCTTAAACATAAAGTATATACATTCTGGCTCCTTGAGTAATTCTAAGTCGATTTAGCCATGTCCGTCTGTCTGTCCGTCTGTTGAAAAGAACAAACTTGGTCTCAAATTGCTTGTAGTTATCCTAAGCAGTTTGGGATTGAAATCAAGCAATATCGGTTCGGTAGGACTAGAACTATGAATCAAAATATAGAACCACCGTCCTAAAAAAATTTATAATTTTGACTAAACTACCATAAATAGTGGAATAATGCACGGAATGATATAAAATTTTGCACGAATTCGTTTTATACGACTGCAAATCATACAGTTAAATTTCGTGAAGATCGGTCCACAATTGACCATAGGCCCCATATAAACCCTACTCCCGGAAAACAGTTTAGTACGCCTAAAACCGTAATAAATAGCGCTATCATAATTAAATTCGGTACGTCACACTTTTATAGGACCTGAAATCACACTGTTAAATTTTTTTAAGATCGTCCATAATTAGCCCTAGACCCCATATAAACGCTACTCCCGTAAAATATTTTAGTACGGCTAAAACCGTAATTAATTACGCAATCATACTAAAATTTGGTACGCCACAGTATTATAGGACCAGAAATCACACTGCTACATTTCGTAGAGATCGGTCCATAATTTACCCTAGGCTTAATATAAATCCTACTACCGGAAAACAGTTTAGTACGCCCTAAACCGTAATAAATAAATGCTATCATAATGAAATTCAGTACGTCACAGTTTCATAGGACGAGAAATCACACTGCCAAATTTCGTGAATATCGGTCCATAATTTACCCTAGGGCCAATATAAACCGTACTCTCGGAAAACAGTTTATTGCGACTAAGCCCACTTTGGAAAAATAATTAAATTCGCCTTAAACCATAATATATATAGATATTGCGGTAAAATTTCTTCCAACTTAGATTCATATGGTCAGAAAAAATATGCAATTTTGTGAAATTTACTGTTAACGCTAAAACTAATTACACTGCTGTATTGAAATTTTTTCTAATTTATTTTTTGTAATACCAGAAATCAGTCTTCAGAATTTTGGGATGATTGGTCCATAATTTACCATAGGTCCAATACAAATTATCCTCCTAAAAATCATTTTAGTTCGGCTAAAACTGTTACGAATCATGATATTTTAATCAAGCCAGTTTAAAGTTCTAACAAGAAACGCATAAAACTTTCTTATTGTCGGTCAATAATTTATTATTGGTCTAAACCGCAACCAATTTTAATGCTGACGTATTTATCATATAGAGCCCACTCCTGTCGGTGGAAGGTATCAAAGATTCGGCACAACCGAATATAGCACTCTAACTTGTTATATTTTAAAATAATTAGGCAGTTGACAAAGTGTTATATTGTGTCATATTGGTTGTATTTGCTATAGTTCTATGAATGAATTAAAAATGTTGTTTTATTTTTCACATTAAAATGTATTACATCCAGGGAAAGTTTTTGATGCTATTTGCATAAAAATTATGCTTTTGTATATATCCTAAGTTTTTCCCAAAATAATAAAAATTTCCTAAGTTTTACCAAAAATAATTATTGTATATTGATATATTTTGCATAAATTTGTTTATTACGTAGGTTGGCAGACGTTTTTACCATCTTCTAAATCGTTCTTTTCTTTCATGTGCATTTTCTTATATGAAAATGTTTAACAAGAACTAAAATAAATTATAACGAGTTGCCACGATAATCTGTTTTACGCACCGGAGTTCAAAGAACAACGAAAAGGATGGTCAACTCAGAAATACCTGTTCTTCAGTTCTAGCTAGGGAGATCGAACGGTTATTATTCGACCGGTTTTAGCCGGTTATTTTAGCTTTGCCCAAGTCGGTTATTTTAAAATGCCCATTTTTCGAATACCGAATAAACCGGTTATTTTGGTATAATAAACCGGTTATTTTAATAATGTGTAATTTATATACATTTTCCTTACTCTTTTGCAGATGTACCCGTAATTTAAGTATTTTCAAATTGAATATTGGTCAAACTTAAACTTTTAATGAGCAAAATGTAAAAAAGATCAAAAAACATTATGAACACTGTAAATACAGATCGCTTATGAAAGCATGTGTTCTTGTAAAAAAAAACCGAAAACTATTAAAAATACCACAAACACGTGTGCAGTTAAAAAGTAAATAGTAATTTGTGCGAGAGTATTCCAAATATTAAATATAATTTTATATAGAGGTTATCTCTAGAGATTTTTCGAACGCGATTAAAAAGACAAAGTTAGGTGCTTGAAGTGTCCTAAAATGATAAGTTACAAAGGCTCTTCCATGTCACGACATATTAATCACCTTTAATTAGTCTCATTGGTGAAATATTAGCCCATTGTGTTGCCGAGGACGAAATGCCCTTTATGGCGCTAAAAACTCTTAAGTAGTTTTAGCAAATCTTCATGCTGAAAACTACAACATTCCGGCGGAATTAACAATATGGGAAACATTTCTACCAGTTTAATTATTAAACACCAAGAACTAAAAAACAAAATTGAAGAAATCAAACAATATAATGGAAGGTTTTAAATTGTAGTCGATGAATTAACAAATATTTCACACAAAAAGTATGCTCATTTTACTATTCGTTAAAGCCTGTTCATTTTATTATTCGTTTCTATAATGCTGAAACAAAATAATTTGAAATAGATAATCTTTGCTAAGAGGTTCTGTTTGCAACTTTTCATAAATATGGTTGATTTATATAGACATGTTCAATCATCAACCAATTAAAACTCATTCAAAATAAATTTGGGAGAATATTTCAAATAATAACTTTAGTAAATTCCTATAATTTATTTGCTTTTGCAAAACGTTTGTCTAGATCAAATATCGTTCAACAGTTTCTAAATTACATTATACAAATATCCACTTACAAATAAAGTTTAGTAAATCAATAAAAAAATTGTTGAAAATTAAGCTTAAGATCAATTTACTGGTCCCACTTTTCTTGGATTTTATCGTCAAATATTTGTTAGGTCTGATCTAAGTCATATCTATGTATTTTGCTGGTTCCGTACCTTTGCAAATTATTTCGTTTTTATTCAAATTAACGTTTTATTACAAAAACTTATTTGATTTTGTGTCTTTATGTATTCGAATTAAAACCGGTTAACCGGTTATTTAAAAAATGCTTAACCGAAAACCGGGTTTTTCAAAATAGCAACTATTCGTAATATTCGAAAACCGGTTATTGAAAAAAGTCGAATAATCGATCTCCCTAGTTCTAGCTGATAAAGCAAAAATGTGGGGCTAAGGTTTTCTAAAATAAATGGTCTTTGTACAATTTCGGATATTTTGTTATTAATAGTAATTTAAAATGCCAAACAACCTACAAAATACTTTAATGCTCGTATGGTCAGAGATAACCCAGGAATTTTAAGAGTTGACTGTTTCGTTCTGTTTTGTTTGGTAGACATGAAAGTTTATCCATCATAGAAAATGTAAAAAAAGTTCAAAAAATTATAAATAAAATATTTATTAAAAAACCTAAACTTAAGTTTTTAATCGAAATATTGGAATTCAAACGTTGACTAAGTTAAAAAAACAACATATCGGCATATGTTTTAAAAAACCCCTATTATTCACGTCATAAAAACTTAGATTTTTATTATATTTGTCATTAATTTTAATAATTACACTAATTTATTATATCATAACACAGCATGCTGTCCACCGCAGTGCTATTTAGACACAAAGAGTACTTTATTACTTAGGACTTTAGAACACTTTGTGAACTGGTGTACTATTTTCGATTATTATTGTTAATAAAACCAAATTGAACTGAATTAAACGATTACCTCTTATATATTTACGTAATTGCGATATTTCTTTTCAGTAAATAAATATAACTTAAACCTCATTTGCTTCAAAAACGTCATAACTCAAAAATATAAGACTTACAGAAAAAGACTTTAAAGTCTTAAATTTACACACAACATAACATAACACACAACATGAGTTTACAATATATTCACTTGAAATAATCACCACTTCATAAAACACCTGATTTACTATGCATTAGTAAGATTTAATTAAAATTTGCGATTATTTACGTATGACGTTGTTGCAACAAAAGAGCGATATAAGCATTCGAACTACATTTTCAATAATTGCATTGCGGACGCAATTAAGAGAGAATTCTGTTAAATTCGTTAGTAAAGCATATAACCGAGATCAAGGCGAATTCAACTACAGGTGGTGTCAGAACTACAACAATCCAAAAACAACAGAAACAACATAGGGTTTTTGCATTACATTGTTAGTGTTTACGGTTCGAAATGTCAACCATTCCTTACACAGGGTCTCTCTCCACCTGAGATAAGATATAAGATTTTTATATTAGCAAACGTCAAATTCAATCGCAATTCTTACGTGTGGACTCTCAAATAGTGTTAGTATTAATATTATAATAAATGTTATGAGACAGTTGTTATAAGAAATCTTATAACAACTATCTTATAAGATGAGCTGTCAAAAATACACATAATAAGACGCTATCATTAAAATGTTTAATTTTTTAAGTGAAAATAGTTGAATTCTTGTGAAAAGTGCTTAAAAAACATTATTAAACACTAAAACCGGAGAAAAAAACTAAAAAAAGAATCAAAAACGACAAAAGTTTACTGTACGAGAATCAGTCGATTATGAAATCTTATAAGATACGTGTTCCCCTTGTTTAAGATTAAGATTAACATGAAGAAATGTGCTCTCTCATTCTGCCGACGTTCTCTCACATATTATATCAGATATTAGCTGCGTTCGAGAACACAAAAGTTTTTACTAATTTTTACTGAAGTTTACTGCATTTTACTGAATTGCGTTCGGGTACACAAAATACAGTGAATGAGAACACAAATTGAGAGCGTAAAATGACAGTTCTTAGGCCCAACCATAATATGCATAGCCTTGCTTAACCTACTGTCAAAAATTTACAAAAAGTCTCTCAAATGTATTTAAAAAAACAAAAACAAAATAAAAAAACATTTGATTCCGTACGGAATGTGCGATCAGTTTCGCACTTTGCTTAAGCAGATGACAATTTCATAAAACTTAACAAAACGTCTTCTTAAGTTCAATATGGTTTGCCACATATGATTTACTTGTATTCGCACATTTGCTGAAGCCAACTTAAGCACATTATGGTTGGGCCTCTTGATTGAGTACTTACAAATTTTTACTGCAGAAATTTTTGCAGTAAAATTTAGTAAAACAAAATACCATATGTTTCAAAAGGTAAACAAACAAAAGGCATACAAATTGTGAAAAAATTATTTAAAAATAGAAAAGTTGAAATAAAAGTAAAATAAAAACAAAAAATTAATAAATATTAATTATTATTATTATTATTTATTAGACAAGTAATAAATTACAAAATCTAATACAAAAAAAAATTCAGGAGCATTAGCAGCAAGGCCATCCGCTCTAGGGTTAAAATAAGCAAACTTAATAACTATCCTAAGTATAAAATTATTAAAGGAACCTTAACTTGTATCTAATGTATATAATTACAAAGAAGAAAATAAAATACATATATAGGTAAATAAATTAAATGATTATTCCAACTTTCTTAATATAATGGTACATTTTCTCTACGTTTTCGCTGTTGGGAACTTTCAATACGTTCCTCGGGCTGGATGGACCAAAAATTGCATCTCTTATCTTTTTAAAATGTAAACATTCTGATAAAATATGATTAACTGTTAATACCAGTCCACATTTGGTACACAAAGGGGTTGATTGACTCCGAAGAATATGATTGTGTGTGGCAACAGTATGACCAAGGCGAAGTCGGGAAAAAATTTTGATGTGATGTTTGTTGACATTAGTTGGATAACGTGGTGGAATGAAATGCTCGTTAATTTCCTTATAATGAGGATGATAGTAGCCGGACCATGTGCTGATATTGTTCTGACGAATATGATCGTTGATTAAATTACGTATATCTAGTTTTTCAGGATAGTAATCCATGATTATAGGGGCCATATTTGCATACTTCGCTGCCTCGTCAGCGTTAACATTTCCCTTTATATTAGAGTGACCTGGGATCCAAAGAATTTTTATTTTGTTGGGGTATTTTATAAGAAGGTCGCGAATTTGATTTATTAAGTTCCATTTGCAAGAATTAGGATTTCGAATTGACTTTACAACTGACAGGCTGTCAGAACATATAACAGTCTTATGCACTGTGTTAAGAGCAATGAGGATAGCATTAAATATAGCTGAGGCTTCAGCTACAAAAATTGAAGTAAAATGTGGCAGAATTTTCATACTAACAGTGTCACCATTGCTTCCGACAATGGCATATGATGTTGAACCATTTAAAGATTTGGAGCCATCTGTGTATAAAAAGGTCCAGTCTTCGTTTAGGAGAATTTGTTTCTTTTCCAGGTATAATTGTGAGAACATGTCATTTGATGTGTTATATTTAATAAATTTTGAGAGAGAAATATCACAGGATTTATCCATAAGGAACCAGGAAGGATAGTTCCGCGTTGAAGTTTTCGTTAACGTTCTTATGTCAAGTGTGGTAGCCAATTGGAGGGATTCCTGAATGGCAGAGGTGATTTTATAATTTCTTTTAGCTGTGAGATGTTTTTGAACGTCCTCATCAATAACAGAGTTATTAGTAAAAAGTATTTTGGTAATTAATTTCAGTTTGATTTCCTGAATGCGATTTTCTATGGAAGGCAACCCTGATTCGCAATAGATGTGCTTTAATGGGGTGGTGCGTAATGCAAATATACTTGATCTTATAGCACGATGATAAATACCTTTAATGATGTTAAGATTTGATTTTGCTGTATTACCAGTAAGGAACAGACCATAGTCGATCTTGCTGAGAATTAGAGCTTTGGTTATGTATGTTAAGGAATTAATATGTACACAGCTTTTCCTACTTGATAGATATGCAATTATATTTACTCTCTGAGTTAATGATCTTTTAACTGATAGGAAATGTTCTCTCCAAGAATAATTTTTCGTAAAAATTATGCCTAGAATTTTTAATTGGTCAACATTATCAATGATAATGCTGTTAATGTTTAAATGATATGAATGATTATCACACAATTTTTTCCTGCAGATATGAAGTTTCTTGGACTTGTTAGTCGATATGTTCGCACCTGATTTCAAGCACCACTCATTGATTTTATTTAGAACGTCCTGTAATAAGTTATTGGTTTCAAAATTGCAGTTTCTTTTGCAAAAAATATAAAGGTCATCAGCATAAATGCAGTGATCCAGATATTTACAGCATTTTATTATCTTGTCAATTTCGCTAAATGCAATTGAAAAAAGAATAACGGATAGTGGAGAACCCTGAGGGATGCCATTATGTAGTGGATATATAGATGAGTAAACACCATTTACTCTTGCCCGAAATTTCCGGTGAGATAAATATGACTTTACATAGTTAAATATTTTTGGTCCTACCTTCCACTTAATAAGTGTATCCAGGATAACATGTGCACCAATTCGGTCGAAAGCTTTCTCAAAATCAATTGAGAGAATTGATACGTGATTTCGTGATGAAAGAGCTTTACTAATGTAAAAATCAATATGTAAAAGAGCATCCGTGCAGCCTCTACCAGTTTTAAATGCCACTTGATTTTTTGAACTAAGTTTATTTTTCTCCAAAAACCAATATAAACGAGTTGCAATAATTTTTTCAAGTATTTTGCTTATGCAGGGTAACAACGAGATAGGGCGATATGATTTTATTTCCAGTGAGTTAAATTTATTTTTAGGAATAGGAACAACAGATGCAGTTTTCCAATCAGTTGGTATTGTGCTGGTGTTTAAAATATTGTTGTAGAGTTCCAATAAACGATTTCTTGATTGTGAACTAATATTTTTAATCATTTTATACGATATTCGGTCAAAACCAGGTGTGGACCCTTTCACCTTAGATAAACAACATTCCAACTCTGTATGAGTTATGTCCTTTTCAATAAAGGTAGCACTAGTATTAATTTTATTACTAGAGTTTATGGCACGTGAGGAATTTTTTGCGAATGTGAATTGATGTGAAAAATTATTATCAGAAGAATATTCAGACCATTTATCGGCAAAGGATTCAGACATTAAGGTTGGCTCCGTAATAATTTTATTATTGTGTTCAACAGCAAGTATTTTTGCGCTTACATCATTATTAGAGAGTCTGTGAATTTTGTTCCATATGTCTTTAACTGACGAGTTTCTGTTGATTGTGTTAGTAAATTTAGCAAAACTGATTCCTTTAGCCTTTTTTAATTCTCTACGAAAAATTGAGTTCTCTTTTTTATACACTATAAGATTTGTAGTAGTAGGTGATTTTCTAAAGTTTTTCCAGGCATTTATTTTGGAGTTACGTAGTAAAGACAATTGGCTATTCCACCAAGGTAAATTTTTATTTGTTTTCATAGAAGATTGTGGTATTGAGACATTCGCAGCCGTTTTAATTACTTTTGTAATAATTGAAGCTTCTTTATTAATGTTAAGTGATTGAGGTCTTTTTTGTAGTTCACTATCTACCGTAGATGTAAATTTAGGCCAATCCGCAAAATCCATCAAAAATCTTCGATTAGTCTTTGTCCTTCCTACGCTTCCACCCAATGACATTCTGATGACAATGGGGAAGTGGTCACTGCTGTACATTTCATCCAAGATATCCCACGAGGCTAAGTTAAGTAATGTTGGTGAGCAAAAGGAAACATCAACATGAGTCAAGGTTCCATGTGTAGAAAGATGCGTAGGACGGCCATCATTAAGCACGTATAAATCGGAAGATAATGCAGCATTATCCAATATGTGTCCATTATGGTTATTGTTAGGCGAACCCCATGAAGAATTCCAGGAATTAAAATCACCAACAACAATCTTCGGAGTAGTAATAGTATCAAAAATATTTGTTAGGTCTTGTTTGGAGAATGATTGTGCTGGTGGAATGTAAACTGAGATGATAGTGAATTTAATGTTAAGTTGTATTTCTATAACTATTGTTTGTAAGTTTGAGGTTATATTAATTTTCGTATGCGGTATATTGTTCCTTATTAATACACATAAACCTTGTTTAGAAGTTGTGTTGGAAGGGAGGTTATAAAAATAAGCCATATACCCTTTTGGGGGCATTGGATTAAAGTGATATTTGCAGTGTGTTTCCTGTATAGATATAAAGGCGGGATTGTGCTCTTTAATTAACAGCCGAAGTTCGTTGAAATTGTTGATGAAACCGTTCATGTTCCATTGCAATATCTTAAAGTGAGCCATGTTGAATATTATCGTAACTTAATTGTAAAATGAATTTACAATTGTTAGAAAGGAGCACGGAGCCATTGTAATTGCCTTTTAGCTATCAGAGGTAGCATCCATTGCGGACGCTGGTAAGTAATATTGGTTATCCGAAATTAGTTCTTGTGTTAAACGATCAAGAGAAGAGATCGAGTTAGTAGAGTTTTGTTCTGAAGGAATTATTTCACCTTCAGATCCTGAATTTAAAGTACCAATAAATTTAGTTTTCTTAGACTTTTTCTGTTTTTTTGTTAATTTTTCTTTTGTTGTTTCCGATGAGGAAGTTGTTTGTGGTTGAATTGTTTTTTGTTTATTATTTGTTAAATTTTTTTGTGTAGTGGGCTGATGTTGGTTTGAAATTTGGTTATCAGGTTGAATATTTGTGTTCTTGTTTTTCAATAAAAATGAGTTAGATGGAACGTTTATTTCAATATCACTGTATGTGGAACTACTAGAAGATATACGACGCGTAACTTTATTATTGACGTTTTCTGTACTCGATGATGCAGCCCTTTTTTGCAATGGTTTGTCTGGTTGCCTTTTAGCGTTATCATTACTTTTTGTTATTTGTGAGAACGATTGTGCTTCCCTCTGCTGAGTATTAGATGATGTTTTAATTTCAAACTTACGTTTTGCAGCTCCATATGAGCATTTTTCCAGGGTTTTGATTCGAATTATTTCTTTTTGTTGTACATATCTAGGGCAATTTCTGTCAGAAGCTGGGTGACTGTCATTGCAGTTGGCACATTGTGTTCTGGAACATTCAGTAGGAGAGTGAGGAGGTAGATTACAAATAACGCACGTTTCTGGATTATTACATTTATTTTTTGTGTGTCCTAGCAGTTGACATTTATGACATCTCATTGGGTTGGGGAAGTATGTCTTAACTTTGACCTTGTACCAAGCCACGTCAATAACCTTTGGTAAATTGTAGAGGTTGAAAGTTACAACCATGTAACCAGAATATTCAGTTTTAGTGTTGATATTTACGTCCTCATCATTCTCTTTAGTTTTATCTTTTTTTGAAGTTGTGAATTTATATACGGATACTACACCTTGCGTTTTAAGTTCGTTGATAATCTCTTCCTCTGGAACGTCAATAAGGCAGGGAGCAAATATTACACCTTTTACATAATTAAGGGTTTCGTGTAGCTTAACCGAAATTGGGCAAATATTCGAGAGTGTTTTAGCCTTTAAGAATTTATCAGCTATGACCTGATTCCGTACTAACAGCAGGAGATTGCCATCCCTTAACTGACTAATAGAATCAATTAAAGTTGATATAGCGTGTAGACCTTTGTGTATGATGAATGGGCTTAATTTTTTTAATTGATTGTTTTCAGACGATATTATTAAATATTTTGGGTCACTAAGTACATTTACTTTTGGTTGTGGAAGAGCTGGGAAATTGTCCATATATGGTCGATCAATAAAATCGCCTAATAAGGCGAATCTATTGGACTGTTTATCAGGTGGCCGTGGGGCCATTTTAATAATATTAAACTTTTTTCAAAATAAATATGAATATAACTTTTCACTTAAACAGTAAGTTTCAGTAGAAAATAATACAAAAGGGGAATAAAGAATATGAAATATAACTGTTAACCGTTATCAGTTTATTTTCTATCTGTTTCTTATTCCTTTTATCTATAAGCGCAGTCAATAAAACACGTCTGATCGCAACGAGTGATAATCGATGACTGAAAAATATTAATTAATTAAACTTGTTTGTAAAGAATTTATATGGCTTAACACCAACTTTTGAAACTTTGTTTTGTTATGTTAATTTTTTGGAGTTGTAAAAGTGTCAAGTACTCGGGTACTTAGAACAGCTCTTGTTTTTAAAATTATCAATAGTAAAAAAAAGTATTCGTGTACCATTGATCAAATTTAGCCGGACACAAATAAGCAAATTCAAATAAAATAAAAAACAAACAAATATGAAAGATAACAATTTGTTTTTATTTTCCAAAAATATTTGTGTTATAAAAAGTATTTTATCGAGTACCGATAAGAAAAAGAGTTAAGTAGTCAAAAGTGTAAACATTTTTCAACACTTCAATTATTTGCCATCAGCTGTTCCCTTTATTTTACGAATTTTTACAGATTTTGCGTTCGCGTACTTTTTTGGACAACAGCTTTTTGTGAGAGCAAATTTATAAGTTTACTCATTTACTGCATTTTACTGTAAAAGTACTCAAACGCACCTATTATCTCATGTGGATACCCTGTGTTACAAAATACTAACAAATCAAAACAAATTGGTTCGAACTGTCAAAATCAGATAGCGTTTTGACACCACCTGTAGTTGAATGCACCTTGACCGAGATTCTTTTATTGACCAGGCACTAATTCAGTTCTAGATTAGTAATTCAGTCCTAGTTTAATTAAAGTTCAGTTCTAGTTAATTTATATTCAAGTCCAGAATGAGTCTAGCTCAAAGCCTAGGTAAAGTACCAGTTTAGAATTAAGTTCAGATATTAGTTCACTCCTTTTTCTTTTCTTGTGCAGCTGCCTGTTTAAGTTCCAATTGATATTTATTTATTTATTTATTAAAACCATAATTAGTACAAATAAGACTCGAAGTCTCTTAAAGCACCTCAAACAAATGTAAATAATTAATCGAATTAACTGCTATTCAAGTTTATTCCAAAAATTTATTTTGATCTCTCATTTACTTTACCTTATTTTGTTCCACAGCAAAAACAGTCTTATCGGGTTGCAATATTTGACCCACAGGACCCTTAAGCTCCTTGATTGGTTGTAAACTAGGCTTGAGATTATCCAAATTATGGAAGAACAAACGATCGGATTGTAAAACAGTAGTATTGCCTTGTATTAAAGCGCTAGGATCAATTAAAGTTGAATGTCTGTTGCCAGACATTTTTTTGGCGGGATGGGGTTTCTTAAACAATTGTTTAGGAATCTGGCCAAAGTTATTAATGAAACCAATGGTAGCGTTTTTCTTTAAAGGATCATCGATACTAAAAATGTAAATAAAAAAAATATTCAAAATTTTTTAGACTTATATAAATAATTAAGGAATTACTTGTAAATATCCACATTGCCTTCATAGAAAAGATGATGAAAAACATTTATAGCTTCTACAGCAGAAGGTCCTTGTTGTTTGTGGCCAAAAATTAAATCGATCCACTGTTATCCAAGAAATTAAAATTAGTTTGCTGTAAAAAATATCAAAAAAAGGCTTACCAAATGTAAATTTTGACTAACATAATCACATTCCAAGGCACTACGATGTAACCTTATAAACTCACGAGGGTCTTGTTTAGCCCAGGGTGGCAATATAACATTATTTAAAGTTTCACCATTTTGTTTGGTACCTTAAAGAAAACAATAATTTAAATCTTTTTTTTATAAACTATTTACATACAAATTCTTACCTAAATCAAAATTATTTGAATTTGTAACAAATTCGGGGAGGTAGAAAAATTCAGGTATCAACTCTTTCACATCAGCCATATTGAATTTTGAAGCCGATAGCCAGGCTTCTTTTATGCTATGAAACATACGATCAGCCAAATCAAAATGACCGCCTTGTAAACGTAAGAAATGTTGACTGAAAGGCTCCAAACGCACCAGATACGAACAAACTATCATAGCCGAACTATAGTGAGTTCCGTAGTGATATGGTGGTGTCTCACCCTGAGGATCATCCCATTCCTTTTAGAATAATAAACATGGTTTACAAAAAAAATTTAAAGAAAAGAAAGTTGTCGAAAAGTACCTTAAATCTTTTTTGAAATTGTTCCAATCGTTCCTCGGATTGTGCTCCCATTGGTTTTGAGAAATCACGGAATGTTTTCGGAGTATTAAAATCCAATTCTTCGGAATCATAGTCAGCCAATATCCAAGGAAAAACTGGATATTGCATGAGATCATTGTAGGAACGTCCAGCCAGAGTATTTAAATGCATTAAATATTGAAAGTTAGAAATTTCACCACGCTGTAAGAAGAAGCAAAGCAAAGTTATGAAAATGATACATTTTTGTTAAGTTCTCTTTTAGTTTAAGCTCAGTTTTCAAATATCGAACTATGCATTATTTGACTTAAAACTAAAAACCTACCACCCATCTTTGTGTTACAGAAGTTTCTCCAATCAAACTGCTAAATATACCCGATGTTTGTTCCACACTTGCTGTCCTCTTTTGCCCAGCCACAGATTGTTGTGCATTATCATTTATTGCAGTAGCATGAGCCATAAAACGTTGATACACCTTATTGCGAACTTTACGTGGAAAACTTAACAGATAATTGCGGCCATCTTCCGAAAATACCTCCAAAGCTATGGGTTGGAGTAAATAACGTCTTTTATGGACTTCTCGAATTTCCTCATAACCAAATTTTGAACATTGACGTATTTTACACTGACGAGTTGTGCCCCCTGAGTTCGGTATTATGGGTTCATATGCTCCTGGAGGTAAAGTATCAATATCCCTTATTTCTCTATTTTTTAGCAAAGTAAAACCATCAACTATATAACAATGTTCCTTGCCAAACAATAAAAGACCTTCAAACGTATCGAGGCCCTGTATACGAGCACATCTAAACATGAAAGAGATTTTCTCTTGTTCCTCCAACAGTCTAAGAAAAGTTTCATTGTCAGTAATATTGGTCATCTCTTCATCTTCTTCATCATCATCTTGATTTGTACCATCTAACGATTCTTGTACGTGTGCCAAACGATTTTCATGTGGCGAAGGAGGTGGGGTGTTTGCTGAACCTCCGGGTTCACTTTTGGATGATTGATGTAATTGGGGATGCGGTTGTTTGAGCGTGTTGGCATCTACGGAATGTTGTTGATGCAATAACTGATGTTGGGCGGCTGCATCAGTTTCGCATAATATACGAGGTGGCTGTTGACAATGGGTGAAATAAATTTTACTATCAAAACTAGAGGCCACTTTATTAGCCTTCAATTGGCGCGTATCAGTACGATGATCATTTTCGGGTCGATGGGGATAGTGTAAATAGAAAAGTTCATTCCGCATAGTTTTCTTGCGCATACGATGAGGACCTTCTGTGGTATCGAGTATCCATTTATCAAGGGATGAGATTCCCTCAGGACCCCATAAGCCACGTTCACGTGTTAATTCAGTTTCGGATTGTAGCCAGTCTTGGTGTACATAACGCTGGGTATGTTGCAACATTTGCAAGTATTGTTTGCAGCGCAATTCCCAGAGGTCTCTGTAAGTTAAGGAGTTAAGAATTTTTTAATAAAATATTTAATAGAGTATGTACTTACTTTATCAATTGAACATGTACTCCAGTGCATTCGAAAGCATGCTCTTTTCTCATACTAGATTTTGTGCGTACTAATTCATCTTTTTTTACCTTGGTACGGCTGGCTAAACGTGTTAATCCTCCTGTAACCTTTTGTATCTTAGACTGGATTTGATTGTGTAGTTCCCAGGGTATTCGACAGGAAGCTTTTCTTTCAGCATCTACATAATTAAACCATAGTTTAGAGGCCAACTCCATGACTTGTTCCCTTGTTGTTTGCAAATCAGGGGCTTTTGAGTTGGCTGGAAGTACTGACAAGGTTACTTTGAAAACCTCCTCTATGGCAGGCTTTTTACACACATACAACTCTTCCCAAACACGAAAAGCTGCTCCCACAATTAAATTGCGGCCCTAAATTATATATCGGGTTAAACAAATTCTGATTAAATTCCTTTAACAAACCTGTAACTGATTTAAATCCTCATCTTTTGGCTCAATTATATCCGCCTGCGGATTTACGTGCCAGGTTGTATTTCGAGTGGTTGACGGCTCTAATATTATTTTCATATCTGCAGTCAGTTGCAGTAAACAGTATGTTAAACAGCCTATAAATTCCAGTTCATGATTACCAGCTCCAAATATTAATAATCTATGTGTTATAATTTTGTGCAAAGCCTCCAAAACACTCATTTGTTCGGTTATGGTCTCAGTGGGGCGAGACAACAAATACAATATAGTTCTATTCAAAGAATGATGCAATTGTTCTAAAGACAATGATGTAGATCTACGTTTTGCTTGTGCTATTAATTTGATTATGAAATCAAAAATCTCATGTGGATTGCGCGTTAAGCAACCCTGCCACATTTTGTCTACTACACGCGCCGTGAAATAAAAAACATTTGGTGCTATATGTTGGGTATGACTTTGTATTAGGGGCACCAAGGAGAGTGCCGCCTGTTCACCCAATAAAATATCTGCGGCCAATAAATGATCCATTAAAGCAGTTATTATTTCAGTTTGATACTCGATTTGTAAGGAAATCTCTGAACTATCCGGCGAAGCATCCAAAACCAAATCAACAACTGGAGTAGTTTTACCGTGCATATTCAAACTTAAAGAGTCTACTACAATTACACGCAAGAAATCTATAATGCATTTCCTAACAGGATGGTTAGTTAATTTTGTAACATTTTGTTGACTCGATACAGTGGTATTTAAGAGAAAACATGATTGTTCTTCTACGGGTGAGGAATTGCCACTGTTTGGTTCTGATTCGACGATATCTTCTTTGCTATTGGGAAACAGCACAGCCACCAAGGATGATATAACATCACCTGTCATCATGACCGGCATGAAATCGGTAAGGTTTTGATAAAGACTAAATAGCAATTGTATTATGGTCTCAGGATGGCTGGTTAACCAGGTAGCCAATTCTCCACCGTGTACTATTGCTCTTACCATGCCCAAAAGAACACACACACCTTCGGGGCAAATATTCATTTTTGGTATATTAGTATTGGCGGCAACGGGAGCACCCCATAGAAAAGACCAAACACGATCTAAATCAAACTTCGTGTGTTCGGTAGCCAAAAGTTTAACCGGCTGTCCCATTATCAAAGCGGTTATCAGAAAATATAATTCGGGTACATCCAAATGACATTGCAAAAGCCATTCTAACACTTGAAAGCCTGAAATCGATTAAAGTTTTTTTTTTAATAATAATTCACGAAAAATTGGCTGGGCTTAAAAAAACTTACCTGGTATATTTAAAGCCGCCGTTCTAACCTCTCCTGCTATATGTGTAGGCAAATGTTGTAAAACGTTCGAAGAAGACACAATAACTGTACTTGAACCACCAGCCTGCCGATTACTCAATTGCTGGGCTCCAATACCCATTGTTTTCTTTTGCGATACCATTTCAGTAAATCTCAAATAACCACCATTATGAGTACTATCACGAAAACGTACCAAAAAACTTTCATTGGCACACACCACCACCAAAATGCGTACCGCAATAATGACTGTGGTAAAGTGTACATGAGGTTGCATAAATAGTAAAAGCCAATCCATGCCCAAAGTCTTAGAGATATCATCGCATATAATATAATTGACAGTGTTGCGTGAGGTAAATAGTAGGCCGTGTAGTAGAGAAAGACATCGATTACGTAGATAAATATTTTGAGCAGTCGTATCGTATTCGGCAGTAGCAGCTGAATTGGAAGGATTTGGGGTGGGTTTCATTGAGGGTAAAATCAGAGATTTTTCAATCTGATCTGCTTTGGGTAACTTGGAAGCACAATACTGGCCGAACAGTAGGAGGTCCGTGTGTCTAGGTTGTCCACCCAATAAAGCTTCTACTAGATTAAAAAGTATTTCGCGGGTTGAATGGTCTTGTATGTCAACAATTATGTACAGCAATTTGTTAAGTAACTGCAATTCTCTCATTATTTTAACGTTTTGTTTCTTTTCATTTGACTCCACAGCCAGTTCCAATAAATGTTCTAGCAAAGATCTAAGTAAGCCATTGGGAGCATTATGCCATATATCCAAATCACATAAAAGATCTTGGAATGCGGTAATATTAGGTATGGCGGTCATATCTTGCCCTGAATTGACGGTACCCACTAAACCGAAAGTAAGATGTAAAATATGCGAGTTCAATAGATTTTTTTTCTTTTTGAAAAACATTCCTAAAGTTTGATAGCAACGTTTACGATCCATTTCACTTTGCGCAGCGCGATTACTGCGTACTACACAGGTCAAGGCTTTAACACCAGCATACAAAGATTCCACATCCTGGGCCATGGCTATTATGCCCAATAAAACATTACAGCCGCCCACAGTATCAATCATGGCTGAAACGGGATGGGGACTAAAAACTCTAACCCCCAAATAGCCCACCACCACACCTCCCAAAGTACGACCAGCTCCAGCCAAATGGCCAGCAGAATTGTGCAATATTCTGTTAAAAATAAATTAAAAAAATATATACCAAAAAAAGCAAATCTTTATTTTTCTAGTTTTCACTTACTTTATAGGCGTAGCATTTTCATGGGAATTCATACCCAATTGCTTGGCTATAGACTTATTATCTGCCCTACTATACACTTTCCTAATTTTCACCAAAGTAAGCTGAGACACTGCTTTGGCATTTAAGCCCAATAAAACTTTTTCCTCTGCAACTAGAGGTCCTAAAGGTTCAACCTTTTTTCCTATTTGAGGAGCTTGCAGGGAACCCATGTAGTGAGGTCCCAAATTATAGATAGTCTGCACAGTTTGTTGATTGATTACATCTTCTAGAAGATGACATACTCCTTGCTTCCACCCCAATCTAGAATAACGTCTCCATATTGGTGGTGTACCGATATAACCAAATACCGAGGTGGCTACGGGTAAATTTGCCGACCCAGGCCCTGGATTTTGTGATATATAATGTAATTTCTGGGAATGTAAAGGAGCACCATCTAAATATAGTTGTAAACTAGAATTTTTGAGCACAGCTCGATTGAGAACCACTACCAAATGATGCCATTGACCTTCATGCAAGAGATCGGGACACCAAATTCGAGCACTATTGTCATCGGAGCCTTCGGGTTCCCAATCGCCAATACCTGTTGATAGTAGAGAAGAATAACAGATTTATCCATTTGTTTTAAACAAAATTGTTTCCCGGAAAAATATACAAAAAATTTTGCGCGGAATTTAGAAGAAATTGGTTTCTTCACTCAAAAGTTTTAAATTAAAATCCTCCACTTACTTTTACTTGGTGTCACTAAGGTCTCCTGCGTTGATACCACTATAGCCTTATCTCTCGCCGACAACAATATCGAAAGACACACCAAATTCTCCTCACGCGGATTGTGTATAGTTCTCACCAATGTCAGCAGTCTTACACAGTGAGGATCTGATTTAGGATCAGAAAATTTCTCTACACAAAACCAAGTGGAGAATGTTAAACCAGTTTGGGGTGGAAAGATTCGGTCTCCGGAACCTATACCACCAATAGTATTTGCATCAATGGTGCCCCCAGCCGTAGCAGTGGCTTGAGGAGCCAATGAAGGCAAATATAAACAACCAAATCCTTCTGCGGACATATCTATTTCCACAAATGGTGGCAAAGTACTAGATCCATGAGCGCGAAAATCTCTGGGTGTAGTCATGGAAACTAAAGTTTTTATGCGCGTTAGGGGAACTGGGCCACCCATTTTATAAGGTTTATTTAAATCAATGTCTGCACATGATAGAGGTTCACCCAAACGTAAAAATTCTCTAAGTTCAGTAGGCTGCAAAGCTTGGGCAGCCAGTCTTTCCAGGATATATTGCATGGGTACATGCAAGGGATTAACTTCTTCGGATAAAGCTCTTCTTGCAATATTCAATATGTGTCCTGCCAATCCATAATCGCACATTATTTGCTGATTACGTTCACTGCGTACCAGGGACTTGATAATTTCACTTAGATACACTTGAAGATTAATGGCCAAGGTATGCTGTTCTTTATGGGTAACACTGGGTAAGAGCTGCAGCATGCATAGTACCACTCCGGGATGAACAATTCTCGGTTCAGGTGTAGGTTGTGTTAAATTTAATTGGTTTGGATGGGCCGGCGCTACAGCCAATTCTTTGGTTGGAGAACGATTGTGTTGATCATTATAAATGGAAATAATATTGTTTAAGTTGGGAGACTCAAAATTATCCAAAGCTATACTGTAAAGAAGGCGGTAAACCACACAGACGAATGACAAAGATTGGGGTATGGAGGTGTTAAAGCTGCAAAATTACACAAATTAAAATACAAATAAATTTAATATTTTTTTTAATATAGAAAATTGTTACCTATAATTTAATATATCCCCCGAAAATACATCATGATAATACTTTTGCGAAGTAATATCACTTTTAAAGAACCCTTTAAATTCTGGCAGCTCTGTGTGATTGCCAAAACAGCCCAATAATCTTAAAGTATCACACAAAGAAGCTGTGCAAATTTCCTGATGAAAGAACTTAGCATTGGCCGGTTCAAAACGCATAGCTGTAGACAAAGTTTGACAAACCATTTGCAACAATAAAATCAAATCATCTTGGGGTATTTGCTGATCCTTCTCCTCTTGTTCCTCTTTAGTCGAAGATTCATCACACAATTTACCATCCAACGATACAAAAACACTAGTCAAATAAACAAAACCACCAACTTTACGAAACACTGTACGGGTGCGATGAGAATCTTTAAGGCAGCCCAGAAGCATATTAAGTATTTGGATTTTAAATTCCACCTGATAAGGGGGCACAGCATGCATTACTGACAATATGAAAAGCATATCATCATCTCCCCCTGCAGATAAGATAAGTTCCCTTATTATTCCCAAAGCTTGGGGACGACAATGTTTAAATTTTACTAAATCATGAATACATTTGGCTCCACCACATTCCCTAAAAACATTGGCATTATTGTTGTTACCACTTAGCAAAATGGTTAAAGCCTCGAGCACATGTTTGCCCATGCCATCGACTAGATCTTCCTGTTCTGCTTCCACCACAGCATTTTCATCATCTTTGGTAATTTTTCTAACATGTTCGGCATAACGATTAAGACATGTAACAAACACTTCCAAGATGCCCACCTCACGGTAGACATCTTTAAACACATTATTATGCCTTAAAATATTTAGCAAAGTTTTCAAGCACAATATACTACAACTAGTCGAGTGATTATTTTTCAATAGCAATGACAGTGATATCAATTCTTTACAGGGCACAAAATTCAATTGAAATACTATAAACTCCAAAAGATCAAAAAATTTCTCTTGGATTTGAGATCCTTTTAAATGTATTCTTTCAGTAAATTGACTAAGAGTATTTTCCGATTCTAAAATAAAATAATTGGCGTTTTCCGAATGATAGACACGGGAAATGGCATCAAGGATAGTGCAGCACAAAGATGTGGAAGTGGCCTTAAGAAAAACCGTTTGTAAGACCTGAAAGGCATAAATGTTACGTACACAAGTTTCTCGGGAAGAGGCTTGAGGCATTTGGAAATTTTGCATTTTAAAAAGAGCGTTTATTTGAGCTTGAGGCGGTCGTAATTCATTAAAACCGCACATACATAGAGAAGAGATCATTAAAACCAAATTGCGTATGGCGGCCTGGACTTCAATAGACTGGGTGCGTGATGTATCGAATCTGAAAATATTAACAAAAATTTCACTTTAAAATTATAAATCAGTTTCGTAAATATAAAATTACTTACTTGAGCAAAAAATCGCTTAAGAAAATATAACCTTGTGATGCTTTAAAATCGTCCAATAATATCTGAGATACTTGACTAGAATCTTTTAGAAAACAAAATACTGTAACAAACATTTCAACAATTTCCAGAGGATTGCCAAAAGTTAGGCGACGCATATTATCCACACATAGCGCCATACAGCCTTTGGCTAAAAAAATTAAAGAATTAAAACTATTTATATTGTTTTTAAGCCCCTTTAACTTACAATGTATATAACTGACAACAGCATCTGTTAATCCATGCCTCGATATTGTGGTTAATATTTCAGCGGCATTTTTACGCCATACAATATTATGGGTAGGACAGGGAGAGGTTATGGCCGAGAATAATAAAGTTAAATCGTCCATTCTTGCCAATTCTTCAGCTGGATAAGGGTATGAGCATAGCTTAACTAAAAGTTGTACGAAAACCTTTTGCAATAGCGTACGTCTTTCGAATGCATTGAAATCACTGGGCATTTCGGAAGGTGGATCATCTTCTACTGCGGGAAGGTCAAAGAAAAGATAGAGACATTTGACCAATGTGGAGGGCACAGCCGCCGCTGTCATAACCTAAAAAACGAATTAGAATTTTATGAATTTGATCTTAACGAATTTGAAAGAAAACAAGTCATTTAAGGATGAATTGTTCCTAAGGATAATTCCTTTCAATAACATTATATAGATAAAACATTAGAGTTTTTTGTTTCCCACAAGGAATAAGCGAATTCCCTTAAGAATCATTTCATATAAAACCATACCGATGTACGATTATTCTGTATTTATGTCATAAATTCGGAAAAGAAGGCCTCATCGGCAAAAAAAATTGTATGTAGCTCATCCTTTTTTTCTTGTTTTTTTCTACGAGTTAGAACCTTGCCTGAACAGACCTAGAAATTTTATACACATTAAAAAAAAGTATAACTAATCCGCAAGCCAACTGATCTTTATTTTCCGTTTTTCTTGCCACTGCACCCAAATTAGGTCAAGTTTATCGGTGATTTACAAAATCATCTCTGATATCACAAGTTGTTTCTTAAGGATTGTATATTTTACCATAAAAGGAAACTGTTACCAACAGGAGGTAACTGTTGCCACCGAGAATTAACTGAGACAGAAATAACCGATAATCTACGCAGAACAGACATCTGATTGTGAATTGAAACCAGTTTTATAGCAACAAAAATCATTCGCCTTTTTATTATGCTGAAAAAATATTCTGCCATCAATATCATGTTCTGCTAAATTATCTACCCTTGTTATCTATTCGTAGAATTTCTCACCTCCTTGCTGTTTCTACAACACCAAAATACTCGTAATCGTTTATATCATGATACATAATAATATGGGTATTTCCACAGGAAAATCTACTTTTTGTCACGTTACGCCACCAAGCTTTTATTTAATTTGTTTGTATTTTGGTGTAAAGCGCAATTTAGGGAAAGAGAGAAAACATTTGAACAACATGGGTCTAAAATACAAGCTTAACTGATTGGTGGCATAACGTAACACTTCTGTGGAAGTACCCATATACCTTTAAAGAAAACGTTAAACTCTTGGCTAAATATTCTTAAAAATAAAATATTTTTTAAATTTTCCAAAGGATTCTAGCAATTTCACAAGTGTTATACAAACACATGACACACATTAAAAATCGTTCACATTTCACCTTTATCTTTTACATTTTCTCTCCCACATCTTACCTGTATTAAAGACACATCACCATTTGCTAATAAATTTAATGTTGACAATAGCATCCAACCGCTACTTGTCTCTTCGGTTGTTTCAATTTCCAAGAATTTAACAATTGCTATCGAAGCTGCCTCGGTACTTTGATTGGAGGCACGTTTACGTATTTCGCTAACCATAAGTCGTGAAACTTGCTGGCAAAAAGCAACAACATCCCAAAACTTTTCACTCATATCGGAAGCAGGACAAGCACTAAAAACCTGTAAAATAAAGAAAAAGCAAGATAATACAATTAAAACCAAATGCCAGCACAAACCATAAAACTTACCTTGCAAAATAATGGCAACATTTGATAAAGTTTCATGTCTCGTTCTTGTTCACTTAATGGCTCCTTGGGATGGGTATATTCATTGAACAGTTTTTTCAATGTATGCAAACTTATCTGTACACGAGCATCCATCATGGCATCCTCACTGCCGCCGGTAGGTAGTAAAGAGCCACCGTTGGCATTGTGTGAGCCAGAGGTGGTGTTAGACCCAGCACTGCCATTACCAGCTGGTGCACTACCAGTGCCACGTAATTTACGCATTACATTCATGTTGTATTCTGACCCCTATTGCGTTTCCTTTGCTTTCCTTAATTTCTTCAGAGCTTTAAAAGCTCCGATATATTTTTTGTTAAAACTCCCTCAGGAGGGGTTTTAAAGTTTATTTATTTAACTGATTTCTCCTCGTCGTTACTTTCAAACAATATTAAATGATTTAAAAATCTGTAAAAGAAAATTACAAAAGCCATTTAATTGAAATTAATCTTTTCGATATTATGGCTTAAGAAAAGATTCTGTTGAAACATTTATCATTATAATTACATATTTTAAGCGCTTTTCATCTAATTAGAGAAAGTGCTTAGACAAAGAAATCCATATTCTGTATGTGTGAATATAATTGATGATTGAACTCGTACAAGTTTATAAAATAGTATGTAGAAAAAAAAACACAGGGGTGTTGCTCATATTGAATTTAATTATAAGTTTAAAATGCAAATAAATTTAAATATATTAAACAGTGGTCTTCAAGTCTCCATTAAACGGCTATTCGTTTTATACAGAACTTCTACTGAGTAAATAATCGGCATTAAGAGGTTATTTAAAAAAATTAATACTTGATTTAATCAAAGTATCTGTCTTCACTTCTTGTCGAACTTTTGTCCATCATTAGGTGTGTTCCACAAGATCTCGGGCAAGTTCGGACTAATGAGAGTAAAATGAAAATTACTCTCTGAATTTGCCAAAACTACCCAATATTGCTGGAACGCAAAAAACCATTTTTGCACTTCTTCAAATACTAATGATGCTAACTTTTCAAATTAAGATCTATTTTAATGATTTAAGACGCTTAAAAGTCATAACATTATAAAACCAAAAGATTTGCATCATTTGAATTTTTTATATTTTGTTTTCCTTTATGTTAAAGATTAAGGGATATATGTATGTAATAATGCATTTACCACTTTCATTTTTTCATTAAAATGTTACATCTTGCTTTCTAATATATTTTTTTTAATAAAAACTAAACATTTTCTTTTGCTTGTAAATTTTCTGATTAATTTTTCAGTTTCAAATTAAAAAAAAAACAGCTGATTGTTTATTCTTGTCCGAACTTACCCAAATAAAAAGTTCGTGCAAATTTGTACAGGAAATTAAAAAAAAAACTCTCTCAATTACTCTCCTAATTGCACAAAAATTGTTATGTGGAACGCTTTTGGGTAACTTTGTGCAAGTTCGGACTGTTTCGTTATGCATCTGGAACAGAGCTATTATGTCATCCAATTACTCAAGTTCCATAAAAAGTAAAGACCATTGTTCTTAATTTCGTTCATGATAACTAAAAAAATGATAACCTAAAAGCGCAAAACCAAAAATGAGGAGCTTTATGTGCTAAAGCTTCCTGCCAATCGCGTAATAATTTTAAATTGAAAGTATTAAAAAAAAAACACAGGATTCGTTTAAACATAGAAAATGAAAAAAAACGTTTTAGGCAAATGTCCAAATTAGAAAGAATTATAGGGATGAAGGCCATTTTTAAGATTCATTGATATAATTTTGCTTGCGCGTCATTGCCAAAAATTAAAGTTGGAACCGTTTCTGAGGGCCTTGATATACTTTAATAAAGAAAGAGAGGAAATACATTCAGCCCAATTATGAACAAAAATTCCCCAGGAGTTTTTTCTCTTCTCCCACTTTTCCTATTTAAACTGAAATGTAAAAATGGGAAAAGGGAGAAAACTCCCGGGGAATTTGTATTCATAATTGGGCTGATTAACTTTTTTTTAATGATTATGTATTCCTTAACCAATCGGTTCCTTTAACAAATCCGATCAGATCAGTGGCACTTGCACAAGATATCCTCGAAAATTACGCATACTTATCTCAGTTATCTCAGTTTGCATTCAGACCAGAGTTGTCAAAATTGGTACAATGGTACTTTTTTTTTGGTACTTTTTAAACTTGAAAAGTACCATGGTACACCAACGCCAAATTTAGTACAATTAAAAAGTTTTCCAAGCTTTAGTTATTTCATATGGCTACTCATAATTTTCAGTAATTTTTGCGAAGTTTAAAGAACGAAATTCCACTTTGAAAATTAATATTTAAAATGGCTTAGCAAATTTTATCCAAAAAATTTAATCAATGGCAAAATAATTGGTATGGTACCACTATTAGAAAAAATTATTCCAAACGAATACCGACATTTTGATAACATAAATTCGTAATTAAGAGATTTGCTGCCATTGAAATATCTAAATCTAACAAAGATGTAAGTATCAGTGATTTCTGGGCAACAGTTTCGGAAATAAAAAAAATGAGGCAAATGAATTAATGTTTCCAAACATCTTGAAAATTGTGAGAGGAATATTATCAATTCCACGTTCATCTGCAAATGTGGAAATTATCTTTTCTTACCAAAATATTATCAAAACCAAAGAGAGTAACAGTCAAACAACCGCAAATTGTTTGCGGCTTAATCCAAACGAAGGACTTATTGAACCTACACAATTGCAATTGTTATGATGTAAATATACCAAAGTATTTGTTATGAAAATTGTAATTCTGCTATCGAAATCTGATTGAAAACCAGTACGTACATTTTTTATCCTAATAAATCCTACTTGTATTGCAAATGTCAATGTTTCTATGTTTGGATATTTGCATGTTTAGATGTTTGTGGCTCAGTCACGCAAAAACCTCTGATTGGATTTGGATGAAATTTGGCAGAAGTATAGCATACGGCCTAGATTCAAATATTGGGTACTTTTAAAGGAATAAATAAAGGTACTTTTTAAGGCCCAAATATAATATGCTAAAATTGGCTTAAGACACTGCGCGTATACATGTCAATCATATGTGTGTAACCTTATTGAACTTAAGGAAATTTTTTGTTAAGTTTAATGAATCTGACATTTGGTTAAGCAAAGTGCAAAACTGATTGCACTTTCCATACGGAATCGAATGTTTTTTGATTTTGTTTTTTTATATGCATTTAAGAGGCCTATGTTAATTTTTGACAGAAGCTTAAGTAAGCTTATGCATATTATAGTTGGGCGTTTAAGGGGCAAAATTGCACTGGTACTTCCCTTTTTTCGATAAATTTGATGTACATACAGATTATAGCCAACATTAACATACAGTGAACTTTCTTGGGGCCTAAAATGCGGAAAAGCTGATACTCTTATATATTTGGTCCTTTTTCTCTTTTCGAAAAATTTGCTATAGAGATAGCATATAGCCTAAGGGGTACTTTTTACGATGTAAAAACGAAAAAAATTAGTACCTTTGGTACTTTTTATTTTTGATAAATTTTGTATTCATAATACATACGGCCCTATGCTCCCCATAGCAGTAAAAGGAACATATATATATATATATATATATTACATATGGTCCAGTGACCGGAATGTACATATTTAGAGCCCTTCCTTTTCACATGGACAGTTGAATGGTGGTTGCTGAAGAGTAACGAGGGCTCAAAAAGTATATGAATCATACATAGAATGTTGCTTGTTGAAATATTTTAACATAAAATTAGTTTAGATGTAGAAAACTACATAAAATTTCTGTAAATTTTTTATAGGATAAACCCTTTTCATAAATAAAAGAACAATATAAATTTATAAACCCTTTTCTTTAAATATTGCTCCAAATTTTACGTGAACGAAGTCACGGGTAAAAGCTTGTACCAAACTGAATTGTTGTTTATTATATTTTTTGTAGGTGTATTTGTATTTATAGTTAAATAAAAATAAAATTGATACCCTAGAATTTCATAATCTGGACACTAGTACAATTTCAAGGCAGAATTAAAAAAAAATTGCAAGTCTGAACGATAACTAACTGAGCTACCTAAATAAGAGCGGCAAGCGTTTTTTGTATGTCAAAACTTTTCATTTGCATAAAATTTATACGAAAAAAACCTTTAGAACGCGAATTCGACACCACCCGGCTGGAAAATCCTATTTGACAAATCCCTATGTCGATTTGTCTTATTGAAAATGTATTTGAAATAGAATTTTCATGTTTAAAAAAACGCTTGCCGCCCTTGTTTAGGTAGCTCAGTAACACAGGGTCTCCACCTGAGATAATATCTGATATAATATCTGAGAGAACGTCGACAGAATGAGAGAACACATTTCTTTATGTTAATCTTAATATTAAACAAGGGGAACACGTATCTTATAAGATTTCATAATCGACTGATTCTCGTACAGTAAACTTGTAGGTATCGTTTTTATTTTTTTTCAGTTTTTTGATTTTTTAATTTAAAATATTGTTTTTTTTTTGAACACTTTTCACAAGATTGACACTATTTGCATTAATAAATTAAACATTTTAATAATGGTGGCTTATTATTGTTTTATATGTGTGTATGCATGTGTATTTTTGACAGCTCATCTTATAAGATAGTTGTTATAAGATTTCTTATAACAACTGTCTCATAATTTATTATAATATTAATACTAACACTATTTGAGAGTCCACACGTTTTCACCTGAGATAAGATATAAGATTTTTATATCAGCAAACGTCAAATTCAATCGCAGAGAGTATGAGTACGTAAACATTTGAAATCAATGATGCAGGGCAGTGGTGCATTTACGAACGTACTTATACTCTCTGCGATAGAATTTGACGTTTGCTGATATAAAAATCTTATATCTTATCTCAGGGGGAAACCATGTGTCAGGAATTTTACCAAGGATTGAGCAACAAATAATAGATGCCGTAGTGCTGCCATCTTCTAATGATTTCACCATGGTAAAAATGTATCAGCCTAACAAAAATGGGATTAGTTTTATGTCAAAATTGTGAGAATTAAATTATTTATATGTAAAGTAATTCGCAATCAGCTCTCGCATGTTAAACAACGAAACATATAAAAGCAAAATAAATATGATTACAAAGATGATTGATTTCCCGGCTAAAGCGTATAATTCTTATCACTAAAACCGTCAAGCTTTTTTTTCATTTATTTTTTGCAATATGCTGCCTTATTGTTAATCTATATACAAAAATTTCTAATCATGTGTCTTACCATGACTTCTACCCTGTCGAATTTTTATTAGCTAACTCAACATATAATTGACTTTTTGCTAAGTAATTAACAACTGACTTTTAAACTCACTCATAAATGGTACAGATGTGGGTCAGTTGTTTTTTGTATGACTGACTTTTTCTCGAATAGTATTGAACTTACTTTACGCTAACTCAAAATTTGTGCCGATATTAACCGTCTTTAGTTAAATAATTCATTAAGCCCATACACTTTTGCTGGTCTTAATGTATTGGTTAAATAATCTGAACTTTAACTTTTTTTTGGATAAGGAGGTTAGTGAATTGTTTTTGCACAACTAACTTCTTCTCATTAAGTGTTGAACTAGCGTTTGGCTAACTCAAAGGGGATGCAGATATAAATAAATGTTTGTTTCAATACAAAGGATGTGTGTGAAACGGTAGCAAAGTTCTATGGTAAAGTAAAATTTGTCTGTGGTAGAAAAATTTCATGTTTGTGCTGTATGAAATAATAATATTTTTGACAACGTAAAATTTTGACATAAAGACAAGAACAATTGTTTACTGACATTTCTTAACAGAAGTCTAAAAACACTCAAAAAACTGAGTACTATTCATATACATTTTACTGCACGTTCGATCACTTGTGTTGTGAAAAGAGCACATAAATAATATACATAAGTTCATGAAATATGTATTTTTACTGGAAAATGAAGCTGTTTTTTCAAACCGTTTTAAAAGTTTTATATATTGGGTATAAATAAAAATAATAATTTAAAAAAAATCCCGACAAATCCCGAAAAAAAATTAAAAATTCCATGAATCCCGGGATTCAAAATATCCCGAAAATCCCGGGATCCCGAAATGTGGTATACTACTGAATGTCGCTGATTGTTTATCACTTGTGGGTGGGTGTGACCTGAGGAAGGACTATCTACATATCACCAGTTGCTGTTGCTACTCAACAGAGGCTTCTAGCATTTGTCCAAAAGCAGCGAAGGTTAGGAAGCTGCGGCTCCTAAGCAAGGGGCGAATGTATAATCTTGTCGGATTATGCACTAAAAATTGCTACCTGTGTGTAATGTTTGCTCTCACAAACAGAGGCGGTTGGTAAACGTATTGATTGTTAACCACTAGGAGACAATCGGCCATGAGATAAGGCAGGTGCTCATCTAAATCATCTCCACTACTGTCAATTTTTGAAACAATATAAAAATATGTAAAGTTTTTCAAGTAAAATTGTCGGTTTGATATCGGAACAATACATATTTTATTTTCATTTAAAAATTAATTTTTAATTGATTATCAATGCTAATTACACCTGATATACACCTAAAAGAAATTACCCACGCTCTACTCACGACAGTAAAAAATTATTTACATCCAGTTCGTGTAATTACCCATAAAGCGGCAACACTGTAAATTAGTCTCCGCACTTCGTAAATAAAAATGATTATGAAAACAATTTGAAATATTCATTGAATTGTTGTGATTTGCGAGAAAACACAAACCAACAATGCGAATTTATTTATATCTAATAATATGATTCAGAAATAACAACAAAAACAATTTAAAACCAGAAATATTACGATAAGACAAACGACAAAAATGCAAATAGAAATAACAACAACAAATTTATTTAAAATTAAAATGTAGTACAAACACAATTTTAAAGACGTATCCCAACAGACCATTCCACAAGCAAAAGGTAAATGATGAGTTGTAAAATAAGCTTATCATAAGAGATTTCCTACAACATGACAATATATCTGTGGGTTTCATGGGTAACCGCGTATGTCCATTTTTTTTTAATTTAGAGATGTTCATGTCATATTGCTTAATTTTAAACCCTCTTTACTTGGTTCTAAAAATTTCTGAAAAAAATGGACCAATGGCGATTTTTTAACATAATAACAAAGTTTAAAAAGTGAAATGCCTAGCCCATAGTTTGATCTAGAAGGGTTTTTCGGCTCTTCTGAAAAATTTGATTTTTAGACATACGCGGTTACCCATGAAAACCACAGGTATATAAATGCATATGACTTATTCTTGATATAGTTTTGTAAGTTTTTTGAGAATGATGTCCCGTTATTTGACACGTGCCTAAATTTTGTATTTTTAGTTAAAAGTTTTCAGTCTTTGTGATTTGCTCGAAGAGTAAAGTGTATTTAAGTGTTTTAAACAGTGCACAATTTACAAAAAGTAATTAAATATTATATTATTAAAAAACTTTGTGTAAATATCGAAAAGTATTTTTCTTTAAGCGTATTCTATTATTAGACGTCTTAGCTTATATTATAGACAAGTAATATTATCGCATGGTTTCCGTTTTAATTATTAAAAAATTTTTAATATGCCGTTTACAAAAGTAATCACAACACTTTTCTAAGCTTAGGGCTTATGTTACTAAGCTTGGTACAAGTTCTTTCTAAATCGTTTTGGTTTGTTGGGATGTATGTATGTACATATGCATCTGTGTAACTACATGAGACACTTTACAACAAGTGTTTTTTTTTTTTGATGTGGCAGAGATGGAAAAGTTGTTAAGATCATATTTATTAAAAAAAAATTATATTATGAAGTAGTCGTGCTCCTCTGACTGCTTTTGAACTCAAAATTATTTCCCTAAATAATATAATAGACTCAAAAGAAGTTAATAAAAAAGGACGTTCAAGTATATTTTCAAAAATATTTTTGGACTTATCGGCAATCATTCAACTACCTCAGAAATAAAAGGAATATATATGTATATAAGACCGACTCACGTTGTATGGAGCTGAAAAAAGAGTTTTGTTACCCCTCTGAAAATAAAGCTTGACATGTTTTATAATGATTCCCAAAATATTTTGGTTCTAGCGTTGACAATCCGTGAGCTGGACCAGTTTAAAAAATGGTATTTTTTCAGTTTTTCGAATTTTTTTGTACTTTGCTCCAAGACGACATAAATAATATTTGGTATCATCGAAAAGGGTTTTTGAAGCATATAAATTAATATTTAAAATCTTAAATTTATCTCACAGCATAGAGGGTTTGAAACGGATCTTTTGCTTATCACCAGGTTATTATAATTGAAAAATGATAAAAATTGATACCCATATTGCCTATATATGTATGAAAAAAGATAAAATATATCGCGATTTTTGCGTTTTATGTGAATAATTACTAAAAAAAAAATTAATTAACATTATTTTTAAACAGATTCAATTTGAAAAGCAGAACATTATTTCCACATACGTAGAATTTGTGCCCCTCCGGAACTTCCTCGTAGATTTTAATGAAACTTTAAACATAGATAGTTTCCTACTTATATGGACACATTATACATTTTTTAAAAAATAGGACCACGGTATAGGAGGTAGAGGAAAATTTCTGCCTCTCTGAAACAATCTAAGCGATTTAATTAAAATTTTAAACATAGGTAGATCCCTATTAAGATAGACACATAAGCTATGATTTTTTCAAAAATGGGACTACTAAAAGGGGGGAACGTAGTAGCACACGCCGGGTATCCGCTAGTATATATATATATATATATATATATATATAAATGTATATAATATATGTATATATAAACAGTAATTTTGACTTAGCTGCACAATATAAATGCTGTTATCTTAAATGCATTTATCTGCCCTAATGTGCAGGCACACAATTCTCGTCTCCTGCCTCAAAATACAGCTAAAGTAAAGTGTTCAAAACCATAACAAATAACGTTTTTATTACCATACTTGCTGTTAAGCCTGTCCCTGGTATGCAGGTGGAAAAGCAAAAAGTGTACTTATCCTTGGTCCGTACAACATGCATGCCAATTTTCATCTTCCTAGGTCATTGAGGGTCTTCCAAATTAGTTAATATGAAAAAAAACTAAATTTTGCCAAGCCGCGTTTTTCTCTTAATTCTCCGTCCATAGCCCAAAAATTATTATTATTTCTAACTACTTTAAGGTAAGCCCCAACGTCAGTACCATATGCTTGGCAATTCTTAGCTTCATTGGTCTTTAGGGGGCTGAAATGTAAAAAAACACAATTCGCTATGGAGTAACACTTGAATAACTAAAGCCGTCAGGATGAATGCATCACTTTTTTTTAAGTTTTCCAAAAACAAACTTTTTAAGTTAATATATGTTGATTGTCCGCTCGCGACCACATAAGAATTAAGTTAAATTAACAAAAAAAATTGTTATTTATATCTAAGGATTTTTAAAAATTATTGCATTTCGACTGTTTTTTGTAAAACCATATAAAAAAGTAAAGTTGTTTCGAATAGCCCAGAAATAATTAAAGCCTTAAACGAATACATTTGGCGAGACATTGCCTTGATAGAGACACAATTATGCCACACAATTCTTTTAAGAAAAATGGGGCTGAATTTTCGATTTCGCCATCTATAAATATTTTAACAGCAAACTACCTAACATTACCGGATCCAGAAATATATATTCAGGTATGTGATGAAAATCGATCGATTTCAAAACAATCGTTTTTAAAAGGTGTGATGAATTTTTAGCGATTTAAAAACCCCTTGTTGAATTAAAGTCTTAATTTTTTTTTCCATTTTTACTGTAGAATTTAAAAGAATATAAGCGGGAAATAAGAAGAAATAAATTTTTTGAGAAATTGAAAGCAATATTATCGTTTTCCAAAACGACTTCCATCAAATACCTGAACATAATATATTTAGGTATTTGATATACAGAAAAAAAGAGGGAATGTATTACAAAGCAATTTTTAAATATATTGAAAACAATTTTATCGGTTTTAAATAATTTCGTTTTCAAAATCGATCAAATATAGGGTTGCCATCCAGGCTGGACTCGGCTGGATTGTTCAGCTTTTTTGATGCTTGTCCAGTTTCAAGATAAAATTAAATTTGGCCAGCTAAATAGAAATGTTTGACAAGAATATATATATAATAATTTATTACTTTAAGTTTAATTACTAATAATTATAGCACTTATGCAAAAGTGTAGTAATTTTCTTTCTGTCTTTGTTAAATCATGACCGTCATCACTGATTTACATTTGTAATACAACTTTGTTAAAAAGTGTCACCTCTTATGATTTCCCTCTTCTATTAAGTGCTGGTTCACACTCTTCAAGTTTTAGCCATCAAGTCTTGAACTTTTAGGAGTGAAGAGAAAAGAGAATGTCATTTATTTTCCTCTCTATCTCTCCTTCCTAAAAACTCAAGACATGACGGCTAAAACTTGAAGAGTGCGAACCAGCACTAAGAGTTGCACGATCTAATGACCCTACTTATGAATAGCCTTTATCGTAAAATAAATGAAACAATTTTTGGCAGTAAAGTTACCAGCATTTAAAAAAAAAATTTCGCCTAGTGAACAAAAAGACTGAAGCAGCAGACTTTTTAAAAACAGTTATTTAGAAAAAAATTACGACTTTGGTGATGACTTCTTTTTTAAAAATTCCATTTCTAAATTTAGCAAAACCCCTTTTTTTCTTGGGAAAATTTACAAAAACTTCCCCAAAATCAAATATCTGAAGAAATAGATAGCGATAAACTATATATCGATAAATGCTGCCTTAGTCAAGCTTAAAAACAAATTCCAAAAGATTTGTCAAATGATAAAGTATGGTCCTTTTTCCTACCATTTATTAATTTGCATATCGATTGAAAAAAAGATATTACATATTGATGAACATGCGCCCTAAAGAAACTTTTAGAAAAAATTAAATTGACTAAAAAAAACAATTAAGTAATCTATGTATACAGTGCACTCACGAAAACGTAAACACTCGGTTTCATGATTTTTTCAATTTTCCTTTTCTGATTCAAAGGACAAACATAAGTATGTATTATGTTAATAACAACGGATAAAAATATATTGTTACGAAAGTAACTTTAGTTAAGAATTAGTTTAATTTGTTAGTTGTCTTGTATTTATTAGTTACGAGTATTTTGTATTTGTTAGTAATTTTATTAGTTAAAATTGTTATTGTATTAGTTATGCATATTTCTAGTGTAAAAATCACTGTATAAAATTTTCTTGTACAAATGTTATGTTAAAATTGTTATAAATAATTGTACTTCAACCCCACTGTAATTCTCGAATATTAAATAATAATCTTAAAATTTATTGTTAATCCTTAAAAAATGCTTTAGTTTATTGATGTATAATAGCTCAATTTAAGTTCAGCCATAGTTTAAATGCATAATGATATTTATTAGCTGTTAAGATAATAAAAGATCGAATGATACAGACAGTTCGAAAATTTTACAGACAGTTCGAAAACATCGAATATTCTAGAGCCATCTAGACGTCAGCGCTCGAACAGAGTATAAATACTCGTGAACAGAGTATTAATACTCGTTTGTCAGCATGGTACAAACGTTTAAGTTTGCAGATCACAAATAGAGATCGCAATTGTGAGTTAGTTTCTAATGGCCAATTTTCAGGATTGACATTAAAACACATTTCTGTTTAAAATCGTTTTAAATACAAAATTCTCTTCTTCACTAAACACTAAAATGAAAATTAAGTCAGCGATGTGGTACATTTAAATTCAACTTAAGTTTCCATTTAATTAACTTAGTAAGCTGGCCTCAATATCACAACAATAAAAAACAACAGACAAAGTAATAACAACCAGCTGTTTTTTGAGACCACCTTGTAAATAACTACACTTTTTTATGATATTTTTTTTGTATTTAGTAGTGCTACCATTATTTTATCTTAATTAAATAAGACTTTTTATATAAAACTCAAAAAATCAATCGATAATTAAATACGATTTAAGTTTTTATGAAAATTAACATAATATAGATTTAAATACTATCCTGAAAATTGGGCATAAGAGCTGTAAATAAAGATTGTGAATATGACTAAGTGGAAATAAAAGTTGTGAATTGTAAAAAGTGTTTTATTTATTTTATTAAATTTGCAATAAAAGAACTCTAGAGGTTTATTATAAAGGAAATAAACCAAAAACGTTATTGAAAAGGCTGTAACGTTAGAATATTGTAATAAAAATTATTTACATAAAACAAAAATTAACAATTTCTCAGTAAAATTTTTGAAGTCCTTTTTTTTATTTATCCAGTCTTTTAAGCCCCAATGTCCAGCTTTTTAAGAATCTAAATCTGGCATCCCTAATTACATACCAAATTGTCTATGGAAACTTCGATAATTGTTTTTTTGTTTTACTGAAATACCAAAATAGAGTACATACGCCACATTTACTACCCGTCTCCACTATCCATCAACTTGGTAAGAACAGTATGTCGAACTTAAATTCTGCTAGTGTAGAATTTTCACGTTCATATTTCGTCCGTGTGCTGCCATCGTTGGCTAAACATATGTCTTAAAGCCATGTTCGCCATGATGGTCGCCTTTCATTGTCATTTTCTGTCTACAACCAAACGCACAACAAAAACTATGGTAAATCAGAACATGAACATCAACACGTATTCGCCACATACAAGAACATGAACAAATTAATACCGTTGCTCTGTCGGCGTTATATTCATGTCTTGTTCAAATCGATAGCGCATGGAGACGTGGAGTTAAGGTGGTTAATGCAAAAGTCAAAAGTACTTCTTCATTTTTACCCCCAAAAAATATACGATTTCCATCCCTGATGTAATAAATCATTTTTTTTATAAACAAATAACAACAATAAAAAATTTTATTGTTTACTCTTCCTCCCACTAAATCTTTATCCCCGACATATTTTTTATATAAACAAATTATTAACATTTATATTGTAAATGTGTATTGTTTACTCTTCCTCCCGCTAATAAACGAGTATCTGGTACTTTTTTCTATTTATTGAATTTGAAAATTTTATAAAAAAAAAATAAATAATAATAATTGAGTATTCTTGTTCTTATAAGTAAGAGTAGTTTGTAAGTTATTGTATATTGTTATTAAACATTTCATAAACAAATCATATAGAGGGAGCGTATTTAAATTTAAATTGATGAGTGTGGGTAACAATTGTATTTAAAGAAGAATTGAAATGAAGACAAACTCCCACAAAATAAAATATGTAATTTATATGAATATGATGAGTAAAGTAGTACACAATTAAGAATATTTAAAAAAAAAATTATAATGGCTTTTATGGTTATGTTGTAACAAGTACGTATTTGTAGTTGGAGAGGAAGCAATAAAGGGAAATAATAAATCATGGCAGTGTAACCGACAGCCAGATGTTCTAGAGATCAAGGAAGTTGTGGAATATAACGGATGGTTAAATTTTAAGGGCCGATGTTGAATGTGAACCACACACAGAAAAAACTAAAAATTGATTTCAATTAACATATTTGTGATATTAATTAAACGATTAATTACATTTGCACCAGTAAACAAAATAATAGTATCAATTAAACGTTTAATTCACTTGATTAAACGTTTAATTGACTTGATACAACGTTTATTTCACTTGATTAAATTTTTAATTGAAACTGATTTTATTTTTGATTAATGCTTTAATTGGCGAAAACCTTTGGGGAATTTTTTCTGTGCACCTAAACGTCAAGTTTTTTTCTGCATTTCATTTGACATTTCTCAATTTCAGACTAACTAAATTTTAACCATGGAAAATTATACAATCGAGCAACGCGTTAAAGTTATTCAGGATTATTATGAAAATGGGCGTTAAAATCAAAATTCTTTTCGTCAATTTTCGAAGAAAATCATCTTCAGTGATGAGACACATTTTCACCGACAAATTCAATGGCCGTGTTATTTCACGTGGTGGCGATGTCAATTGGCCGCCAAGATCATTTGATTTGACACCGTTGGACTTCTTTCTTCGGGGTTATTTGAAAGAAAAGATGTACGTCGATAAGCCAGCAACAATTCAAGAGCTAAAGGATGAGTTAACTCGGCACATTACGGCATAGATTTTCATACAAAATCCGTGCCATAAACCCTTTATTAACCTGCTTTATTTTTTATAACTTAGGCGGCCAATTTTTATTTTTGATAAATTTAATTTTTATTCAACATTTTTTATTTTTTCGAATTAATTCTATGAGTTAAATTTCAGTTATGTATTTTATAAAAAAAAAAAAAAAATGCATTACATTCTGCTGGTGTCTAATAATTGTAAATTTTTCTGTACATAAATATACTTCATTGCTATCCAACGGAAAGCTAAGGTAAAATGTAACAAGAAAATACAATATAATAGTCTGGTAGTGTATAAAGTCATTTCTAAAAATTTAAGGAATAGAGCTATTACAAAAAGCTTTATAAAATACATAACTGAAATTTAACTCATAGAATAAATTCGAAAAAAAAAATGTTGAATATAATAAAGTTGCTTATGAAAAATAAATAATGCCCAATATTTAATTTTTATTTTTAATTTATTCCTACTAAAAGAAACACACAAAAGCAAATTTATTAAAAAAGGCAAATATTGGCTCGTATTGTGTTGCTGAATTGCCGCACAAGAACCCAATAAATATTGGTACATTTTTGCTATTTTCCTTGACGCGCGGTTGCATATCAAGTTGTCACACAATTGCCGCACCAGGGTTGCATTTTATTGGTAAAAGTAAGCACAATATTGCCCTCGATTGGAACACGAGCCATTTGATTGTGCAGTCACACGATTGGGGTATTAAAAAATGCGAAAATTGGTGCATTGCGGCTATCTTTAAACTAAACAATCACACAAAGTCGTTCAATTGCATTTTTGCTCAAAAACACTTTATTTAGTTACCGAAGTCTCATTAAAGAATAGGTCGAAGAAACTTTGTAAACCAGAGACGTATGAAACCATTTTTTTTTGGACTGTTAGTAAAAGTCGCAGAATGGATCGTATTGAGGATTCTTTTACGGCTTCTATGCTAAGTCCCCTTTTACAATGTGCAAATTGAAAGGCTGTACAGACATTTTTAGTGTGTATTTTCAACTGTTCGCAATTTTCATGTTGCTTAATATAATTTTTCTCACACCATTATAATTTAAGTATCAATGCCAGTTAATTGTTCATCTCCTTCAACAGCGAAAAATAACGTAAAAAAGGAAATGAATAATTTCTGTCTGTCTAGGAAAGCTTTGGCAAGTTCAAGAAAGAAACATGTCTGTCTAATATCATAACTTCTTTAAATGTACCCTTTTCAAATTCATCTATTAAATTAAGTACTATTTATTTCGATTCGCTAGAAAAAGAGTTTTTTATAATTTCGTATTTTAAAAGTTCTTATTACTATTTTAATTTTGTATTTGGCTTACTTATACTCGTTCTAAAAGAGCCATATACAAATGGCTACAAAATATACCTGTACGAACACTTGGAACATTTCCAATGTCCGTTCTATAACTGCATTGAAAATGAATTTCCTTTAAAATCCATTCATTCAGTTCATTCATTTCTTTTAAATAAAACCAGTGTTGTCAACTCAACGCGTTTCTCACCGTTTTTAGTGCTGTTTAAAATGTTTGACGCGGAAAATTTTTTAGTCAGTCTGTCTCGGACCTTTTTTTTGATGTGCAGTCCTTTTTTATTTTGGGTAGCACTAAATCTAATATTATCACCAAATTGAAGTATAACAAAAATATTTTGTACATAATGCTTTTTATCAAATTAAACAAAAGTTTTATATACTTTATTAAACGAAATTATTTCATAATTTGCAAAACCTTTTAAGCATTTTAATTTCAAAAATAGCTAAGCCGGGCAGTGAGTTCGATATTGATAACAAACCGAAAAATGTTTGGGTTACATATTTGAAGAAGCTTGTGAGCTAATGACCGTTAGCGGTGAAACAAAACTAGAGGTATTGAAAAACTGCTACCAATTTACAAAAAAATTAGTTAAAGAGAAACAATTCTCTAATATGTGCTTGTGACCATCGATAAATTGCTGTCAAATTATTGTAATCGTTAACATTCGACATATTCTAAAATAAGTGGAGACCAAATAGTTTATACATTTTGGTTTAAAATCATTTATGGCGCTTTAAAAAAAAGCTTATATTTTATAGAAATATGTAAGTAAACATTTAAACAATGACATACGTATTTGATTATATTATTAATCTGACTTAAAAATTCAAGGTCAAAAAGTTAACAACCCCAGAACAGTTTATGGGTTCATGTACTGTGCCATAAACAAGATTCGGCATAGGACGATTTTTTTGTACGCAAGGCATGTTTAGATATCGAGTTAGAACTTTCGCATAAAGGAAAAAAGTTGCATTTTATTAAAAGAATGGGACTCGAAGAACATTTGTGTTGTTTAGGAAATATAGATTTATAGATAGAAAGGGTTATTTTTACCGTAGCTTCTGACTTTGAGGGCCTGGCGCGCCGCACCAAAAATTGGCCTGAAACTTTTAAAATTTTTTTCTATCTCAAAAATAAACAAAAAATTGTGGCTAAGACTTAAATATTTCTGAGTTCATTTATAAACACCATTCCTTTTTTGATGCAAATGTCATTTTGTATGGCGTTTGCGAGGTTTTCTAAATGGCTTTAATTTTTTTTTTTATACAAAGGTGTCAAGATGAGTGGCAAATGTTACTTTCTTCCATAAAAACGGAAAAGTAAATTTCGTAAAAACAGCTCTTACGTGGTTAAAGATGAAACGCAACGATATATCGACTTCGAACTGCCGAAAGTTAACATTGGACGGTAACGATGTGAAGCGCGTATTTTAGGATAGCGAAGTAAACTTCACACCTCCACCCAGATACCAATATGGTTCATTGTGACGCATTAGTTAGTGATAGAATTCTAGTAAGAGAAGAATAGGAGAAATAAAGAGAAAAAACACAAGAATAGCCCTACTAAACAGAAAACTGCCCTAAATGTACCCAGTCTCCTGCTGAGCAGCCAGGTCATTTCCATAACGAGCCCCGTCAGATCCCCGATTCCGCATACATCTTCCAATTCGCGCAGGAATCTACTACTTAGCCATCACAGCCTGCCGTTCTGTAACCTGGGACAGTCGCACAGAAAGTGCTCAACTGTCTTCAACTCTTTAGATATATCCTAAAAGTCAGATCCCATTCTCACCGCCATCCTGCCTATCATACAGTGGCCCGTGATAATACCTATAATGGTCCTGACTCAGACCATACTTCAGCCCAGCAGCAAATCCGAATCAGACTACCTAAGCGCCGCGATACCCTGTAGTCCTTGCAGTTCCCCCAGGCCAGATTAGTCCCGCTCAGAACCCATTTCGTGATTCTCCCAAAGTAGAAGCCAATTGGAGGCCTGGCCGGTACCCAGAACAACCTCACCATATAATCCCCTAAGATTCCCCCTAGAGCCCTCCTGCAATCATTCACTACACGTAGAAAAAAAATTTGTTTAAATATGGTCACCTCCAACAAAACTATTTTTACATAAAATTTTAAACATATTATGTTTAAATTTAACCATATTATTATCACCGACAACCATATTATGGTTAAATGTGTCCTCCATCATGAAGCCACAACCATATTATGGTTGCCTCTAAACATGTTATGGTTAAATATGACAATAATTTGTTTTTAAATTAACAATAGTATTTTCCTCTTCTCCAAGAGCAACATGCTATGGTTGAAAACCAACCATGCTATTATAAGTGTTAAACATATTTTAGTTATTATTGACCAAACCATGTTCGGAGACAACCATAATTTGGTTGTTCCCTCTTGATGGAGGACACATTTAACCATAATATGGTTGTCGGTGATAATAATATGGTTAAATTTAACCATAATATGTTTACAATTTTCTTTAAAAATAGTTTTGTTGGAGGTGACCATATTTAAACAAAGTTTTTCTCTGGGTGTAGCCTGGAGTTCACATAGCTTACCATTAAGGCCCTAAGAGCCGCCTGACTGTCTACATATATAGTGACCTCAGAGCCCCTGGTAATGTTGCACCTTACCAATTCCACGGCCCTAAAAACCCCAGAACCTCCGCCTTAAATACAGTGCAGTCGGCAGGAAGTCTATATGACCTTCTGATGTCCATATCCTAAATGTAGACCCCCGCACTCGTGCCTTTCATCTTTGAGCCATCGGTGAAAATATCAAATCCCCTATACAATCCGCCCTAATCTGACCAGCTCTCCCTAGACGGTAATATTACCTCTGGCAAGCGCCCAAAATCGACCCTAGCCATGATTATAATTTTGAAAAAATGTTTTATCCTGTTTCAAAAATGATATGCCATTAGCTACATAATTTGAGTCCGACGCCGATATGTTATCTAGTATTGAAATAGGATGACGAATGATTTACCTTATGCTTTTTGGCCTTAAGTTAAATGTTATAAAGATCCTGGTAATAAAAATCCTTATGAGGCATTAAGTTAACATTTTTCCACTTCCACACTCAAATTCAGAAGGACTGGAAAAGACTTTTGTTATGATTTATTATTATTATTATAATATTTCTTTTTAATGTTAAAATGTATCGCCAAATAAAAAATTTTATAATTTTCAAATAAACCACAACATTTTAAATTAAGTGTTTCTTTTTCAAAAATAGGCGTTTTTCTCGATTTTGTTGCGTTTTGAAATTTAAAAGTTGACAATGCTGAACAAAACACTCGAATACAGTTGACTGCCAAAAAAAGTTTATTGACATTGAAAGTTGTTTGAGGCATTGTTGTTGTCGTCGTTGCTGTTGTTTTACCAAATCAAAAATGTATTTTTCTTTGTTTTACCCTCCAACACAAGTAGTGAATGAGGGTATTCTAAGTTTGTCATTCCGTGTGAACTTTTTTAATATCCATCTTAGAGCACATAAAGTATATATATTCTAGGTCCATGAGTAATTCTTAGTTGATTTAGCCATATACGTCTGTCTGTCCGTCTGTTAAATTAACGCTCACTTTCCAACGACTCAAAAAAATACCAGTATTGGTGTCGAATTCTTTCTAGTTTTCCTAAGCAGATTGATATTGAAATCCAGCGTAATCGGTTCAGTAGGAAAAGAAAAATGAGTTCATATGTGGAACAACTGCCCTAAAACAATTTACAATTTTGTTACAATCGGTCCATACACTCAAAAGAAAAATCAATCCATCCGTACTCAAATCAATCCGAAGCGGTATCAATAGTACGGATTTTGATAAGTTGTATGAGATTAGAACGCTCATTTTGTAATTTTACTCTCAGAGTGGCACTACCAACCAAAAGTTCAATCTTTTTTGTTCTTGGTTTAAGAATTTTATCAGTGTTACCACCAGCAGAATTCAAAACTACACTTGAGATGACACAAAATTACCAAGTTTAAATTAAATTACACCTGATATCAAATTAACGTTTAATTATAAAAAAAAAAACAAATAAGAAAGTATAGTCGGTAAATTACGAACATTTGATATTTACAGACAAATTTTTAAGAGTGTTCCCTTGCAATTATGGACCTATTAAAACAAAATTATGTTATGAGGTTAAGACTATTAACATGAGAATACCTAAAACCGAATATTATCTAGGTAACTACATCTATTTGAGATTTTTTCGACTTAAAGTAATTTAGTGGAAGGGGTTTATATATGACCTACGTTCAACGCTTTACCTACCGGCACAAAATGTTGCCATGACATACTTAGTAGCAATTTTTTATCAGTACGTACCAATATTTATAAGCCAGTTATACCGTTACAAGCTATTTTAGTGAGTGGTATTTGTAGTGGAGATATGGTAAAATATGGACTGATTCTAAAATAAATTTCGTAAGATAATTTTGGTTGAAATATAATACATTTGGGACAAATTTTGTCAAAATACCAACATCATACGATTTTTAGGGACACAAACCCTCTATTAGGAAAAAAGTTCGTATGTGGGCAATGAGAAATTATGGACCGATTGTCAAAGTTTTCAAAAAACATTTGAACCAAATTTCATAAAATTATCTTAAAAATAAACCAGAAGGTCGACATGGACAGACAACCCGCCAGCAGGACACACGATACTGATTCTAATTCGATCAGTGTACTACAACAAAAATTTGTATGTGTTTTACATATAGGAAACATATTTTTCTCCAATGTTTTTTTTTAGTATAATTGCCTTATTCTTCCAATAAATTGCTGGTTCTTAATCACGTAAAAGCTCATATTAATAGAAATCTAATTGTCCATCTGGCGCATATTACTATCAATCTTTTGCTTGATAAACTATGTAAATTTTTTTTTTTTAATAAACAGTTACTTTTTCTTAAATGGTATAAAATTGATCACTAAAATCAAATCCTTATATTATTTGTTTTAAAATGAAAGAATTCCAAATTACACCTGAGCTACACCTCAAAGAAATTACCCACACTCTACCCACGAGAATAAAAATTACACCAAATTCGGGTAATTACCCACAAAGTGGCAAGACTGAATTTTATACTTATTTTAAGAATTGCGGGATTGATTTTCGAAAGTTATCCCATTTAGGATTGTTTTGAGCACGTTTTCGTGTTATTCGTACTTGAATTTTTGAGTGCGACTCGTACTTAAAGTAAGTATAAAAAGCTTAATTTATCCCGAGTGTTTTTCTTTCTGTGTAATTCACCATAGGCGCCATATAAAGCCTACTCTTGAAAAAAAAAATATATTAAACTTCTGAAATATTTTAAATGTTGCTGGAGTGTATCAGAGATACGGCACAGCCGAATATATCACTCTAACTTGTTTTTGTCTGAATTCTTAATCCGGGCTATCAAATTCATTCATTAACATACAAACATACATACATATTCATTCAGCAAAATGCGTGACAAAATTGTTTTAGTTTACTCTTTTTGTGGGATTTACAGGCCAAATTGTGAAACGTAATAAAGATGATGAATGATGGAATGGGAATGACTGAATAAATTTACAGACTGGGTGCGAATCCCAAAACAACAAGAACTTCCGTACAACAGACAGACGTCAAAACAAAAAAGAACAAAGCATGCACACGAAGAAAAATATATGTAGTGACATGTAGCGCGTATAAAACAACTTTTTTTTTAAAGAAAAATCAATGTCTCTAAACAGCCAACTTTGATTGTTTTTTGTCGTCATACGTGGGAGACGTGCATTAAAATGTAAAATAAGAAAAAAAATACACCAAGAACAAAATAAAATACTTTAAATAGAAAAATACAAGTAGTAGGTATATAACCATAATCATAAATAAAACGTGAATGACCTAAAAACCGTTAAAGAAATTTATTCGAATTTCCTGCATTCAAAAAAAAAAAAAATAATTATTTTATGGCGATTGAATTTTAAATAAAAATAGTGTTTGCGGGTAAAGAAAGTGATCATTTGATTACGAATAGGCACTTCAAAAATATTGAATTATAAAGAATAATTGGCTAGAATTACTTTGGAATTAAAATACCGAAAGATATTTTCTAAAAATATAATAAAACTGAACAAGAACTGAACTAGACATATACTAAACTAGAACATTAAACTAAACTTAAATTGAACTTGAACTGAACTTTAACTGAAATTAAACTGAACTGAATAAGAACTGTTGTCAAAACGGAATACTCTTAAATAACCTACAGTCCGTTACTGTAATAATGTTGTGAGTGTGGAACTGAATTCGTAATTAACTAGAACTTAACTAGAACAATTTAACTAGAACTAAGCCATAAACTGAATTAAATTCTTAACTAGAAATGGGACTTGAAATTGATCAAAATCTAAACTTAAAACAGCACTGGAAACTGAACTGAAAGCTGAGCTGGAAACTAAGTTGAAACCAAAAATTAAACTAGATACTGAATTGAAAAACTGAACACTGAATTGGAATAGACCTGAACACTAACTAAGAATAAAATTTCCTATGACGATTTTCAAACACTACACACGGAAAAAATTATTAAATTTCTCCAATCACCAAATTTATTCTAAATTCATAATATCAAGCAAACAAGCAATTGATTACAAAAAATGTTCAATAAATGATATTTTTAATTTTAATTTTTTTTTTTGGTTAGGACCAGCACTCAGGGGATGTCCCCTACAAATGCAATGCATTGTGTTGGAACTAGGAAAAAAGGTTATGGGAAGGAGGATAGAGGGAGTAGTGTTTGTGAACATTCGACTTGAAGGATGGGCTATTGAGGAAAAACGTGTATTACGGACAAGCACACGGGTTTCGGGAACTAGATCCCTAATTTCATCACAACACATCCCATTGTAGTAACGATAAAACAGGCAAATACAACCCACATTGCGACGGTGCTCAAGGGAGTCAATAGAATTGGATACCCTACTGTCACCAATGAGAACCTTCGCCTTCTCCTGCACACGGTCGAGAAGCTCCAAAATAGACTTTGAGGCACCGGCCCATACATGAGAGTTGTATTCCATTCGCGGTCCGATATAGGTGGTATAAATAGTAAGGAGATCAGATGGAGTGAAGTATGTCTTACACCGTTTCAAAAAACCGAGGCACTTGAATGCTTCTTTCGACACCTTAAATATCGGACATCACATTGTATCCTCATGCCCAGAACATCAAGAGATTCTGATTCCTCAATGATTATACCACCCACATATACAGATGAGGCTCCTTGATCCGTCGCGCGTTTGTGCGTCTGCACGCAACATTGGGTTTTTCGGGCATTAAAATCGACCCTATTCGCGCGACCCCATTCCGAGACTATATCAAGGTCTCGGCCAAGCGTATCGTTCATGTTCTGTCTCATAGCACCAACATCGGATACGCTTGGTCTATAATCAAATGAATACGAATGGCACAGGTTGATGTCATCTGCAAAAGAGTACATAGGGTTGGAAGTTTGACTTAGAAGGTCATTTAGAAAAATTAGAAATAGAGTAGGAGAAAGAACGGAGCCTTGCGGTACCCCTGAATGAATCTTGTACTCGTTTGACGAAACCCCATCTATAACAACTCGTATAGTGCGATCTCTGAGAAAGCTCGATATAAATCGAGAGAAATTATCACCGACACCAAATGCAATAAGTTTTGACAAGAGTGCACCATGCCAAACTCTGTCAAACGCCTTGGAAATATCTAAAGCAATTACCTTACTTTCGCCAAAATGGTGAATGGAACGGCACCATTTTTCTGATAATAGGGCCAGTTAGTCTACAGTAGAGCGACCTCTACGAAAGCCATACTGGCGATCGCTTAGTAGGTAATTTTACTCTAAAAATTTGACAAGATGGTGGTTTACCATACTCTCCATAACTTTGGAAAGTGCCGAACAAATTGCGATTGGGCGGTAATTTTCAGGGTTATTAGCCACTCCTGTTTTAGGAATTGGCGTTACATTAGCAACTTTCCAGCAGATGGGAAATTCCCCGGCATGGTATAAAGTGCTGAAAAGATTTGCTAAGGGACGAGCTAGCGTCGAAGAGCACTGCTTCAAGACCAGTGCAGGTATTCCATCCGGCCCAGGAGACTTGTTTATGTCGAGATCCGCAAGTGATCAAGAAACTTTGCAATTTCAAACAATTTGTTAATTTATTTCAATAAATATTGACAATTCCCAACAACAATTCTACACGTTTAAATTATTTTATTTTAAACGAAAAAAGTCAATTTTAAACTGTGATACCAAAAGAAAGAAAGTTCATCTGTGATATATTTTATTTTACTTTATTATTTATTTTATTTATTTTTGTGTTTTATGTGGTACTTGTTGTATTGTTTAAAAACAAATTTATTTAAAATTATAATGTAAAGATTATAGGTTAGGTTAGGTTAGGTTAGAAAGGCTGGTGTGAAGCAAACTTCACACCCTCACCCATAGACCAATATGGTCCATTGTGATGCCTTTAATTAGTGAAACAAAGGAAGGAAGAAGAGAAAGATGTCTAGTGTGACAGAGTAGTAGAAGTAAATGGTGAAAGCACAGGGAAGGAAGATAGTGGAAGATAAGAAATCGGACAGAACAAGCAAAACACAACCCTACCAAACAGGAAAAACTGTCCTACATGTTTCCCAGCCTCCTGCCGCGCAGCCAGGTCATTCCCATTACGAATCCCATCAGATTCTCGAGCCCGCAGCCCGAGACATCTCCTAATTCGTGCAGGAATCTGCTACCTAGCCACCTCAGCCTGCTGTTCTGTAGCCTGGGACAGTGGCACAGAAAGTGCTCAACTGTCTCCAGCTCCTCTGGGTCCTCACACAGCCTACATATATCCGATAAGCCAGACCCCATTCTCACCGCCATTCTGCCTATCATACAGTGGCCCGTGATAATACCTATCATGGTCCTGACGCAGGCCCTACTCTTACCCAGCAGCGCGTCCGAATTTGACCTACTAAGCATCGGCCACAGAGTGCGCGATACTCGGCAGTCCGTTCGGCCCCGCCAAGCCCGATTAGTCCTGTTCAGAATCCATTCCCTAATTCTCCCAAAGTAGAAGCCCATTGGAGGCCTGACCACTTGCAAACTGTCAGGATCTTCCATTTCCGAGCCCAGTCTTGCCAACTCATCAGCTATCTCATTGCCGGTGATGTTGCAGTGACCTGGTACCCAGCAGAGCCTCACAACATAATTCCCTAAGATTACTCCTAGAGCCCTCCTGCAATCGTCCACTAGCCTGGAGTTCACATAACAGCCCATTAAGGCCCTAAGAGCCGCCTGGCTGTCCACATATATGGTGACCTCCGAGCCCTTGGCAATGTTAGCTCCTACCAATTCCACGGCTCTGAGAACCCCCAGAACCTCCGCCTGAAATACACTGCAGTCGTCGGGAAGTCTATATGACCTTCTGATGTCCAGATCCTCAATGTAGACCCCCGCACCCGTGCCCTTCATCTTCGAGCCATCAGTGAAAATAGCAAATCCCCTATACAATCTGCCCTGCCCTGACCAGCTCTCCCTAGAAGGCAATATCACCTCTGGCAAACGCCCAAAATCGACCCTAGTGACCAAATAATCCGTAGAGCCGGGCGAGCCTAGGTGATAGCCACTAGTACCAATTTCACTCAAGATCCGCGAGTGACCCTCCGTGAAATTTCCTAACAGTTCTAGCTCCCTCAGCCTAAGAATGCTCCTTGCTGCCATTTCCCACACATACTGCTCTATAGGCAGAAGATGAAGAATAACATCCAGAGCCGCCTGAGGCGTACTTCTCAAGGCACCTGTCATGCCGATCGAAGCACACCTCTGAGCCTTAGACAGAAGGTCCAGAAGGTTCATGTAAAGATTATATATACAATAAAATTTAAATCCCTGAGGAAGTTGAAAAAATCTCAACGAAACGTCGGAGGAGTAAAATTATGAATAAATAGTCTTTTATTTTTCATTTACTGTGACCTTGAAAGCCTGACTTAGATAATTCTAAGAAAAAACAACATAATTATAAATAAGGTCAATAAAAATTATACTTAAGATTTTTTGTTATTTAATTAAAATTTTAACTGAAAATTGATTTCAAAACAACTAAAATGTTAATTAAATCAAAATTAAATTTTTAATTTTCTTTTAACTAAAAAAATAATTGATTTAATTATAACATTAATTAAATTTAAATACTTTTTAAACCATTTTCTTTAATTGATAAAACACTTTCTTCTGTCCAGTAGGTTTATTCAGTAACTTTTAACGAACCGACAATCGTTATATTTGTCGAGATATATATTCGCTTGCAGTAACGACAGTGTGATTCTGTAATTTCAGCTGCATTTTGTATTCATTTAATTCAATTTGTTTTGGCATTTCTGTCTACAAATTGTTATTGTCGCTTAAATAACGAAAAAAATTCTGCTTAAAGTAACAAAAAATTCCCAAATCTTATGGTTTCTATATTTAAAAAAAACAATTTTTTTTTTAAATATTGCCACTAATTTCAAAAATATTTTTAGAAAAATAAACAAACCACAAAATTTTATTAATTTAATGTCTGATAATTACTCTTTTTAGTTTCACTGCTTTTTCTAATGGACACTTGATATGATGAACTCTTTTTGGATTTTTATCCTGGGATCCTTTATCTGGATGATCGACTTTGACGGTCTTATGCATCTGCTGTCTTACCACCATATTCATAAAAAATATTTTAGGTTTACAGCAGGTTTATAAAACGAATTTTATATGAAAATGTTATTATATGGGTGTTATCTTGTATAGAAAATTAGTTAATTTGCCTCATCATTCTTTCTTGAAGACGTTCTTTCTTTAACTTGTCAAAATCATCTTCATCGACCTCTTTTTTCTCACTATCACTTGACTTTGGCAAATGTCCTTGCTTGACATTAGACATGTCAAACTTAGATTTTTTAAGATTCATTTGCTAGAAACTTCTTGTGAAATATCATATGGACTTAGCAAATGCTTTAAAGCCGAACTGATTTAATTTAAATCATCCGTCACACTTATGCTACGAATACAACTGGAACGAACGACGAATTTTTGGCCGCGAATATTCGTCGCCAAAAATAAGACATATTGGTGTATATGAAAATATACACAATAATAGCGTCCGGCGAAATTCGTCATACTTTGCAATAGATTTATTAATATTTCATACGCCGGCGAAGGACGAACAAATAAGTACTAGGTGACCATATTTGGTTTTAGTTTAGAAATATTTTAGTAAATAAAGTTACTTTTTACTTTAAAATAATTGTTTTTCTTTTTATTGTATAACATTTAAAATATATATACAAAGTATTTTGCTATACAAATAGTTTTTAGTTGTGTTTTGATTATGTTTTAATTGTTAAGCATTATTTTTTTTTTAAATGGTCACACTATTTCTCTCTCTTTGCACAAACAGCAATCAACTTTCTCAATTATAAAAGCTGCTTGTTATTTGTCGTTATTGTGCTTCATACGACGAATTTACTCAGCGAATTTTTACTGAAAAACTCGTCGTGTTGGGCGAAATTCGTCGTTCGTCCCAGTTGTGTTCCTAGCATTAAGCTTTGAGGCTCTTCACGACCACAATGTTTGGCAAAAAATCGTGTCACAGATTGCAATGTTGGTATTTTACACGTAGTATTTTCCTCTACTTGTTTATCCCATTCGGTCGTAGAATGTTCTTCTGGAGGTCTCTTGACAGTTCCGTGAGTTTCGTAAGGTATAGTCGTCGGAAATATTTTGTGCCAGTATTGATCCTTTATTAAATCGGGGTGTTCATTATGCATGTCATCAACAATTAAATAGGAAACTTTCAAATTGCGATCAATAAGCCAATTAACTACAAAGTCGTCATCGTCTTCACCTAAAGGACATATCAATAATTCCGCTACTTTAACCGTAAAGAAAGGAAAGAAATCATAATATTTTGAATACCGTCATCATCAGTTTCTGCTGTCCACACTATTGGCATCCAATGTTTCGGGTGTTTGGTGAATTTCTCATTCATATTTCTTAATATGATCATTTCGTTTTCGACCAACATCCACTAAATGATCGAGGGTAGGGAACACGTGTTGAAATAATGGTCAAAACCATAGTAAGACTTACAGTCGTACCTAAACAATAGCGGAAGGCGGAACGTTTTCTTCCGCGTAGATTCTACGCTGATATGCCATACCTAAACAAGAGCGTCAGCGTTGTGTCACAAACAGTAGTGTTAACTTTTGTGCTTATTAAAACCCTCATAAAAGAAATAAGAAGTGGAATTAAAACCGCTAGTTTGACCTAAAAATAGCTAATTTGCCATTATTTATTATCAAAACGATTAAAACAGGGCTGTAAAAACAACAAATATAACAACCCTGCTTATTTCAACGCGCTGTCAAAATCGTATTTTCCAATTGCAAAGCGTTGATGCCGCGCTATTTAGGGATGCTTCATACAAACTGTATGGGCATGAGCTTTTTTGACAGCTAGAAAACGGGTTCCGCTCTTGTTTAGTTATGTCTGTTAGGCAAACATAACTTCAACCGAATTCAAAGCGAATATCGTTAAAAACTTTACTGAATAGCAAATTCGATATACATATTTATTTTAACAATGCGATGATTATCTTTAAAAATATTAGTGAATCGCACTTCAGGTCTGGCAACTCATCTTATTAGATATATTTTGTTAAACCAACCAAAATTATTTCTAAAATAGGTATAAACTGTGTGTTAATTTATTTAACAGGTCTTATTTTAGTTGTTTTATTTTTAAGTTTATTTGTACATATTTACAAACAATTTACCGTTTTTTAGCACGTCTTTGTTAAAAAACAGTATAAAAATGCTGGCTAAAAAAAAATTCTAGTTGGCTAAATTTTATACACGAGTATAAAAGATACGTGTATAAAAGCCAGGGTTTATTTTTGAAGTTTCGGCTTTTAAATAAAATTTAATTATTTATTTTGCTAATTGGCGTTATTTTACTTTTCTTTTTGTTGTTATTACTAAATTTGTTTCGGTTTAACAATATGGCAATCATATTCTTAGTCATCGGTAACAAAAACAAAAGTTATTATTATTATCTACTAAATACGTTTTTTAAGTTTCATAAAACATTTTGATTACGTACAGAATTTAGGTACTACGTATTTTTAAAATGCGATGTCAGTTAAAAATTTGAAGTAAAAAGACTGTAGCAAAAATTATGCTGAATATATACGGTTATATTTGGTATACTTAGTTTTTTCTTTATAATATATTAATTAATTTATTTAAATAAAAAAACAATTAGATTATAGAAAACGTTCCAGCGGTAAAAAGAAAGAGTAAAGAGGCCTAATAGATGGCCTTATTTAGCAGACACAAGCCCTCTTAGCCGCATTCCATACTTCTTTATTTTTTACACAGGTTTTCATTGAGAGCAAGCCCTTCTACACTCCCTATAATTATAAATTCGCTCCCATAACAAAGAAGGGAGTTAGGAAGGTCATTTAAAAACAAAAGAAAAATCAGCAACTTCCTTTCTCCCTTCTTAAAGAAGGGAGTAGCAAATGGGTACTGAATATTTTGGAAGATCTTTCAAAAAGATATGTTTATCTTCGAGGAGCCATACTTTGCAGCCAGGATATCATACGAAGCGAATCTTTTAGAAATGAGTGTAGAGACCTTCAAAAAGGCCTGCCACTTGTGGTCCTTTCAATAGTTACCGCTGGGTAATAAATAAATAAATTTAAGTCGCAATACTATGACAAGTTAATTTGCTCTTTTTATTTTTTCCTTTTTAAAACAACTTTACGTGATTAACGCAAAGTTGTTCTAAAAAAAATTGTTTTTTAAGATTTCTATGACATCAACGACGTGATGCTTAGGGATGCAAAAATTTGCGTTTTTCCAGCTTGCATACGATCTTTAAGCAAAGTTTAAGGAAAGTTATCTAGAATTGCTCTAGAACTAAACTAGAATTAAACAAGAACTTAAACCACAATCAAAACTAGATCCTGAACTAAAATCTTAACTTGAATCTGACCTAAAAGCTAAACTAAAACCTGAACTAAAGTGAACTTCAATTGAATTACAAATAAACTAGAAGCAATGATCAGTTTGGCCAGATTTTAAAATAATATAAAGCTAAATCATATTTGAAATAATCACAGAAAATATTAAAAATTGTCTCTAATCACCAAATTTATACCAAATTCATAATATCAAGCAATCAAGTTGTTGATTTTGCACCTATTACCAAAATGATTATATTGATTGCTAAAAATTGTAAAATTGTGAATATTTCTTTTCAATAAATTATATTTTAAGTGTTAATTGATTTAATAACATATTGCCAACAACAATTTTACATGTTTAAATTATTTTATTTTAAACGAAAAAAGTCAATTAAGATTTTTTGTTATTTAATTAAAATTTTAATTGAACATTTATTTCAAAACAACTAAAATGTTAATTAAATCAAAATAAAATTTTTAATTTCCTTTCAACTAAAAAAATAATTTATTCAATTAACACATTAATTAAATTTAAATACTTTTTAAACCATTTTTTAGTTGATAAAAATCTTTTTTCTGTGTAAAGCTAAAAAGAGCTAAAGACGGAAATTTAAAGCCAGATTCTAATAGCCACTATTAATTATATAGATATTTTTCATAGACTAAATAGTGTTAATGTATGTATATCTACATATGTATATGTATATAAAAAATGGTCACATTACACAGAAAAAATTGTTCATTTTCTCCAATCACCAAATTTATACCAAATTCATAATATCAAGTACCAATATGCAGGTTGTACGTGTTTACTCCCCCTAAGGGCCGAATTTCAATAAAGTACCAGACACCTGCCCGCTTATTTTTTTATGACCAACGATTAGTATTTATATTTTTTGTATCTCTTTTAGTTTAGGAGATAAGAGGTATGCGAATTTACATGTTATTACTTTTTTAATGTGATAATTGAATCAACTATTTTTTTAGTTGAAAGAAAGTTAAAAATTTAATTTTGATTTAATTAACATTTTAGTTGTTTTGAAATAAATGTTCAATTAAAATTTTAATTAAATAACAAAAAATCTTAATTGACTTTTTTCGTTTAAAATAAAATAATTTGAACTTGTAGAATTGTTGTTGGCAATTGTCAATATTTTATTAAATAAATTAACACTTTGATCATTTTTTTAATTAAAATTAAAAATATAATTTATTGAAAAGAAATATTCACAATTTTACAATTTTTAGTAATCAATATTATCATTTTGGTAATAGGTGCAAAATCAACAAATTGTTTGCTTGATATTATGAATATGGTATAATTTTGGTGATACTTTTCCGAAATTCGAACGTTTATGGGGTGAAAATTTTACCTATTTCTGGTACTTATTTTACAAAACATTTTTCCCCATTCATTGCCATGTACATATTAAATTATTGACTCCCACTTAAATATTGAAATTTTTGATCGTTCAATGAGGAGAAAAAAAGTATTAAAAAGGAGAAATACGGAAAATTAAATTTCATTATTTTACTTTTCCGGTCTACCAGTGTTATTTTTTGAATTTTCTAAAATATTGAACTTAAAAATTATTTGTACAGGATCCTGAGTAAATAAGAACCTATAAGATGACAAATGTCAAACGAAAGAAAGGGAGACGCTGACGAAGAAGCGGGTTAAATGTTATTATTATATAAAAATATATTTTTGGTTTATTTAAATAAAAAAAAAAAAAATAATTAAAATAAGTACTTTTTTAAAATAAAGGCTTAACTATTTTTTTCTTCCCTTGTCGACTCTGGTATTAATATAGATCAAATCTGGAATTTATACTGATAAACTGTTTTATTTGTTTTGAAATATAAATTAATTACACGAAATTGATATTAAAGTATAAATCTAGAAAAAACTAAATGTATTGTTGAAAAAAAGGCTTAAAGCTAAACATGAAAAACTAAAGCTAAATTTATCTCGAAAAAGCTAATATGGTCACACTGGCTATGATCTTAACTAGGAACTAAACAAGGTTTTGAACCAGAAACAGTACTAGACAATACACTAGAAACTAAAATAGAAATAAAACTTGAAACTGAATTAGAACCTGAACTAGGAATTGATCTAAAACATATTTCGCACTACGTAAAAGCTAAGCTAAAACTTATCTAGATCTAAACTAGACCTAAACTTTTTGCAATTATATTTTTTAAAGTCAACTAACTTATCTTCAATATAAATCTGTAATTTCTCTACTTTTACTTTGTAAAATAAACCAAATATTAAAATATAAAGATTTATATTTTATTATACAGTAAAGGGCTATCCATTTAGTGGTTTCAAAACCGCGTATCTGCCAAGGCTATCAGCTGTTTAATATCTGTCATCTGAAGTGTCATTTATTTAGTGAAAGTTTTGCCATTTACGAATATGGATCGTTAAACAACCCAAGAGCGCGTTAAAATAGTTAAAACTTACTAAAAAGTGGTGATTCAAACCTGCCCATTTTTCGAGCAGTACGTTGTTATTATGGTCGTCATAATCGACCTACTGCGCCCAAGAATTGGCAAGATTATAAAGAAATTTAAAGAGACTGGAAGCGTTACAGTTGTGGTCAGGTCTGTGCATCATCGAAATGTGTGCATTGCCGAAAATATTGCTTCTGTTAGTGAAAGTGTAGCGGATAATCCGAAATTATCGATTCCACAGGGTTCTCAGTAATTGGGCCTATATTACGGCTCATTATTGAAGATTATCGACAATGTTCTGGAAATCGAAATCGAGTAAAATTTTTTTTAAAAATTACCATATTTTTTTATGGTGTTTAGAGTAATTCTAATAAGTATAAGTGGTACTCAAAGTATGACGTATATATATCGGTATATTTTTATCAACCTTTAAAGCAGAATCGTTTTGAACTCAATTTTCAGAACATGGCTGTATAAACTGGACGATATATGGTTTCAACAGGATGGTGCCACGAACCACACAACATGACCGATTTTGCCTTCCAGAACACATAATTTCATGTTTTGACGACGTCAATTGGCCACCAAGATCATGTGATTTGACGACGTTATACTTTTTTTGTGGGGCTACGCCGAAGACCGTGTCTACGCAGATAATTATCTAACGGTGGAGCATTCGTCAAGTTATCGAGGAGATACCAACCGAAATGTACGATAAAGTGGTCGAAAACTACCTCCGAAAGATCGACTGCTGCAACTGACTAAGAGCCGGTCATTTAAGTGACATTGTATTTCGTAGGTTCGTAATGGCAAGGGCCAAGCATTATAATAAAATAAAAGTTTAATCAAAGAAAAGCTTTATGAATCTTCTATTGAACTTTACTTTTGAAACCTAAAAATGGATAACCCGTTATTTCATTGTTAATCCAAATTTTCTCTCTCAAACAGCTTTATAAAGCAGACGATTTTCTCACACATCTAAAGACGAAGAAACAAGCGAACTGAAAAAAATATTGAAATACAAAACAATTTCATCATCGCGTGTACTGATGATGATATAAAAAAAGGTCGCTTCAACTAAATGATGTATTGTTCGAAAGTGTACATGGGAAATGTATTTGTTCTGGTACAAGTATTTTAGACAAAATAAAACAAAAACAAAACGAATCTACTAAATAGTTTTACTTAGTAGCTTTCTTTCTAGACAAAAAAAAAAAAAAGAAAAGAAAAACATATATTACAACAGTGTCGTTTAACGTCATCATTAGCATTTTTGTCATCATCTTCAAGCAGCTTGATTCATTATTTAAAGACAGCTTTGAAAGATGTCTACGCAATTTCATTTTGCTTTTATCTCGTTTTTTCTCTTATTCTTTTCTTTTTTAATTCAACCTACAAAAATTACAAAAAAATTACAGCAGCGTAAAAAAGATACATTTAATTTAGTTCATAGTTCGAGAAATACATACTTTATATACATATCGTTGGTCTCAAGTAGAAAGGCCCTAACTCAATTTATTGTAACTGTATAGAAGAAGGTAAAAACATAACAGAAACTGTATGTATCATAATGTTAACTTGCTCATACAACTGCTTGTAAAGCCGTTATTCTTTAGAACAATGTAATGAATTTTTGTGACGAGGCGTATTTGTGTAAAATTTATTGGAATAACTGTAAAACCCACTTTCGTAAAAAATGCGAGTTAGGGCCTTTCTACTTGAGACCATCGATATGCACTTATAATTAATTGTATGTGTAAAATGATGCCAGGCTGCAGTGCTGCCAACTCTGCATGGAAAACAATGGCAAAATTTTACACAGAAAAAATTATTAATTTTCTCCAATCACCAAATTTATACCAAATTCATAATATCAAGCAAACAATTTGTTGATTTTGCACCTATTACCAAAATGATAATATTGATTACTAAAAATTTTAAAATTTTAAAAAAATATTTTCAATAAATGTTATTTTTAATTTTAATAAAAAAAGTTATCAAAAAACTTTGCCATTTCAAACAATTGGGGTATTCACAAGGTGTGCTATCATGGTTTATTGTCATAATGTTCTAACATTTTACAATGGTTTAAAAATATTGTTGTTGGTTTGTAAACAAAAAGTGTCTTAAATAAATAGAACGTTGGTTGGTATGTTTATTGTGCTGTCGTAATTAATAGCACATTAAATTATGAGGGGTTGCTCACAACAGTCGTATTTTTTCATGTTATTATTTTAAGACACCTTGTGAATCCCCCAAATGTGTTAATTTATTTAATTAAATATTGACATTTCCCAACAACAATTCTACATGTTTAAATTATTTTATTTTAAACGAAAAAGTCAATTCAGATTTTTTGTTATTTAATCAAAATTTTAATTGAAAATTTATTTGAAAACAACTAAAATGTTAATTAAATCAAAATTAAATTTTCTTTCAACTAAAAAAATAATTGATTCAATCTTCACATTAATTAAATTTAAATGCTTTTTAAACCATTTTTTTAATCGATAAAACACTTTTTTCTGTGTTAAACAAACAAGTTAGAGTGCTATATTCCGCTGTGCCGAATCTTTGATACCCTCCATCGACAGGAGTGGGCTCTATATGATAAATACATATATATTATTAACTAATCTTCACAAACACGAACGTCAGCATTAAATTAGTTGCGGTTTAGACCTTTTTTATATTATTGAAGTTTTATCCGTTTTTAGTTAGAACTGTGAACTGGCTTGAGTAAAATATCATGATTCGTAACAGTTTTAGCCGAACTAAAATGATTTTTAGGAGGGTAATTTGTATTGGACGTTTGATTCATAGTTCTAGTCCTACTGAAGCGATGTTGCTGGATTTTAATCCCAAACTGCTTAGGATAACTAAAAGCAATTTGAAACCAAGTTGGTTCTTTTCTTTTGCGTTTTGGAAGGTGAGCGTGTTTTCAACCGACGGACAGACGGACATGGCTAAATCGACATGGAATTACTCAAGAACCCAGAATATATATACTTTATGGGGTCTTAGATGTATAATAAAAAAGTTTCACACGGAATGACAAACTTAGTATACCCTCATTCACCACTAGTGGTGGTGGAGGGTATAAAAATCTCCAAATAGTGGCCAAAAAATTACTAAACAAGATTTTATTTCAAAAACTTAACAATATTTATTCAAAAACTGACAAAATAAAGCAAAATACAACAAAATAAAAAATCGGAGATGCTTTTCTTAATATAGGATGATTCATTGTGAGGTTGGATTTTCAACATGCTTTTTTACAGATGACGCGTGACTCATATCAAACCGCTTTGTTTATTTTTGTTCAGTGGCATTTGGAAAGTCATCATGGAAAGGCTCACACCACAATAGTGCCTTCAAATTGTTTAGCTGTATTATCAAAATTTATTTTTGGCAATACAAAATTTATTATTAATAAGATTTCTCTATGACGTGCTAAATTCCCAATTTTGATAAATACACTGAAATTTATTGTTGGGGGAGAGCTAGACTCTATGCGCATTTCACTGGTTGCTTAGGCCAGATCGTCAGGAAACTTTTTCAAAGACTAAAAAAAGCTAAAAAATATTTGCACAAATAAAACTGTAAAGCGAATAAGAATTTTAAGTACTCAAGTTTTACTTGTAACAATATCTAAGGTTAAACCAAACAAAAACAATAAACAGCGATTTTATCTTTTCTTGCATGCCCCTACAATTGGCATGTAAGAAAAGATTGGTGTATTACAAAAATCAGCGTTCTGTGAGAAATGTTATTATCGTGAAATTTTGTTCAGTGAAGAAGCACATTTCTGGCTTAATGGATACGATAATAAACAAAATTGCTGTATTTGGGCTGACTAAAAACCCGAAGAATACCACGAGCTACCATTACGTCCGTTTAAAAGAACGGCATGGTGTGGTTTATGGGCTGGTGGAATCATTGGTCCATATTTCTTCAAAAATGAGGAAAATCAGAATGTTACCGTCAATATTAACCGTTATCGCACCATGTTAACGAATTATGTGCTTCCTATAATTCAAGAGCATGCTCTCGGTAAGCTCTGATTTCAACAAGACGGCGCTACGAGCCACACAGCTCTTGACACAATCCCCTTGTTAAGAAATAATTTTAGTGAGCACTTAACTTCACGTTTTGTTAAATTGGCCACCTAGATCATGCGATATCACACCTTTAGACTATTTTCTCTGGGAATATGTAAAGTCTGAGGTCTTCATGATTAAGCCAGTTACGATTGACGCTTTGGAAGCCGAAATTATTCGTGTTATTTTCTAGATGCCAATCGCTATGCTCGAACCAATCGCCCAAAATTGGACCTTCCGAATGGAACACTTCAGACGTAGTAATGGCCAACATTAACATGATATCATTTTCAAACAGTAAATGCCATAAATTGTTCTTTCAACCGATAAAACCAATTTTAAGTTCACTTTCAAATTTATGTGTCTTATTTTACATTATAAATCGAAGCTCGCGATGATTCACCCGATACTCAAATAAATAATAGAATTTAGTTTCTCGGAATATTAAATATTTCTAAGCATTCAGATTTATCAAAAAATAAGGGGTAGAGTCTGCGGTTAATGGTTATTTTCATGAGCTGGACAGTTTTTACTAGGGTATTCATTTAATCGGGCTTTTGCTTTAATCGGTTAATCGCTCGATTAATTAACCGAGGTTTTGTTTTAATCGGGTAATAATCGGTTAATTTAGTTATTGATCGGTTAACCGATTAATAAAGTTTTTTTATAAATTAAGTAATTTCATTAAATAAAAATGCATAAATTATTTATTATTTGAAATTTTATAGTAAAAAAATTTCAATAGTTTAAAGAGATCTTATAAAAAAATATTTTCAAAAAATAATTCAAAAAAAGCGATTCATTTAGTTTTGATAAAACTTGACTTGGAAAAAATTCTTTCACTTGTCGTAATGTTTGAGAAATCGAAAGCAACAAATATTGAAGAATATTTAATTTTCCAGTCATTTTCCTGGATTGCTCTAAACACATAAAATCTTCCTTTATGACATTAGAGTCCTCTTTTAATTTTTTAAAACTTCTAATTGTTTCGGTTAATTCCGTTAAAAGATTGATATGAATAGATATGGGAAGAAACAAATAACTAAAGACATACATATAAAAAGAACGTGAACCAAAAAGCTGTTGACAGCAAACACTTTCTTAAAATGGATATCACTGAACACCCTCTTTGTATAAAAAATATTTTCTGAACACATACCTTTTGTATATGTGATGAAACAAATAATTAAAAACACAAAAAATATTTTATAATACTACAAAATATTGAAAATTTTGTTAGATCGGTTAACCGGTTAATCGACTGAAATTGATCGGTTTAATCGTTAATCGAAAAAAGCCAATTTCAAATTAACCGAACAGTTAATCGGTTAGTAAATAATCGATTAACGGTTAACCGAATGAATACAGTTTTTAATATAAACAGGGTAACGAAACTAACGATTAGCGTAGGAAAATGTGTTTCGATCTAAAGGGTAAGTACTGTGTTTCTTTGTTAGCTTAGCTAATTTTGGGATCCTTATCGTACATCATAATTTTCCTAAATAAAAATGGCTAAATAAATTTCTTTATGGAAGATCCAAAAATTGGCTTTTTCTAGAGACTAATGACAAAATTGGCAACACTGCCAGAGGGTCGGCATACGGTTTCAAGGTGATTCTCTCTTTATCTTATTGACTTTTTTTACTACTTTTCTCTTGTTTTTTGTACCTATCTTTTGACTTTTTTTTAATTTCTTAAGGTTTAAAGTAAATTGTTTGGAAATCTAAAATAGCTTTTAAACTAATGATTGTAGAGAGAATACAGTAAAACGTTGCTGAAAAGATGTTTTTAATAGTACTAGTTGAATTTATAAACTATGAACTATTTATTACCAACCACTTATTTTCTAGATACCAGTTTATAATTAAATTAAATGCTGTTACTACGATTCGTATAGAGGAGATAATTGCACAAAAAGAGCTAAAACAGTAACAAACATTAACTTGCTGTTTTGCAATTGAAGGAAATAAAACAATTTTTTACTTAAATAAATAATAGAATTACATTTTTTTCACGTTATTAAGCTCAAATTAGACGTGGCATAACCATAGCTAAACAAAACAGCTGTTCGAACCAACCTGATCAAATATCGCCGTGCCCCACCTGAAAAAGCGCTGAATAAAATTTAAATAAAAAACCTAATGAAATGGTAGGCAAAAACTCGTTTTAAATAAAAATATAAAGATTTTAAAGCCCCAAATTAAAATCCGTTTTTAGTTTTTCCTATCATGTCTAGTTTTAAAGTGGTTATTCTAATACATTTTATCATAAATTGAGAATGACTTATTAGATGTTGATCATTTACAAAATGATAAGGAATAATTTCTTCGAGTCATCTATAAATTTCTAATCTTCACGATTTATTCAGAAATTTGTTTACAAAAACTCATAAAAAAAAATTATTAGGACAAAAATTTTACATTTTTATCATTTATCAGGTATTTTCATCATTATCCAGGTATATTCGAATAAAATTGAATCAAACTGTGAACAGATTTGAATTCAGCACGGTATAGTCAATTAAAATCACATAATAAAGTTCTCTCTCCCCCCGACTTTTTGCCGACCAGTGTTATTAGAACATTAACAGTTTTACAAAGCTTTTTCTGATACTTTAGGCAAAGTAAAGAAATATAAATAATATGAAATATAAAGCAAAATAATATCAAAAAATACAAATGTATAATCGAGGCGAATTCATTACAGGTGATCCTAAAAGCCCTGCTGATAACTTTTTTTCTTTAGCTTTATAATTGTTGGATGTCAAAATGTTGTTTATTATCTTTGTTTCTGTTTTGTTTTTGTGGTGTTTTGGATATTGTGTGAAGTGTCAACAAAAAAAAAGGGGTACGTATTTCTAAGCACTTCTGCCGCATTAGCCGAGCATAAAAATGCCCTTTTTGAGAATTAAAATAAAAACAAGTGTTTGGTTTGGTCTTAGATTAATTCTGGTTTTATTGAACAAAAATAGCGGCTTATATAGTAAAATATCCTAGTAGTCAGCATTTTTCACAAAATCAAAATAAATTAATACAATATTGCTGAATATCCAAATGATATTCTAGCTACAAAATTTTTTAACATAAACAAAAATGATATTTGGCATAAGTCCAAATTCTCACGATAAAAATATTTATTAAATTTCAATTCTTAAACATTGACGTTGAAATTTTAAACATCAACAAATATTTCTGTTGCGACCGTTTGTGGAACCAATGAACTTACAATTTCCGGTGACCAAACACAGAAAAAAGTGTTTTATCAAATAAAAAAAAATGGTTTAAAAAGTTTTTAAATTTAATTGATGTGATAATTGAATCAATTATTTTTTTAGTTGAAAGAAAATTAAAAATTTAATTTGATTTAATTAACATTTTAGTTGTTTTGAAATAAATTTTCAATTAAAATTTTAATTAAATAACAAAAAATCTTAATTGACTTTTTTCATTTAAGAAAAAATTATTTAAATATGTAGAATTGTTGTTGGGAATTGTCAATATTTATTTAAATAAATTAACACATTGTTTGAAATGGCAAAATTTTTTGATCACTTTTTTGATTAACATTAAAAGCATAATTTATTGAAAATATTTTTTCAAAATTTTAAAATTTTTAGTAATCAATATAATCATATTGGTAATAGGTGCAAAATCAACAACTTGTTTGCTTGATATTATGAATTTAGAACATATTTGGTGATTGGAGAAATTTAATAATTTTTTCTGTGAACATAAATTTCTTTTACTTAATTTTATTGAACAATTTTGATTTTTGGGTCTTATGTTACATATAGTGTTGCTCATAAGTGTACAAATATATATTATTACAGTGATGTGCATAAGTGTACATACACTACAATTTGTTTCGGTTTTTGACATTGTACAATGATTTTACAAAAACAAATTGCTTGTGGTTTTTGTACGAGTTGTACTTGTTGTACTTCCGAGATTACCTGGAATGAATTCGCCTTATGTATAATACAAAAAAACAATTTGAAAATTCTTGAGTTCTTTAAAATTGGGGTATACAAATTAGTCTTCTATATGAAAAAACAAAATAAATTTTTTGATCTAAATTCCTTAAATAGAACGTGCAGCATAAGATTTACAAATATTTATATATATTTTTTCATTTACATTGTTCATTTGCTTCATAGCACAAAACGTGCCGAACTCTTAAATTGTGGATATGAGGCAGTGATAGGTCTCGATATCACTTAATACATGTGAATGTATATTCAAGATATACATAAAATGTATTAAGGATTTAAAAAGAGTACACACTTAGTATATAGAATTGATTTTTGCCAAGAGGCATACCAATATTGGCCAGACGATATATATGTAGTTATAGAGTATACATTTCAGTATACTATATATGAAAAGTATTTGAAAAACAGTAAGAACTTTTAATTTAATGTGCCTTCATTTTAATGTTTGCAAATAAGACTTCAAAAATTTTGGATATATATAATTTCGAAAAAGGTTAACACAAAAGCGCTAATTTGGCGCTCTTTTTAAAAAAAGCGCTAAGGGAAAAATTTGCCTCTTTTTGACAGTTAAAAAGCGCTAAATGTAGCGACTAAAGCGCTAAATTCGCAACTATGTGGGCAACACTGTATTTGATTATAGGTGACTTCCCATAACGACTTCACCATAAACATACAAACCAATTGAATGTTGGTTTCTATGGTTATCGTTACGACTATGGCATTATATTTATGTCACGTCTAATTGGTCCTTTAGTCGTGCGATTATATGGATTTAGAAAAATTCCAAGTTACCAGGATGGTCTCAAACTTAGCCGACCTGACATATAGATGGCGGCATTAGTTTAAAAAAAAAATACTTTAGAAAACTGGCAGCTTATAAAACATATGTTTTAAGTTTTAACGCGCCACGATGTTTAATATACATATATATTTTTAAGCCATCAAAAATAAACGGGCTGAGTAAATTTCTGGGCCTTAGGACAACAAGGTTATATTTGCACCTAAACTTCATATAGATAGAACCTTGTTGTCATAAGGTCGCGATTTTTAAACATGAAAAAATGGGTCACCGTTGTAATTCATTACTTGCATTTTAAAGGTCTCAGAGTCCAACCAATATTAAAGCCGAACTAGATTCTACTCTGCAAAGAGTAGAAGCCTGCTCCTTCGTTAACGACTATAAAATATTAGGTGGCAGAGTTTAAATCAGGAAATTCAGTTGTTCAGGCCAGAAACGGTTAGAAAAATTAAAGTAGAGGACTGAAATGGGAGAAACGTGTCAAAAGGCGAAGGCAGTTATATCTGCAAGCAATATCATGTCATCTGGTTTTTGGAATGCGCTTGGGATAATTCATATTGATTATGTTCAAAAAGCCAACAACAATCAAAACTTTTGTGTTATGAAATTATGGAAAACGGCCACATTGACGATTAAGAACGGAGGCTGCATTTTTCTTTGCAGTAAGTACAATGTTACGTCTCAAAAGTGCACACGTTGACAAAGTATGACATTCCTAAGGTCATCTGTTTCGCAGCTTATTCGTAATAACACTCAAAAGAAAAATCAATTCATCCGTACTTAAATCAATCCAAAAAGGTACGGATTTTCTTGAATCAAGTACAGAAATATTGATTCAAGTATGGATTATTCAAGTGCGCAATACTTAACTTATCCATATTTAACCCCGAATTCGTACTTGAAATAATCCTTAAAATAACAATAATTTCAACCATAAAACACCAGCATCATGTCCGACATGGTTTACATATACTTTACAAATTGGATTATTTAGCTAAATATAAAATTCCCATTTAACTTTTGCTTTTTATTTTACTTTTTAAACATGAAAATAATGTACGTTTCTTCGTGTTCTGTTGTTGTTGTTGTTTCTACACAAAACAATCAAATCGCTTTTTACCTACTTGTGTAGTTTCTATAACAAACTTTGACAAACACGCGTATTCACGCATATAGAATGCATTGCTGAGAGATAAGACTAATAAGCAGTGTGACCAGATCTAAAAAACATTTACAGCTAAATCTGGCATTAACCATGGCCAAAAAATGCTAAAAATTATTTTAAAAAATAATGCTAAAACTTTTATTAAAGATTTTTGCTAAAATTTGTTACCAGTATGAAATTTTATTCGAAACTAAATATATTTTAGTGACTTATTTTTCAACGAAATTGAAATAAATGGTTATATTTAAACAAGTGGATAGATTTTGGTAAAGCATCTGATACACATAAATATGAAGAACAGAGATTAAATTTTTAACTTAGGGGCCCGCATACCCCTGATACATGCTGAATTTAAACGATTTATCTCATGATTTATAAATTAAGATCATTTAATTTTTTATATTTTAAAAAAAGTTGAAGCTATTATTATTATTTTTTTCAGCAGTTAAAGCAAAAATTTTTTTTAAACATTTACACTATTGAATTTTTCTGCCAGGCCCACAATATCGACAAGAACATTTCTTTCGCCTTTTTATATTGAAAACAATCATAAAAAACTAAAATTTCTTTTTGTTTTCAATATGTTTATACGAAAGAAATGTTCTTGTCGGCATTGTGGGCCTGGCAGTTTATCTCAATACAAAGTAAAATTTTCTTCAACTATATCGTAAATCGAAGGGCAAAAAATAATTACAATCAATATGATAAGGGAATTTCTAATAATCCCTGAATATTCTATTTTTTTTTTTTAACAAGACAGGTTGGATGTTTCTTAACATAATGGATATACCTTTTTATACGGAATAAGTCAAAATTTATTATAAAAAAAAACTCAAGTAAAATCAATTGAACTATTCGTCCTAATTTTTAAAATAAATAAAGCTAAACAAAAGCTAAAAACATTTTCTAAAAATGCTAAAAAAAAATGCCAAGTGCTAAATGAAAATTTTGCAGCTAAATAAAAAAATTTAATGCTAAATTTAGCTGCAAAAATGCCAAAATGACCACACTGCTAATAAGTTATACGATATTTAACCGCTCACTTTCTGATATTACTCTCAGAGTGGAACTATATTAATTTTAGGATGGTTTTAAGTTCGTTTAAGTGATTTTCGTACTTACGATTCGTACTTAAAATAAGTATAAACAACTTAATATATCCCGAGTGTTTTTCTTTCTGTGTAGCGCATTATTTAAATTGACGATGCTTTTGCAAAGTTTTAAATGGCAATGCATTTAATTTGCAGTGTTGTATGGTATAATTGTTCGGTTTAAATACTGCTTTGCCAATACATACAGACGTTTCGCATGCCTGTTGTTGTTTAATCAAGACAACGCAGCTTTTTACACATAAGCAATTGCGATGGCTTTAGTTCGATTTGCTTCACCTTATTAGCGAGATTTAGTTTCTCGAATTAATTAATAAATCGAAGTATTCAGATTTGTCAAAAATGAAGGGGTAGAGTGTGCGGCAGGGTTTCGAACAACTGCTAATAGCAGTCAAAATTTGCTAAAAATGTCATTTATTTTCAGTAACATGCTGAAAAAAAAGAACTGTATTTTATTTTCATCCACACTCATACTTAAAACAGTTGAACTATGTGCGCACAGTTACTGAAAAAATAGTAACACAATTCATTTTTTTTCAGCAGTCAAAAGAATCAGCAGCAGACTCCCTCCATTTTAAACACACAGACTGCTGAACTTGCGACTGAAAACCAGAAGCTGCTGTGTTTACAGTTGACGTAAACTCTTTTTTTTAGTTCACTAAACAACGTAGCTAGAAATTGGCAGCTCGACTATACAGTAACGTAAACACAAACTGGTTTGTTGAATGAATTGAGTAATGTTAAGTTGAAAACACATTTGTTTTGTTATTTAAATCAAATAAAAGAAAGGAGAAAAACAATTATTTATAGAATGAAACAAATAATTTGTAATATTTCGAATGCCAATTACAATACATACTTTTTATTTAAAAATATTAATTTTTGTTTTATAAATTTTATGTAAAATTATAACACTATTTTTTAACTTGATAATAATTCAGTGAAAATGTCAACCATTAAAACACATTAAACATAATAGAAAATAAGATTTTCTATAGTAAATATAAAAATTTTTCCTGTTACTTTAAAATATAATATTTTTCTACTAAAATTTTTTTTAACGTTTATTAATTGAACAATATTATATTGTACAAACTTAAACTATAATAAACACTAGTAAACAATATTAATTTTTACACATTTATTAAAAAGTCTCAAAAGCAAGGTCGCGAGTATTATTATTAGAATGGATTAGATTTTGATTTTCAGAAATAGGTTTTGATTTTGAACTTCAAATGATGAAGATAAATATTATATTTAATTTAAGAATGTTATGAACAAATTGTTTAAAAACATTAGATTTATATGTCAATTGTTAAAAACTATGGTCGAATAGTAAAAAAGCCAAAAACAGATTATTCATCTAGCCACCAATTTTTTTTGGTTTTAGAACATTGTAAACTACGAACTACTGTATTGGAGAATACTTGTGTCGTAACGTACATTATAATTATTTGTTTCATTGCAATTTACCGATTTTATACTGGTCCATCTATAATTCTGATATAAGACTATTATGCCATTTTTATTTTGTACAACCCCTATACTACATATACATATACAAATGCATCAGTTTGAAAAAATCCTTTTTGCAATGTCCTATCTATATATATAAAATTGTAACGTTACTGACTGACTCACTGACTGATTCATCATCGCACAGCCTAAACGCCTGAGGCTAAAAACTAGAAATTTGGACCAGGGGTTGGTCTCTCCCCAAATCGATCCACTAAGACGGGATTTTTGGAAATTCGAATGTTTAGGGGGTAAAAAAGGGCAAAATCGGGTAAATTCGGTAACCTTATATCTCTAAAACTAAAAGAGATACAAAAAAAATTTAGTGCTTTTCGTTGTTTTTTAGAAAAATAAGCGGACAGGTGTCTGGTACTTTTTGGAAATGCAGCTCTTTAACGGAGTAAACGGGTAAAATCTGTATTTTGCTACTTTTTTGTCACCCCATCTATCTTTTAAACTAATAAACATAGAAATAAGGGTTATATCACATTTGAAACTTATCTAAAAAATCCAAATACAAATTTTGTACTTTTTCGATATTCGGACGTTTAGGGGGTAAAACCCGTTACTATTTTTGGTACTTTTTTACAAATCATTTTTTTTTATTTATTGATATATACGTATTAAATTATGGGCTCCTACTACAATATTGAAATTTTTCATGCTTCAATGGGGAGAAAAAAGTACCAAAAAGTGGAAATACGGTTTTTGGTTCCACAACTGACAATTTTTCTAATTATCGTTAATATTGGACCTAGAAACATAAACTTCAACATGCAATGTCCTGAGTGGATAAGAACCTCTGAGGGTACTTTTTGGTATTTTTTTGATCTTCAACTGGTACTTTCTTAATTTCCGTTAGTATTAGACCTAGAAACAATTAATTAAACATGCAAAGTCCTGAGTGAATAAGAATTTGTTAGAAGGATCTTTTTGGTACTTTTTCGTTATTTAACTGGTACTTTTTTAATTTTCGTTAATATTGGACCTATAACCATAAAATTAAACATGCAAGTTCCCAAGTGAATGAGAATCTGTAGGAGTGGTTTTTTGGTACTTTTTCGTACTGTATTATTTGCCAACAGGTACTTATTGAATTTTTGTTAGTATTGCAACTACAAACATAAAATTAAGCAAGCAAAGCGTTGAATGAGCATCTGTAAAACCTTAATTTTGGTTCTTTTTTGTCCCCCATCTACCGTTTAAGTCAATGCACAAAGAAATAAAAATTATATAAAATTTGTAACTTATCTAAAAAATGCCAAGTGAAAATTTTGTTCTTTTTCTGAACTCGAACGTTTAAGGGGTAAAAATCGTACGTAATTTTGTTACTTTTTCCAAGATATTGTTTCTTCATTTATTTATTTTCATCGCACAGCCTAAACGCCTGAAGCTAAAGAGTTGACATTTGGACCTGAGGCAGGCCTCTCGCTAAATCGATCACGCTGACCTCATATCTGCTAAGCTAAAGGAGATACAAAAATATTTAATACTTATTGTTGTTCAATAGAAAAAAAGGCGGTAAAAACGGAAATTCGCTTACCTCATATCGGCTAAACTAAAAGGGATACAAAAAAATTGAATACCTATTATTGTTCATTAAAAATAAGCGGACAGGTGTCTAGCACTTTTTTGAAATAAGGAGTAAACGGGTAAAACCTGTACTAGCATTTAACCCGCTACTTCGTTAGCGCCCCTTTTTCTTTCGTGGACATATTTGTACGCCAAAGCTTATGTTTCTAGGCTGAACCCCGCTACTTTGTAAAGGGACGATTTTTACCTCTAAACGTTCGTATTTCAAAAATTTTTATTTGTATTTTTTAGATACGTTACGAATGTGATACTTTTTTATTTAAATGTTTATTGGTTTAATAAATAGCAAAAAAGTTTTAAAATACAGGTTTACTGCCCAAAAGGGTCTAATTTCAAAAAAGTACCAGACACCTAACCGCTTATTATTTTAATGAACATCAGGTTAGGGAATTTCCCGTTTTAACCTTTTTTACCCTCTAACCATAAAAATTTCAAAAACTCCCATCATAGGTAATCGGTTTCGCGAGAGGCCAACCTCCCGGGCAAATTTCAGCATTTTAGTTCAGGCGTTTAGGTCGTGCAATGATGAATCAGGCAGTAACTTTACAATTTTATATTGTATAGGTAGATAAAGAAAAACGTTTTGAAAACAATAACAGAATTAGGTACGATTTTCACCCCTTAAACGTTCGAATTTCGAAACGCATCAAATTTGTATTTGTATTTTTTAGATAAATTACGAATGTGATATATTTTTTATTTTAATGTTTATTGGTTTAAAAGATAGATGGCATAGCAAAAAAGTTTTTAAAAATACAGGTTTTACCCGTTTACTCCTTATTTCAAAAAAGTGCTAGACACCTGTCCGCTTATTTTTAATGAACAATAATAGGTATTCAATTTTTTTGTATCCCTTTTAGTTTAGCCGATATGAGGTTAGCGAATTTCCGTTTTTACCGCCTTTTTTTCTATTGAACAACAATAAGTATTAAATATTTTTGTATCTCCTTTAGCTTAGCAGATATGAGGTCAGCGTGATCGATTTAGCGAGAGGCCTGCCTCAGGTCCAAATGTCAACTCTTTAGCTTCAGGCGTTTAGGCTGTGCGATGAAAATAAATAAATGAAGAAACAATATCTTGGAAAAAGTAACAAAATTACGTACGATTTTTACCCCTTAAACGTTCGAGTTCAGAAAAAGAACAAAATTTTCACTTGGCATTTTTTAGATAAGTTACAAATTTTATATAATTTTTATTTCTTTGTGCATTGACTTAAACGGTAGATGGGGGACAAAAAAGAACCAAAATTAAGGTTTTACAGATGCTCATTCAACGCTTTGCTTGCTTAATTTTATGTTTGTAGCTGCAATACTAACAAAATTCAATAAGTACCTGTTGGCAAATAATACAGTACGAAAAAGTACCAAAAAACCACTCCTACAGATTCTCATTCACTTGGGAACTTGCATGTTTAATTTTATGGTTATAGGTCCAATATTAACGAAAATTAAAAAAGTACCAGTTAAATAACGAAAAAGTACCAAAAAGATCCTTCTAACAAATTCTTATTCACTCAGGACTTTGCATGTTTAATTAATTGTTTCTAGGTCTAATACTAACGGAAATTAAGAAAGTACCAGTTGAAGATCAAAAAAATACCAAAAAGTACCCTCAGAGGTTCTTATCCACTCAGGACATTGCATGTTGAAGTTTATGTTTCTAGGTCCAATATTAACGATAATTAGAAAAATTGTCAGTTGTGGAACCAAAAACCGTATTTCCACTTTTTGGTACTTTTTGCTCCCCATTGAAGCATGAAAAATTTCAATATTGTAGTAGGAGCCCATAATTTAATACGTATATATCAATAAATAAAAAAAAATGATTTGTAAAAAAGTACCAAAAATAGTAACGGGTTTTACCCCCTAAACGTCCGAATATCGAAAAAGTACAAAATTTGTATTTGGATTTTTTAGATAAGTTTCAAATGTGATATAACCCTTATTTCTATGTTTATTAGTTTAAAAGATAGATGGGGTGACAAAAAAGTAGCAAAATACAGATTTTACCCGTTTACTCCGTTAAAGAGCTGCATTTCCAAAAAGTACCAGACACCTGTCCGCTTATTTTTCTAAAAAACAACGAAAAGCACTAAATTTTTTTTGTATCTCTTTTAGTTTTAGAGATATAAGGTTACCGAATTTACCCGATTTTGCCCTTTTTTACCCCCTAAACATTCGAATTTCCAAAAATCCCGTCTTAGTGGATCGATTTGGGGAGAGACCAACCCCTGGTCCAAATTTCTAGTTTTTAGCCTCAGGCGTTTAGGCTGTGCGATGATGAATCAGTCAGTGAGTCAGTCAGTAACGTTACAATTTTATATATATAGATAGGACATTGCAAAAAGGATTTTTTCAAACTGATGCATTTGTATATGTATATGTAGTATAGGGGTTGTACAAAATAAAAATGGCATAATAGTCTTATATCAGAATTATAGATGGACCAGTATAAAATCGGTAAATTGCAATGAAACAAATAATTATAATGTACGTTACGACACAAGTATTCTCCAATACAGTAGTTCGTAGTTTACAATGTTCTAAAACCAAAAAAAATTGGTGGCTAGATGAATAATCTGTTTTTGGCTTTTTTACTATTCGACCATAGTTTTTAACAATTGACATATAAATCTAATGTTTTTAAACAATTTGTTCATAACATTCTTAAATTAAATATAATATTTATCTTCATCATTTGAAGTTCAAAATCAAAACCTATTTCTGAAAATCAAAATCTAATCCATTCTAATAATAATACTCGCGACCTTGCTTTTGAGACTTTTTAATAAATGTGTAAAAATTAATATTGTTTACTAGTGTTTATTATAGTTTAAGTTTGTACAATATAATATTGTTCAATTAATAAACGTTAAAAAAAATTTTAGTAGAAAAATATTATATTTTAAAGTAACAGGAAAAATTTTTATATTTACTATAGAAAATCTTATTTTCTATTATGTTTAATGTGTTTTAATGGTTGACATTTTCACTGAATTATTATCAAGTTAAAAAATAGTGTTATAATTTTACATAAAATTTATAAAACAAAAATTAATATTTTTAAATAAAAAGTATGTATTGTAATTGGCATTCGAAATATTACAAATTATTTGTTTCATTCTATAAATAATTGTTTTTCTCCTTTCTTTTATTTGATTTAAATAACAAAACAAATGTGTTTTCAACTTAACATTACTCAATTCATTCAACAAACCAGTTTGTGTTTACGTTACTGTATAGTCGAGCTGCCAGTTTCTAGCTACGTTGTTTAGTGAACTAAAAAAAAGAGTTTACGTCAACTGTAAACACAGCAGCTTCTGGTTTTCAGTCGCAAGTTCAGCAGTCTGTGTGTTTAAAATGGAGGGAGTCTGCTGCTGATTCTTTTGACTGCTGAAAAAAAATGAATTGTGCTACTATTTTTTCAGTAACTGTGCGCACACAGTTCAACTGTTTTAAATATGAATGGTGATGAAAAATGATGGTTCGAACTATTTTCAGTATAGTTGCATGTGTAAAAAAACAAACTGGCGACTGCATTTTAAACACTGGTGTGCGGTTGATGGGTTTTTTCATGAGCTAGAAAGTTTTTACTATAAACAGGGTAACGAAACTAACGAATAGCGTAGGAAAATGTGTTTTGATCTAAAAGGAGAGTATGTTGAGATATAAAGTAATTTTGCTCCAAATTGTGTTTCTTTGTTAGGTAAGCTAATTTTGGAACCGTTATCGTACATCAGAGTTTTCTTAAATAAAAATGGCTAAATAAATTTCTTTATAGAAGATCCAAAAATTAGCTATTTCTAGAGACTAATAACAAAATTGGCAACACTGCCAGGGGGTCGGCATATGTCAAGGTGATTCTCTCTTTATCTGATTGTCTTTTTTAAACTTTTCTCTTGTTTTTTGTACACATCTTTTGACTTTTTTTCAATTTCTTAAGGTTTAAAGTAAATTGTTTGGAAATCTAAAATTGTTTGTTAAACTAATGATTGTAGGGAGATTACAGTAAAACGTTGCTGAAAAGATGTTTTTAATAGTACCTACTAGTTGAATTTATAAACTATGAACTACGAGTATTACCAACCACTTATTTTCTAGATACCAGTTTATAATTAAATTAAATACTGTTACTACGATTCGTATAGAGGAGATACTCGCACAAAAAGAGATAGAACAGTAACAAACATTAACTTGCTGTTTTGCAATTGAAGGAAATAAAACAATTTTTTTTATATTTTTTTTAATCTCTGTTAAAAGATAGATGAAAATGTTGCTGAAGTGAAAAAGTAATTTCTAAGTAAAATCGAAGATATCAATGTATTTCAATTGAAGTTTCCTTCTTCACTCCTATGAAGCCCTTTTTTATATCTCTGTAATAACTGTTTGCAAGTAGTTTTGATTTTTAACTACCATGACCTGAGAGGATTCGAATCTATCGTAATTTTTTTTTTAGAGCAGAGCTTATCAACAAGAGAGATCAAAAAAGTTTATTATGTATTCAAATGTTTAAAATTGGAAAAAAAAATTATTTCATAAATACCAGGCATGGCTGCATACTGGGTAACCCAGAAAACCCCACCCTGGTTTTAATGGGTATTTTGTTTGAAATATTCCATGTGAGTTTTTTCTTTATATTCATTTAAGCAAAGATGGTAAAATTTCTACGTTTTATTTACCGAAAAATAAAATAAAATAATTATAAAATTCACACAATGTATTCATATTTCCATTTATGTGTATGTACGAGGGCGGATCAATAAGTCCGTGACTTTTCGAACTTCCCTCGTTGTTATATGAAAAAAAAAATTATTTTTCAACATAATCTCCTTTAAGCTCAATATACTTAGTCCAACGTTTCTCCAATTTGTGTATCCCTTCCAAAAAATAGGATTTTTCGAGGTCCATAAAATAGGCATTTGTTTGACCAATAATTTCATCGTTGGAGCTAAATCTCTTTCCACCGAGCCATTTCTTTAGGTTCGGAAATAGGAAATAGTCACCGGGGGCTAAATCCGGATAATATGGCGGATGAGGTACCAATTCGTAGCCCAATTCATGTAATTTTGCCATTGAGACTGCACACGTGTGCACCCTTGCATTATCTTGATGAAAAAGAACTTTTTTCTTGGCCATATGGGGACGTTTTTTTTAAATCCTCGTTAAAACAGTCCAATAAGTTGTTGCCATTACCTTATTGGCCGACAATCTTACCTTGGCCTTCTTCGGAGTCGGTTCACCCGGAGAAACCCATTGTTTAGACTTCTGCTTGGTCTCCGGACTGTTGTAATGGATCCATGTTTCATCCACAGTTACAAAACGCCGCAAAAACTCAATCGAGTTAAACAACTCCAAACAATCCTTTGAAGTTGTTACACGATTATGTTTATGGTCAATCGAGAGCAAACGCGGCACCCATCTTGCAGACATCTTTCTTAAACCCAGCTGATCATTTAAAATCGAAACCACACTGCCATATGAAATGCCTGTCATCAACAATCTCTCGCACTTTTACTCTTCGATCGGCCAACACCATATCGTGAATTTTTTCGAAATTTTCGAGTGTATTGACCTCAATTGGCCGTCCAGAACTTTCAGCGTCATTTGTACTTGTGGGACCACAACGAAAGTCAGTAAACCACTTTTTTACCATTAAAATCGATGTTGCAGAGACCCCATAGTATTTATCAAGCTTTTCCTTGGTTTGATTGACGGTTTTTTTTCGCAAAAAAATAATGTTAAATGGAAACTCGAAATTCACTTTTTTCCATTTTTAAAAAAATCCACGAGGTTGTATGTTTTGAACAGCTGTTAAACGCAAAGTAAATGACGGAACTTGCTCAAACAGTAGTCTATTAACAAGTGGTGCTTGATTGGAGCAGTGTTGCATTTCATATAACTACGATGGGAGTTCGAAAAGTCACGGACTTATAGATCCGCCCTCGTACATATAAAATTTGTGGGCTTTTTTCTATTTATTAATTTAAACATATTTACATATTTTAAACTTCGAATTCGGTCTTTTCCAAAACAAATTCAGGTTAAAAAACAAATTTACCTTTTTTTTAATCAAATTCGACATTTAAAAAATTAAAATACTATGACCTGGAATATGACCTTGAATTTCTTCTTAAAGTCTGTACGGGGTATCTAATAGTCCGTTGGTAGCTTCAGAAATTTGGGCAATGACTCTTAAAATTTCTCTACGTAAAATTTTTGGGAATTTAAACTAAGCCCCAGTTAAACCAGACTGCTTTTCTGTAAGCAACAAAGTAAAAGCTTTTGTTACTTGTGCTTATTGTCACCTGTTGAACCTTGACATTTCATCACTTAATAAAAAACTTTTTTGAAATATCTATTATTTTTTTATGTTTTATATATGCAGTAAAAACTTATATTCCTCCTCTGTAAATTAAATACTCTGTCTGATATAAAACACATTATTCAAATTATTTGTTTTCCTCTATTTACATTGGATACGATATTAAAAAGGACAGAGGTATACATACATTATTTTAAAATATCCTGTGACAGTCCTGATAACATGGCACGTAACAACTGGAGAAAAAATACTGAATGATAAATAAAACTAAAATCAAACAACAAAAAGCAAATCAATATTTATATAAAGTTACCTTCGAAACTACATTTTACTCCTTGTTTTCTGTTTATCCTTAGAATCCTCATTGTCTATGCAGGAGTAGGTATTAGCATATTTTTATAAATTTCCAAAGGAATTGAATCCTTGTAAATGCAAACATGAAAATAAATAAACCTTCTCTTTAAGTCTGACAAACAGCCATAAAAAGTGACAGGAAGTGTATGGACGATTAACGGGCAGGAGGGAATAATTTGTTATACAATATTATAATGTACATTTTTACATACTATGTACATATTTATTAATGTACATAGGTACGTATGAAATTATGAAAATGAATACAATGGAAAAAGTATTACGTAGTTGAAAGCAATATTTTGTTTAAGAAATCACAGTAAAAAACAGAAAGTGAAATGAAAGGAAGCAAAAAAAAAACCATTCATGATATTTGCAGAGATTTAAAGGAGGGCGTTGCTTGCTTAAGGTTTGTTCACTCTTAACAAATACTTGACGAAAAATCATGCAAAAAACGAGACCACTTAATTTATCAATAACTAACATTCGTTTTAGCAATTTTAATTACTTTATTTAACTTTATTTCTAAAAAAAATCGTAGTAAAATGTAATTAATAAACTGTCAAATGTTGTTTGATATAGCAAACCCCAATAAAAAATGGAGCTTCCAACGAAGCAGGTTCGTAAGGGAGAAACGTAAAAGTTTCGCTTACCATATCGCTTACGGAAGGCATGAATTTTATATGGCGAGTTCCCACCTTGAAGCAATACATTTTTGACACAGAAAGCGCTTTATTCAGCGCATATAAAAATTGGTGAATGTAACGTTTAGCTTTGCACACTGAATGTTGTGGTACCGTTATTCTTTAATATGCTCCCTTACAAACCTGCTTCGTGGTAAGGGAATGTCGTAGCTCTTCAAATTTTATATATATATTTTTTAATTTATTAAGAATTCGTTCACTTATCTGACTGCATCTCCGTATGTCTTATTGCGTAGCGCATAAATGTGTGCTTACTTTTTAAAATGTACCATTAGTGCTTCGCAAAATAAGAAAATTTTTTATTGGGACGTTATTAATCAAAATATTGGCTACGTGTGGGGCGTCAAATATTTGTTAAGTGTGACCATAGCTTAAGAGTAACAAAAACACTACATTGATGTATATGGGTATCCAATAAGTAGCAATATTTAGCAAATTTTTTTCTCAAATTAAAGGTGAATCAAAGCTTACTGCCTATTTCACTAAATGCGAAAGAAGGAGTTCTTTCGCACAACTACAATGCAAACAAAAACCAATTTTAAAAACTATGTTTTTGTTTCAAATTAGGGAGATCGAACGGTTATTATTCGACCGGTTTTAACCGGTTAGTTTCGGTTTGCCCAAGTCGGTTATTTTAAAATGTCCATTTTTCGAATATCGAATAAACCGGTTATTTTGGTATAAGTAACCGGTTATTTTAGTAATGTGTAATTTATATACATTTTCCTTACTCTTGTTGTAGATGTACCCGTAATTTAAGTATTTTCTAATTGAATATTGGCTAAACTTAAACTTTTTATGAAGAATGTCAAAACAAAATGTAACAAAGGTCAAAAAATATTATGAACACTCGCTTATAAAAGCGTGTGTTTTTATAGAAAAAAAAACCAAAAACTATTCAAAATACTACAAAAACGTGTTCAGCTAAAAAATAAATAGTAATTTGTGCAAGAGTATTCTAAATATTAAATGTATTTTTATATAAATGATATCTCTATATTATATATTTTTTTATGCGATTAAAAAGACAAAGTTAAGTGCTTGAAGTGCCCTAAAATGATAAGTTACAAAGGTTCTTCCATGTCACGACTTATTAATCACCTTTCATTAGTGTACATGCTTGACATTAATGTGATCCAAATGAAACTTAACTCCGTTCGAAGAAGTTCTAAAAAGACGACAAATAATACTTTACTTAAATACGCTGCAAAAAATGAATTATTGGGTGAAATATAAGCCAGTTGTGTTGCCGAGGACGAAATGCCCGATAATGCACTTAAAACTCTTAAGTACTTCTAGCATCTCTTCATGCTGAAAACTACAACATTACGGCGGAATCAACGATATGGGAAAAAATTCTACCAGTTTTATTTATTAAAACACCAAGAACTAAAAAACAAAATTGAAGAAATCAAACAATGGCATGGAATGTTTTAAATTGTAGTCGACGAATTGACAAATATTTTACACAAAAAAAATGTTCAGTTCACTATTCATTTCTATAATGTTCAAACAAAATAATTTGAAATAGATAATAGATCCTGGCTAAGAGGTTTTGTTAGCAACTTTTAAAAAATTTGGTTAATTAATATAGATAGCTTAACCACCAACAAATTAAAATTCATTTAAAATAAATTTGAGAGAATGTTTCAAAAAATAACTTTATAAAATTCCTATAATTTATTTGCTTTTGCAAAACGTTTGTCTAGATCAAATATCATTCAACCGTTTCTAAATTACATTATACAAATATCTTCTTACAAATTAAGTTTAGTAAATCAATAACAAATATCGTAAAATATTTGTTAGGTCTGATCTAAGTCATATTTATGTATTTTGTGGGTAAATTGTTTTGTTTTTATTCAAATTAACGTTTTATTTTAAAAACTTATTTGATTTTTATGTTTTTAAGTATTTAAATTAAAACCGGTTAACCGGTTATTTAAAAATTGTTTAACCGAAAACCGGGGTTTTTAAAATAGCAACTATTCTTAATATTCGAAAACCGGTTATTGAAAAAAGTCGAATAATCGATCTCCCTATTTCAAATGTATTTGTACGAATGAAAGCCTTTCTTCGACATCGTGAAATTGGCAGTTAATCTTAAAGGCAACTACAATTTCGATTAGAATTACGCTAGAATCTAATTAAGTTTCAATTTAATTTCAATACTTCATAAGTTTAACTTTTAATTCAGTTCAAGTTTGGTTTAGTTCATTGGTGAAGAACGTTACAATTTTTATAAAATCTTAGACTTGGTCCACAAGAACTTAGGCATTTTTTATCCGATCATAGCCAATTACCCACTTTCGGCGCGTTATGAAGTATTCTTTCAAACAAGATATACGACTGTGGATCAGAGATGCCGTTGAAATTTTCTAAAAGGGCCACAAAAAGGGGATTTTCCAAAACAGGGGGGTTACAAAAAGGGTATTTCAAAGCAAAAAGGGTCACGTTTTTTATAAACAGTATTTACCAATAACGGGATCGCAAAAAGGGCATTTTAAAGACCAAATAAAGCGAAGGTTTTTTTAAATAAATAGAAAAGATTTATTTTAGGCTTTAACTTTATTTATTTATTAATATTTTAAGTAGGGATGTAACGAATACCGATACCAATGCCGATATATCGGCGATACTTCACGTTTGCCGATATTTCGGTATCGGCGATATTTTACCCTGCCTTTACACATGCAAGTAATTACTTGCAAGTAGTGTATATGTATTATCAACGAAAATGTCGAAGAAATAGCCGAAAGTCTTGCAAGTAGCTTGTGTGTTTACACAGTCAGTTGCAAGTTTATTTTTCAAATGTTCTCGAAGCAAAAACATCTTATGAAAAAGCTTTATTTTTGGGTTTAAAAAACATGATCATGTTAATATTATCACGAAATTTATTTAATAATATTAAATAAAAATTATTTAGTTGTTTCTTTATTTTACTATTGGTCCATCTTGATGAAAAACTTATGTTTATTTTTAAAATATGTGAATCCAGTATTGCCATAGTTACCGATATCATAAAATTTCTAAGAAAATATTTTGATTAATAATTTTTTTTAAATGCTTGAAATTTATGTTTTAAAATACCATGAAGATGTGTTGCTTTGTTTTTTATTTTTATAAATACACATAAAATCAGCTATAAACATAACTTTTATATTACTAAGTACTAGTAAATTAATACCAAAGGCATCCACGGTAGCACTGTTTCTTTCTTTTTCATTTTACTTGCTGCAAGTGTCAAAAATTTACTTGCAAGCAAATTCTCTTGCAAGTTGGGCTGCAAGTACGAAAAATGTGATGGTGTTAGTAAAAATGTGTGTGTGTTGAGTTTTTCGAACTTGCACTTGAATGTGTAAGCCCCGGGTTACTGTCGATCCGCGTTGCCATAATTTTTTTGAAAACATCTGCATCTTAAGGGGAAAAAACTTGAACTTAAAAAAACTGCACATAAAAATAGCAAAAATATATACATACATATATATTAACTACGTGTAACATACGTGTAAAACAGAAACAAATACAATATTACATAAATTATTTACAAATGGAATCTGGGAATTTTAGTTCTCATGTTGAGTTTAATTTTTATTATAAAAAATGCTTTACCTTCTGCTGGTATCTAATAGTCTAAAATTTACTTCATTGCCAGCCAATTGCTAGCTAAAGTAACCCTCGTAATAAAAATATACAAACAAAAAATTTTGATAGTGCATAGAAAATAATCCTGGAAAATATTAAAGAAATAAGACTATTAAAGTATGAAAGCTTTATAAATTTTAGTTTGACTTAGAATATACATTCGAATTAATATAAAAATTTATAATATAATTATTAAAGAATATCGGTACTTTGTAGTATAGATGAAAGAGAGTGGACTTAAGAGGGGTACACAATAAAATATAATCTTGCGATTTGTTTGTTTGTTTCCTCATTTAATACAAAATTAATTTTAGTTCGGGCTCATATTTGCAATTTGTCAAGTGAACATACATGAAAAGATGCTGCAATAAAATGAAACCTCAACAATCGCAAAATGTAAACAGGGACATAATTAAACTTTTAAAAGAAAATCCAAATAAACTACTCAAACGGCCCGGCAAACATGACAAAATTGTGCGTTTGTACAATCCTCATGCGTTAAATGGTGTATTTGACAAACGATTCAATCATGTTTGTAGAAAAATCGAAATGTTGTATATTTTCCAAGCTGTTTGCGCTACGTAGTGCTAAATTTAGTCATTAAAGTGAACATTTTACAGTCAAGAAGGAAACAACGAAACATAAAAACTTAAAAGAATAAAAGTATTTTATTGGAATTTATTGCAAAATGATTAATTAGGTTTAGGTGGTTTATTTGTTAACGAAAAGTGCGTGTTTCCCAAGCCGATTGTGTTTTTTGTTTGACTCTTAAGGCTTGCCTTTGTTACAGGAGTATGTGTTAAGCCCATTAGGTAAGATAAGGGCTTAAGAAATAAAAAAAAAATATAAAAAAATTTATATTAAAAAATTTTAATGCAAAATTTGCAAAATCTGCACAATTTACAAAAAAACTTATTTTTTTTAACAAAAAACTTAAAACTGCCCAATGCTTAGAAAAACTGTAAAATGCAGATAAATCTGCACATTTGGCAACGCTGCTGTCGATACTTTTTAATAGTTTTTTTGAACAAAGAATTAAATTTTGAATGCTTATTTTTTGCATAACAACTAATAGCAAAATATCAAACAGAATAAAAAATTGTTTCTTTGGATTCTTACGGTGGAGGTCGGTCCACTCTACGCGTCTTTCCTTTTTTCGAGACGCGTGCCGAGACTTCAATTCATGCCTTCGATATGTATATTTATTTTCCGGGTTTGCTATGTAACATGTCAATACAATTTTACACATCGGCTTTTTGGACATAAATGCATTGAACGCTTGTTGTGGACCTGCGGCATCAGCCGATTTGTTTTTCACCATAATGGTAAAACGTTTTCCCATTGATAAATCATGTATATATTTGTACGTTTTAAGAATTTTCTGCCAATTTTTAATGATTTTTGTAAAAAAAAAAAAAATCTTTTCGCTACAAATTTTGGGTTACTTATAAGAGACCACAAAATCCATAAGCAAATCCACAGTAACATTTTCAGATACTTTTTCGCTAGTTAACAGTCTTCGGACATTATTAAAAAATATGATAAATGAATAAACAGAGATGCAGAATAGTTCAGAGTCCCATAAATTTGCGACTTATGTAGCATTCATAGAAAAAAGTGTTTTATCAATTAAAAAAATGGTTTAAAAAGTATTTAAATTTAATCAATGTGACAATTGAATCAATTATTTTTTTAGTTGAAAGAAAATTAAAAATTTAATTTTGATTAAGTTAACATTTTAGTTGTTTTAAAATAAATTTTCAATTAAAATTTTAATTAAAATAAAATAATTTAGCATTTAGAATTGTTGTTGGGAATTGTCAATATTTAATTAAATAAATTAACACATTGTTTTAAATGGCAAAGTTTTGTGATCATTTTTTTAATTAAAATTTAAAATATCATTTATTGAAAAAAAATATTCAGAATTTTACAATTTTTAGTAATAAATATAATCATTTTGGTAATAGGAACAAAATCAACAGATTGTTTGCTTGATAATATGAATTTGGTATAAATTTGGAGAAAATTAATAATTTTTTCTGTGTTAGCTCTGAATGAAAGATTTGTGGGCCTAGAGAGTAAGAAATCTTTTGTTTATCTTTACCTTCGATACAAAGCTAGAAAATTTCAAAGACAATAGATCGAAAAAACAACTTATTGGGCTACTTAACATGACTCTGCATACCGAAAGTGTTAAAGACACGGTCACCCCACATCTGTTCTGATAAGTCTACATGAACTGACCTTTGGAGCGTTTGTCTTAAAAGAACATTTGGAAAAGAATGATCAATCCTCTGTCCATCCTACGCAGTGGTTCAGCTTAATAATAAGTCTAGATATACCAGATCCGTTTGTTTACTGGCGGAATTAAATATTTTACTAAAAAGTAAGACCGTGGCGCAGAAATACTTAAGTTGTCAAATGGGCTCATTCACTTCTGATAGACGATTTTTTACTACAGGCCTGCTTCTAGTTGTGAAGTTATTTCCGCAAAAGTTGAGAATACTTTGTTTTTTATACAAAAATCTTATTAATATTAATTTGGGATATTAATAATCGTATACACTAAAGGTTTTCACGATATCGCTTAAAATTGCCATTTGTGCAAATGGATAAACTTGAGAGACTCGTTTCATGAGACCCTTTTTAATTTTTGTGTAATTTTAAACAACTAATTTCAGTTTGTAAGAAACGTCAATGCAAAAAAAAATTAAAAATATAAAAATAAAAGTTGAAATTTGTGATTAAAATGTGAAATTTGTTTGTACAAATGTATAAGAAAAGCCAAAAGACTAAATTGTTCAAATTATTGGAAGAAATAAATTCTTTGTTTATGATTTATACACTTAAATTTTTCATTGAAAACGACGGTAAGCATAACAAAAAGCCGTTTATATAAATGCACAATTGAACAGCAGAAGTTTGCGAGTCAAAATTGTTGGGCAAATTTACGAAGTTTGTGTAAAAAAATTCTCATACAATTTTTGACAGTTCATTTGCGAGTGCGTAAAAATGCACAGTTTTTAACAGATTGCGAGCCTTTTAAGAGATATCATGAAAAACCTCACCGTTTTTTTTTTTTTTTTTTGTTTCAAAAATAAATTAATTTAGCATGAATTTACATTAATTTCATTGTTTTTAAAATCTTATTAAAATCAATTTTAAATATTAATAATCTTTTACACTGTAATTTTGTATAACAAAGAAATTACTCTACTTGAGTTTTGTTAATTTTACCTTCAATTTAAATTTAATATTCTTATCGGTATCGGCGATATTTCTTCTTAAGTATCGGTATCGTATCGGCAAAAAGGGCGCATCGTTACGCCCCTAATTTTAAGTTATTCAATAAATAATAAATATACAAAAAAAAACATAACAAATATGTACATATATGAGTTATGCTATTAGGGAAATTACATTTTCTATTTAAATTTGTACTTTAAGCCTGGTAATCTGTCCAACATTTTACGTGAATGCTCTCAAAACTCATATGAAAAAAAACTTGTGCGGAATTTCTATGAAATTATGTTGATAAAGTTGTACTCTGTTCAATTTGTGAAAAAGTTTCGAAATGTTTCTGGCAAAATTTTTCTACAACTGCGAAATAATATAAAGCTTAGTACCAGCGTTACCGTTTGCCCGACTTAAGTCGCAATTTTACTCTTTTTTAGCGGTCTGCGACATTTTGTGAGACTTTTTTATCACCGACTTTTGCGACTTTTTTAATTTTGTTGCGACTTTTTACCCTTTTGTTTTGCAAAGTTTTTCACAAGAAACATTTAATTTGCAGTAAATCGTCAAAAATAATGTCGTTAAAATTTTAAAGCAATTCACAGATTCATTTGTCAACACTTGTTTTCACTTTTTTGCAACCTTGTCATGTATACAATGTATTTAAGAAATTTTTCGCCAATTTTCAGTAAAAGTTTCAAAGATACGTTTTAGCAAAAAAGCTTTTTAAAATAAAAAATTGCAGTGATTATTTTACAAAATTATTTTCAGTCAATGAAAAATTAAGTTTTTGTAAAACATGAACAGGAATGTACCAACATGAGAATATTTTACTTTAACTTAAAAAATAAAATTAATTTTATTCTTTAAAATAAGTTTTCTTGTTAAAACGAATAGAACATCTGAAAACGAAAAAAGAAATGGAGCAAGAAATACGTGTTCAGAGGCAGGGGAAACCACGGAGTATGAGACGAATAACGTTAACATCGCTCGCTGCAGGTATTCGAGAGACTGGGAACTGAAGTATAAAGGACTTATGCAAGACATGGAGTCAAAGCGGCCTTTTTGCAGTGTTTGTAAACAGCTTTTAGTGAACTAAAACAATCATCTTCAGCGACATGAAAAAACAAAAAAAAAAAAAAAACAAAAAAAATAGTGATAAGGGTTTTCATGAAATCGCTTGAAATTAATATCTGTGAAAATGGGCAAACTTGCGAGACTCGTTTCATGATTCGCTTTTTTAACATTTGTGTAATTTTTAACAAATAACGTCAATATTTAAGAAACACCAATACAAAAATAAAATAAAAAAGAAATATATAAAAAAAAAAGTTGAAATTTGTGTCTGAAAAGTGAAATTCGTGCTTAAAAATATCTAAAGGAAGCCAAAAGACTAATTTGCTCAGATTATTTCACGAATTTGTTGTTTTACTTGTTGAATTTTTTATTGAAAACGACGGTAATCAAAAAAAAAATCTGTTTGTATAAATGCACAATTGAACAACGCAATTGTTAGGCAAATTAACGAAGTTTGTGTTAATGAATTCTCATACAAATTTTGACAGTTGATTTGCGAGGGTGTAAAAATACACAGTTTGCGAGACTTTTAAGCGATATCATGAAAAGTCTTAATGCAAAAGAGGCTTCTGAAAATAAAAAATGCAACTGACTGTTTTGTTAAATTTTTTTTTGTTTTGTTATGCTTTTAATTAATGAAAAACGTTAAAAAAAAGATGTTCGACTTTTATTTTCCCAAACTCTCAAAAAGAGAGTTTTATTTTTTTCGTCTAAAATAAAACTCATTTAAGGAGTTTTATTTTTTCCGTCTAAAATAAAACTTATTTAAGGAGTTTTATTTTTTCCGTCTAAAATAAAAATCATTTGAGGAGTTTTATTTTTCCGTCTAAAATAAAACTTATTTGCGAGACTTTTAAGCGATATCATGAAAACTCTTAATGTAAAAGAGGCTTCTTAAAACCCTCAGAAAGAGGAAAAAATAAAACTCCTCAAATAAGTTTTATATAAGACGGAAAAAATAAAACTCCTCAAATGAGTTTTATTTTCTCCTCAAATGAGTTTTATTTTTTCCGTCTTAAATAGAACTCATTTAAAGAGTTTTATTTTTCCGTCTAATATAAAACTCATTTGAGGAGTTTTATTTTTTCCGTCTTAAATAGAACTCATTAAGGAGTTTTATTTTGTCCGTCTTTCTCATTTCTCATTTTGCAGTCATAAAATTAAACTCTTTTGAAGAGTTTATGTTGATTAAAACATAACATTATTCACAAAAAGAAACAAAAATTCCCAAATTCTTTTTACTAAAATTGTTGAGTTAAATACATCAAATTTTCAAAGAAATTATGACGAAAAACATATCGGACCATTCTGCTGGTAGCTGATAACTGAAAATTTATTTCTTTGAAAATATTTTGAATTATTAAATTTAACAAATTTAACTAATTTTCACAATTATTTCTTCAAAAATTATTTAATGCAAAATAAATTATTTGAATATGCAAATTTGATTCTAAAAGGTAAAATAAAACTCAAATAAGTTTTTTTTTCCGTCTGAAATGAGTTTTATTTTATGACGGCAAAATTAAACTCTTCAAATGAGTTTTATTTTATGACGGCGAATTAAAACTCCTCAAAAGAGTTTTATTTTATGATGGTGACATAAGACTCTTTTTTTTGAGAGTTTGTTTCGACCTTTTATTTTTACGTTGAAAAATAACTGTTTTAGATGGAATTTTGTTTTTAAATTCACAAAATAACTATTATAAAATAAATTTTTCGATATCACTTGTAACTGTTCCTGAAAAAACTACATACAATTTCTGTACATTTTTTTACGATGAACCCTTTTCTTTAGATCTTACCTTAATTTTCGAGTGAATAAGGTCACGGGTAAAACCTATATATAGTAGAAAGTTATGAACAAAAAAACTAAAAAAAACAGGAAGGCTCTTTTAAAGTTTACTAAAATAACCACAATACTAATTATAGTTTACTAAAAAATATTACAAAATTGGGGAAATAATAAAAAATTTTGAAAACCATCCGATTGGCGTGGATTGCCCCATATATATATATATATATAAAGGGTGGTTAAATTTTAAGGGTCGATGTTGAATGTGAACCACACCTAAACTTCAAGTTTTTTTCTGCATTTCATTTGACATTTCTCAATTTCAGACTAACGCAATTTGAACCATGGAAAGATATACAATCGAGCAACGCGTTAAAGTTAATCAGGCTTAGTTTGAAAATGGGCGTTCAAATCAAAATGCATATCGTGAAAATCATCTTCAGTGATGAGGCACATTTTCACCTCCGTGGATTCGTCAATAAGCAGAATTGCCGCATTTGGGCGAATGATAATCCAAGAGCGATTGTCGAAAAACCAATGCACCCACAAAGATTGACTGCTTGGTGCGGTTTATGGGCTGGTGGCATCATCGGGCCGTATTTTTTCCAAAATGAGGCCGGTCAGACAGTTACTGTGAATGGTGTTCGCTATCGTGCGATGATAACGAACCTGTTATGGCCCGAATCGGAAGATATGGATGTGGACGATATGTGGTTTCAACAGGACGGTGCCACTTGTCACACATCTAACGAAACAATGGCTCTTTTGCGCGACAAACTCAATGGCCGTGTTATCTCACGTGGTGGCGATATCAATTGGCCGCCAAGATCATGAGATTTGACACCGTTGGACTTCTTTCTTTGGGGTTATTTGAAATAAAAGGTGTACGTCGATAAGCCAGCAACAATTCAAGAGCTAAAGGATGAGATAATTCGGCACATTAACGGCATAGAACCTCAATTATGCCTCAGCGTCATCGAAAATTTGGACCATCGGATGGAGGTGTGAAGCCGAGGTCGCGGCGGCCATTTGGCCGATATTTTGTTCCATACATAATTGAACCTTACTAATATTAACATAATAAAAAGAAATGACAATAATTTCCTAAATAATTTGTTTTATTCGAAATCAACATCGGCCCTTAAAATTTAACCACCCTTTATATTTTTAAAGGACTTTTGCTACCGACCTTAATTCACTATATCCTTTTATATTTGTATTGAAAGCACTCTTTTAGGCGCTACTTATCAGCGGTTTATATTTGTGGTATTATTAGCAAAACTGACACTTTCATTCACACTCTGGCAAAAAAAACTTACAATTGATTGTTGTATAAAGGAAATAGTACAACAACAGACACGAAGTGGAAACACAACGGCACTCGATCATTATTTATGTCATTTAAAAACATTTTATCCCATAAAACATTATTTTACAGCAAGAGCCACTTGATTTTCAATTTAATAGGTACTTTTTAAATAGAACAAAATACAGAAAACAAATAAAAAAACGACAAAATTATAAGGATACTTAAGAGATGTAATAGATTTTCCTATGTATGTACCTACATATTAACACACACACACACACAAACACTTTAAAGTATCCATTCTTATAAATATTTCCTCAGTAGTTTTTATTTTTTCTTCTAAATTTTTGTTTTGTTTTTTATTTATTTATTAAAAATGTTGCACCATTTCGTTTATTTATGAAGATTTCTTGTAGTACATAATTTAATTTAATTTTCCTTTCATTTTTGTTAAATTTTGCAATTTTTTTAATATTTTTTCTTTGAATTATAATTTATTCATTGTTTAACTTTATATTTGTTGTAATTATCTTTCTCCGTTATTTTGTTGTTTTAAAGCAAAAATACAAATTTTATTGATTTTTCGCGTATTTTAACACTCTACAACAACCACTATTTTCTTTATTATTGTTGTTTTGTTTTTTTTTTCTTGCTCTATAAATACAGCGAACTTGTACGTTCGTTCGCTCACTTGCTCGTTTAGTGTGTCTGTGGTAATGTTACACATGCAGCCACCACTTTACACCCCTTAAAATGTAATAGCAAAAACAACATCTTAGACCAAGGTTGCCAACTCGACAGTTCAAAAAAAAGGTAGAATTGAAACCAAAAATGGCTAGCAATAGCTAGATTTTTTATAACGGGTGATTCAAGTAGAGATACTTTTTTTAATAGCCTTTTTTTGACAGATCACGTGTGAGTCGCGTCATGCTGTCATGTTATTTTTGTTTAGTATTGTTTGGCATTTCATAATGGAAAGACTTACGCCTGAACAACGCTTACAAATCGTTCAACTTTATTACGAAAATTCACGTTCAGTGAGGAATGTGTTTCGTGCACTTCGCTCAACTTATGGTCAACATAATCGAAAAAAATATAGCGGCCGTAGCTGAGAGTGTACACGAAGACCGTGGAGAGTCGATTCGGCTCCGTTCGCAGCAACTAGTTATCGTGCCATGATAACCGACTATTAGATGCCTGAAATTGAAGCTCGTGATCTCGGCGAAATTTGGTTTCAGCAAGACGGCGCCACTTCCCACACATCGCATCAATCAATGGATTTATTGAGAGAACACTTCGATGAGCACATAATTTCACGTTTTGGGCCGGTCGATTGGCCACCAAGATCGTGTGATATCACAACGTTAGACTTTTTCCTGTGGGGATATGTAAAGTCGAAAGTTTATGCGGACAAACCCGCTTCGATTCAGGCCTTGGAGGAAAACATCACGCGTGTCATTCGCCATTTACCAGTCGAAATGCTCGAATGAGTCATCGATAATTGGACTCAACGGATGGACCATCTGCGACGTAGCAACGGCCAACATTTGATAGACATAATCTTCAAAAAATAAATGCCAAAGAATGTTCTTTCAAATGATAATAAACATTTCCCATTAAATTTGAATTTTTTGTGTTTATTCTTTCTTTAAAAAAGTAGGGAACCTCGAAATGGTTATGGAAAAATGCATTATTTAACCCAGTAATGAAATATTTAATGATTTTTTCAAATAAACCTAATCAAGCCCACAGCGATCTAGACTATATATATCCAATAAAAATTTGAAGAGAAATTTACCTTAGTCAAAGTTTTGTGGGCTGTTTTTTTTTGACCTTGCATTTATTCAAATAAACTTATATTTTTTATAAACAAAACTTAACAAAAACTTCCATTTATTACATAAAGGGTAACAGAAACAATTTTTTTTTTAATTAAATTTAAAGAAAAAAAGTAGTTTCCAGATTTTATCATCATGTTGTTGTTATATAATGTACGTGACGAAATATCGTATCAAAACAATTTCTACGAATAAAATCCGAATTTAATCCACCTATTTATGATTATATTTTCAATATTTTTTTTTTTTTTGATAGTTACCTATAGACTAAAAAATGAAAAAATAAAAATAAATAAGACAATTTATCTCATTTTATCAATGGATTTCCTACGTTTCGTTCGATTTAATTAGCTACTTGGAAGGCTAAAAATAAGAAACAAAACTAAGGTAGATTAAAATAATTAATATGTATTGTTAAAAAGAATTAATAATAAACAATTTGCTTTTACAATTTTAAAGCGACAAACTGCTGTACGAAAATTAATTTGTTTAATTTTCAACAAACATTGTAGGTACAATGTTGTTTTGCTTATATGTAGGTTGTGTTTTATTATTAATTTATTTAATGAAAGTTGCGCCATATTTTGATTGAAACCATGTTCGCCACTTATTACATAATATAGGGCAAAATAGAAATAATACCTATGGCGAACACCTGTCGCTTAAGGGGATTCTTTAAAAAGGCCAATTTAGGGAATTTTTTTAATATTTTGGGTTTGGAGAAAAAAATATTTGACAACACTGTAACATACATACAAGCACACTTAACATTACACGTAGTTATAACTACGTGTATACTCACAGTCATTAAAATGGTTATGAAAAATATGGTTTATCGTAGTCTCACAGTCAACAAAAATCAACTCAACTAACCAACCAACCGATGCGATATATAACAGTGTATTTCATTTTCTCCCTTCTTCTTCTTTATCAATTTCAACATTATAGCAAAACTCAGAAATGGGCATCCTGCCAAGAATTTGGGGGGCATGTTTAGAACATTGCAAGATATATGTTTTGTAGATTTTGCAAATATTTAAAAAATGTCTTAATGAAATAGGTACGCGGCAGAAAATTTAATAATATATTTATTGCAATAAAATAATTAACCATCAAGTATTTTGTTTTAGCTGCATAGCGGGACTTAAAAAAATTAATATTTGCATTTAAAGTACATCATTAATGATTCAGACATAATATAAACTAAAATTTTTTTTAAGCCGGTGCGGCATTAAAATAATATTAATATAATTTTTTCAAAACTGGTCTCGTCTTTTGATAACGAAGCAATTTGTACCACTGTTGGGATCTAACAATTCTTAAATTGTACCGTCTCAAGGGCAAAATTGTACCAAATTGGTATAAATTTTACCAACATTTCGCTATATAATAAAAACATAGTAATTCATAACACTTTTTTATTCAATAAAAACAAAAGAAGTAAAAAAAGTATAGTTAATCAAGCTTGATCATTTGATACCCTACATTACAGTATATGAAGAAAGATTTTTGTGACGCTACCCTATTTGGGACCCCAGAACAAAAATTAATATTCATGTAAAAGTCCGTAGTTCCGAATATTATTTAGATAACTTCATCTATATAAGATTTTCAGTTTAATCAAATCACCTTCAAAATTGAGAGAAGAAAAGTTTCTTTATTTCTTATTTTTTGTGTAGACGCTTCGTTGACAGTGTCACCAAAACAATCGACAAAAGTGGCGATTTGGAGACACTTGATCACAGGTTTTCTACAGGGATACGAGTACATATACTTATGTATATATGCACTTATAATGTTGGTATAACATCATGAACATAGACTAACAATAATGCAATTTTTGGTAGCTCTGAGCAGGGCTGGATATATGCAATTAAGAATATTATTACTGAAAATAAAAGTGAGTTAATCTACTTCAAAGAAACAATAAGGCATCGTGGCTAATTTTTTTTAAATTGTACCAACGAAGGATGAATTGTACCCGTGAACCAATAAAGTTTCGATTGTAGCATATTTGGTACAATTGTACCACAAAGCCCATCAGTGATTTGTACCAAATTAAGATACGTTCACTGCTATTATTCTCCAGATATTTATTATTGTCGCTCACTTTGTATACTGTGACCAAATTGTTTACTCCAAAAAAATAATACTGTTATTGTAACCGTTCTCTAAATATACTGTAATTTTTATGGTCTTTGTATAGAAGGTGCCATGTTCACTTGAAAACTTCCAAATATTATTAGCCTTTGTTAAGCACCGGATTTATGTATATATATATATATATATATCTTCACATTAAATGAAAAAGACCGTAACAATACTTTTTATTTTTTACAGGAGAACCAAAAAGTTTACAGAATAAATAACAACGATGTATTCTTGGCATTTGAATTTCTTTAATAAAGTCACCATATTTGATCGCAGGAATCTAAATTTTTTTGATCATGTTGTTTAATAAAACGAACAAAAATCAATCAAAAACTTTATTTCGAATTTTTTGTTGTTACGCCCTTTTGCATTGTAGGTGACGATATGTTTGAAGATATATATATATAGACACAGATTATATAGACCTTATTCTAAAGAACTTTTCGTTGGAAATTTGTTCGCAATTAACTTTTTAATTTTCGAATTTTGGGTAAATTATTAAATTTTTTTCGAAATTTTTTTTGTTAATAATAAATAAGTAGTATTCAGCCTTATTACGGTTTTCGATGTCGAAAACGACTCTGTAATAGATTAAAGTAACACACAACCAGTGTTCTTTAATCTACTACAAAATTCGACTTACGCTATTACCGACATCGAGAACCGTAATAAGGCTGAATGTAAATACCTATAATTATTTTATTGTTTACATTGTATTCTTTTTCTTTTTCAAGGTTTTTTATATTTATTCCTACTAGTTTCTGACTTTGTTCTATTATAGGTATGTACATATTTAAAATGTTTTCATTCTATCATGTAATCAATTGTCCATTAAACCACTTATTCTCTATTTTTAGCATTGACTGCATATTTTGTTTACCGGAATTTTTTTGTATTTAAATATACTATTTATCGATACATTTTGATTTATTGTATAAATCTCTGAATATATCAAATTTTATCAATGAAATTAGAACTCTGTAAAATATATATTTATTATTACATTATTCAAATTTCTTATTACGCAGAAAAAATTATCAGTAGTTTTTTTATCAATAAAAAGAATTGTTTCAATTTAATTAATGTGATAATTTTAAATGAAATAACAATCTGGTCAGCCTAATAATTTATTAATTAATATATTCTTTAAAAAAAAGAAGAATTCTGAACATTGCTTCATGAAGAGTGAAGTTATGATTTTTTGAAATTTTATTTTTTGGAAAAAAGTCGAAAATTCGATTAGTACCTGTAACTTAAAAATGCGAGCTGATAGGGAAAAACGGAGATTAACTGGCAGTTCATTAATTTCGAACGTTAACATTCGCATAGAAAATTACATTTAAAACAGCAACAAAAGCTTAAAATTTGTTTTTGTTTTAAATGTTATTTTCTATGCGAACGTTAACATTCGAAATTGTTGAACAGGCAGTATATTTGAAATCTGCGATCTAAAATTAGTAAAAATTTGCATCAAACTTCCAATGAACACACAAAAAGTTCAATTTTGTTCTGGTGTGTTATTCTTAGTAATGGGCAAACTGAAAAAATATATCGATTAATATCGTATCGATATTTTTTAAGAGTATCGATATTTATTAATTAAAAATATCGATATATCGACGTATTAAGCTGAAATTATTACCAAATTTAAAAAACAATATACCTATGCCAATACATATTTACATATGTACAAATATATTACATGTAATTCCATTCTAACTTTTTATTATTTCTTTTAATTTCAAATTTACTGCCTGTCCCTCGATTTCGATCGAAACTTTCATTCGCTTAACTTTTATTTAAAGCAAAAACCAGTTTTAAAATTAAGTTTTTAAGGAAAGTTATGCGAACGAAATTTAGTTTGAAATCGAGGGACCGGCAGTTAATTCTACAATAAAAAAAAATTCAAAAAAAAAGTAAAGAATACAAAAAAGTTTTAATTTGTTCGCCATATGAAGTCTAAAAAAAATTTATTGGGATTATATAATGACGGATTATACGAGTATACTGCCGGTAAACAAAACTTGTGACACATACTATACAAGTAAACTGGGCATTATTTTATTTTTAATATATAAAAACATGTTCAAATAAAAAAAAAACAAAATATTTTTTTTTAATTAACAAAATATTTTTTTTTTTATTATAAACATTCCAACTTTCATGAGTCTATTTCTGCTAATACGCCATAATTAATGCGATTCTTTGCATAAAGGGCATGTCAGATAAAACTTTTGCTTCGCGTTGCGTTACCGATTCGCTTTGACATCTAAGATAAAATATACATACTTATGCGAAACATGTCACATAAAGTACTTTCAAAGCGGAACGAAGCAAAAAGTTATCCAACTCTCATCTTTTTGCGCGCTTTGACAATTGGCTAGAATAATTTTCTTTTTTTTAAATTTTTTTTTGCCAAATTCAATTCCAAAATACCGTCCAATTAAATTTTTAACTTTTATTCTTATAACAAACTAGCTTTACCCGGTGTGCATTCCTACACCAATCGTTATAAAATGAAACAAAAAGTATTTATATATAAACAAATTTTTTTTTTATTAAATTAGGCGTGCCACCGCCCCTTTGTCCAATCACAACTTTTCATAGCCTAGGGCTCATTAATTCATAACAGCCTACTGTGAGAATTTGACGATCGGTCCCACTTTTTTCACGCAACGTATTTCTTTTCATAACAATACGATATATACCAAATATAATTATCCTACGCCAAATAGTGGCTAAGATATGAGGATTTTATGTTTTGGATTTTATGGGCGTGGCACCGCCCCTTTTTCCAACCACATCTTTATACAGCTTAAAGTTCAAGGCAGTCGCCTACTGTAGAAATTTGATGACGATCGGTTCAGTAGTTTATTAGATATGGTGGTTTTTACTTTTTCTATAGAGGGGCGTGGCTCCGCCCTCTTTTTTCATGGAGGTTATTTATATTCATACTAACACCACATGTACTAAATAATCCTATGCCAAAAAATGCCTAAGATATAATGATTTTAAATTTTGGGTTGTATGGGCGTGGCATCGCCCCTTTGTCCAATCTTAACTTTATATAGCCTTATGTCTCTTCCAGGGTCACAGTTATATTCTGTGCAAATTTCAAGGTGATCGGTCAAGTGGTTTGGACTCCTATAACATACATTCACTTTTATATACATATATAGATATTTAAATGTACAAGTTACCATCCGCTTTCATAAGTAAACAAACAATGCGTGAGTGTTGTCAAAGTTTTCATTGTGTCGTACACCTTTTGCTTTTCTGACAAAGTTAGAAACGTCACGCAAAGCGGCAAAGTCATATCTGACACGCCCTTAATTCTAGGAACCCTTTCCAGAATATTTTTTCCGCGCTTATTTTTTGTTGTCATCTCTTAAAAACCGAGACAAAACTGAACTGTGAAAATGTTTAATGGAAAAGCGTAGTTATTTTCTTAATATTAGTTAAAAAAACAAATGATGCAATTCTTAAAAAACAACAGTATTGTAAGCAGTTGAGCAACGGTTAAAATTTTGAATTTTATTATAAAGAGATTTTAAAAATATCCAATTCGATAGTCGTAGATAAATATCGATGTATCGATAAATGGGTATTTTTAAAGGGCTCTGGAGACTTTCAAATAAACCCGTCAATCAGTGCATATGTGTTAGTGTCGTTTATTTGAGGCTTTTTCGGAGACGTACAAATAAACACGGCAATCAACAATTGTATTTTGTAAAAAACCAAAATATTTATATTTTTCATGACAACAAACACAAAGAAAATAATTTTTTTTTGTCAATCACAACAGGAGACTATCAAATAATCAGCCATCAAATAAAAAAATCAAAACTTTTTGATTTTCATCAAGCATTGCCGACAACGCGTATGTGTACCCGAACAAGAACGACTGCACGCACACCACTATGTGATTGATGTATTTATTTGATAGTCTCCCGGGCGTTTAATATAGGCGATATATATCGATTATAATTTTTTAAATATCGATATTTTGATATATCGATATTTATTGCCCATACCTAGTTATTCGATTCGATAATCGATTAATACAAAGCATCGATTAATTGAATTTCCTAGTTAATAATAATGAAGATAATGAAAAGTTGGCAAATGATTTTAAAAATTATTTTGTACGAGTTCACAAAACAAAGATATAAAAGAAATAAAGTTTAAGATTTAGGAGCCTAAATTTCGATCGTAAGCAAAACAATATTTCCTCTAAATCACCTGTTCAGACCAAATTACCATTTTACAGTCATCGTTTGAAACGGTCAAAACTATCAGCCATATTTATTTTACACAATTTTTACTTTAAATAATTTCAAATTCTAAGTGTTTCGGGTGCCTTTGGTTGGTTAAATCTGCGTTTATGACTTTAGTACTCAGTGGTGTTTAGTTGGGGCCAAATGAGGCAGATGTTATTGTTGAGTTTGTTGTTGGTAATTTTTTCTATCGTTGTTGGAAACGAAAACACGAGCAAACATCCCCCGTCATAAACTCAATACACACACAAAATTTTTTCTTCATCGTCTTCTTTTTTATCATTAATGCACCTTGTAAAACTTTTTTTTAATATTATTTTCTTTACTTTTTTCTATTTATTATTAACATTTCGTTTGTAATTGTGGAAAAAACAATTAGTTTAATTTCACTGCACACAAAAAGATACACATACACTTAAACCTGCAAAGTATGTACCAAAGAATACTTTGGTATGTACATACATTTTATGAAAATCATTTAATTTTTTCTTATTTCATTTTTTTTTTTGTGGACTTTCTTTCCTTGATGTTGTAAAATTACATTTTGGTACTTTTAATTTTCTTATTCTTTAAGATTAAATTTTCTTAATTATTTTTTATTTCACTATTAATAAATAAACACAGTTTTTAGCGATCTCGTTTCACGTCCGATTCCTAAAAAATGTTGTCGACTAATGTTAATAAAATTTTTTTTCTGATACATAATTTTTGACATTTTTCTTTTGTTACTGTCATTCTGTGACATTTTCTTTTGTGACTTTTCGTAAGTGCAAGTGTGTAAATCAGGAATGGCAAAATTGGTACAATTGAACTTCATCTGGTACTATTTAAACTTCACAAGTACAAAGACACACCAATGGCTTATATAGTACAACTAAGGAATTTTGATAGTTTTAGCAATTTCATATGGGCATTTCCTCCGAATGGTCAACCAGGATGGAAAAATAAAATGTTGATAGTCATCGTGTTTTATTGTTTATAATTATAAAAAAGTCTATGTTTTTATAATAGAATGTTATATATGATATTCTATGATATCTTAGCTGTTTTACTTGAGGAAATTGGGCTGGAAGCTGGAAAATTTAATCAATATTACTTATTAATCGACCTTTTTCTGGAATTTGTTATCATTTTCCTAGAATTTATCTAAACAGGCTTTCAAGGTCATTTGTATTTAAATAGGAGATTATTTATTTATATTTTCATCCTACGGTTCGTTGGTATTTTCCAAATTCATCTGGGATTTTGAGTTTATTAAATATTCAATCTTTGTTAAATTTACATTTTATAATAAAAACACGAAGTTGCTTAAAATTAATTGAAAAATAAAAATAAAAAATGATTAAATACCACAGTTGAACTCTAATTTAATATTTTCGTTTAAAGCTACTACTAAAGACATTTTTATATATAATTATTTTACATGGAAAAAAATTTGTTATGTTTGCCCTCTTTCTTTAAAATCTTTCTATTACAATCAATTAAGAAGAGAAAAGTGTAAGGAGAAGTTAAAAAAGTTCGATTAACGGTTAAAACATATGGAAAAATCATACGTTCGCGACCGGTACTTAAGCCAATTAAACAAAAACCAATAGAGATATTTTATTGTGTTAATAATGGATAGAGACCTAAATTAATACACTTTTAAAATAAATTAATCACGTTTAAAAACTTAAACTCGATGAAATCCATCTTTTGCACTAAGCATAGAGCTATCAAGATGCTATCGAATTGCAAAAAAATGCTAGGAAAAAGTTTTGTTTTCTATATTATTTGTACATCAAAAGCGTACGAATGTACGTTCGCGATCCCAGGAAATGCCCATATGGCAAATCAGCATTTCATACATATTTAGAGATCTTGCTGACATTGACATATTAAAGATTTAAGTATCAATGATTTCTGGGCAACAGTATCGGAAATAAAAAATGAGGCAAATGAGTTAATGCTTCCAGAAGTCTCAAAAATAGTGAGATGAATATTATCAATTTCACATTCATCTCTAAATGTGGAAAGAATCTTTTCTTACCAAAATATTATCAAAACCAAAGAGAGAAATAGACTAAGAACCGAAATACTTTACGGCTTACTCCAAACGAAGGACTTATTGAACTTACAAAATGGCAATTGTGAATGATGTATATATGTATACCAAAATTTTTTTTATTACAATTAAAATTCTGCTATCAAATTTTAACTGAAATCCAGTACCTACATTCTTTATGGTAAGTAGGAGTTCTACTTATATTATAAATGTGAAAGTTTGTATGTTTAGATATTGGCATATTTAGATGTTTGTTTGTTTGCAGCACGATCACGGATTTGGATGAAATCTGGTAGACGGATAGCATATGGCCCAGATTCAAATATAGTGGGTTGGTTGGTTAACGTGGTAGCATGCCCAAGACTAGGCGTGCTGCAAGTAGAGTCGACAGTGACTCCGTTTTAACACAAAATATAGGGTACTTTTTAAGAGTAAAATCGGTGAAAAACAGGTACTATGGTACTTTTTCGCTTTTTGATAACTTTGGTATGCATGATGTAAAAAATTGGTATTTTTGGTACTTTTTCCCTTTTTGATTAATTGGGTGTATATGGTCCAGTTGCTAGAATATACAAATAATCTGGGAACTATTTATTTTTCATAAGTTACTTTTTTATATTCAACATTTTATTATTTTTCGAATATATTCTATGAGCTAAATTTCAGTTATGTATTTTATAAAGCTTTTTATAATAATTCCATTCCTTAAATATTTAGGAGTGACTTTATAAATTCGAAATATAATAAAATGTTGAATAGAATATACATATTTAGAACTTTTCATATGTACAGTTTAATGCCGGTTGCTCAAGAGTATCGAGTGCTGAAAGCTTGTTTATTGAAATATTTTAACCAGAAATAAGTATAGATGTAAACAACTTCATAAAATTCTATAAATCTTCCCCTAATTTTTATGTGAACGGGTAAAAGCTAGCAGTTTATGTATAAAACTAAATAGTTTTCTATAGTTTATACAAATTAGATTTATAATAAATTTTTATGTTTTTATAAACATGAATAAAATTGATGTGAACTAAAAAAAAATCGTTTAGTACAATTAAGGTAAAAAAAAGTACAATTTCTAAAGGTTTTCGGTACAGTCTTAAAATTCTCAATGCCATCCCTGGTGTAATTGTATTTTGGTTAAGTGAGTATGCGCTGTTCTCCTTGTGCTTTTCTTTATGATTTTCTCTTTATTTTACGGTTTGTTGTGATTTTGTTGTTCTTTGTTTACGTTGTATTGTTGACGAATGACGAGAGATTGTTTTGAAATGTAGGCTAAATGAAATGTAAGAAGGCAAGGAACCAGGCGAATTCAACTTGAAGGAGAATTAGTTGAATTCGCCTTGGCAAGGAATAAAATAGGGATGAGCAAATTGAAAATTATATCGTATCGATATTTTTTAAGAGTATCGATATTTATTAATTACAAATATCGATGTATCGAACGTATTAAGCTGAAATTATAACTTAATTTAAAACTTAATATACCTATGTCAATACATAATTACATATGTACAAACATATTACATGTAATTCCATTCTTACTTTTTATTGTTTCTTTTAATTTCACATTTACTGCATGTGACTCGATTTCGA